>OX235262.1:43826020-44481390 GCA_944472135.2 Trichobilharzia regenti | reverse complement strand
TCGGTCTAGAGCGAAGACAAATGTTACAGAAGTCTGAAGCAGACTGTCGAAAATGCTTCGGTGTCTGCCCAAATCTCTAAAACACTGGTTTGATATCATTGCTGAAGATCAACACATTGTTTCGAACTGAAAGGGCAACAGATTCCCATATAAGAGCGGAAATATTACTCTGGCCATTGTTTGATAAATCAGTGTACTCATTGCTTTTGAACACAACAGCCAGATTTACTGCCTTGAATCGCTAGTGACTCGATTATGCGTAGATGATATATCAGAAGCTCTCTACTGTGATATTTTAGAAATCTTTGCAGTGTTTTCACTATAAATCCGCCATCTTATTTATTTCACGCTTATGTACATGTCATCTGTTTATTCAAGACCGTATTTTAGTATATTTATTAGATTAATGCAGTTTAGCTTCTTAGTATCTTAAAAATAAATATTTATTGAGCTTTTGGCCATGACAGGATCTCTTAAATGAATGCTCAGCCTTTCCTTTGTAGATATTTAAATATGCAAGGTGTATCTGTGGTTTAGTGGCACAATGCTCACCCACCGGGAGGATTCCCTGCGTATACACTCCTAAACCTTGCCTCATTTACTGGCAGCTAACAAGCCTAGAAAAGAGGGATACTTGGATGTGAAGCCTTCAACTCGTCTTCACAGAGTAATACCATCAATAGTGAATCTTCAAAAGTTTAAAACCCTATCTTCCAAAAGGAACACAAGGTAAGAGAAACAAAAATGATTTTAAAAGGTCTTCTGTGTACCATGAGCTTCCAGGTTCTACATATTCAACTGTGAAATCCAAACTAATTGAATATGCATTTTCGATTCTACAGTTCACATTAAGATTAATTCGCTTGCCTACTTTTAAATCAAAACAAGTGAACTATATCATCGAATTCAATCCACAGTTAGAATGAAAGCAATGACACTAGTTTGTTTTGTTTTTTTTAGTGTAAAACTTTGGTACAATTTGTGGAAATTACAATAATGAAGTACTCTTCAATTTCTTCTTCTTCTTCAATTATTCGACTATTCGAAGAGTAACCAGAGTTTCCAGCGTTTCTTATTGTCTTAGTATCATACACCTGTTAATATAAACCTCGGAAAATATATAATTTACTTATAATTCGCAGAAATCTCTGATATCTACTGTACAAACTGTTTTAAATCCAATCAAGTTTATTCAGTTCATTATACTGAAACTCGTGTGAAAGCCAGAAAAACAACAGCAAATGACATTTAATTATTTGAGCCTTTTCTTTGATTTTCTCATAGTTTACATGTTTGACAAACACAAATCATTTTGGAATTTGTTAAAAAAAGAAACAATGAAAATTAAAGACTTTTGTTTTACATATGTGATAATCACATGAGCTGGAAATGATTCCATAGTTGTCTTGGGAACAGGAACTGAAATGCTTGTAGTCTGAAACATACGACGTGTTTAGTATTCGCCTGCTACTTTTACTTTCCCAAAATGATTTTTAAATCATTCACGTGAATAGTTCGTTTAAACAAGGTATATTAAATTACATGGTTAGATCAGTCAAATGAATGAGATACACGTATTCTTCATGATGGTCCTCGAACAGTAATTTTATTGTTATTGTAAGGAAATGAGATTATTTAAAACAATTAGTCCCTTTTATAAATTTTGATAGCGTTATTAGAAGACGGAGACTATTCATAGACTTAAGCCCCCTTGTGTATTCAAAAACAGTTTGTCATTACTCTTAACCTACCTTGGTAATCCTTATTTGATTGGATTACTAAACGTTTGTGTTAATTATTCTTAATTCCGTTTTCTCTCACTTTGTTTAATTTAACCTTTCTATATATATTGACTTGACAAGTAAATGTGTGATTAGATTGTTCGAAATGTATAGCGCTAATACATCACATTTTTCAGATAGCCTCCGTCTTCTAATAACGCTATCAAAATGAGATTATTCCTAGCTAAATGCATTTTTCAATGGGTAAGCGAAAGTTTTTTTTTTTAATTTGAACCACAGTCTCAGGTACTTACTTCTGAGACTAAACAGTACAAGACAAACACCTATGTATTTATTGATCACTTGAGGGAATAAAGCTATGCAATTATCCATGGTTTCAACTTGGAGACATCTTGTAATTCGTGTCACGTTCGTTAGTTTATACATTTCCTTTGTCATTTTCTCATGAGACGCGTTTAGTTCAGCTAACTGTTGTTCCGTATGTGTGAGCATCCCTCAGTTTCAGCTCAATACAAAAAAAACAAGGAGTAAGATTTAAAGTAATAAATGAAAATTGGAAATGTAGTCAGTGTTTTAATTTTCTAACTAAAAACAAATGAATAATTTTTCAAAATGAAAAACAGATCAACTGGAAATCATGATTTGCATTACAGTACGACTTTGGTTGTGTTATGTTCAATAGATCACTTCACCTCTACACTCTTAGTTATAAATTGTTGAGATTATGACGTCCACAGACTGATATTTGTTGATGGTCATGATGTAGTGCCACAGTGAGTCAGTGGCACAGTGGCTGGGACTCTCACCGACCATGCATATGGTCCGAGGTTCGATCCCTAGCCGATGCACACCTGATATCAATGGTCGGCCTGCAAAATATGGGCCGAAAATTCCATACTTGTATCGAAATTACGGCGTGGAATCAAGCTGTAATCAAAAATAAATAAACAAAAGTAAAATATTTAAAAGGCTTTTAGTTGTCCAACATTTATATTAGCCCTGTGTTTTAGTAAATTTCAGAGTTAGAAGGTTGCAGGAATATGAATATATATATATATATATGCATATCCGCCCGATATTTTAAAGGGATTGTAGGCACAGAACGTGTCACAAAAAATGATAGACATGAAACAGTAGCATGTCGTTTGACACCGGGTCACAACACAATTTATGTGTACGCCAGTAGCGATATGCTTTTCAAGGTGAAATTCATCACCGTTGAGTTCAACTAGAAAACCCTTGAAAGTTAGAAATATAAATAGCTATCCATTATTGAAACCAGACCCTTTAGTAATACAGATGAACTATTTTACAAAGTTTCAAGCCAGGAACTGTAACAGGACAGCTGATCTGAAAATTCATCCTTTAACAGTCTATTTTACATTGCTGATATTGATTTAAATGTCTCATCTAATTTTGTGATGACATCCCTTTCCCCTAACCTGTACACCATTGTTCTAACATTCGTATATCTACTTTTGACTTAATGCTTATTATTTTTTCTTTGTATTTTGGTTGATTCCTATTTTTAATACTTCACTTTGCTGTTGTACAATGGTGGAGTGTTGACAACATTGTTTTTTTTGTATCAACACCATTTCGTTTGGAAGAATTCAAGATCACGCCATTGAATGACTCCTTGATCTTGGACTGTTTGCAGGAAAAATACTCTGTTCTGTTTGATTCTTGCAGACAGATATTTGACTTCACTTTGTTGTTAATATTTCTAATGATTCTCAGGTAATCTGTAATTGTGTTTGGTTAATGTGTTTTGTTTTATAGCACTTATTTCGTACCTAAGAAAATTTTGGAATGTTCAGCCTCTAGATGTCATTGTTGAGGTGAGTGGTATTTTCAGGTATTGGTTTTGTAGGGGTTTTGTTCGATTGTATGGAGGATTTCATCATGAGCTGACATTGGTTAGAGAACCACTGGAAAACCAGCAGGGAGTACTGGACAGCTGTTTCGTCCTAGTTTGGGACTCTTCACAGGACCCGATCGGGTCCCAGAGGCTCAATGGTCTTCGAGCTCGCCATGTAATCAGAAGGTCCTGGGTTCGAACCCCTGTGGTGGGTGCGTACTTCTGAAGAGTCCCAGACTAGGACGAAACAGATGTCCAGTACTCCCTGAAGGTTTTCCAGTGGTTCTCTAACTGATGTCAGTTCATGATGAAATCCTCCATTTAATTGGTATTTATCATAAGATTTATCATTGTTAAATAATACCGCAGATTTTATTACATCAGCGTTTTTGATACTTTTGGAAACTAATTTTGGACTCTGTGTGTGTGTGTGTGACTCGTGGAAGTTAGGCAAGAATCAATCGATTGGTTTCCGTAATTCTGTTCAAAATACTTGTGTTTTGGTCGCTACAGACGAAATTAACTCAATGAGACATTTATCACATTTGATTAAATTTAAAACAAAGGAAATAGAGATCACACAAAAACTTCATCCTTTTGCCTGGATTTTAAAAAGAAAGACTAGAGGAAACAGTCGTAATAGGTGTAATTTTCAGGACTGTTTCTCTCGCTTAATTTTTCCTGCTACATAGGAGCAAAATGACAATAACAACTTTACTATGGACAAAATTTTCACAAACTGTATAGAATTCTCAGCGTAGTTTATTGCATAGTGTTTTCTCTCCATCCAAGATCTTCAAGTAAAATAGCGGTGTATAGTTTATCGTATGATACAGCGCTGTTCTCATTGGACACAAGTGTAATGTGTCTAGCCCTATCTTTGGTGCAAGCTGACTGATAGAATTCACTCTGCACCAAACAAAGGACTAAACACATTACAATAGTTCCTGACTAGTAGCCAAACAAAACAAAAAATATCCGATACAGTCCTGCAGCCTGAATGGCTCACTAGTAACGCCCCGTGACTGGAGCATTGGGTGACGCGAGTTCGAATCTTAGAAAGGACATGAGTTCCTCCAGGGTTTCAGATACTCCTTGCTGACTGGTGGGCGTCAACAAACACGAAACCTAGGTCAAGCAAGGCTTCCTGCCAATTGCCTCCAACTATCTAATACAATGCTGTTTCATGTCAAACGTAAACTAATCCCTCTGTCTTCGGGAAATGCACACTAGTAGTTTGCAAGCCAATTAAAAGTATGCATGAGTACATTTTGCGACTCAAGAACATAACTGAATGATTAAAACTGGATGAAAATTCAGGTAACCGAGTGACTCAAACAAACAGCCAATAATAACGTGCAATGTGACGTTGTACTGAAGGAAGTTAACATTCCATATCAATATATTTTGAGTAGTTAATTACAGTCTGCTTAGAAGCTAACTGTGTACCAGATGGTAAGACTGTTGCATGACCTCAAAATACTATTGAAAATATTGTCTTGAGTATGATTTAAACTATTTTGATCTGTAAAGCGAATTATAACAGTTTTCCATCTACTGAATCTTTCACAATATCTGAAATTCTTTTTGATAACACGCTTTTCAGCAAATTAAGAGTTAAGAGGTCTTTGCCAAGTGATTGTATCTGAAAAGGAAGCAATTTTGCAATAATCGTTAATTACTCGTGTGGAGCGAGATATTTAGGTCATTCGATGAGTGTTTTATCTAAAAAAAGTCAAAGAACGTTATCCCACTTGGCTACGAAAAATAACAATGGATCAATAAGGAGTACTATAATTATTAACATATATTTAACACTGCTCACTCAATATGTAAGGGGAATTCTTTAAAAGTCATCTGAAAAGTCAAAAGAAGCCTCCCGAAAATGGTAAGCTTCCGTATACCTTGCATTGTCAAGGCCTTAACGATCCGAATAGAAACAGTAGACTAAAAAACGTACACAAAAAGAAACACAACAACTAGTTAGCTCACATGGCCCCACTATCATCGACGGCATAGAAGTTGAAAATACATCTAATGTCAAGTACCTTGGGCTGTTTTTCCACCGATCTTTCCTGGTCCTCCCACATCTTGCTAGTTACTAGAAAGATGTTTCGCTTAACGTTCTATGTTAGGAAATTTAGGCAGTCTGGCATAAAGCAGTCTTTGCTTTCTCAATTTGTAAATTCTTGTATTCTACCCATCCCCCTTTACTGCTCCCCATTTATCTTACCTGGACTACTTAAGAAAGACTTTGCTTCGCTGAGAAGGACACTAAAAGCCGTTAGTAGGGCAAGTGGGATATCGTTAAACCAACTGGTTAACACTATTGTGGATTGACATATAATGTCATGTAAGAAGCTAGCGAATACAATATTGTCAGGCCCTGAGCATCCTCTCTATATGCAGCTGTCTCCTTGCATTTCATCTGGTAGAACTAGAAGCTGCTATAGGCGGCTATATGCTGGGACTACCAAATACAAAAACTTCACAATACCATATCTGCACAGCTGTTATGTGATGAGAAATCCCCTAGGTATGACACGATCAACTAACTGCGGCACTCTAACAAATAGTCCCATCAGTTTTTGTTTTCCTTTCCTCGTTACTATTACACTGTTGTTATCATCTTCTATTACAAACCAGTTTTATATTTCGTATCCTGTGGTGCATTGTTTAAAATGTAAACGCAACGCTGTTCTTTTATTTATTTTTTTATTTATCTTTTTTTGGGGTGTTGTTTTTTGATTTTAAAATCTTATAAAATTTATGAGGTAATTAGATACAATATATTGTACTACACACTGAAAATTCCATACCTGTACCACAAATACCGTTTGGAATAAAGCTGTTATTACTATTATTATTCTGCCTTAGGTATAATTCCAATTTCTACCATTTTGTTAACAATGCTTTTTTGAATTTTTGTATGACATTTTAGTAATGTCTTTTTCTTAATCGACTTTTTATTCATTCTCTCTACCTATTGCATAATTCGTTTCGGGCACGTGTCTCCAAGCTCTTCCAATAACGTCCTACCTTTCTGGGTGTCTTTCGCATTACGCAACTCCTGTCAATACCTACCATTCCTCACCACCACCACCTCAATCACACTTTAATTATTTATCACATTTTTGAGACACTTTAATGACGTAAGCAATTACCCTAACTAATTTTTTTTCAAGTATTGGTTTTTTCGACAATCCTAATGTACACACACACACACAAAATAATTATATATAAATGCCATTGTACAGCTAACTGAATGAATTCGCCGAAAAGAGACTCTTCGCTACACTCTTCTGTTCTTATATTCATGACTGAATGGGTATATTTCGTGAATAATAATCGTTACAACGATACATTATACTAGCAAATAATATATGTATATACATTTTTAAGTCTTACTGCTAAAGAAAGTTAAAAAGCATCCTATGGTTCAGAATGGTAAAAGTAAACTGTTTCAGTTTGAATAATGATCGAGCAAATCAGTGTTTTCATCCTAGAAACCGAGTATTATTTACGTTAATATACCGACCATATACAATGACCTTTACATATATATTTTTTTTCTAAGTGTTGGTTTGTAGGGATTTGTTTGGTATTGATGAGATGCTCACTAGCGGCTGACCCTATTCAGGTAGGTAGTTACCTGGGGTTCTGGTGAGAAGTTGTGACCAGTAGGTTGTAGCAGGTCGGATGTGAGGACAAATACTCGCCGAAGACATTGAGTAGGGGTCATGATTTTGTCATGAATTGGCAGAAGTTAGAATTCATGGGCTGGCCATTGGATGGGGTCCCAGTGGCTTAATGGTATACGGACTCGCCTTGTAATCAGAAGGTCCTGGGTTCGAACTCCAGTGGTGGGTGCGTCCTAATGGGGAGTCCTAGACTAGGACAAAACAGCTGTCCAGTACTCCTAGCTGGTTTTCCAATGGTTCTCTAACCAATGTCAGCTCATGATGAGTTCCTATGTACTTTTTGTTTGCCAAAACACGTGATGGTGAAAATTCCACCGTGAACTGTTAAAATTCTCCAAATACAGTGATTTGTTGATGATGATAATAATAATAATAGCTTTATTGTGAACAACATACCCACAAACAGTACAGAATTTTCAGCGTTATTTTATCCATTCCTTATAATCTTCAAATAAAACAATAATCTACAGTACTGACTGACGTAATTTCATTCGACTTGAAACATGCTTCAACCAATGACGTATTTATCCTTTCAAAACAGACTAAGCGATATGCTTAAAGTTACTCGAAAATGCACGTGAGTACAGATTGTCTCTTCAAAGACGTAAACAGATGATCAAAACAAATTAGGATTGAGTAAATTTAACTCATTATAGTCTGTGCGAAATCACGTAGTCCAATGATAATTTAAGCAGACCGCCATATATTCAAATATTAATTCATATAACTACTAAACAATAACTGTAATAATTTATTATTAAGATTAATCAGATATCTTGTTTAATTTATAATTCATTTGTTCTCTAAAAAATTAATCGACTTTCCGTCAAACATGTGTTCAACAGCCAATATGTGGACTGAAATCAGTTTATGTGTATATATATGAATATATAATCTCTTACGGACACAAAGAAAACTCATATCAATTGTAAATAAGGGTAAATATGAACTGATTAAATAAATTGTCCTGTTTTTCCTGACCTAGATTAATTTATTAATCAGGTAAAATGTGAAACATTGTCGTCTTACGGAAAATTTATGTACAATCAAGTCTAAGATATCAGTAGTAATTAGTATAATAACACAAAAAAGAGCTTTAATCCAGTGAAAAATATGATAAACCATTACTATTTATTATTATTATGATATCCTTTAATTCCTGGAGGAACATAGGGCTTCAGTTGCGCGTCTCCATTGCTTTCGGTTCTCTGCCAACGTTTTCACCCCGCTCCAAGTCTGCCCACATGCTTTCATCTCATCTTCACATGACCTCCTCCAAGTCACCCCACCCTCGCACCGACCACCAACTCGCCGCTTCCCTTTCGGGTTCCACTCGAGCAGTGGCTTGTCTAGTGATGTCACTTGATGGTTGGTTTCCTCAGAGTATGGCTAGCCAATCCATCTCCATTTCTTCCTGTCTATTTGTTTCACAATCGGTTCCTGCTGAGTTGGTTCACTCATTGCCAGAGATCCGTGTTGCTGATTTTTTCTGCCCGCCATCTGATCTTGAGTATTGAGCGAAGACAACTGTTAATGAAGGTCTGAAGTTTGTTTCAAATGCTCTTTATGATGCGCAGTGCAAGTCTCTGATCCGTATAGTGAGTAGCACTGACTTCACATTGGAGTTGAAAATCCGGATGTTATTTTTGATGATGAATGTTGTTGACCTCCACACAGACTTGATAGTAATGAAGGCTTGTCTTGCTTTACTGATTCTGGCTATATAATCGTCACTTCCGCCTGCAGTTGAAACGATGTTTTCCAGGTAGGTGAAGGAGGTTGTTTCTTTCAGGTTCCTCCCATTTATGCTGGCTGATTGTTGTCTGTTGTTGTTGCTGTTGGTGTTGACCAGGAATCTTCATCACCTCTGTTTTGTCTATGTTTACGTGGAGTCCTATCTTTGATGCTTCTTCTGCCAACTTGTGGCTTTTCACTTGCATAATGGTAAACCATTATGAGATGTGTTAAATAAGCCGACTAAGAGATAAGAACAGACACCTCCCTTGGTTCCCTATTCCACTAATTTACTAGCTTGGGAAAAAAGGAAGTTTAGACGTTGGGTTAGTGACTAGTCAATCGCCGCATAAACATCGAAACACAAAAAGTATGAAAAAATAAACATTCTCCGCCAGAATTGAGCTGAGGAAATGATACAGGTTGGTGAAAACTTCCGCGAACCTAGTCAGCTGATGTGTCTTCCTTCGATGAAAATGAATGTAAACAATACACGCCATATATATATATATATATATATATATATATATAAATTTAGTTGTTTTAAAATTAACTAATCACTATCCAGTTAGAAGCCTTTTTGAATGATATTCATTACCAGAGCGTCAAAACTATGGCAAATGATATCTTGCCTTGTTTTGCTAGGCATTTTTTAGCTGTCAACATAACTGATATTCATCCTCGATAACCTTCAAGGAAGTACTTGTCCACATTTAGATGATTTCACCACGTATCTACTCCTTCACATCTTATTTTTATTATCAGGAGCTTAGATAATGGCTGAATGAAACATATAATCATGTCATATTGATATGGCTAGGAGCAATACAGAATTATGCTCTACCACGGTGCCCAATTGCAAATATTGCATCAGAATAATTTCACTACATAACTGAAGAATATAATGTAATACTGGCAGATAGAATTCAGAATATCCTGGCTATTTTATCGATTTTCGGCTTTAACTCTTCATCAACACACCCAAGGATACTGATGTACAAAACCATATCCCTCTGATTGACTAAGATGAATAATTGTTCACGACTCACATCAACCAGTAGTGCTTGAAAGTGCTGGAAAGCAACTGTGTTGAAATTTCACCTCCTCAAACTGTGCAAATTAAGAATTCCAGATACCATTTTACGTATCATCTTTAGAACTGTTACACGAAAAAGGGAACTCACGGCTGATCTCAGTAAGACGAAATACCGAATTATCCAGAAAGTCAAGAGATTTTGGATTTTTTGTTTAGCTAGCGCGCCTCCTAACCTGAAGGTTCTGGGTTAGACCCCTAGCAGGGTTATAGGTGCGCAATGATGAAGAGTTTCAAAATGGAACGAAACAGCTGCCCAGCACTCTCTGGTTTCCATTTGTTCTCTAGATGACATCAATCCACGATCTGACTTTAAGCCAATTAAAACCCCACCAAACTAAGGCTTGAAAATTCTCGCTTAGTCCAATTTGAAAAATTCAAATAACTAAAAAGATTCATCAAGTAGAACAAAAATAAGTAATCGATCGAGTCAGAGTAGGAAAAAAGACCGAACACCAGCCATATGAAACTAAGCTCACTGTTCAATAATAAGCAACAAACCTACTCAAGTTAAAATTTACTACCAAAGGATGAGCGACAGCTAGAATGAATGAAATTCAGTAGAGAAAAATCAATATGCTGATGAATACTGACGCAAAAGAGCAAAAATAAAGCAGACTCATGACAGTTAAGTAATCAAGCAAGCAAAGAGAAAGAATTGATCAAAGCTACAAATAAGATTTCTTTTTATGACTAAACACATGTCCAAGAGAGTGGAAAATAATTCCTCTGTATGTGTTAACAAGAAGCCTCTCTATACATACAACCACAACTCAAAGAAGATATAGCAAGTGAAATAATAACCAACAAGTTGGAAGAATCGATTCAAAAAACCTGTGATGCTCCCGGTAAGCTGTAGTTTATATTTTCCAAATAACCCGCTGTGATTCGAAAACTAAAAGACGAAGTACCCAGGCTAGTCACTTCTAACTGCTCTAGGGACTTAATTTTTTGTCCTCGAGATGTTATCAAAACCATCAACAGTTCTAAACTGGATCACCCCATCAAAACAGGCCACAATGCCATCTAGTATTGAAGAATCTTTTTCTATCATCGACTGGGTATCGAATAAATTACTAAAGGCTTCTCAATACCGAACACTCCAAACAGCAGAAGCTATTGTGATTCACTTAAATCAATCGGAACTCTGTGTGCGAAAGAGACAGGTCCATCCACTATTGTTACCCAGGACTGCTGCTGAGCCTATAAATTCATAAATTCTGTATTACTTCCCTTAATTTATCTGATATTCATTGAGTTTAGTGTTATATCAATGCATATTATCTCTTAAAGATGCTTTTGAAATGTAATCTTCCGATACTGTTGATTTAATGTAATTTAAAACATTACATCTGAAACATGCTCCAGCCGATGTCAGCTCGATATGAAATCCTCCAACCAATATGTGAAAATTGACCTGAAGTTCATTAGCGACTGGTCCTATTCAGGCAGTTGCCTGGAGTTCTGTGGGGGAGCCGTAACTAGCAGAGTACAGTAGGTCGAAGGTGAGGACAGTTACTCATCAAAGACATTGTCAGGCGGTGGCAGTATGCCGGATATTAGCAGAAAATAGAATTCATGGGCTGGCCACTGGATTGGATCCCAGTGGCTTAATGGTCTACGAGCTGCCTTGCCTTGTAAACAGAGGGTCCTTGGGTTCGAACACCAATGGTGCGTGCGTAATTCTGAAGAGTCTCAAGCTAGGATGAGACAGCAGTTTAGTACTTCCAGCTTTTCAAGTGGTTCTCCAACCGATGCTAATTCATGGCGAAATCCTGCAACGAATAATACATCAGCGTTGTTGTTAATAACAATACATTTACTTATTGTGGTTAAACCTCGCCAGGTACTAGCTTGCTACGCTACTAGCTTACTAGTTTTCTCGCCGGTCCCAAGCCCGGGTAAAGAGGGAGGGTTGGGGCGTGGTGCTGGCAACTCCACCCCTGTAAAACAACCAAATCGCTACAGAAACTTCAACGAATAAATATATTAAAAATTCTAAAAACATAAGCAATAGCTTTACTTTTCGCTGGAATCGGGGAAGTGAAATGACGCAGGCTGGTGAAAGCTAGCCTTCGGGAAGCCAGTCAGCCGATGTGCCTGCCTTCTTTCGATGAAAGCAAAAGTAAGGATGGGTACCTGGAATGTTCGTACAATGTACGAAACTGGAAAGGCTGCCCAGATAGCCGCTGAAATGAGAAGGTACAGAATGGAAGTGTTGGGAATCTGCGAAAGCAGATGGAACGGAACTGGAAGGTGCCAACTACCTACTGGAGAGATAGTAATCTATTCCGGCCACCTAGAGGACAACCATGAGCACACCGAGGGAGTGGCCATCATGATGTCACCAACAGCAACCAAAGCTCTCATGCAGTGGGAACCAATCTCCTCCGGGATAATGACAGCCAGGTTCAACTCAACAGTTCTAGGAAGAAAGAATAGACAAGACAAAGAATGGCTCTCAACGAACACTTGGAAGCTAATAGAAGAGAGGAGAATGGTGAAAGAGAAAGTGATTCAATGCAAGGACGGACAGGAGAAGGAGACGATGAGCTCAACTTTCAAAGCATTGGACAAAGAAGTGAAGAAGAGTGCTAGGAAGGACAAAAGACAATTCTACGACAACCTCGCCACTGAAGCTGAGAAGGCAGCAGGCAAAAGGGACCTGAAAACACTATATCAGATAACCAAATCTCTATCCGGGAAGAGATCAACACAAGCGAAACCTATAAAAGACAGCCAAGGGAACCCAATTACCAAGGAAGAAAAACAGATTAAACAATGGGCGGATCACTTCAAAGGACTCTTGAACCGACCACCACCTGAAAACCGTCCAGAAATACCAACAACAGCGCGCACACAACTGCAAGTTGACCCAAATCCTCCAACGAAAGTTGAAGTCTTGAATGCAATCAAACTTCTGAAAGCTGGAAAAACAGCCGGACCAGATGGAATACCCCCTGAAGCACTGAAAGCAGACCCAGAGACGACAGCAGACATGCTGACTCCATTATTATTGCAGAAGGTCTGGAAGGAGGGAAAGGTGCCTACTGACTGGAGGAAAGGTTACCTCGTGAAACTACCAAAGAAGGGCGAATTACGCCTCACTCTGCAAGAACTGGCGGGGAATCATGCTCCTATCGACGCCGAGTAAAATCCTGAGTCTCAACATCCTGGAGAGATTAAAGGACGCACTAAAGACAGAACTCCGACCAGAACAAGCTGGATTCAGGAAAGTCAGGCAAATCATGTACTGACCAAATTGCAACTCTACGCATCATCATCACAGAACAAAGCATGGAATGGCGATCAAACCTCTACCTCAACTTTATAGACTTTGAGAAGGCCTTTGACAGACGGCGCTGACCGTGAAGTAATTTGGAAATTACTCGAGTACTATGGCGTACCCCAAATATTCATCAACCTTATTCAACAGCTGTACTACAACGGCACCTGCCAAGTGATCCACAACGGAAGACTCAGCGAGGCGTTTGGAGTAAACACAAGAGTCAGACAAGGGTGCTTACTATCACCAATGATATTCCTAATTGTGGTGGACTGGATTATGCGTCAGACTGTGAGAAACGAGAAGACAGGAATGTCCTGGACCGACGTGAAGAACCTAGAAGACCTGGATTTCGCGGATGACTTATGTTTGATGTCACACACAGTCGAAGACTTACAAGCGAAAACCGACCGACAAACTGGTCGAAGAAGCAGCCGGCGAAGACAGGACTCCAGGTGAACATAGACAAGACGGAGGTTATGAAAATATCCAACCAACAACAGCAACATCCAGCGCCAATCACCATCAACGGGAGGGATTTGAAAGAGGTCACTTCATTCATTCACTTATCTAGGGAGAATTTTCTCAACTACAGGATGTCGGAACGGACGAGGATGTCAAATCGAGCGAGAATCGGGAAGGCGAGAAATACATTCACTCATCAACCTGAAACCAATCTGGAAATCTTCGTCACTCAGCCAGAATCAACAACTAAATTCGGTCGGATTTTCAATACAAACGTAAAGTCAGTCAGTTCTCCTATTATTATTATTATTGCTCGTTGAAGTTTCTGTAGCGATTTGATTGTTTTACAGGGGTGGAGTTGCCAGCACCACGCCCCAACCCTCCCTCTTTACCCGGGCTTGGGACCGGCGAGAAAACTAGTAAGCTAGTAGCGTAGCAAGCTAGTATCTGGCGAGGTTCAGTTCTCCTATACGGATCAGAAACGTAGCGGGCGGGTCACAAAGAATATTTCCAACAGGCTATTGCAGACCTTTATCAACAACTAACTGTCTTCGCTGGATCTATACTGAAGATCAGATGGCTGAGCCGGAAAGAATCACCAACAAGAAACTATGGGAACAAGCAAAACAAAACAAGAATCAATCGCCGAACATATATGCAGGGGAAAGTGGAGATGGACTGAACACTCGCTGAGGAGGCCGCTGGGTGACATCGCGCGCGCGTCAGGCCATTGCTCGAGTGGGACGTCAGTGCAAGGGTGACATAGAGGAGATCGTGTGGAGAGGAGTTGAAACACTATGGACTAACATGGGTGCAGGTGAAAAGTACAGCAGAAGACAAAAGCAAATGGAGACGTGCAGTTGAAGCCCTATGTTCCACTAGGAACCCAAGGGGGCAATAATAACAATAATGATAATATTGTGGTTATACGAATGTAGAACCCATTAAAGAACTTTTCGGAAAGAATATTGTTTATTCCTTATTTAGTCTTTTAAATCCTTAATAAGTAAGTTATCATGGCAATTACGTCGGATTTGTAGATGAAACCTGTTAAGTCTTTTTTCACCGTAATTTTTAAAATCAAAAACTATTCGTTTCAATAGTTAATTAATCTGATGCAATATATAAGAAAAGATTAAACAATCTTTGGCGTTTTTATCACCTGTTTCCTTCATGGAATGAAGTCACGTAAAACTGTCATCTTTCCCCTCCCCCTTACCTCTTACAAATTGACAATTTCTGTTCTGTGGTGATATAACAGAGATTTTAATTATGAAATTCAGAGAAGAAAAATGACTTCACGCCTACACCCGAATTACTTCTATACAAAAAATAAGTGATCACAGATAGTAAAATATTGTTTTTCTGATAAGAAATATAATAAATACTGGTTAATTAATATTTTACCTACTATTCCTATACATAGATCTTTTTGTTTCCTAAACAGAAGAAGCATAGGGTAAGCATGAAATTGATCTCATCTTCCAAAACCATTTCAGTGCATCTTACTTAGTCGGGTAGATTTTATTCTGTTCAGTATATTGTGAATCGATCACTGAATCTTTACGCATTGAATCAACACCAAACACGTGTAGTCGAAATGCTACAGCATCCCGGACAGAGTGTTTTTTTATCAAGTCATGTCAAGAGACTGACAGGATTTTGAGGGATAAATAGTGCTCAAAATGTCTGTGTCAATTATCAGTACTTAATCAATGGGGCTTATGTTAGATAAACTTGTCTAATATGGAATAATATTCTACCACAACTCCTATTTCTATTGTTGCAAAACTTGCAAAATTCATACAAATTAACGAATTCGGCATTGTCTGAACTGAAATGACGTGTTGATCCCTATCTGAAGCCATTATCATTCTTCTTTTCTAATGCTGCTTCTAAGGTATCAGAATAAAACTAGGGTTGAAATAAATATATCAAAGTGAACTCAATAACCATTTTCTATTATTCCCTTAGGATCCGGATGGAATAGAAGGCTTCAGCAGCACATCTACAATTCTCTCTTTTCTCTGAGGTGGTCTTTAGCTGGCTCTAAAATCTTCCATAAGCTCTCTTCTCCTCCTGACATGATCTCGTCCATGTTACTCTTAGACGCCCAAGTCGCCTTTTCCTGTTCGTGTTCCACTCGAGGGCCTGGTGTTTAATATAGTTCAATGGTCTTCTCAGCGAATGTCTGATCTATTTCTATTTGCTTTGGCGTATTTTTTGGATAGAAGGTTTTTGTTTGGTTCGTCTCTGGGGGTCCTTCTTGCCATCTAATCCTAAGTACTGAGTGATGGCATCTGTTGGTAAAAGTCCGAAGCCTTCTGGAAATGCTTTTGATGTCGCATCGAACTTCTAATGCATATAGAAGCATCTATTTGATACTAGTGTTTAAAATACGAATCTTCTTCCTTACTCTTAGTGCGGTGAATCTCTGAATCGGCATCAGGCTATTGAAAGTCCGTCTTGACTTTGAGATCCCGGTTGACTCTGACATCCTCATCCATCCCACAGCCTGTATTCGAAAAGTTGACTTCCTGGCAGAGACTTGACTATAGTTCTATGCTCTGTCCGATGACAAGGCTTAGAGTTGCTATTTGATCTGCATATAACTTGCTTCTCCTGAATCCAGCTTGTTCCGGTCGGAGTTCTGCATCCAGATTATTTCTTAGTGTGTGCAGGATTAAGTGACTTAGTGTAATTCCGCTCCAGATTTTTCAGAGGCTGAAATCGCCTTTCTTTGGTAGTTTCATTAGGTAGTCTTTCTTCCAGTCAGCAGATGCCTTTCTTTCCTCCCAAACTTTCTGTAGTAGTGCCGTGAGGATACGCACTGAGACCTCTAAGTTTATTTTCAGTGCTTCTGACAGAATAGCCTCTGGTCCTGTTGTCTTCCCGTCTGGCTTTCAGTTGCTTAATGTCATTCAAGACTCCGCTTTTTTTCGAAGGACAGTTCTCTGGCTGTCGGTGATATTTCTGGACGAATTGTAGATGGTGGTCGTTTCAGGAGTCCTTTGAATTGACCAGACTACAGTTTCCTTTGTTTCCCCTTTTTGGTAATTAGATTCCCTTCACTATCTTTTGTTAGTTTCACATGTGTTGGTCTCTTCCCTGATATGATGATCTGAGGTCACTGTTACCTGTAACCTGTAACCCTACAGTGAACAGTTTGCCATGGAATTTCTTTTACCTTTCCTGGCATTATCCTTCACTTATTTATTCAGTGCAGTTTACACTGAACTCAGCTTCTTCTTTCGTTGCCCATCTCAAAACCAGTTCATTCTTTGTATCAATTTTCCTCTCTCTTCTATTGGCTTCAAGGTATCCGTAGAGTGCCATTTCTTGTCATGCCTCTTCTTCCTTTCTAAGACAAGTGCAGGTTTTCTTCAATATCACATTCAGAGAGTTCCAATGTTTCTGCTGGTAGGTTTCCTTGGTGGTACTGCATAATGTCTTTCATTTCACTCTGATAGCTGCAGGTAGTGTCCTTTGTAAATTCATTCTTCAGTTTATGGGTATTTAACTCGGACTGTGATCTATCTCCAGCTTCTTTGAAGGCTTTAATCTTGTCGGTTCTTCGCACTGGATAATGGTCTGAGCCCATATCTGCTTCTTTGTCTGAATTTACATTTTGTCCATTAGGGTGGAAGCCACGTCGCTCTGTGTATATCCTCGTGCTTATACACGTTGCCTCCAGTCACCGAACCACTGAATCCATAGAAGTCTGTGAAGAGTTCTCCGTTCCTAATCATTTCATAGACAGCCTTTCGATCTGCAATGAGTTCTCCTCCCATGTTGTTTGCTCCTAGTCTAGAATTCATATTGCCCAATCAGGATACTGATTTTACCATATGGTATATTGTCCATTACTGTTTGAATTTTTCTATAGAAATCTTCCTTCTTCTCTTGTTTTGAGTTGTTTGTAGGTGCGTAGCGCTGGACAAATGTCACCTTCCTTCCTTCCTTTTCAGTTGAATATTGGTTTCGTTGTCCTGAAGGTGGGGTTTGGTTTCCACTGCGTAAAGGCTTTGTCTGCTGTTGGTGTAATCGAGATAGCTATTGCCTCAGTGTGCTCGTGGTTGTTGTCTGGATGGCTGGAGTAGATTATTGACTCTCCAGTTAATAGTTTGGTGAATCCACTTCCATTTCATCCCCTCTCACAGATTCCAAACACTTCTTTCCCTTATCTTCTCATCTCTTTTGCAATCCCAGCAGCCTTCTCAGCCATTTTCAAACACTGCAAGAACATTATTCCTGTATGCTTATTCTTGCTTTCACCAAAACAAGACACATCGGATGACTGAGTTTCTGAAGGTTTTCACCAGCCCGTGACATTTCACCTCTCCAATTCCAGGGAAGAATAGGTTTATTTTTCATATTTCTCCGTGCTTTAAGTTTCTGTAAAGACTGCGTTGATTTTCTGGGGTAGGGTCCTCAGCCGCACTCCCAATCTTAAGTGTCTTTTCCTAAGCTACAGACTAATAATTCAACTAAATATTAGCTGAATAAACGTCTAGCTCACCTGCAGATGCTTTAGCCACTTTAATTTTTGTTTTAATGGGTGCACATCTGAACAGGCTTGTAAGACATTTTTGGCTCTTCCTTTTTTCTAGCAACAAGCACATCCCTGGAGTCCGTAGTTCAGCCAAATGGGCTCGATAAGTCTTAAACCTTTCCTCCAAATAACCCTAGTATTTTTTTATTTTTAGATGCATCGGTCATCAGAGTCTATTCCGAGATAATTGTGTATTTTGATTTGTATTTGTTGTCACTATTTTCAGAATAGTCAGTGTACTAATTAAGTGACCTATTGAGCACACTGTGTTTGATCAGGCTTGCAGAGGGCAGCATGTCAACAGCACAATCACAACACATCCGCGGGATAAAGCAATGTAAACCCTATTTTCACTAATAAGAATTCTGTTGTGTTCAAACTCAAATTACTAAATTAAGTTTAGTTCATGCTCTCTACGATGAATAAAATAAATTCATGGATTACATAGGTTGTTTGTTTACAGACTACAAAGAAGAAAATCATAAAAATGTAACAGCAGAAGATGAATTACTCCCTGTGCGTCTGTGGCATAGTAGTTAGGGTTCTCGCCGACCAAGCACATGTTCCGAGGTTCGATCCCCTGCCAACGCACACCTGATATCTATGGTCGGTCTGCAAAATTTGGGCTACCGATATCACATACTGAAAATTCCATACTTGTATCAAAAATACAGTGTGGAATCAAGTTGTAACCAAAAATAAAAAAAAATAAAAAATATAACTGACGACTACAAAAATAGTCTAAAATGATGATGGTTTCAGTTAGGCACATTTGCCTGTTTAGTAAATCAGTTTGTACATTTAATTGAAGCGAACACAGTAATCAGGTTGGTACGAGCTTACAAAAATATGTGATTATTTTTATAAAACAATCTAGCAGTTGAACGAAGTAACTAAAAACAGTTAGATCCGAACAGTCCCTCCCCCCGCACTAATATCTTTTCTCTAGAAAAAGGAATCAAATACACAAAGGCGGTGTTCATTTCCCTTCCAGCTGAAGTGATGACTCATGTCCATTTCATCAGTTAGATAATAGAATATTTTTTAAAACTTTATATTTCCACAACCACATAAAGCTTGCCTGACGTGTACACAAAATTCTGTAGAATTGCACTTCAAATGTTCAATCATCTCTGTTCTGACGAAGTTGAAATCCCAAGGTATTTGAAACAAATCGCGACGCCTTTGCCTTACTTTATTTCTGAAATTGAATGGTTAGGAAAAACGCCCCATAAATAATTTATATTTTTTCTGAATAAATTAATTTTAAGGTCACATTGACTTCGGTTCTGGTTGGTAATCATGGTGTCTATGCATGACTGTAAAGAATTTATAATATATTTTGCGTGATTCTAGCGCATTACCTTGACTCCTTTTCATTCAACCTAAAGATTATTTTAATGAATTGTTGAATAACTTATGTTTTTATAATAAGCCCAACTGGATATTATGATTATTATAATTAGCAAGTTTTAGCGTTTAATGAACAAACTTATTTGAACGCTATTTAAAGACTTATCGTAATGGATAGTGAACTTTAGAGTGTTATGATTTGGCTTATACTACTCTAGGGAGATTTTCTGCCTTGTATTGATTTTTTTTTTACAATATTTGCTTTTAACAAATATTATGCCTAGATTGACCAATATACTTTTTGACTGTTTTGTTTGAATTTCTGATTTCATTTAAATTTTACTTTTAGATTTCATTGTGAATGAACTGATTTTTAGTTCAGTTCATTTGCCAGATTTTTTTTAGAAATTTTGTTATGTTTATTTCATCTTTCATCGAGGAAGTCATGGAACTGTCATTAATGTAATGAGATGGGTCATTCTTACCCAATCTGGATTACGATATACAGTTTTCCCCAGACTAAATTACTTTTAGACAACTTATCCAGACTTCCGATCATCCCATCCTATGTCAGTTAACATAGGATTGGTGAAATGTTTAACTGACAGAGCACAAAAACTAAGTAGTACTAAGGAAAATCTAAGACAAGAAGTGTTACACATAAAAGAAGCCTTGAAACTTATTAATTACCCTGATAAATTAGTCAGGAAATATGTAAAGAAATGTAAAGATAAAATAAATAATGATAGTAGCGATAGTGATACTAATAATAATAACAATAATAATAATATTAATGACAACACCAACAATAAGGAATCTAAATCATCAGTAGTAATCCCATACAAGGAAGGAACCTCGGAAGCCTTACGCAGAATTCTTAACAAGGCAGGAATAAAAGTGGCTGAAATTCAAACCCACAAACTCAATTAGAAACAAGCTTTGACGGTTAAAGGATCAATCCTGTGGAGCCTTTAAAACAAAACAGTTTAGTTTGCCTAATACCCTGCTGGAATGATTGTCAGGTCAAATACATAGATCAAACTAATAGAACAGGGGCAGTCAGACTAGCTGAACATAAAAAACCTGGCAAAATCTAGATTGGTTGACCCGAATAAGATAAGAAATCTTTAGAATAGTTCAGTTATAGCACTCACTGCATGCAGTTACACATAACCATACAATAAGATGGGAGAGGATGACAGTTTTAAAATATAATGTCACAGCTGGGTGGAGGGAGAGATTGATAACAGGAGCTTTGTTAATCGAATCAACTGCAAATATATGTAATAGAAATGATTCATCACCTGCCCTTGATATCTGGAAAATCCTACTACCCCAAGGACGACAAATAGGAGAAGACAAAGAAAACTATAAAACTGAATTTTCGATGTCGTGTGATTACAATTGATATCATATCAATTGAACAATAAATTTTGTGCAAAAGGTCATCCAGTAAATAATACTGTTTCACTGTGTGATGTATCTAATAAAAAAACTGATATGGAATTACTTACTACCACAGTGCCCATGTTTTACACATATGTTAACTTATCCAGAGGCCTACGCCTTTATAGAACGTGGTTCGTCACCACTGATTTCATACACAGGATGTTTTTTTTCAAATTTTAAGTTTACAGGAAGTTAGATTTACTTAACATCCGACATGATAGATCATAGGATTCTAACCAAGTGGCCGAATGGTCAGCTAGTTCGCCTCCTAACCTGTAGGTTCTGGATACAATCCCTGTGCACTTTTGATTAGTGCCAAACTAGGAGGAAACAGGTGTCCAGTGCCCTTCAGTCTGCAATGATCCTCTAAATGATCTCGGCTCTTGGAGAAATCTACATTGATGCATCGCTTATTAAGACGAATGAGGCAACTTTTAGTGGCATGACAAACTCTCAGTAGTTATAAGAAAACCAATCATCTATTTCTTATAGACATGATGAAACTGAAAACAATTGTATCTTTGAAGTTAAGTGAAAGAACCCTATTGTCGAATATGGCTTTAACTGATCTTACGAACAAAATCAATGGTACTTTGACAAATCTCTATTCCATTTGAACACTATGTCATAGTAGCAAGCTGATCACTTCAAATCAGGCTAGCAAGCATTACCAGTTGATTTAATTGGTGACAAAAGGCAGCGCGGTTTGTGCTATAATGGAATAATTGTTTGGAATATCTTAATTGCACGATCTATTTGCAATATTGATATATACTTGGATATTTCAACTAACTTTGTAATTATTATCCTCTTTTCTCCAAGACTGCATATCGCCCGTTGGCTTGATCCCTTCCATTCCTGGATGTACTGCTTACCAGAAGACAAGGCTGCACGATAAAAGGATCAATATATATGGCAAGCCAACTTGGACGGGACAGTTCATCAACTTCCAGAGCTTTGTCCCACTGGTCTAGTAAGTACATTATGTTCAAGGATTCGAAAAATCTGTTCGGAAGGCACACTGGAGAAGGAGTTAAATTCATTATGTGAAACTCTACTACAGAACTAGCATCTACCAATATTCATTGCCAAAAACATGAATGAAAAGCCTACGTCGCCATAAATCACAACTGTCCCTAAGAAAAATCTCTTCATGAACCTGGAATTCAAAAGTGACATCGAAGCGGAAATTCTTAGAAACCGCCTTTCTAAATGTCTGAAGGAGACATTTCAAGCAGCCACCTTACGCATCACGTTCCCCAGAAGGAAATTTATCCAGTCTAACGTTAAGGATGGGATACCGCTTTCGGCCAACTCAATGTCTGTTTACCTGTGTACTTGCTCGTATGGAGTAAAGTATACCGGCCGTGCGCAGCGTCAAGTTCACAAACGTATTCGGGAGCACTGCCTAATTTGGTAAGTCAGAGGAGAAAAGAAGAGTACTAGCAGCTCCATCCTCGAGGACCTTGTCAACTCTGGACAACAAGCACCTCGCATGAATGCTTCATAGTGATACCTACAGTCTCTCAATATCACACGAAAGGACTTTGAATACTCAGTCTGTGCATAGCTGAATCATTAACTATTCGGCATTTGAAACCGGACCTCTGCATTCAAAAGCACCACATACATTCAGTCACTCTACCGTGGCCAGAATAACGTTCTCACTATGATTTTGGTTCCTTTTATTACGTAAGTTTACTATTGTTATTATTATTCTCATCATAATTATTTTGTTATAACTCTACTACCGTTGATTATTAAGATTGTTTTTTCACATAGATTTGATAAAAAGAACACTTTATCGTCCTTCCATTAGTTCTTATCCACTCTACACAACTATATTGATCAGTCATCTTTTCATACTTTTTACGTCATGCCCATTTCTGCCCCCTTCTCTAATTTCCAATGTCACCCTTCTAATTTACGCCTCAAATTACTCAATACGTTTTCGAGGAGAAATTTTACCAGTATCTTTATTGAATTAGAAGTCAATCTGAACGAAGAATATTCTTTTCAATAATTTCTCTTCAGGTTCTTACAATTTTTAAAATATTTATATTTGTTGCCGTTACAATAAAGGCCAGTTATGCGATGGGCATTTTTTAACGTAGAATAACAGATTAGTTATGGAGTGTCAAAATAAATAGTATACTTGTGTGACAATCGTGCTAGGCTGAAATCGATTACAAAATATTGTAAAATAATAATAAAGATAATGGTGGTAATTAATCATAATAGATTTGTAGAATATGGGGTAGGAAAATTGACAAGTCAGATCACAGTTATAGAAGATGTCAGGTGAGTGGCTAGTGCAAAGTGGTGTGTATTAAAGAGGAGATAGTAAGACTGCAATGAGAGGTTCATAGTGAAATAATCAACGTGTGAAATGAAACAGGTGGGGGCATATATTGAGATTGCGAAAAGAGAAATAAGTCCGGATAGTATAAATGGAAAATTCGATAGTATTGACAGAATGTTTGCAAGAAGGGAAGGAAGGACAGAAAGAAGGGCATATCTACGATTTTCTGAACATGTACCAAAAAGCTTACGTCTAAAGAGAACAAATGCTTTAAACAGTGCCATCACCAGGCATCTTCTCGACACGGGTCATGAGGTGGACGTCGAAAAGTTGTTCAAAATTATCAATAAGCAAAATAGCTCAATTCTCCTTAAGTTTGCTGAAGCCATTTCCATTAAGCGCCTGAAACCTGATTTATGCGTCCAGAAAGAAGCGGTTATCAGCCTTTCTTTGCCCTGGTAACTGGATAATTTCACCTCTCTTTCCTCCGAATGTGAAATGCTAAAAGTTTCCATTGTGTTTGATTATTATTGTTCGGAATAGTGGTTAATATTGCATATTTATATATGTATATATTTTTAGTGTATGAGTATATTGGTCGATTGATTTTTGTTTAAACTTAACTCTGTGCAAGTATGTTAAAATTGTTGTTGTAGATATATTTAATAATGTCTTTTCCATGTAAGCAGCTGACGAGAAGGCAACGAAATAAAAGATGGTACCATTTTATTCTGCTAAAACTGTAGTTCTTGCCTTGTTCAAATTCATTAAGGGGAATAAATGTACGAAATAATAATAAGCATAAAAAGAAAAAAACCAAGAGGGTTGAAAGGAAGAAGGGAAGCACTCTTGGCGAGAAGAAGAATCATCAATCCAAGTTTGGCCACGGTAGGAACAGCGTCTGGACGTGCTCTTTTTGGATGAAAAGTTCCAGTTTAGTCGATCTTACTGCAGCAGCTTCAGCTGTGTGTAGGAGACGCAAGCGAACTGTACGTGATAACGACTTTGGAATTCGGTATATAACTCCGAAAGCTGTGTTGACGTCGATGCTATGTCCACTATCGAACAAGTATGACAGGATCGAGGTTTTTATGCACTTATTTTTGATTACAGCTTGATTCCACACTGTATTTTTGATACAAGTATGGAATTTTCAGCATGGATATCGGTAGCCCAAATTTTTCAGGCCAACCATAGATATCAGGTGTGAGTCGGAAGGAGATCTAACCTTGGACCATGTGCATGGTCGGCGAGAGTCCCAACCACTGTGCCACCGACCTGCTGAATCAAGCTGGTAAGTGTTCTCTAACCCGTAGACGTACCCGCCTAATCGTGCGCCCTGCATAACTTGAACCACAGGAACAGCTGAAATGGTATATACATGAAGAAGAGCGAAGGTTAGATAAGACATCTTTGAATTATATATTATATACATTTTATTATTGCAAGAACCTGAAGAGGAATTATTGAAAAGACTACTCTTCGTTCAGATTGACCTTTATTCATGATATGAGAATATTTCACACTAATAAATTTTATTGAATTCTCTAATTAATATAATTACGATTGTACATCTTATAAAAATGAATCGTGGAAAAGAGGATTTTCTTCGCTGTTTACAACATCTTATTCTTTGTCTTTGTTCTTCTTCAATCCCCAATTTAAATGTATCTGTTTGTGATTCACTGATGGAGTTGATAATATGCGTCGGTGGCACAGTGGTTGGGACTCTCGCCGACCATGCACATGGTCCAAGGTTAGATCTCCTTCTGACTCACACCTGATATCTATGGTCGGCCTGCGAAATTTGGGCTACCGATATCCATGCTGAAAATTCCATACTTGTATCAAAAATACAGTGTGGAATCAAGCTGTAATAAATAAAAATATGATTTATAGTATAACAGACATTAAGAAATTGATAAACCTTGAATTGATACCAGTATCTTCAAACACGAGCATTCATTGTGTATTAGGTATGTCTTGTTCCTCGTCTTCCCCTATTGATTAGTTTCCTCTCATGGTTGTGACCTAATTCCTGAGTTTGTTATTCGCTGACTTTTCTACCAACACATAAATAAACATTGTCCCTCCATATAACGTTACCCCATATAGTCGCCCACTTCTATTTATAATGAGTACTCACCACAAAAGTATATTGTACAAATTCTTGTTAATCCTAATTACAATTCTGACAGATTTTGAAGCATGATTTCTATGGAGGTCTTTGTCGAATGTAAAAATCTTCTCTGCCCTTAAATGCTGAGTGCTTTATTAATTTTTATATGAGTGTGTGTTTTAGCTCATTCACTGTAGCCAACAGTTTTGTAGTAAAAATGGAAGTAAAACGTTAAGACAATAAAACATTTAAAAGTAAACACTGTGAAGTCTTTAAGTCAAGCAGTATTCACAGTAATATAATACTCATATGATTAATATGTCATCAAAAAATACTATGGGGAAGTTGTAATGAAGTAAGCATCAAAGATGTCATTAAGACTGATGATGAAATGTTTACAATCAAATGTCAAAGACTGGAAAATACCAGACAATTTCTATCTATTATTTCAAAGACTTTTGTTCACTGTACGCCTCTGTGTGCTCAGAAATAGAAAGACATCGCTGTTCAGTCATATTCCATTTTAAATTTGTGGGTCCAATAATCGTACGTAGGCTGAGCGGTACTTGGGCGGAACAAACCCGGAAAAACTAGTCAGGCTTTCAGCTAGGAATAGGTTGTGTGGTGTGCGCTATGTAGTTGTAGATTGATGCGAAGCGGCTAAAAATTGAAATTAACATTTCACGTCAATGGCTGGAGTGATAGAAGTGTTTATTCCTTAAAGCTGGATTTAGCCTATGTTGTGGTCATGAAATAATTTCACTGGACACCTTTTCGTCTCGTTGTTTAACCTCGTGTCAGTCGCCAACTAATCATAACAGTTTCGTGTTCACTGACTTTTAATCTGGTTAAAAATGGTTAAAATGTGATGCATTTTTCCTTAATAATTATAGTCCGTTCCAAATTCTCTTATCTTCTGCCACTAAAGTTGTATCGATCACCTCTTCATCCTTCAGCACATACTGGAACATAATGCAACACTTGGTATATTTCTTAACCTGTAGGCGGCACTTGACTTCATCAACCATGAGTTGATGTGGCAGTGTTTGACTGTAAAGGGAGTGCCGTCAAAGTACATAGCACTGAACACGGCACTCGATTCGAACTCACACAGCCATCTAAGAACTTATGGAGAGTTGTCATCTGAAATCATAACAACCAGTGATGTCCATCAGGGATGCCCACTGTACGCATTTCCGTTTAATATCATCAGAGATTTACTCATATAACTGACCCTAACTGACTTTAGCGACTTACAGATTGACTTGTTACAATGGAAATATCTTATTAACCTAGAGCGTTTGCATACTATTATCCTCGTGAGTGAAGGTGCTGCCAATCGAAGAGTCTTCTGAACATAACCAGAAATTTTAGTATATTTGAAGTGCGATTCGTCCTTTTCAGATGCAAAGTGATTCTGTAGGACCGGTCGGTAGTGACTCCTAGATTTAAAATAGAGAAAAAAGTGTTGAAGTATGCTGGCCACTTCATTTATTCGAGATGTTGCATCAACCCCAATGAACTGATTTATATTGAAATCTCAGCACGGAAACAAAAGGCTCACCTGGTGTTTTCCAACTTACCCCATCTCTGGCGTAAACGTGATATCTATCTATCAAACAAAGGATATGTATACTCTTAGCAATTCGCTTTTTCCTTCTTTATGTTTATGAAACATGACTATCAAAAGTAAAAAGGCTCTGGCTGCAGGTGTTTGCATTCTTTCTCCTGTTTTAAATGGTCTAAAATGATGAGTAATTTGGAAATTAGGTTTATAGTGCAAGGATTAGGTTGGAGAACTGTTAGGGATGGTCAAACTAAAACCTAGTATCAATTCACGAAGTCTTTGACTGTTGGTTTGAACAATGTATGGGATGTAGACTGGTTGGTTGGAGTAGCCAGGATGGTAAGAACCAATGGCTGGAGACTATAGATGATATGGTTCTAAACTGCCCTTAGTGGTGTATGTGCATTCAAACTCGGTGTAATTTCCGAGATCCATTAAACCCTCATGCTTTTCCATGTTGGTATTCTTGCTGCCAATTATAGTTCTTTTAAATCTCCCCTATCTTTGTGCGCTACATGGAGTCTGGAAACCTGAACTACTGTACTTCCTCACAAATATCTATGTAGAAACTCACTCAGTCAGCTGAGAAGAACTGTCCTTCCTGCAGTATAGTCTATCACAGAATACCTTAGTACATAAAAAGTTATATGTGGACTGTACCTTTTAATGCAGCTAATGCTGAAGTTTTTTTAACAAGCTTGATGACATAACTCTTACGATCAAATATCATAGCTTGAAGGATATATGGCTCATACACAAGAACAAGGGAATGACCATCTCGTCGACTTGCAAATTCACACTAACGGCATGATAGAGAATTGACGACAATAGCAAAAATCTCTTCTTATGTGAAAATCTAATATTTTTAATGCATCAGATTAGTTAAATACATTATACATAAACTTAATAAGAATTTGAATAAAACAAATCCTCATATCCATTTTATATTCATTCCTAATACCATGTAATCCAACGCAAGCAAGATAAAACAGTATTAATGAAATATCACAATACTTTTTTTCGAATTTCATCGAAATGTAATAAGTAATCTAATCCAGATAATACTTGAATAGCTGTACTGTGATTTATAAAAGCGTAAAAGGACAAAAAGCTAATGCGTACTTATGCATACGCTGAGCTGTATTTCTACAAAAACGAAATGAAAAGAAGCACATTGTTTTATTAATAATAAATGATAAATATGAAACTAAGAAAAGAACAAAATAAAGAATAAATAAGTCATAGTCTTCGCCAAACAGTGATCCATAGCGAAGAATAGAAGTCATCTTCAGCAGACCAATAGGTCTACACACATAACCATGAGTAAGTATTTGGCGAATCAGATGACAGTCTAATTGTTGGTTTTGTAGGAATTTTTGTTTGATTGCATGGAGGATTTCATCATGAGCTGACATCAGTTAGAGAACCACTGAAAATCCTGGAAGTACTGGACAGCTGTTTCGTCCTAGTTTGGGACTCTTCAGAAGTACGCACACACACTACGGGGTTCGAACCCAGAACCTTCTGGTTACAAGGCAAGCTCGTATACCGTTGAGACACTAGTCGCGGCCTCCCACTAGTAGGGTACAGCAGGTTGAAGATGAGGCAGTAACTCATCGAAGAAGACATTACGAAGTGGTCGCGCTTTGTCGTGAATTGGCAGACGTTCGAATTCAAGGACAATTGGATTGGGTCCCAGTGGCTTAATGGTCTACGAGCTGGCTCGCCTTGTAACTGGTAGGTCCTGGGTTCGAACCCCAGTATTGGGTGCGTACTGTTGGGGAGTCCCAAACTAGGACGAAACAGCTGTCCAGCACTTTCAGGTTTTCCAGTGGTTCTCTAACTGATGTCATCTCATAATGGAATCCTCCATGCAGTCTAATTGTTAGCCATAGTTAAAAAGACGAAGATAACATTATTCTACTGGAAGGTAGTCATGGTAGATAACTGTGGTAATTAACACCAATTGTGTTTCTTTTTACATGACTTAACGTATTCTTTTAAGACTAATTTCATGAAATACGTTGATGATCTCACAATTTCTGTTCCACTTGCTTCTGCATTAGATTGTTCTGATATTAATAATTTCCTGTTTTGAGGTTATCCAACAGTCTCATTTAAACAGTTTTCCACTGAAACCCTTTACTATGTACCACACTGTTAATTTTAGCTTCAGGTGTGAACAGAATTTGCGTGGATTGATTCAGTTCCATAATTCTTGTAATATCTACGCTACTGTCGTAGGAGATAAATCGAATATTACCTATCTTGATGTTAATTTCTCTTTGAATCTTTGCTGACCGTCTCATATCTTGCTGATTTCTAAACAAATGTTTCAAATGACCTATAACTTAAGTAATTTTAGACTTTTTGGTATAACTCAACTTCTCTTACAATTTAGTAACTCATGTATTCTACCCATTCTTCTGTATTCTTCTTCAAAGATCTCAAAAGGGACTGTGTTATATTACGTAAGGCTGTTTTGACTTGTGCTACTGACAACACTTATCAGTAGTACATAAAGAGACTTTCATTGACATAAAAATATCGAATAACGGAGAGAGAGGTTTCAAGTCAAAGAGAGGAAAGAAACCAGTTTGAAGGTAAAACATGGAAAACACGAAAACGAGACAGAGAAATACAATACGAAGCGTAGAAGTAGAGCAACTTGAAAGATCTGTGCAAATGACGACTTTAATATAAGGTATACATCATTTCGCTATATGTGCATATCAGATTGCTAATTAATATTCCGTTACTAAGTTTCTTGTTACACTGTGAACAGGTTTAGCGGTGCTATACTAGCTGAACTAACTAACACTGTTGTTGATAGGCATTTTAATCCTTACAAACTAATTGACTTAAGTCACAGTGTCGAATGCTGAACATCCACTTTATTGGCAACTTTCATTTTGTATCTTTTCGGGTAGAACTAGAAGAAACTCCACAAGATTTTATACTCATACATATAAGTATAAAAATCCCACCATAGCAGACTTAGCACGGGTGTTGTGTGAAGAAACAAATGTTAAAAAAGAGCTTATAAACCTACTTTATAATGTACGAATAAGTAGCGACTTATTACTGGAATTTCTACTACATATATTATTCTTTTCTTAACTCCAGTTGTTGCAGTTTTATAATGTCTGTCCATTTACTATTATTATTATTATTTCGTTTAGTTCCTAAAGGAGCATAGGGCTTCAGCTGCACATCTCCATTGCGTTCGGTTTTCTGCTAGAGTTTTCACCCCGCTCCAGGTCTGCCCACATGCTTTCGTCTCCTCTTCACATGATCTCCTCCAAGTCACCCTTGGACGGCCAAGTCGCTGCTTTCCTTTCGGGTTCCACTCGACGGCTTTTCCAGGGATGCCACTTGATGGTTTCCTTAGAGCATGGCCAATCCACCTCCATTTCTTCCTGCTTATTTGTTTCACAATCGGTTCCTGGTTGGTTCGCTCATAGCCAGAGATCCCTGTTGCTGATCTTTTCTGGCCATCTGATCTTGAGTATTGAGCGAAGACAGCTGTTGATGAAAGTCTGTAGCTTGTTTGAAGTGCCCTTCGTGACGTGGTGCCTAGTCCCTGATCCGTATAGTAGCACTGACTTCACATTGAAGTTGAAAATCCGGATGTTATTTTTCATGCTGAGTGCTGTTGATCTATCTCCACACAGACTTGATAGTAATGAGAGCTTGCTTTGCTTTCCCGATCCTTGCTTCGATATCCTCGTCAGTTGAAACGATGCTTACCAGGTAGGTAAGTAAATGAAGTTGCTTCTTTCACATTTCTTCCATTTATGCTGATTGTTGTCTGTTGTTGTTGTTGCTGTTGGTATTGACCAGGAATCCTCATCACCCACTTCTGTTTTCTCTATGTTCACCTGAAGGAAGTCCTGTCTTCTCTGGATGCTTCTTCTGCCAACTTGTTGCTTTTCATTTATTTATTTATTTGTAAATTGAGATAAGTTGTTGCAATATGTACTACTGAAAATTCCATTCCGTATAATTATGATTGTTTGTAATAAAGTTATAATTGGCAGTATTCTGTTCACATCTACGCTAAGCGGATGATGTAGACAACTATTTACCTTTTTCTTATGTAACTATTAAGATCCTTTAGCTTTCACTGTTAACATTTGGGTAGCTTTTAGGTGAATAGTGAAGTTAACTGCGGAATAAGTTTTTAGAATCCTATATTCGAACACTATACTCCTTGATTATGGATAACATTCCTTTAGATATGAACCAATTAGATGATATGAAACGATTTGAACTCCTTAAAGTGATATTTATTCCATCATTAATCAATGATGAACAGAAGCTGATTGGTTAAAAACAAAATTCTTTATTACCTTATATGAATCGAAGAACTGTGTGGTGGTTTCTTCTGTTGTTATACTTTTCAGTAGACTTATTTTTGTAAATCTGAACAAAATACTGTTACTGTAGGATATTTTCACTTCTTAATAGTCTTACATTTTGATAAGTGCTGCGTTCAAGTCTCAGAGAAAACGCCTTCTACCACCTGGATGCAAATACATTTTAGCCACAAGTTCTGAATATAAACAAAAACTAAGTATATCGTGAATTCAACTGTCCATTCCACTATGGATACAATTATTTTGATAAGGTCTGACAGTGTTATGCAGTAATATTTACTCATGACATTTTGAGCATAATTTATTGCTCGTAATCATATCAAGTTACTCACATAACTTTCCAACTTCGTGTATATAATTCCATTATTTTTCATCTCTTGACCTGACTGGTAGTAGTGTGGGGAGAGTTGGCTGTTAGTCAAAATTGGTGGACAGTAATTTACGTCAATGTTTATATCCCCAATATTGGTCGTGAGGAAAATGAGAACAAAGGCTTTGCGTAGGCGGATACAGTTAACATATAGATGATCTGACATTCAAGAAACAGTCACAAAGAGATGCAAAGTTAACTTTCTGTGAGAGACAACCAATCAGAAGACTGTGTTTTTCTGCTAACAATAATCTATAATATGTACATGAAAATATATAAATATGTGTTGATTTCCTTAATAAACAATCTGTTTCTTGGCCTTTGTCTTCTGTTGTTACAGTAGTATGTTCCATATTTCCGTTATGAGTGATGAGTCATTTCTATTGCATGTGTTGGATGTAGACTCGGTGAACAAGGATTCAGTAATCAATCTCTCTCTCTCCGCCTATCTATATTACTTCTTAGAATTTTAACCCTCTCCCACTATATTGCGTGCTTGTGTATTAATGCATGTAATGCAATCTCTGAGCTTTTTTCTAAATTACTTATCTTCTCGAGGTCAATCACTCTAACTTTCGCTAAATTCTTTTATTCTAACAATCTGACTACTCCCGATCTACTAGTATGACCCATGTAGTTGACTTAACTCACAGTCATTGCAGGGTATTTTGTAAATTATATTATCTTTTTTTATTGGGTCCATTGGGTCATTTAACCTACACAGCTTGTCCCTGAGTGAGTTTGTAGGCTTGAATCGCACTCTAATTCCTGCTTCACTCAGAATCCTACGTAGGATCTTGGATGTCCCCTCCTTATATGGTATAACAGTGGATGACTTCTACTCTCTCTCTTATTTGTGTTATCATTACTAGTTTCACAATTATTCATATTTTGCTTTTGGTGAAGTTAGAAAGTTGTGAGTAACTTGATATGATTAAGAGCAATGAATTGGGCTCAAAATGTCATCAGTAAATATTACTGCATAACACTGTAAGACTTTATCAAAATAAATTTTACCCATAATGGAATTATACTCTTCCATAGTGCACAAGTTCTATCCTTATTTCAACCATTAGTCTTCATCGAATGAATAAGGCTTGAACATAAAACTCATAGATTCTTTACAAAACTAACAGTAAATTAGTTTCATAATCGTCAGTGTTGAAATGCGTATAAAACTGAATATCTGACATCATAATAATTGGTAGATTTATAACAAATAAATGAGTTAGTCAGCAAAGAGACCTCCTTTCGTAGCTTCACTTTAAAGCTAAACAGCTATTTAGAGGTTCATATTATACAGTGTTATTTGACAACAAAGATTAGATGTTATTTTCAAGAGTTGATTTTTAAGGATTAGATATGTTTTTTGACTTTGACCACGGATTGATATCAGTTAGAGAACAATTGAAAACCAGCACTGGAGTACTGGACAGCTGTTTCATCCTAGTTTGGGGATCATCAGCAGTACACATCCATTGGGTTTCGTACCCCGAACCATCCGGTTAAAGTGCAAGCTTGCATACCATTCAGCCACTGGGACCTGGCTCAGTGCTACCAGATGGAGTTTCCTGGTGTTCTGGTGAGAAGTCGTGACCAGTGAGATCCCTCCAGTCGGGAGTGAGGATGGATTTTCCGTGAGAAGACAGGAAAGTGTTGAACCGATAAGAAGACTGTAGGAGGTGTCTGATATCACACAAATTTGAAGACCAACAAATTAGCAGAAGAAGCAGCGAAGACAGGGCTTCAGGTGAACTTAGAGAAGATGAGGGTGATAAAGATAACCAACTAACAACAAACAACACAAACCACTATCAATGGGAGGTTACTTCTTTCACTTATCTAGGCAACATCGTTTCAACTAGAGGCAGACGTCACCATTGAGGATGTCAAAACCAGCCGGGACAGGAAAGGCAGGATATACCTTCATGACTCTGAAATCAGAATGAAAATCTTCTGCAATCAGCATGAACAACAAGTCTCAGATTTTCAACACTATTGTTAAGTCAACTAGTTCTTCTTTATAGGTCAGAAACTTGGTGCGTCACAAAAAGCATTTCCAACACCCTGCTGAAGACTTTCATCAGCAGCCGTCTTCGCTCCACACTGAACACCGTATGACTGGTAGAAAGAATTAGAAACAAGAAACTCTTGGGACGAACCATTCAGGAACCCACTGCTCAACAAATATGCTGAGGGAAATAGATATGGACTGGACATACTCTGAGGAGGCTGTCGAAGGAAATCGCCAGCCAGGTCATCGAGTGGGACCCCGGTGGGGAACGAAGAGTTTGGCGTGCGGTCGAGGGTGACATGGAAGAGATGAAGGCTTATCGGCAATTGTGGAGTCATCTGAAAGGACTGTTGAGAACAGGACGAAATTCAGATGTGCTGTTGAAGCTCCATGTGCCACTCGAAACCCGTGGGGATAATAATAATAGTAACATACATAAGAATGTTTATGAAATGAAGCGGCTAAAATATCGAAACCATTCCTAATAAATATAGAACACAAACCGACAAAGTCACTTCATTCCATAGTATGCAGACCATAGGAACCGACAAAAAAAGAAGACAAGATCAACACTATCTACCAAATAAATAGCATGTGTAACAACAGAAGACAAGGGCGAGGCAACATATCATTTATTAAGGAAATCAGCACGTATTTATATATATTTCATGTACATTATTTTAGCTTATTCAAGCAGACAAACACAGTCTTCTGATTGGTCGTTTCTTGCTCAAGGTTATTCTGTACTGTTTGTGACTGGTTTCTCGGGAAGTCAAGCCATATATCTGCGAATCATATTTGCCCACGTTAAGCCTGCTGTGATTGGCTGTTGAATCAGCCTTGTTCATATTTTCTCACGGCCAATATTAGTGACCTAGACATTGACGTAAATTAATGTCTACCAATTGGCTAGCAGTCTGCTCTCACCAGACATGAACTGTGATAAGTACCATATGGGTTGAAGTGGGCTTCCCCCTCGAACTCAAATTCAAGATCACTAAAAGACACGACACCTTTTCTTTCAAATTGATGCAAGGAGACAACTATGAACACCAATTTGACGTAGAAAATGTAGAAACTTTAAAGATTCGAAAGGTCCAAAGTTCCAGATGACTCCTAAAAGCCTGATATCTAGACCAATCAGTGATATCATTATATATCATATCATATCATTATAGACAATATTTATCAAGTAACAAATGAAGAGCCACATGATAAGAGAGTCAAACTACAAGTCAATAAAAGCGATCAATACCGATGCAAATAACCAATCAATCACAACAGAGATTGTCAGGAGATACAATTATATCATTCATGAAAAATTCAAGTAATTTCACTATCATTTGAATTATGTGCCAAAGGTTTTGTTTAGAAGGACAATCAAACCTTCTCGTTTCAACCATCCAGGTCAGAGAACACAACCACATCAAAAAAGAAAACATTCAAATCAGATTATCATCCTTAGGCAAACGACCAATGTAAACAAAAGTAGACCACGTTGAGAAAAAAAATAATCAACTAACCACACAATATGTTCTTTTCATTATCTTTGTCTAAATAAGAAGAAGAAAAAGAACCAAACTTTCAAATCTTGTACTCTTTTTTAACTCTGATGAAAATCAACCAATCAAAGTCATCCTATTCATTATTCATTATCATGAGATTACTAACTTCATTCAACCGACAAATCCCTGTGTTTCTTTTCAATACATTTAAATTAAAATAAGATGGTCCTTTGCGATTTATTTTTTCTTCAGGTATAGGCTTAAAATAATCCAAAATGAAAATAAATGGATAAGTGGTTAAAGATGAAAAATCAAATAGTCGGGTAACAGTAGGACACTTCGAATTCAATTAGTTTGAGGTGTATAGGTTGAACTGCAAGTGTGATTCACATTTTTCCTGTCAACTTCAATTATCCTGCCTAAACGACAGTTCTAAGTTTAGAAAATGAACCATTCGGAGGAAGTTAGCTATTTCAATGTTATGTCTTGTAGATTAACAGCAATTTTAACCTTCAGGATATTCAGCTGAAGAACGGGATAAATTATTATTATTAATATTCCCTTGGGTTCCTAGTGGAGCGTAGGGCTTCAACTGCACATCTCCACTTGCTTCTGTCTTCTGCTGTACTTTTCACCTGCATCCACGTTAGTCCACACTGTCTGTTTCAACTCCTCTTCACACGATCCCCTCTATGTCACCCACCCTTGGATGTCCCACTCACCGCTTCCCTTTCGGCTTGGTTTCACTCGAGCAATGGCCTGACGCGCGCACCATGTCACTCAGCGGCCTCCTCAGCGAGCGAGTGTCCAATCCATCTCCACTTTCTCCTGCATATTTGTTCTCCGATTGGTTCTTGTTTTGTTTTGCTTGTTCCCATAGTTTCTTGTTGGTGATTCTTTCCGGCTCGGCCATCTGATCTTCAGTATAGATCCAGCGAAGACAGTTAGTTGTTGATGAAGGTCTGCAATAGCCTGTTGAAAATATTCTTTGTGACCCGCCCGCCCGCCAAGTTTCTGATCCGATCCGTGTAGACGAACTGACTGACTTGACGTTTGTATTGAAAATCCGACCGAATTTAGTTGTTGATTCTGGCTGAGTGACGAAGATTTCCAGATTGGTTTCAGGTTGATGAGTGAATGTGTTTCTCGCCTTCCCGATTCTCGCTCGATTTGACATCCTCGTCCGTTCCGACTCCCTGTAGTTGAGAAAATTCTCCCTAGATAAGTGAATGAATGAAGTGACCTGTTTCAAATCCCTCCCGTTGATGTTGATTGGCGCTGGATGTTGCTGTTGTTGGTTGGATATTTTCATAACCTCCGTCTTGTCTATGTTCACCTGGAGTCCTGTCTTCGCCGGGTGCTTCTTCGACCGGTTTGTCGGTTTTCGCTTGTAAGTCTTCGATTGTGTGTGACATCAAACATAAATCATCCACGCGCGAAATCCGGGTCTTCTAGGTTCTAACGTGATAAATACTTGACATTTATTCGAGCTTAAACTTGGGATTTTGGACAGATAGGTTCCTGTATGGTAAGTGATTTAATCGTAAAGTTTCCGAATAACTTGTTGTCAATATTACGTAAAGTGGCAGCCAATCCTTTACAAAACAAACCACTTAATTTAGAGAAATCAGTGTCACCAAAATAATTGCAGATATTGTTCACTTTAATAAGGAAATATTTTTCTTCTTATGTAAATTAAACTTTCCTTCATGTGTGGAATCAAGCTGTGGCACAGTGGTTAGGACTCTCGCCGACCATGCATATGGTCCGAGGTTCGATCCCCTACCGACGCACACCTGATATCTATGGTCGGCCTGCGAAATTTGGGCTACCGATATCCATGCTGAAAATTCCATACTTGTACCAAAAATACAGTGTGGAATCAAGCTGTAAATCAAAAAATCAAAAATCAAAAAAATCAAAATCAAATGTTTTCATTGTCCCTCACTAAGTATTTTAATCTCGACTGTAACGGAATAACTGTTCAAAAAATCCCTCTCCAACGATCTAATCATAATATTTATACTGGTTTGGATGTTTCAGCTAAATTTGTAATTATTTTCCGTTTTTTTCCTAGACTGTATATGTCCCTGTTCTGACATTTGTACATCATATGTTGACTTGATCCATTATTAATTGTCTTTGTCCATGTTGAACCTCTAATTTTAATGCTTCTCTTTGTGTTGGTTTACGATCTGATGTTGTTTGAGTGAATGAAGGTCATTCTGACCTCGGACTGTCCGTAGAAATTGTTAGTCTGTGATTCTTATGGACAGAGTTTTAATCCCACCTCCATGGGAATATTATACTTTATTCCGAGTACTTGTTTTGTACCTAGAAAGTTACCTTGCCAGTATAGCTACCTAACGGCATTGTCAAGAATCCTACAGATCTAACCACGAATAATCGCCTCTTTGCCGTCTTTACAGGGTTTTGTGACTGTGTGTCTATCAAGGGGGTTTTATCAGCTATACAGTAGGACGCAGAGATCGGTTCTCTGCTTTCAGAATTCAAATGAGTCGGTTTTGGTGGTTACAAGGACGACCGTCTAACTTAACGCATGGGGTAGTAAACAGAAAGTCATGGACCTAAGAGTTCGTGCTTTTTCGTTCATTTCTTTAAGTCATATCTACAATCTTAAGAGGAATTGATTACCTATTCCAGACTCGAATCCACGTCACTCAATGATGTAGTTAGAAACATTTACACTGAGCTTTTCAAGTCACAATCAACCTCCTCCATTAATGCTGCGAATACATAAATCTTACACTACCAAATAACTAACACATTGTATTCTAGTACTTCGTGTTGATTCAATCCTGTTGACATAAAAACACTTAATTAGCAATATACGGAAGAAAGCTATATGTGACCGCCCCCCACCCACCCATTTTATATTGTATTCAAGTAAAACATGAATAATGTACTGTTATATGCGTATAAGAAACGTCATATCCATTAGTTCCTTTTGTAAAGAATTTATGTAACTAATAGTTGATTTTGGTACATTTCAAATATTTTTTTCATCAGAAATAGTTGTTAGTTTAATCCCATTAGATTTCATTTTGTTACTTACATTAACATTTCGATGATGTATAGTTCAGTAAACATAGAATGAAAAGCACACCATATCACTAAGCAAGACAATACAAGTTGCCAAGTAGCTTCAAAAAGTTGAAATTGCTGAGACTTTAAAAAATTCACTCATGACAACGATACAACTGCCTATTGTTTCTTAGTTTTCAATGATTGATCTAACTGATATCTCTTGGTGAATAAGATAACACTAAGAACGACATTCTCTAGCTGCCTAATACTTCTAAACAATGCAAAGGACAAACTCTCGCATATGACCAATTCAATGTACATATACCAGTGCACTTGCTTGTATGCGCGTCCTTTCAAAACGTGTTAGAGAACATTACCCAGCATGGCTGCAAAGAGGAGGCACTGGTTCAATCCGAAGTGCCATAATTGAACATCTGATCAACACCTCCCAGAGCAGCTCAACTGATTCACTGAAAGTCATTTAGGAAGTAGACAGAAACCTACCAAAGGCAGTATGTTTCCGACTTCTTTGTACTGCAGAAGCCCTCGCAATGTGCATCGAAAAGCCGGAGTTGTGTGGCCAAAAGAAACTAGTCCAACCCTTACAGCTATCATGGACCTAGTTCGGTATGTTGCCCTAGCCTTTGATTGTTTTTTTTTGTTCACTGTGTGTGTGTGATTATTCTCTCTTTGTCTTCATTCAATTCATTCCATTTTTTCAGTTACAAGAACGGTTATTTTAAGTTTGTTTCCATCCTCTTCCTGCTCACATTTGTAATTCGTTTAAAATAACTATTTTACAATTGCATTCTAATCCTGTGTCATTTTTATATCTAAGCCTCTTGTAATCTACATTCACACCTCCATTTCAAGTTGAAAACTATTATTTCAATTTGTTTCCATGCTCATTTTGTTCGCACATGTAATTCGTTCTAATCCTGTGTAGTTTTGTTTCTGAGCTTCTCGTAAACCGTATCAAGCTGAAAATAATTATCGTCTTTTTATTCACCTTCGTAATTATGTGGAATCAAATAAGAATTCTATCTATGTAAATTTGTGTACTTAAGAACAATTGTACAGCTTTTAAAAATGAAATCACCGAAAGGATATCTTTGCTGAACTTCGTGTTCTCTTCTTTCTAATGTCCTAATTGGTATTTTCCACAATGTCAACAAGGTAATTGTAAAAATGAATTTCACTTTTACAAGATGAACATTTAGCGTGATATTTTTAGTGTCTAACGCCTCATTTTTTAAAACCAATCCACTTATTGAACTTTCTGTTAAAAAGCCTATGAATCGTTCAGCTCTAATTGATTCCAAAAAACAATAATACTTAAACGACAAGTTCTGCTAAATAGTTTGATTAGTTTAAAAATATCTGTCTCGAAGTGATCTAAACAGACTGCAAAAAAGGATGCACTAATTCTGAAGTGAGGATAGGAGGTAGACAAGGCTGCCTACTGCGACTGTTGACATTCCTGACTGTGATGGGCCGGATCATACGACACACAGTTATGAATGAGAAATCAGACATACTTTGGTTTGACAAAAAGAATCTAGATCTGGACTTTTGCGATGATTAATTTCTAATGTCATACAAGTACCAATCACCATCATATGAAGAAGTTTAAAGAGATTCAACTTTTTTGCTTATCTAGGCAGCATAGTTCCAACTACTGGCGGTGGCGCGGGTGAGGATGTGAAAGCTAGGCACGGCGAAACACACCGTCGTCACTCTGACATCAGTATAGAGAACTGTTGCATTAGCCATAAAGGTATCAAATTCATATTTTCAACATTAATGTCAAACAAGTGCTTCTATATTGTTCAGACACTCGGCACGTGCTTTACTAAAAGCACTTCCAACAGGCCACTGGAGATTTTCATCAACAGCTAAATATTGAAGATCAGATGGCCGACCAGAAAGAATAAAAAACAAGGAACTATGAAGACGAACCAACCAGGAACCTCACGTCCAACAAATATACAGAAGGGAATGGAGATGAATTGAATAAGCTCTATGAAGACCGTTGAATGACATTGCTCTCTAGGTTCTCAAACAGAGCACTAGTGAGAAACGACGAGTTGGGAGTGGCAAACAGGATGACATGGAAGAGGCCGTGTGACGAGATGAGAGTGAATAAGCAATCATGGAGCCAGCTAAAACAGACTGCAGAGAACAGGCTGAAATGGGGATCTGCCGCTGAGACTATATGTTCCACTTGAAATGAAAAGGAATATTAATGATGAAGTACCATAGGTAATTGAACTTCATTTAAATTTGGATTGTCCTACTTTCACAGAGCATACACAATACCATCATTCTACCTATCATTATGTTGTGGAAGGACAAGAAAGCAGAAGCTTTATATTTTATTTCCTTTCTATTTAGGCTGATATTATTACTATTATTATTACTTTGAAGTTTCGCATGATCCGTTACATTCAAACAAACTTAAGCTGTGAAATATTTGAATGGGAAATTTCCATATTCTCTGAACATCAGCTATCAAATGAAAAATTTATCATGTAATGCTTTTACACATAAGCAAATGAATGTTACATATTTAATGACACTTTTAGCCTAATTTCATTCATTTTGCAAAGTAACTGTTACGAAAAAAGGACTGGGATGATTCCCGCACATTGTCAATATGCAGCGAATACTTTCTATGTTGATGGAAAATATTTCTGTCTAGAAAGAATCATTTTGGCTGTGTTCTACTGTCTGAAATGAATGATTTAATCATGAAATTTACTGTCATCAAAAGTTTGCACTGGTGATAATTTCCTAAACGACTTCTTCAACTCAAAAGAAAATTCAGCATTATCACAACTGCACTTTCTCCTTTCAAGGTAAGTGGACAATAAAAGTTTCACTTTGTAGAATTATGGAATTTTATAGGAATTTACACTGCTAAATTATTAAATTATGTAAATTTTTTGGTTGAACAGAGTGAATTATAATCTCTTAAATGTATATTCAATATGTTCAATTATCCAGCTTGCTATATGCAGAATTTTAGTCAAAAATGAAATATATAAGTTATACTTCTAGGAGTAAATACCTAGTACGTTACACGATTAAAAGTGGTAAGGAGGGTTTCTCAGAATACAAACACCTAACCGGTCAATATAAAGGTTAAATTTTAAACATTCATCATTCAGCAGTGCATCCTATAAGAAAACAAGTCAGTTTCACTGCTGAGTCTGTTGTGTGCGGTGTTCATCTCCATAACCTGATTACATGTTATCATGTGAATCAGGTGTTCATATCGTTGATGAATGCATTTATCAGCGGTGTGATCACTCTTCAAAAATATTCAGATAAATGCACATACCTTCACCAATATATCAGATCATCAGATGTAGAACAAAGAACAGATGTTGTAAATGAATGTGAATATTTAGCGTTGGTTCATTGACCTTGGTCGCCGTTGGTAGGCAACTCGAAGGCATGAATGATTCGGGTATAAGTTGGAAGAAGACGAAAGAATACGAATAAAAGTACAATACATTCCTTGTAAAATATTTGTTTATAGACTTTGTACGATAAATAATTTAACTGCCGAACAATGCAATTTCTGACAAGCTCTTGTGTTTTGGAGTTAAAGTCGATAATCGTACCCAGTAATTGTCGATTCGGAGCGTTTTCGCATTATTAGGAACTTAGGGTTAAGTTCTTTGACAGGTGCCATCCTGCACTCTAGCTGGGCATGAAGTTACTTTCTAGTGGTTAGGTTAATTCAAGTTGAATCCATAGAGTTCTCTAGATAAAGTAGCTTAAGTGATTTACTTCTAATCGCCCTATTAGTTATAATGTATTCAATTTCACAAATGTTAGGACAATCGCTCAGATACTTTTAGATTTATTACCGGTAGCCAACTGTAGAAAGTGACAATGATAAAATCACTTTGAAATAGCCCTTAAGCAAAGTGGAATATTTAATATTATAATATTATGTAACATTATACACTTCCAACGCCAGAACACATACACTACGAAAATAAATGGACAAGAACTAAAATGATTAAGCAGTGGCGAAATTAGCTGCTATCTCATCTCTGGGTGCTTGAGGTTTGTTTTAATTAGTACTCACTCGAACAAGCCCAACTTCCATCTTGGATTTCCACTGTGCTGATAAACACGCACCAGTTTGCAGTTGTCAGTATGACCCTTCCTATACAGAAAAATTATTTAACTTCCCCCTAAAAATCTCCAACTTACTAACTATCAAACTCGTTTCTCCATAAAGTACATCACCATGTGATCTCGCTTTTTAGTTTGTTTGTTCTTTATTACCATTTAAGCTAGTTAAGTTACTAAATAGGTCGTTATTCATGTATATCATTTTGAGAAGTAATGAAGGTACTATACAACTAACCAGTCAGCCCCACCAAATTTGATTTCATCAACGTAATTTTTCTTTCTTGACTTGCTGACTTTTCGGCCTGTGTTGAATAAGTATATTATGGGGTCGAAGGAAAAATATTCACATTATCGTGTGGTTCAACTTGCTCGCTTCTCTATACCTTTATCCACCTAAAACTCTTTGTCACTGTTTTCTCGTCCTCTGATGGCCCACCACAATGGTATTGTAGCGGTAGATAATGCCCCAGAATTGTTAGCCCACGGCATTCATCATTCAATACAGGATGCTGACCTTCAGCGTTTAAGTTGAGCTGTTTAGCTGAAGGCCCTGTGGTCAAGCATCCAGGCCATCTGGCACATTGTCGGGTTACGTTTGGTTGTTCGTGCACTATCTCTAGCTAGTTAGGTAGTCATCCTCACGCTACGACTTCGACCTCGAAATATATTTCGTATTTCGGACGACAAATTTTGTGTTTTAACTGGCCTTCGGTCTACGCAGAACAAATGCAATAGGAGTCGTGGGTATTAGAATTTGGGTTAGTGTACGTCGTACTCTCAGTAAATGTCTACGCAACTCAAGTCCCTAAACTAGAGTTTGTGGGCATGTTTAGCGCAGTCATTGAAACTCAATACATGAAATATAATTCGGTGGCAGACTTCATTCCCATGGCAACTAACCACTTTCCCATATTAGCAGTGTAAAATCCACAAGTCGGATATCAAAAACCACGTCGGACGAACTCCAAGTAGAAAAAAATTGAACTCTGTAATAAGTTCCACTTAGTCTTAATTAAATGTTTCTATGAACAGACCACACAGCGCTATACGATTTCTGCCCATTTTGAATACACATATACTAACCAAATACCTGCTGTTATAATTGGTCTTCACTCTGTAACTGAAAATTTCGTTCTTAAGTGTTTTGCTATTGACTGGATGATAACTCAATACCTGTTTCTTCATACACATCAAAAACTTAATCCTGTTGGTGATACGTGAGCATAGATTCTAACATATGGTTTTTGACCTAAAGCTGTTAGGTAATGGTGAATCGCGATGTTTATCACATCAAAAGGCGTGAACATATTGTTCGGCATTCGTCTGTCCTGTAGGAATCAGGTTCGCAACATCGCGTTATATGATTTTTCTGCTTGCGTCTGGCAAAATAGACCACAGTTAACAACATATATGATTTACTGTAACTGGTTTTCAGTTTACGGCTTGCAACATGCAATGCAAACTGCAAACTGACTAAAACCCTTACGGAAACTGTAAATTCGGTTGTAAAGCTAGCAAAAATTCATCGACATATTTTTTACTAAAATCTCACCAACGGTATTCAAACAGATATTGGTAAATACAGAAATTGCTGGCGACTGCTTCTATGTAGTAGATGAAACCTAGTGTGAATGCAGTTGAAGATTGAACGATCAATTCATGGTTGTTTGCTCAAACCTAACTCCTCCATATTTTTCGCGGGAGTCATCAATACTGCAGTCATCGTCTAATCGTTCGCTGTTCAGTGGAAGATAAAAAACTATCAGAGGTATTATTGTGATTTGTTGTTATGACATTTGTTATTAGACTTTGTGTACAATAACCTAATGGTTGGCTCTGTACTGGTGCAAGAATAAACGGTCCTGGACTCACCAATTTGTGTTCTGCTTTCTGCGTTGGTTATTACGCATAGTTCCTGAAAGTCTTCCAAGGACAGCGTGAGGTCCAATGTAGTTAGACCTGGACACTGACACCTAGTTTTACCAATTTTCCATTCACATGAATATTTGAGATGCCATTGCTCCGCTTTGACTTTCTCCAAAACCAACCAAGTTGTAATAATAATAATAATAATGTATATTCTCATATAAACATATAAATTTACATGAAAATGCATGCCATTTTTACAGGCACGATCAAGTATGATATAATATCAAATCGTAGATTGTCTACAAGTTAATAATGTTTCAACAGTTAAACATTTGATATGTATATAAATACACTCATTGTCTGAACCAGGCTGTATAGTTATTGAATTGTACAATTGTCCTCCAGGTTGAGCGGGAAAATCGACTTCGTTTCGTTTTCATCCCGTGGTTGTCGGCATACGATAACCAACCAAAATTGAGGTAAGTACAACGTTTACAAGGGATTGAAAGCTGTTTTAGAAAAGTAAAAGTGCTAAGGTGAATCAATAAAGTGTAATGAAATGGGTAAGTGCAAGTATCACTAATAAATGCATTAATAAAGGAAACTCCCTAGGCTGACAACGTTCATTTGCAATGTATAATGCTTCCTGTACAGTTTGCACTATCATGATGTCCACTTTTGGTTTTAATACATTTTTTCTTCATGCCGGTTTTTTTTTTATTTTATGCCTTTTTGTGCATTTGGTGCACAACCATAACCTCCAGAAAATAGGAATAGAGTAAGTCGAATCAAATTCATGAAGAGCTATAAAATATTAGGTTTAATGGGATATGATGAGGATCAAGTAAAGACGTTATTGGAAAATGAATGAGATAAGACATTGTGAAGTGGTATTTAAAGATCCGACAATGGACAGCAAGTTAGTTTATAAGATGCCCCATAAATCTGTGCACATCCCACATGGTCGCATCTCAACAATAGGCTGAGCGAATGGTATATATATAAAGGTAGAAGCATGATCTGTCAAGGCGTTCATTATTATCTTTTTCAAGATAAAGATCTAAGCCCTCATAAAAATCGGAAATATCTCGAGCCTTTAATTTGTATATTGCTGTTCCTGCAGAATGGGGCGATTCACCTTAGTGACCTCCACCATATCTACTGATCAGCTAACGCCACCCTCCCTCCTTTTTTGATGTTAAGCTCTGAGACTATGATTATTATGGCTACCGCAGATATATTGCTTGGTACCAGACATGTTCGTACCTCATATTCCATCTCCCTAGCTTTCTTAATGAGTGCTTCCAATAGGTCTCCGCGTACATCTTTATGAACATTATATATGTATGCATGCGTCCTAATGAACAGATTACTTTACAAGAAGTAAAAACCTTAAAGAATAAAAAGAACAGGTTTTGTGAATAGTGGAGCAAGATTCAGGAGAACAATATAGTTAGGGATCAATGTAGGTAGTATGAACTGAAGGTAAGGTCGGTTGGCGGGACTTAGTGTACTAAATTATCATGACAGTCTTATATATAGTCAACATTTGACATTGCAAAGTAACCTGTCTACATATATTATAAAAAGATATTAACAGAACCAACAAAATTTCAGCATTTGTTTAACAATACTGCAGAAGGGTAGTTAGTACTACAGGTAGTCGTAAAGTAAATCAATCTATATATGATAAGAGCATAGTCAGTGTCATAATTCGTATTATCAAAGAATACATTAGGCTCAATAACTGAGTGTTATAAGGGAAACAAGCATGGTAAAGCAAGAGAACACTTGCCGCATAGCTATTTTAATCATTTTAAGTATTTTAATGACAATCTAATTTCAAGTATTGAACCTACATAATTACTAAGTGTTATTATATTGGTATTGGGACTAGTGTACTTTCTGTAGTTAAATATTGAAAAGCCATTGTCTCTCCACTCTACCAGCAGTTGAGATCTTTGAGGCGGGCTAAGGTGGACAGGTTTATATGTTTTTCTAGGCTCCTTTTGAAACTGTCAGGCCTTTCACAGGATCTTATCTCAGAGGGTAGTTGGTTCCAAAGTTTGCAATATTTAACGGTGAAGAAGTTAGCTCTGGTGGTGAGTTTATGGGTGTTAACCTTGAGAAGGTAGTTGTGGTTGCGTAGTCCATACGATTTAGGATTAGCCCAGGTTATGGACGAGTTACTGTTACAGTGCTTTCTTATAACTTTGAATAAGAGAAATAAATTGCACTTCACTCTCCTTAACCATAAGGGCTCTAAGTCCAGTCGAATACATCTGTCAAGGTATTCTATTTGCTGACCATAGCCTAATATGCGTTTCGTGAGGAATCTTTGGACACTTTCAACTTTTTTTCTGTCTGCTGATTTAAAGCTACTGTATAAGAGGGCACAGTATTCAAGTTTGGGGCGAATGCATATCTTATATATGGCTAATCTGGCTTCTGGAGTGTAAAAGTTGCGTAGCACAAAGCCGGTTAGACGTTTACAATCAGATACCACCTTATTTATTGTGCGATAAGCTTTTCTTCAAACGCCTAATGAAATGTGTATACACGCTGGGGAGGGGACATTCGTTATAGGTAGCGATGTGTGTCTTTGTGAGGATCCGATTTCCCTTTGAAAGCAATCACCGATGGAGAGAATACCACCTGATCCGGTAAGGAGTTCCAGTCATTGACTGACCTATATGAAATTCTAAATTCTTCATGGATTTTATTCGACACTATCCCACCTTCCTATCAAAATAATTATTTAAATTATCTGCCGAAGGCTGGTAATATTGCAGGAGGCTAATTTTCTAGCCTTTATTTTCAAAAGCACGGCAGATGGCAAATCAAACGAGGAAGACCTAGTCAAACAAACGAGAAGACAATCATCATTCAGTAGATAAAGAAGGCCTAACAAACCGTAAGGAAGATATTGTTCCTACTTTATAATTTTTAACCCTTATGAATTCCCCAGTTGCTTATTATTTCTGAATGGTCATAGAATGCCGTGTCGTAGCGGCCCTAGATGAGCAACGTCTTGGTATCTTTGCAGAGGCATCCTAGGAGACAAAAGGCCAGAAGGGTCAGTAACTTAATCAGTTTTGATGCGGTTGTGTTCTCTGAGCTGGATGGTTGATTTGAGAAGCTTTCGTCGCCCTACTAGGTGACATCTTCAGCGCATACTTCAATACTCCAGCTCAGAGAACACATCCACATCAAAATCATCCACCTGGGCTACAAATCTTTTCTATGATATCTAAACTTAATCAGTGTTTAATACACGATTTGGCAGAATTGTTATCCTTCGTCCTTCGGTATGTTAAGGAGAATTGCTTTAAATGCTCCGTTGTGTCCTCGTGAGGAAGGTGGGAGATGCAACACACTAATACAGTTCCTATCCTTTACACTCTTCTCTAGTCTCAAATCTCCTTGAGATGTGGGTTAGCAGCTATCATATACTACCCCAGGTGGAGCCTGGCGTATGTTGTGTAAAGTACATCAAACGTAGGACCATCTAAGTGTATGAAACCACTTCGGAGTGCCCATAGAACTCAGAAAGCCTTGGTTGCATCTGCAACACAGTATGCAGTGTTTTTTGAAATCATTACTGACAATGACTTTTAAGTGCTTTTGTGCCACGTGGAGTACCACGTGTAAGACTCGCGACTTAACTGAACTACTGAGCTTTTACTGGAACTAATTTTCAAACTCTGGGGGTCACGCCACTCATTTAATTTATCAAGATCGATCTACTCTTATTATTATTCAGTTTTCCAGACCTTAACGTCGTTCGCAAACAGTGATGAGGGTGGGATGAGAAATTTCGAAAATTGGTTTATGTATGATATAAACAGCAGCTGTCCTGGAACAGCACCCTGTGGTAATCCACCCGATACGGCTCCCACCCTGACGGTGAACCGTCAATTCATGCTTTCTGCCTTCTACCTGGTCGGACTTCCCTAAACATTCTTAGTTTACTGAAGAAATGTAAATGGAACACCTTGTTGAATGCTTTACTCATACATAAGAAACTACGTCCAACGATAGGTTTATATCCCCCGCTTCTAACCAGTTTTCTTTAACTAAGAGTGGGTTTGTCAGACAGGGTTGTCCTGGCAGTAATTCATGAATTCTGTCTCCCAGTAAGTCATATTTCTCTACAGAAGCTAGTAGCTGATCCCTTGTGATTGTTCCAAACCTTTACCATAACACGGCCAGACTTACAAGCCCATAGTTAAATACTGACTGCCCTTCCCACTATTTAAAGCGTGGCTTAAAACTGTATCCCCTCGGCCCCTAGGTATTCGATCTTCAGTAGAAGTGTCTACTGTATTTTGGTACCAAACCCAAAAATCCGCAGTATTATTATATCAAGAGACATGAAACCCCTCTACTGAGCTGCAAGTAGCAGTTTATTCTAGTATTATTCCTTCAGATTTCTTTATCGAGATACCATTGTGCGGCATGCACACTCACTCTAGAGCTTCCCAACCATTTCAAAGCCCAGCCATCATGCAAGCTAGGCATCGCTGCCGGCATGAACCAGGCCTATCCAAATCTACACAGTTATGGAGCCCTAACTGAAGTCTCTTTGAATTATTCCTGATGGATACTGGTTGAAAATTGCTCGCATCGCACGGGGCGATGGTGCTTAGCGATCCAGACAACGTTAGTAGAAACCATATTCTGTCGAGGTAAGTTGGATGCATATATATTTGAAAAACCACACCAAAGCTATGAGCAAGCATCGGCATATGTAGTTGCACACAGGAATTTAACGAAGGCGCACTACATAAATGCGCATGAAATTCTTAGCAAAAGTCAGCTAATTCGTGTAGGATCCGGTAGCCTGACACCAGTTCAATCACTAACCGTAAAAATGAAGTTAAAACGTCGGGCTCAGCTCCGCAGTTCAGGACGGCTTGGCAGTTTCCGAACTTCTTCACTACAGACTCTGACAAAGCATCACGAATCGCTCTTCTTTGGCACCCATCACGCTCCGAAAAACCTGGTGGTTCCCAAGATATAATCCGTATAAGCCCCATTAGCCCTGAGCACCAAAAGAAATTCTTCCAGGTAGATTCAGTCTAAACTAATCATTAAATTCCTTCAGTGTTTTCAAGAGCTCGGGAAGTGGTAACATATTTTGGCCGGAGAATTTGGCTGTCCGTCACGAAACGTATCCCATCGATCAGCGTATCCCTTCTATCAGCGCGCGCGCTTCGTGTAGGACGTTACAATCTCTCCATATAACGTGGAAATATCTTTTCGAATTCTGGAATATCGTGGTCTATATTTGACTACTATATAATTATAGCTGATATTGGTTGCACCTCCGGTAGCTAAATATCCAAATTTATCACCTCCAGAATACTGTTTGGATCCAGTCAGATTCGTGTTAATAAAGAGCAATCTATCACAAAAGAACTATAGAGAAGTCCTTAGTTTTGTTGTTTATAACTGTCAGAGTTAACTCGTTTGATAGTGGTCTATTTTTAGTTCGTACTTCATACATTCATACCTGTTTATTGTTGTTTTTATCTACTTAGATAATATAACAGTATTTCACACACTTTTGTCAATTTTTGAGAAATTTTTATAATCTTTACCTCCATAATGGTCAAAGTTATTAAACGAGTTAGTACTGTTAAGAGACTAGCATCAAATAGTCAGCAGGTCACTAGAAACATTAGTCCTGACGATGAATTTGTACTAAGATCAATTGATACACCGAGAGTTATAGTACCAAACTTAATGGAAGAACTAATCGATAACGTAGCCCGTAACACTAGTGATCTAAAGATCCTTCAGAAATCCATAACAGACCTGCAGGATAAGTTCGAAAGTATCACTCCTTTCCTCCAACTTTGTGATCCATCACAAGAAATTTGCTTAGATTCACTCCTCAAATCTGAGCGCCTGCTAGACTTTTTGACTGCAGAGGCTGTAAAGAGGGTCATGTCCTCATACAATGTTTTAGGATATAATATACCAGACAATGTACCTATTATCAAACTTAAAGCAATCTGTCTACAGGCATGCAACATTTCAGTATCTGACTGCCAGGTTCTGCGTCTTCGTAAGAAATCCGCAAACCACCCATGTCCTGTACTCTTCAAATTTAAGTCTATTGACCTAGCTAAGAAATTTTTGGAGTCTGGCAAAACTCTTGGCTCCTCAACACCCTACACCAATATCAGGATTGTACCTGATTTAACTTCTTGCCAAAGACGTTGCCGCGCAGGTAAACTGAGGGAAGACAACCCCAATAAGACAACCGATGTTAATACTTCCCTCGTTGTATTGCCTGATGACCAAGAGCACCAGATAATATCGCATACACAAACTAACAGTAGTCAAGCAACTGTTGAAGACTTAGCTCGAAATACTGAAATTTCAGACATAGAAATGTCAACAGATCACAGTATTGACGTGCATCCCTTGCACACTGGCACTAATGCCAAACCCTCGAAAAAGTCTAAGCTGAATTCAGTAGTACACTTTGAATCTCTCGGGAAGTCATATACCTCACAACCTCTTAGCCCGGCTACTGTGAAGCAGCAATCACATGTGGCCACCCAGGTAGGTGTAAATACAAGGCGATATGATAAACGTCCTATTTCCGTTAGGAACACCAAAAAAACTGTTGAGACTATTCATCAGAAATCCAGTTTATTAGGAAATCCTACTAATCACCAGCAGCCCAAATTATACAGGCCGACTAATACGGATAAAGCTAAACCAAACGTTAGACCCGGAACACTAAAGCCCATAAGTAGGAAAGTTTCAAATGGGTCACTGGCTCATTCTACTGATAGACAATCATCTAAACTTAGTCATGTTCCTGAAGTTAGACGTAATTCACATACCGTAGGAGCTGAATCATTTCCGACTTCCACTACCAGTCCTATGATAAGAAAAAACAATCGTCACATATCTCACCAAACACTTCGAAAACACGAAGTTGCTCAACCCCTCACGAATGCACCCTCAACCATGATGTACAGGAAACATCAGTTTGAGAATACAGACGTTAGTCCAAAAACGCGTATAGTGCCCTGTCATAATTCTCATGCATTCAGTAGGGGTCACATGCCAATTTCAGCACAATGCTCATCATGGCCTAGGAAGTACTCTAATCAGACACAGGGATCTAAGTCATATGCACACAACAACACGCCGATCACACATTTCGGTTATAACTATGCAGATTACACGACACTAGCCAACCCATATGACCAAAATTTTCTCCAGCGACAACTGGCAGAAACGCCTGGGATCATGCACATAGCACGCATGATATCAGACCAATTCCTTGCTGGTATAGCGAACACCTTACAACAGGGAAACTGCTTCTTCCCCGAAAGATAGCAAACATCTTATACACACCTAATACCAATAGTAATACCATAGATTATCATACTAGTATCTCCCATAGCACGCAATATCTAAACGACCAACTACTCACGAGTGACATTTCACAACCCATCCCTAACTATCAAATTAAAGAAACCGTCTCTAGTGATCAAAATGTTGTAATTAATGAATCCAATAACGACTGCACATATTCAGTTGATAACCATAGAGTATTTTATTATGATATTGCCCATACACTAAAACCACTTCGTCAAAGTCTATCCGTCATCCTCATAAATGCTAGATCAGTTCTTAACAAACATTTAGCATTATGTACGTTAGCCTCTATATGCAATCCGTCGCTGATCATGATCACTGAAGCCTGGTGCTCAAGTGACATTGTGGATGGTAGCTTATCAATTGATAAGTACAATCTTTTTCGAGGGGATAGGGAAACAGGTCGTGGGGGTGGAACACTCATATACGTTAAACAACCCATTTGTGCAACGCATTTTAGTCACCCTATTCTGTCACAACTTAATGATTCGGTGTGGGTCGAAATAAAAGTTCTCAGAAGTAAACCTATCCTTATAGGGTGCGTATACCGACCGCCATCATCCAACCGCGAATACGATAACGTACTCAGCAACATATTTAGTGTTGCATCCAATCTCCCCTTCAGTTATAATATAATTGGAGGTGACTTCAATTTGCCTGATATATCATGGCGTACACTTCGTGGACCCTCGAGGTATGATAATCTTCTTAATTCCATCATTACTGGAGGATGGACGCAACACATAAATGTACCCACTAGGTCCAATAACATTCTTGATCTTATATTCACGATCAACGTAGCACCATCTACAATTCATGTGGGACATGAATTCCCAGGTAGCGATCATAAAATAGTTGCATGTTCGTTTAACATTTCCCCAGAAACTATACACAGAAACGAAGTTAGTCGGACACCTATAAGACCATACACGCGGGTTGATTGGGACTTGTATCAGGACTTGATTAGATACTCTAATTGGGATTCCTACTTTACCAATGACTCCTTAGAGGAAGTCCTTAAAAACTTCTATGACAATATACAGTCGGTTAATGATGTCATAGCGCCTGTGAAACTGATTAAATTCAAAATCCCTCAAGGTGATTTTATTCCAATATCATTAAGAAGAAGTTTGCGGAAGCATTCATTAAGTTACTATAGACATGACGACTTATCGTCGTTAATCGCTATCAAAACAATCCTCATTAGAATCCATGAGTTAAAAAATCTAAGTCTTAGGAATAAAGAAACGCGGGCAATTCAGTCGCCACATAACACTGGAGAAATAGCCAAACTCTTCAAAAGTAGGTTAACTAACTCCAAATCAACATATCCAAAAATAATACACCTAGGTGGCATTACTCACGAAAGTGCTGAGGATATATGTGAGGTGTTTAGCACGCACTTTGCCAAACTGTACACTCTAGAAAATGACCAGGATATAGATTTCCCTCGTAAAACAGAAAAGTGTCTAAGCGATGTAGTCTTAAACGCCCAAGAAATCGATAAAGCTATCACAACTCTTAAGCTTACTAATACTCCCGGCCCAGATGGAATGTCTTCCGTCCTCTTAAAAAATGGTGGAAATGACATGAATCTACTTCTTCTCAAGATATTTTCAACTTCGATAAGGAGTGGAACATATCCAAATAGCTGGAAGAAATCCTACGTTGTACCCATTCACAAAACCGGACCTACAGCGGACATAGATAATTACCGCCCCATCAACATTACTTCCGTAGTTTCACGTGTGATGGAAAAGATTGTAAAGAAGCAAATTGTTCAGTATTTGCTCTCGAATGACTTAATATCCCCTTTCCAATACGGTTTCCTAAATAGAAGATCGTGCATTACGTGCCAGTTAGATTATTTCGACCACATTACTGAATGTGTAGACAAAGGTCGTTCGGCAGCAACATTATTTCTAGATGTTAGGAAAGCTTTTGATAAAGTCCCACATAAAAGACTCATACTGAAACTCCTATCTTATGGAATAAGTGGAAGGCTTCTTGAGTGGATAACTTCCTTTCTTACAGGAAGAGAACAGTTAGTTAAAGTCAACCATCACTTATCAACATCCAAACCGATAACCAGCGGCGTGATACAAGGTAGTGTTCTTGGCCCTACCCTATTCATTGTATTCATAAATGATATTGTCTCTATGATCAAGTATGGCAAGCCATACCTCTTTGCAGATGACCTCAAAGTTGTCTATGATTTTGACTATAATGATATGAATATTGTTAGTAAAATCCAAGAAGACCTAAATAGTCTATGTAATTGGAGTGAAAAGTGGCAGTTAACGTTCAATCCAGCTAAATCTGGGATAACATACTTCGGACGTTGGAAACCTAGCATGTGTCTATACATGTACGGTGACCTTGTCTCAAACACAAACACAGTCACAGATCTCGGGATAACATACTCAGATCTTACCTTTACTGAACATGCAAATAAGGTGGTATCTGATTGTAAACGTCTAACCGGCTTTGTGCTACGCAACTTTTACACTCCAGAAGCCAGATTAGCCATATATAAGATATGCATTCGCCCCAAACTTGAATACTGTGCCCACTTATACAGTAGCTTTAAATCAGCAGACAGAAAAAAGTTGAAAGTGTCCAAAGATTCCTTACGAAACGCATATTAGGCTATGGTCAGCAAATAGAATACCTTGACAGATGTATTCGACTGGACTTAGAGCCCTTATGGTTAAGGAGAGTGAAGTGCAATTTATTTCTCTTATTCAAAGTTATAAGAAAGCACTGTAACAGTAACTCGTCCATAACCTGGGCTAATCCTAAATCGTATGGACTACGCAACCACAACTACCTTCTCAAGGTTAACACCCATAAACTCACCACTAGAGCTAACTTCTTCACCATTAAATATTGCAAACTTTGGAACCAACTACCCTCTGAGATAAGATCCTGTGAAAGGCCTGACAGTTTCAAAAGGAGCCTAGAAAAACATATAAACATGTCCACCCTAGCCCGCCTCAAAGATCTCAACTGCTGGTAGAGTGGAGAGACAATGGCTTTTCAATATTTAACTACGGAAAGTACACTAGTCCCAATACCAATATAATAACACTTAGTAATTATGTAGGTTCAATACTTGAAATTCGATTGTCATTAAAATACTTAAAATGATTAAAATAGCTATGCGGCAAGTGTTCTCTTGCTTTACCATGCTTGTTTCCCTTATAACACTCAGTTATTGAGCCTAATGTATTCTTTGATAATACGAATTATGACACTGACTATGCTCTTATTATACATAGATTGATTTACTTTACGACTACCTGTAGTACTAACTACCCTTCTGTAGTATTGTTAAACAAATGCTGAAATTTTGTTGGTTCTGTTAATATCTTTTTATAATATATGTAGACACGTTACTTTGCAATGTCAAATGTTGACTATATATAAGACTGTCATGATAATTTAGTACACTAAGTCCTGCCAACCGACCTTACCTTCAGTTCATACTACCTACATTGATCCCTAACTATATTGTTCTGCTGAATCTTGCTTCACTATTCACAAAACCTATTCTTTTTATTCTTTAAGGTTCTAACTTCTTGTAAAGTAATCTGTTCATTAGGACGCATGCATACATATATAATGTTCATAAAGATGTACGCGGAGACCTATTGGAAGCACTCATTAAGAAAGCTAGGGAGATGGAATATGAGGTACGAACATGTCTGGTACCAAGCAATATATTTGCGGTAGCCATAATAATCATAGTCTCAGAGCTTAACATCAAAAAAGGAGGGAGGGTGGCGTTAGCTGATCAGTAGATATGGTGGGGGTCACTAAGGTGAATCGCCCCATTCTGCAGGAACAGCAATATACAAATTAAAGGCTCGAGATATTTCTGATTTTTATGAGGGCTTAGATCTTTATCTTGAAAAAGATAATAATGAACGCCTTGACAGATCATGCTTCTACCTTAAAATATATACCATTCGCTCAGCCTATTGTTGAGATGCGACCATGTGGGATGTGCACAGATTTATGGGGCATCTTATAAACTAACTTGCTGTCCATTGTCTGATCTTTAAATACCACTTCACAATGTCTTATCTCATTCATTTTCCAATAACGTCTTTACTTGATCCTCATTATATCCCATTAAACCTAACATTTTACAGCTCTTTATGACTTATTATATTCCTACTCTCTGAAGGGTACGGTTGTACATTAAATGCACAAAAAGGTATAAAACAAAAACAACTGGCACAACTGAGGATAAATGTATTAAAACCAAAAGTGGACATCATGATAGTACGAGATATACGTGTAGCATTATACATTGCAAATGAACGTTGTCAGCCTAGAGAATTTTCTTTTTTAATGCATTTGTCAATGGAGTTGAAGATTGAACGATCAATTCTTGGTTGCTTGCTTAAAAAACCAACTTCCCCAATTTTCGCGGAGGCATCAATACGACAGTCATCGTCTCATCGGTCGCTGTTCAGAAAGAAGAGTGAAACATCGTCAGAAACCTTAGTTCGCTTATTCCTTTTATATGTTGGTGTAACAATAAACAAATCTAAAGCGGCAGATCAGTGTTTTGGTTTTTGCGTCCGTTATAACTAAGCGTTTCTGAGAAATCTTCGAAGAACAGCGTGGGCCCGAGCGTAGCGAGAGCTGGGCATTAACGGTTTATGAGACGTGATTGACAGCATTTATTAATGATACTTGCACTTACCTATTTCAGTACAATTTATTGATTCACCTGAGCACTTTTACTTTTCTAAAACAGCTTTCAATCCCTTGTAAACGTTGTACTTACCTCAATTTTGGTTGGTTATCGTATGCCAACAACCACGGGATGAAAACGAAACGAAGTCGATTTTCCCGCTCAACCTGGAGGACAATTGTACAATTCAATAACTATACAGCCTGGTTCAGACAATGAGTGTATTTATATACATATCAAATGTTTAACTGTTGAAACATTATTAACTTGTAGACAATCTACGATTTGATATTATATCATACTTGATCGTGCCTGTAAAAATGGCATGCATTTTCATGTGAATTTATATGTTTATATGAGAATATACATTATTATTATTATTAATAGGTTTAAGTAAAGTGCTTCATTAATCATCATAGTGTTCGCTTGAGGTGTATGAACAGGGTGAGTATACGGTATATCCCTATTTGGAGCGACGCCACCCGCGTTATCTGGTAAGCATCAAGACGTTTCAGTAAACAGACTAAAAGGTGCTAGCATAATTTAATGGAAGTTCAATAACATACTTCTAACTTTTGCACTTACCACCTTCTTTCTATTGTGCAGATGTCATTATCAAGCAACACTTTCACTTGAAAATGCAACAAATATTACGCTGTTCAAGATAATAATGCTACCGATAATAGGTACGTTAGAAAGACAAACTTTAGTGCAAAATTTCTTTCAAAAAGCAAAGAATGCGACATGTGATTTAATCACCACAACAACGGACGACAATGCTACAAATAGCGGAGAGAAAAAAGCATGGACGGCAGTACGATCAACAAGACATACTTGGCTAACCAGCAGTCGTCAAATACCAGATGGGCATATACAAGAATGCGGGGAATCGCAAGCTGGCGTCACAAGCTGTCTGCAGCCCTACAGTTCCACTAATAACAGTGGTCAGTAACCAGTGTCCAATGCGGCAGTAAGCCAGAGTGACGATAAAAGCTGAACGAGGGGCTCTCATGGATTTTACACTAAGTGCCAAAACGGATATCCCAGATGTGTAAAGACGCTGATAAAACACCTTCAAAACAGCCCAACATAACATAGGTAAAATTGCGGCATTCTTCTGAGCACCCCATGCGAAATCACATAAGACCAACTACCTGAAGAAACTCAAATTGAGATTGACTGCCTTCGTATTTTCTGTCTACGTTTATTGCAACAAAAGAGCAGAAGATTCGTTATGCTATTACTTAAATACGCTCAGACTTGTTTACCCCTACACACGGTTTGCATTTAGTTTATCAAACACACTGGCATGCACTGGTGTTTCGACCTATAGTCATTTATCGCCTTGCGAATATCGCTACGCAAGCAGGAAGATTAGCTTCATTTGCATCATGTTAGTATGAGCAGTTATGGCCACAGTGTCCTACTCTTCTTATAAACCATATCTCCTCTGGAAGAGCTGTACTATACTCCGAAGGGATTTTGTAATCAGAAATTCGTTTATCAGGGGTAAAACATAAAGTCATCTCAACCCCATGAGACTCCAGAGTCAGTCTATACTCAAGATGGTTATCAATGGTGGTGAACACTGTATCATCTGTTTGTTCGAATTGACCCTTATTCTGCAGGAGACAAGAAGGCTGGCGTTGCTTAGTCGTATACTGGTTGGCAGAAGCCGGGAGAAGTATTTTCCGAAGCACAGTTGAACTTTCTGTTAACGTTTGTTTACAGGCTTTGCTGATAGTAACCTGTATTTGTTAACCCGTTATCGGTGGAAGAGTGAAAAACTCCTTTCGGTTTCGATTTTATGTTCTACGTTGGTTACTGTGCGTAGTAGTCTGAGCATTAGACGTTGTCTCCTGAAAACAGCGATAAGTTCAAGATCTTTGCTACCAGAATATTTGACAACGCCTATAAAAGATGCGACAAGTGCAATGCATGTATTTATACTCCGACTCCCGAAGTACTTGTTCTATGTTGATCAGGGATGAACAAAAACGACGAAGTGATCGTGCGTAAGTCCAGATACATTTCGGGATCAGAAACGTGGGCCGATAACGACTGCTTACCTAAATATGGTAAGTCTAACAGTGACCAAACTTAACACTAGATTGTGTCAGGTGGCACAGTTACCTGAACGGGTACCTCCGACTTGACAGTGTGACCTAAACAGTGAATGTCAACATTAAGTGCTGAATGCAGAATGTCGAGACAACGCTCCAACGATCTGCATTAACCCTCGGTTTGTTCAACTACCTTCCTTTCAAAACGGTACTTCCCTAATTCGAAGGTAATCAATCATAATAAAGAGGCCAAATCGCTCTGACAGCAGTGATACTTACTTGTTACCAGAGCTCCCTCAGGTTTAGACTAGAAGAGGGAGGCAATAAGGGGGCTTAAACTGCTTTTCTGAATAAGAACTTCCCATACACAATTGTAAGACACAAAAAATTTCACAAAATTGACTTCACAAGTTATTTTCCTGATCATGACAGATGTCCCAAGGTAATACAGTTCAGTTGGAACACGTTGGAAGAGGAGGTACGATTCTATGTTTCCTAGAGTGAATAAAAAGTATACAATAAATAGTCACCTACCCATTTTCAGCATATATCGTGTTAGGAGTATGGCATACTTGACAAGAGAATGAACTCTGAATGAATTAATGCTCCGAATTCAGTAGAAGAAATGTCACCTGACTGTCTTGGTTACACTGGATTAGTGTACGAAACCACTTTGGTATGTCTCATTTCGAACTAATTAGATGTCCAAGGGGAGGAAGAGGAAACCTTTTATGGTATGCGGAATAGGTCATCTGTGGTGTTCATGTGGAATATAGTTTGAATTCGTTCACATCTTGCTCTTACCTGGTACTCTTCAGGGGTAGTTTCCAATCGCCATCTAACAGGGACCGCATATAGATTATTAAATATCGAATGGTTTAATAATCCTTTACATAGACATTATTACAACACCTTTCCCTGCATATATATCCTACGTAAGCGAAAAACTGTAAATATTCTCACTTCGTGTATACGTTACTTATCATATTGATGATGCCTGTAGAATTGAAACCCTAATAAAGTTAGAATATATTACCGCTATTATTACTCACCCCACAGTCTTCAAAATGTAGATATCAAGTTCATTAGTTACCCTGAAAAATTTCGGATTTCAGACTAAGAACCTAGCTTTGTGTTTTTATGTGTTCAGTGAGGAAGAATTTCCCAAGCCGATTCTATACACTGTTCAGAACTTCCGAAAAATATTAATTATAAGCCAAGTTTCATTAAATGTCAGTGTCCAGCTCTTGCTACGGTGGACCTCACGCTGTCCCTCGAAGACTTTCAGAAACGTGAAAAACAGAAACATTTGTTCTTACGCCAACATGTTACCAACAATAATGTTATTACTCAAAGTCTAAGAATAAATGTTATCACAATAAATCACGATATTGCTTCTGATAGTTTTTAATCTTCTTCTGAACAGCGAACGATGAGATGATGACTGGTGCATAGATGTCTCCGAGAAAATATAGGGAAGTTGGATTTGAGCAAACAACCATGAATTGATCGTTCAATCTTCAACTACATTGACACTCCCCGTCAAAACACGGATCCATACCTTTTTTCCATCACGACCAATACACGTTGACTTGGATGCCATTGCGAGAACCTGGGTCACACGGACAGAGCTGAAATGGAAAACAAACAGAAAAGCCAACAGACCACAGGCATAACCACAGCACAATCACACTCATCGATGGCGACATAGGACTTCCAGTTAAAGGCATCCTCTTGACACATCCTCTTGCAACACAATCGCCACTTGCCAGAATGACTCTTGCAGAACGCAACGTGACCATGGCAGCACCTCACGATACTCTACGCACATCCTCTTCTCTACTCACTACCAATTACCACTGCAATCGCTTGTCACTCATTCTGCCTCAGTTCTAGTAACGGTGACGTATGCAAACCTCAGTCGTCCACAACCTCGCTCCCCGACGTGTGGGACCGCAGCCAACAATTATCTCCATATGCATTTCATTCTCAGAAATAGCCTCCCTGGCGTATACGACCCACCTGCTGTCTCTAACATCAATCAATTCATTCACGAATGTAGAAGACTAGAAACAACTTCAGAAGTAATCACGACGAAAATTTTAACAAAATTACGCAATAACAACAAGGTACGAAAACAACGAGCAAACACGATGGATCCGAAATCACAAATTGATAAGACACATCACACGTATACACAAACAGTACAAATGACCTCACGGATCATGTCTTGATGGAATTCCCTTGAAGAATTGCAGGACTTACATCAGCACGCCTGCAACCCTTCTCAGGTTGACGATTGTAAGTTGTGGAATGTCCGGACACAATCAAGACTAACCAACAATTACAATAATTGGAACCCACTCAATTAATTTACACAAACAAATGTACAATCAATACATCAAATGGGGTGGATTCTGGCACGACAAACTACCCTTGAAGAACTGTAGGACTTACAGCAGTACGCCTACAACCCTACTCAGGTTGATGCCCTAGGTTGGAAAATCGTCGCAGAGTTCATTTGCTGACTTCTGTCTATCAGCTATATCCTCAAATCTGAACGGCAACACGCCCATGTCATTGTATCGTAGAATATAGATGACCAACAAACACATGACATATCTCATCAACCAAGTAAAGAGACAGAGTAATTTACACCAAAGATAATAACATTCAAATAGTAACTTGAAACTAGAAACGCCTTTATTCGTGCAAGTCAATTTAACAATAACTCTCTCCTTTACACTTGGCTTATCCACACTAAACTGACCATTGATATTCGTCCTTTCAAACGAACTGATACTATCATAGTCATTGTACAAGACACTGGAGTTGACGGGCGTCCTTCTCATTGTGGATGACAACACCAACGACAACTGATTAATACCAGTTGATGAACTTAGCGGTGGATCAGAAGCTGTTATTGCTCGGCTTTCAGATAATTGTCTAACTGTTAGACCACCACCACTGCTGTCTTTCACTATTAGTTCGGATTTAGCACTATCATCTGATGATAGATGGGCTACGCGCTGAACAATTAAACTGACGGTCTCACAAGTATACATACCTTCTGCAACCGCATCTGCCTTTAATCCCACTTCACATTTAAGTTGTACAGAACCTCTGTTCAACTCAGTAGAACTAGGCATTCCGCACATTTCATCATGATCAGCCAAAGACAAATGTACACTATCATGACCATTGTTACAAATATCCACTTTGCCGTCGTCTATCTGGTCGACTTCATCATTTTCGAACTCTTGAATAACAGCAGTGGATGATTTGGGTTCTTCTTCCCAAATCCTTAAAGTTTTTTACCTTTACTTTGACTAGTAATACCTTCAGAACTTGTGAAGTCAGAACTGGACTCTGAAACTGTAACTCTTTTCTCCTGCACAAACTGCGGTTTCGTCTGCGACTCTCCATTCAACATTAGCTTACCAGTTGCAACTACAGACTTCTTCAACGCACCACTATCGTCACACAATTCGTAGTCGGACCTTGATGACGCTGATTTCATATTAAGCTCACTACTAAACTTGCCCACTTATTCACAGTTCACCTTTGTATGCGCTTCTTGCAAACGTGTAAAACACAGCTGTGTTTGTCTCGCAACTTGTAACCTACCTGTTGGGGATGTCCCACGAAAACTGTTACACTCACTAAGTTTATATGGATTACTAGACACCATAGAGCCTTCTCAATATCCGCTTCTCTCAGACCCTTCCGTCGTAAATGATTGCGTTTTGCTCTCAGTCTGCTCTGTTCTAGGGGTGGGATGCGATATACTGGCAAACTTGCTCATAGCTTGATTAACACTATCTTTTACCAGTTTCAAAATATCATCAAACTTTGGCTTAATACCTTCATGCCATATACGAGAGCTTATCTTCAACCACTTCCTTTGCAGTCGAGTCGGTAGGCGTCTCGCTATTACCTCTAGGACGGAACTTGAGTTCAGATCACTGATGCAATTCATCGAAATCAACGTATTCTTGTAAGTCACCAGATTATCCAAAAACTGGGAGAGTGCCTTGAAATCATCTTGTAATTGACTACTATTACCTTTAACAGCCTCGAATACGTTCCTTACAATCATCGAAGGTTTTCTGAGTCTTTGACGCAGTATGCTCATAGCCTCAGAGTATCCTTCGTTAGGGGGCATGACCTTATAGCACTGTATAGCTCTTGAAGCAACTCCAGTGCAGTGTCTCATCAAATACATCAACCTCATTCCGTCATTCAATAAAAAAAACTACTCAATATGATTTCAAACACCTTTACAAACTGTAAATAGTCAGCTGGGTTTCCGTCGAAGCACCGAGGATCATATTCAGGCAGTTTAAAATTCCTATCATCCCCAGATGGCGAAAGATGAACAACGGACTCATCATGCTGAGCATCATACATATCATTACAACTAACAAGCAACTCAGCATCACTTACTTTCCTGCTCGCTTCTAAGACGCTTCGTCCCTTCTTTGACTCAGGCACGATTGAACTTGACCAAATTTCCAGAAAAGTTCCAGATAATACTTGTCCAAAGAAGACTAGCAGGCACCAGGAAAGACGAACGGAAACTATCCAAACACTATCAGAAACTGTCAGCCAAGTTTCAGAAACTGTCAGTGTCCAGCTCTTGCTACGGTGGACCTCACGCTGTCCCTCGAAGACTTTCAGAAACGCGAAAAACAGAAACATTTGTTCTTACGCCAACATGTTACCAACAATAATGTTATTACTCAAAGTCTAAGAATAAATGTTATCACAATAAATCACGATATTGCTTCTGATAGTTTTTAATCTTCTTCTGAACAGCGAACGATGAGATGATGACTGGTGCATAGATGTCTCCGAGAAAATATAGGGAAGTTGGATTTGAGCAAACAACCATGAATTGATCGTTCAATCTCCAACTACATCGACAAGAATCTTCGTAAAACATTTATCTTCTTTTTTAATATTTAATATCACCTAATATGTGATACAAGATGGCATGTCATTTACGCAAATGACACAAAACAGATGGACTTTGAGTCAGTGACCAAATAAGCGAGAAGGAGTCAAGCTGATACGGTTGTCGGTCATTGCAAATATAATCCCTCATCCACCGCTACTTTTCACATTATCAGTCACGGCTATCTCCTGTAGGAGCAGCTGTTGCTCTGCTGTGCGGATCCACCCACGCCACGCAACATGAAAACGGATGTTTTAGAATCTAACAGGCAGTAAACCAAATGTGGGATTGCGTAGAACTGCATTTTCGGATAAATAGATACGAAATCATTAGAGCACTTGTAATTTCTATATTCTTGTAGTGACTAAACCAAAGATAGTCGGCTATCAATGAAAGTAATGTATTAATTATTTATCAAGTACAGAGATGTTTATTGCAACCAGAGGTTTAATTTTCTCTAAAGGAATCACTTGGAAAATTCAGTGTACTTTAGACAAAGCATTCACATGCCTAAACACCTGGCTACTAATAACAGATATCTATGTATGACCTTCACAATGTATTATAATGGATTTCAAGACGAAACAAAGCAAATAAAATCAAACAAACAAGTATTAATAAGTGACTTTTGGGCAATATATGACTTGCCATTGCCACTACAAATAGTACATTGGACCTTCGAGAGGCTTCCTTGACCTTGGTTGCTATCGTGTAAAGCTTTCGAAACAGAGCGTGGTGATTGAGCAATGGCTTCTATATCCATCTTGAACCCTAAAGCGGAGTTCGCGAAATCCCAGCATGCATTCAGTATCAATTTGGCTGCAGCCAGGGGCTTGTACGATGTTTTAAAGACCAATTTAGGACCTAAAGGAACTATGAAAATGTAAGTTCAACATTCTAAGTTGAGATACTTAGGCTCGTCTCCGGTGCCGGTGATATTAAGATAACCAAAGACGGCAATGTTTTGCTTCATGAAATGCAAATCCAGCACCCTACTGCCAGCCTGATTGCGCGTGTAGCTACTGCTCAGGATGATATGACCGGTGATGGCACTACGTCTAATGTCCTCTTGATTGCTGAATTGCTCAAACAAGCTGATGTACATACATCTGAAGGCCTTCATCCACGTTTCATAACAGAGGGCTTCGATATGGCTCGAAACAAATGCTTAGAAATATTACCAAAGTGTCAGATAAGCTGCTTCTCGGATCCAGCATCCCCCGGAACTCTGAATAGAGGCATACTTGAGGCTGTTGCAAGAACATCACTAAATACCAAAGTGCATTCTGACTTGGCTAATCTTTTGACTGAGGTATTTCGCAACTTGCCTAAACTACTCTTGTAGCACGTGGTAGATGCAATATTGTCGATTCGTAGTGCGAGTGAACCTTTGGATTTGCATCGCATTGAATTGATGCAGATGCAACATAAGACTGATATGGACTCAATACTTGTCAAGGGAATAGTACTTGACCACGGTGGTAGACATCCAGATATGCCTAAACGGATTACTAATGCATTTATATTGACATGCAATGTGTCATTCGAATATGAAAAAACGTAAGTAAGACTTGCTAATCATTAACAGTTAGTGAGGTGAATTCTGGGTTCTTCTATAAAACAGCAGAAGAACGAGCATCACTCGTGAAGTCTGAGCGGGAGTTCATCGACATGAGAGTGCAGAAGGTGATAGAGTTAAAAAGGAAAGTTTGCGATAAGGAAGGTGGTGGAGACTCCAAGCCCGGATTCGTTATAATTAACCAGAAAGGCATTGATCCCTTCTCACTAGACGCTTTTGCTCGAGAGGGAATACTTGCTCTCCGTCGTGCCAAAAGACGCAACATGGAGAGGATCACACTCGCTTGTGGTGGATATGCTCTGAATTCAGTAGAAGAAATGACACCTGACTGTCTTGGTTATGCTGGATTAGTGTACGAAACCACTCTGGTATGTCTAATTTCAAAATAACTATATTTTCAGGGGGAGGAAAAGTACACCTTTGTCGAGGAGTGCAAAGAACCTCGTTCGGTTACTCTGCTAATGCGTGGACCCAATAAACATACTCTTAATCAAATCAAAGATGCTGTAAATGATGGTCTTCGTGCCATTAAAAATACATTAGAAGACGGTAAGCAGATATCTATTTGGGACTTTCTTTTTTTAAGTTATTAAAGGTCTTAAACTAGTATCAGTCAGCACTGTACCTAACATGTTATTCTCAACTCGTCTTTTCAGATTATAACGCCTGTGTTACTCTAATTTCCGATTTCGATTGTGTATATGGGTTCAGTGACTACTTACATTGTTGCTACAAACATAAACTTCTTAGGAATGAGCACTTTCTTTCATATCCTATTTCGAAAGTCCTTCCAAGCAGATTCTAACGTTTGCGATCAGTTATATTAGTGTGAGGAACGAAGTATGTTCCTCGCTATACTACATGAGACAAAGGCCGTTAAATAGGACTTGTATAAAGACGCAAGTCCTCTGGGCATTTCCTAAGACAATTTCCCTATCACATGTCATCTTGTAGGGTGAAATGTAATCAGTAGTACACTTCATATTGAACTTATCTTTGTTTTTTATCTAACTTTTCATGGCTTCCAGAATGCGTTATCCCTGGCGCAGGGGCTTTTGAACTGGTCGCATATCGCGAGCTTGTTAAGTTCGTTCAAACAGTGAAAGGTCGTGCACGTCTCGGTGTCCAAGCGTTTGCGGATGCTCTACTCGTGATTCCAAAAGTTTTGGCGAGAAATGCTGGTCACGATGCCCAAGAAACTATGGTAAAATTACTCGAGGAATCAGCAAAGGCAGAAGCTCGTTGTCACGGCATTTCGCCAATGGACTTTGTTGGAATTGATCTAACTACTGGGGAAGCGATGATTCCTGCTCAGGTTGGAGTTTACGATAACTTCATTGTAAAAAAGCAAATAATCAATTCTTGGTAAGTGTAAATATTAAATCTGCTTTGTTGCAATAATTATATACACATTTTGACACGAAGCATCTTAAAGGAACATTCAATATCTATTTCTTCTTAAATTGTCTACTTGTGCTTCATAGGATGTGACTTGTCATCAATGACTCTAAATCGACTTTAAGTTTTGTTTCCACATCGGTTTACATTCTCAGCTTTTACCATTTCTCTCCTAATAACCACCAATTTTGCGTTTTTAAAAATATTGGTTGAATAGTAATGATTGGTGTACAAAGTAATTGCTAGGTTCCAAATCAGTTGTGAAGATGTGCCTTATTGGTTTATAGCCATCGGATCCCGGGTTTGAATCCCACCACGCCTAATCCAGCATAGGTAACTATGTATTACCACCAACTCTCTCAAGACAAGTGTGGCTCTCAGCCTAGTACATCCAAAATCTATTCTGGGTAATTGAGCTTAAAGAAATAATCAGTACTACGAATTCCACCGTAAGTTATATAAACCAGATTGACACTACTGGTGCCTCGGTTTCAACATTTGACTTCCTTGCCTTTCAAACCATCTCTACAAATAGCTTTGAGGCATCCCTACAAAGTGAAAAATAGCAAATTATATCAAGCTATTTCGGAGGTAAACCACACCATTCTTAACAATAGGCAAAACGACTAATGTACTCACATATATTTGATTGAAAATAGGGAGAAACCTAACCTGTGTTTTCCCGTTCTCCTTATAAGGCTCTATACTTATGTAAACTTCCGATAATCCATTGAAAAGATTATTGTTCACATCTCTTAGTTGCAGTTATACTGTTTTAGATGGTGACAAACGACTTCTAGATCATTCTGTTGTAAACATAGAGTGATAGTCATCTGCATATTGTGTATTTAATAGTCTTACTGCTCAGTAGAGATATCTACGGAAACTCATCTGGAGTTCATTCGAAGCATCAAAGCTGGGTTACTGTGTCACGGGAAACTAGGGCTTCGGTCGTGTATGCTACCTGTACCTTCTAAAATGGGAATTGTCTTCAAGGATAACCTTTACAATCCTCTAGTAGTTACCTTTCATGTTCTACCTAATACTTGATAGTCTCTGAAAAAATTTTGTTTTTCTGATACCATAGGTCCAAGTTTTTTGCTTCGTTCTGAAAAAGCATGCTTCACCTTAGTAACCTAAGAATTGAGAATGAATTATAGTAAGTGGTCAAAAGTAGCAGGCATCTGATATTTAACCCATGGCTGCCACTGGTATTCAAAACAAGTTCAGTGTATTGGTGACATGTTCATCTAAAACCAGTCAGTCATTTTGATCCTGAAAACATTCCCTGTTCGTTCACAGTTTGCAAGTGCCGTCGAAAGCTAAAAGTCACGTACATCTTCATATTGATTTGTGTGGACAATTTCCACCCTTCCTGATAACTGGTGTGGACTAAAATCAATTTGGTTGAAAAGGAGTTAGATGGGCAGGCCAATAGATGGCTCCACTCCACTAAATTTCTGACCGTTTACTCAATTTATACAAATTGTTTAATTAGAGCCAATAAGCTGCGTTTCTGTAGTTGTATCATACTTTAAATCGTAAATTAAAACCTACAAGCATTTTTGCGATACGCAACCGAACTGTTTGATTCGGTAATGGATGGATGTCTTCGAAGTTAGACTGTATGTTACAATATCCGAGGACGTCATTAGCCATAGTTCTTTTTATCCTGTACTTAAAATGTTCTTCAATCGTTGGATTGCACTCCACTTTTTCGCTGATGAATCTTAGTTCAAAGATATTCGTTACTGGATATATCACCTTGTTTAATTGTTACATCAATGAAAACTTCCGAGTGTACATAATACTGCTTCACAACATAGATGTGCTTCGATCCAAGCTGTCCGGTTTTGTTTCGCGCCACTCTACTTCATGTTAAGTTTTCATTTCTCTGCCGTCTCGATGAGCTAATTGGCTGCAGATATTCGGACCACTAAGGAGTTTGATGTTAATGGTGTTTGTCTACCCTTCTATATCATACCGCACGTTTCACTTAATGGATGGAATGTGATATTTTGGTTCACTCGTTGCAATGTAAATGTGTGTTCTGCATCAATTAGTTTTGTCCTATGAGATATAGCTATTAAGCGTAGGGGTTATAAATAACTATCGCTTTTGTTGTTTTCAGGATTTAAAGTGTAATGGATTTTTACAGGCTGACATGTACTTGGTAAATAAGACTGGGGTGTAGAAGCCATTTAGTGTATCTGGATTAGTACTGAACTATTTATAACATCTTTATCCAGCCGCACTAAGAAGTGTTCCCAAGTACAGATTGAATTCCTGAAGCAGCAATCATGGTGACTAGTTGCACATGCGTAGTTGGATGAATAATATTAGTGGCTGAAGTAAGTACTTCACTGTTGGTGTGTCACTAAGGGAAGTATTGGAATTCAATTTATGTTTTTGTTAAGTTCAAAAAATTTCTTGAATAAATCTGCGAGAATTCCGAACCAGTGTCTCATCAGGTTCATAGTTTTTTAAACTGCACGTCAGCTTTTGCCTCCAGTTGAAATATGTGCTATTTCTTTTCACTAACTTATCTGGGTGGCAGTTTTCAAGTTGAGTCATTGATTGATTTTCATGTTATCATTTGATCATATAACCGTATCCTATAACTCAAAGTTTTCATTATTACTACAGTAAAAAAGGAACTCGAGAAAAATTATGTACTGTTCAATTCCTCTTTATTAATTCATCTGTTCTTCTTGTAAGAAAATCTCATTTTCCTCCAATAAATTTTTACGTTTGCAATTAACAGCTAAGTGTGCTTCACTGCAAGTCGCATAGAGATCTCAAATTTTTAAAGTACATACACAACTTCATGATATAACTGCAGGACATAGCAAGAAGGTAATCGGGAAGACTGTCCACAAATCTGTCCCGACAGCATGAAAATATAAATTGGTTTTGAATGGTTTGGCCAAAATCCACCTTATGCATTGTAGTCTACACTTAACAGTAAAATTTCTCTCATTTTCGTATTACATACAGTAACTTTTATATATTCATTCTTTTTCAGTTCAATCATCGCAACCAATCTCTTGCTTGTTGATGAAATCATGCGAGCAGGATTAAGCTCCCTCAAGGGCTAACTGTATACTCTAATGAGTTAATCGAATATATTTGCTTTTGAATACATATTTATTTCACGCCTTATTTTCTCTGTTTGAATTTACTCTCTTTCGACTGAGTACAGGACAAATAATTGCAACGAATATTCGCGGTAATGTTCTGCTTCGAAAATACCCATCATAGAACCTAAGACTAATTCTAATGTTGACTCAGTTTTATCAGGAAGTTTCTTGTATTATTGTTGGCTAAATGTACAGTGGTAATAACTGAAGTAGGTGATGTAAGCCATTTAGATCCTGAAACAGTCGCGTTCATACCTGATAGTTTTAAGATACATACACTCTGGAGCTCTCCGAAACTAAACTTCGATAGTCTTCTGACCAATCGAACGGGGCAGAGATTTTAGCTTTGCATAACGTCTTAGGATATAAAAAACGGTATGAAATTCACTTGCATTGCGAAGTAGGTAGGTGGAACTTTTTTAAGCTAAAATTATCCCTAATAGTCATGAACAATATTTGGCTTATATAGATATCGATTTTATTTATTGTTGAATAAGAGTCCCAAGTTACTTAAATTTTTTTCATTGCGTCGTCTGCTTTTTAATGTATGTTTTATTGGAGAATGGCAGTCAGGACACCCCTCGTCGTGGCCTGGCGTCCAAACGCCAACAACTCAACGAGCTACAGTGACTGGTGTTCCTGTACATTCTGCCATGCTAGAAACGTCGTTTAGCTAGTGGTCCGACTGAAAGCAGTTACTATCGTAGTGAAAGTCGTTTACACTATGTTGTAGGCTGCTGGTCATAGGGATGTAACCGCAGTAAGGTGTTTCCATCAGATGAGCAGCATGCCAAGTATGCCGCCCCTCCGCTCTGGAGAGAGAGATGGGTCAGAAAAGGTCGATTTGGGGATTGCATTTTTAATAGGGAGTAGCCTTATCGACTTTGGGTATAAGGATCATACTGTCCGCCTTGGTGAAAACTCTAACAAAGTCTTCTGAATACTTTGAGCAGAAGTCTTTGGATGTTTGACATGTGATTCTCTCCTGTCTAGTGTAAGATGACGCCGCAGGACTTGAGTACACTCACTCAGCCTAAAAATAGTGAGGCAGTTGAGCTTGTTGACCCCCACACTTATTTATGAAGTTGTGTCAGATTTAATGGACTGATTTCTTACAATATATTAGCATATATGCAAAAGGTTCATATGGCATTTGTCATCTCCGGTGTGGGCGTAATATCTGGGTTTCAATCAAATGACGTGCATGCTGCGCAACATGACCATTGATATGAAAAGACTGTCTTTGATCACATATTTGCGTCTTATCTCCCTTGTTAAGTGGCACAGTATAGTGAGTAAAATGGGGGTTAGTCGTGGAGTGCTAGGTAAAGAAGGGAAGTAAGGCAATCAGGCTCTAAAGCTACCTCGATTGAGAAAGCTAGGAAACGTTGCGCATACTGATCTACTATTTCCCCCTTCGACACTGGACTAGGTCTAAAAGGAGTAGGGGGTAGTCAAACCAAAACCTGGTGTTGGTCTATGAAGTCTCTGATCGTTGGTTTGAGACCCGTAGGGAGATGCTGACTCCCTGACTAGGGTTCTCGGGATACTAAGGTCCAATAATTTGTGACTGCTGGTGATATGGATGAAAACTGTTCTCACTTTTTCATCCACTAAACCGTCATGTTCTTTCATTTTACTATTCTTTCTCTCGCACATTTCCGTTCTTCTGAAGCTCTTATTTATACCTCTCAGTGTGCTACATGTAATGTGGCAACTCAAACTACAGCTCTTCTGTACTGAAACCGAAATAGTCTGTCAGGACAGTTTGAGTCAAAAAGCACACTAGTTTATGTATCTGTGCTTAATTTAGTATTCTACACGAATATATATATATGCATTAAGTAGGCAATTTTCAAGTGATAGGTCACCCAATCTCGTCAACCTTTTGACTACGGATTCGTCATCATTTTTAGAAAACTAAGTGTAAATTATGTGGGGTTACACGTGCCTTATAATTACTTGAATTCTCTCTTTGTATCGAAAGTCTGCTTCGTTAGAGAGTAGTCCTGTAGGCCAGCCAAAATGATTCTTCAGCGTTCTTGTGAATTGTTAATAGGCTTACGAATTGCCTCAGATACCATGCCACTTGTGCTTTCGGTGGTTCAGAAGACTTACGATATCTTTCAACTTTCCTTGATGTATGCGCTTTTCACACGACACATGTGTATTCTTTTTGACCACTAGGTCTCGCGATCGTTATGTAGATGGTTTGATTTTATGTGGCAAGAGCCTTACCCAAATTAGTATACGTGCAGTTCACTAGGGCGAACTGGTAGGTTTCAAGAAAGCCAGAAGGTTCTTATAAGTCATAATGGCATCTTCCAAGTGTAGCCAGTGTTCTGTACTTCGTATTGGGTCATCAGGAAGCTTGTAATTTAGTTTGGTTTGATATTCGGCTTCTGTAGTTGGAGCAACTAACTTGGTATAAGAACAGAATCTCTGTATGCTCGCCATTGATTAAGATTCTTGGCCGTATCCGATAACGTTTAGAGCCATCGATTCCAGCTATCTCTCGGACTCCAACCATGGAGTCGTGACGCAACGACCGTTATTAACCTAACACAAATATCCTTCATCCCACCACCTTTTCGCCTTTCCCATTTCGTCCCAGGGCTAGCGAAAAGAGACCAGTACGGAAGCCTTTGGGATGACGTTCGTAGCACGTGTCCAGGCCACCGAAGCCGGTGTTTCCAGATGACGACACTCAACGAATGGGGGTCTCCACCGTGTCCAAACACACGCCGTCGAACCTCAGAGTTACTCACGCAATGATGCCATCGAACACAAGCAATCCTACCGAGATATCGTTGATTGAGTACTCAGCGTCGCCGCATATCCTCAGATCGGAGAGGCCAGGTTTCATAGGCGTAGAGCAAGACAGCCCACAACAAAGCATTGGATATCCGACCTTTTATAGCCAGGGTGACGTGGCGACGGCGCTAGAGGTGGGTCAAGTTGACTGTACCATCCTAGGTTTCATGATATGGTTGGAAATCTCGTCCGCCACACCTCCGCCAGCACTCATACAGATACACAAACTTATCGACAGCTTCAAGTGGTCCTCCTGCCAGAGTGAGTGCAGGTACAGACTCCTGCCAATCTTGTAACAGTACTTTGCACCTAAACGGCGCAAAGCACATACCATACTTACAGACACTGATCGCCAACTGATTAAGTGCGATTTGGACAGTACGACCATGTCGTCTGTGTACTCGATGTCGGAAAGTCTTTCTCTAGGGAACAGATCTATACCGCCTTCACTCAAGTCCTTCAGGGCTGACTGCAGAATGTCATCAATGGCAAAGTTAAAGAGAAATGGAGAGATTTAGCAACCCTGTCTAACGTCATTGTTGGTTGTATGCCCTCAACCTATCTGTGTTTCTCTATAGGACTTCCAGAATGTTCACAGATTTCTCAGGTAAACCCCTCTCTAACAGACAGTCCCAGAGCACAGTTATGTCCAACGAATCGAAGGTAGCACTAGTATCGAGAAACACGACGACTGTTGACCTGCAATAAATATGACGGTGTTCCAAAGACTGACAAAGAATGGACACATGGTCAATGCATTCACGACCTGAACGAAACCCAGTCTGCTCTTCGCGAATCAAGCCCTCACGTGTTTTGCACAGCCTACCAAGCAAGACAGCAGACAATATTTTAGACGCAATTATTAGCAAACTGATACCCTTAAGGTTGTCGCGTCGGCTGTTTTTAAAGTTGGGGATGATGATGATGGCACATTCTCAATTTTCAATACTTTCCTGAACAAACTAGTCAAAGCGATGACGAGAGTCGCCACCAACTTTAAAAATAGCTGGAAGCAGGTCGTCTGTGCCGGGTACCTAATGGCGTCTCAGTACTTGCAGTTCCTTCCGGCCCTCCGCTCCGATTGGTTGATCGGTGATGACCGACCAAAGAGCACTAGAGCTGATGGCCAGCTAAACTGCTTCTAAAAGTACTCTCGCCAAGCGTTCTAGGTGTCTTTTCAGGCTGGTAATTAGCGTACCAGCTACCTCACAGACCGTCTCGCTGGCACCTTGTTTTTTTACTGCCGATGTCTCGGATGAGTTAGAACAGCTTCCAACTGTTGCCAGATGCAGCAGCCGACTCCATCTGACACGCACGTTCTGACCACCAGGCTTCGCGGCTTTTACGTAGACACTGTCTAACATTGCGCGTTCTATTCGCTGCCAGCTGGAGTGGACCGGCGTTCATCGAGGAGTTGCGAGGAACTCGCAGAAACCCAGTGGTTTTTAGGGGAGCATCCTTTTACGCTACAAGCAGCGGCACTCGCCATTTGCATGGCATCTTACAGATGAAGCTAATGTTCACCTATACTTCTTGGAGGGTCGTTAGCAAGCATTGATTGCAACTCAGTCTTGTATATTGAAGAGGTACAGGTGCTACCCGTTTGCTCACAACAACGTTTAGATGACACCATTTATGAACCCCACACAAGACGAACACACATAGTTTGGATTACTAAATTTAACTAACACGTTCCCCAGGAATTCTCTTAAAGAAACTCTCTGAAACAAGGAAAAACTGCATAACTTCGTTAGTCTGATTGGCAACTTTCAGCATAGTTTCTATTGAAAACCAAAATTATTCAGGTCATACATTACGTGATCTATTTGATACCATAAATGACAATCAAGAAAGCAAACATAAATGCTTGAGACTATAGACGACTGATTGATTTGGTTGATTGGTTACAGGATTTCATCATGAGTTGACATTGGTTAGAGAATCATAGAAAAACCTAGGAGTACTGGACAGCTATTTCGTCCTGGTTTTGGATTCTTCATCAGTACTCACCCACACTTCGGGGTTCCAAACCCGGACCTTCTGGTTACAAGGCGAGCTCGTGCACCATTAAGCCACTGGGACCCGATCCAATGGCCAGCCCATGAATTCTAACTTCCGTCAATTCACGATATAGTGTAACCGCTAGCCAATGTCTTCGGTATGTATTTGTCCTCACACCCAACCTGCTGCACCCTACTGGTCACGGCTTCCCACTGGGACCCCAGGTAACCGCCTACCTGAATAGGACCAGTCGCCATTCGGATTTTCTGAGCTGAGTCACGCCGAGTGGTGGTACATCGCTGATGATCATCTTAGCCCTAAGCAAGCAAAACGACTGTTCAGTGTGTTAAGATTGCTTTAAATCAGGCTAGTAGTAAACACTACCAATCGATGATATGAGGGGTATACAAGTATTCATTCCAACCAATCACTAGTATGTACTGTCATGAATAACTGTTGTGTTTTTGATGATGAATACTAATTACGAGTTAATTAAGATGCACACAAGTAAGAAAAACAAACAATACTTAGTATAACAGTAAATATGGTTTACTTTATTCTAATTAAATTCGACTAGCATTAACATATTTGTCGTTCCAAATAAAAAGAGAAGAGTTGATAATACTGACAATACACATAATATAATATAATATGCTAAATAAAATCTACGGAATCTTATCATTGAAGGAAACTGAAGTCTAAAACATATTTCTCAAATTCGCAATTTATAGTCGTAGTTGCGTAGTAGTAGTAGTATATAGCCAGATACATTAACTACAAGATAAAATGCGAAGATTGTACTTTCCTGAAATATAACAACCATCATCATCATAAAGAATGAAGGAAGCACAACAGTCTTCCCTTTCTCTGGAATAAATTCCACAATAGAATACAATACAATAATATAATTTATCAGGATAGTGAGTGTCCAAACAACGATTAGAACCAAACAAAAACGACTTTAACATACTTGTAAATAATGCTGCTAGTGTGTGTGTGTGTACTCAACTGAGACAGTTAGTTATATTACATGTTTTTCACATATCAGTAGTATATGTATATGCATAAATATAACAAAGAAAAAGTGAAGATTTAAAAGGATTCACTGAAAGACCTCAACTTTATATATATATATATATATATATATATATATATATATATATATATATATATATATAATTAAATGGCTGTCAAAAAAGACAGACAGACATTATATTTTTGATATCAGAGCATGAAAAGGAATGGATACGAAGTGAAAAGAAATGGTGATAACAATAATAATTGGTTAGTTAACATAGCAGGATAATTGTTATTTGTTTAAAACTGTCCAGGATTCCCAAAAATATCGTTTAAAAGGTCCGCATTCGAGGTAACCGTAGCAGTAGGATTAGTACTGGTGGTGATATTAGTAGAAGTAGGATTCTGAACAGAAAAGAGAGAAAAAGATTTATGTGTAACACAGTGGTTAGTGGAAAAGAAATTATTGGATTCATACTATTTGTATATGGTAGGGTGAATTGGTAAATTTAATTAATTATGCAAGTGAAAAGCAACAAATTGGCAGAAGAAGCATCAAAGATAGGGATCCAAGTAAACATAGAGAAGACAGAGGTGATGAAGATTTCTGGCCAACAGCAACAACAGACAACAATCAGCATAAATGGGAGAAACGTGAAAGAAGCAACTTCCTTTACCTACCTACCTGGGAAGCACCGTTTCAACTGACGAGGATATCAAAGCACCGATCGGGAAAGCAAGACAAGCTTTCATCACTTTCAAGTCTGTGTGGAGATAGATCACCAGCACTCAGCATGAAAAATAACATCCCGATTTTCAACTCCAATGTGAAGTCAGTGCTACTCATGGTTCAGAGAATTGGCGAGTCATGAAGAGCACTTCAAACAAGCTACAGACTTTCATCAACAGCTGTCTTCGCTCAACACTCAAGATCAGATGGCTGGCCAGGAAAGATCAGCAATAGGAATCTCTGGGAGCGAACCGACCAGGAACCGATTGTGTATCAAATAAGCAAGAATAAATGGAGGTGGATTGGTCACACTCTGAGAAAACCATCAAGTGTCATCACGCGCAGGATAAGCCGTCGAGTGGAACCCGAACGGAAAGCGGCGAGTTGGTTGTCCGAGGGTGACATAGAGGAGGTCATGTGAAAAGGAGATGAAAGCATGTGGGCAGACACGGAGCCAGGTGAAACCTTTAGCAGAGAACCGAACGCAATGGAGAAGTGTGGCTGAAACCCTATGTTCCTCTAGGAATTAAAGGAAATAATAATAATTCAACTCTATTCATCTTGTGTTTATTCAAGAAACAGGACATTTGCAATGAAACTTATCATTAAAAAAGAGAATTATTTGTTTTATTTTATTTTTTTTCTTCTAGCTTGACTCTACACAGTATTTTTGATATAAGTATGGAATTTTCAGCATGTGATATCGGTAGCTTAAATTTAGCAGACCGACCATTGATATCAGGTGTGCGTCGGCCGAGGATCAAACCCCGGATCATACGCATAGTTGGCGAGCGTCCTAACCGCTGTGTCACCGACGCACGTAATAACAATAATATTTGTCAATAATGAACCAATCTACTATAGTAGATTACTGTTTAATACTATGCTCTCTTGGGTGAAAAGACACCCAACTCTAGAGAATGCAATAAATTGCAACAACTTTACTATGAGAACTATGAACAGTGAAGCGACAAATCGACAGAGTGGAATATATTTGTAGAAAATAATGGTCAGACTATCACTACACAACTTATGTCACTATCTCGGACACAATGAACTATGCACATTTTGTGTGATTAGGAAAATGCAAGGCATGACACGAATAGCTTACTAAGAAAAACTAAGTAAACGGACCCCTTTTTATTCTTTCTTCCACTTTTACACTGTTGTTAATAGTTTTACTCAGAATTTTATGTTCATATTCTCATTTGACTATATTATCAACTTGAATGCCCCTTTTAATTACTACTCCTGCATTACGTGAAGAGAAAATTAGCTGCAATAATGTGTACATGCTGAAAATTCCACATTACTATCAAAATTTTTATTTTATATTTCATCTATATATTTATTTTATATTATAAACGCAGAGAAACCTTGGTACAATATGGCACCAAGAAAGATGCACCACACAAGTTGTGTGAGGGTTGAGATACTGCCCGGGCGCCCATACCGAAGCAGGTGGTTTTCTTAAGGGACCACCCCCCGGGCCTTTGACTTGGAGTCTAATCCGCAAGGCAGCAGAGCAGCGTCAGAAGCTGCATTCCCATGGTTGCTGGTGACCAATATGGGTTCATACGCCATTTGACCCCATTGGATTCTAGAACTCATGTACCCAATGGTAACTGCTTCTAGTCTAACCGCTACCCAAACAACCTTCCTGACATAGTAGGACCTGCAGGGACATGTGTCCCAGCCAGTTTAGCTTGTTGGGTCACTGCAGTATTCAAGCCCGACCACCACGGCAAGGTAGCAGTTGTCGGCCGGGTAAAGATCTCTAGTGAATCAATCAGTAAACTAGTTAACCTCCTGTAAGATAAACATAATAAATAGAACAAATATCATGTTGTACATTGAAAAAAAATGTCGCATACAACTAATCACTTACATTAGACGTAGGCATAGAAAGTATATTGTCCGATTGCTGTGAATCACCACCGACTAAATCAAAAGATGTTGGAAAGTGTACAGTCTCCCCAGTCGTCGTAGTAGTAGTAGTAGTACTAGTAGTAGTTCGACTTCCACGGGAACGAGAAATACCTGGCGGAGGGGGAGGAGGTAGCAGACCACTACCACCACCACCACCGATTGGACGTGAAACTTTCGACTTCTGATTAGGCTCATCACCTGTACGTCGTGTGTTAAGATTTAATTTGATCTTTTCGCCTTGTTTGAACGCCATATTTATAGCTGGTTGATCGGCTGCTATTTTCTCCATTTCCTCAGCTTCTTTTTCTTGTTTTAACCACCTGGGTATAATAGAATGAACAAAATGAAATGTCTCCATTTCTAGTTCACAAGAAAGTAATCACATTAATCCTACAAATAATAAACACATCTCTTAGAATATATATATATATATATATATATATATATATATATATGATAAACTTGTTTGATAGATACTGTTCACACCTGACACGATGGCAACTAGTGTTAAGAACTATTAGTCAATTAAGCCATCTTATGGATTTAGTGACAAGAAGAGTTTAACGAAAGGTTCCCTTATTTTTTAACTGTAGCTCCAACATGTGATTTCTGATGCTGTTTTAGAATTTTACTAATTGTTTTTTGTGAAGAGCAAGAGATTGTACACCATGAATCTTTTTCCCCTTGTTCACGTTTTTTTTGCTATGGTAATTCCTTGACAAGTTAAAGAAGGTAACAAAATACTTTTAATAACAACTTGGTTGTACATTTTACTGCAGGAAGGGTTCATTAGGTGACGTTGAAATAGTATGCCTGGTGTACATTTTTTTTCCGGTATCGAAGTTTCAGAATACAAATCATTAATACCAGGTTCCATCACATTAACTGTCAAATGTTTTGTGTAACAAGAATGTAAAGTAGCGCCCCCTTAAATAAACAATCTATCTACTTACAACGTATAGTATAATATAGTGGTAAATACTTACTATGTATATGTTTGACTTTTTTATGAAAAATCTCCGTGTACTAATCTACACATTGTCTTCTGCACTACTTCACACACTTCATAGCAGTTTATTTGGTTTATAACAGATATCTGGATATATATAACACTTTCCAGTAGGTCAAAACCCTTTAACTGATTGCCTGACGTGCATACTACCCGTCATATATGAGACTGACATAATAGTGCTTTCGCTGACAGAATGAAGGCTGAAAACTACTCAATAAGACAGCTATTTCGATAATGCTGAAAAACGTATATTACTGGTCAAAGTGCTTTCCTATACACACACACGCAAAAACAAAGCAGCTAATTATTTCTTAACTAGTATTAATAGTTAAGACAGATATAGAGGTCACAGCAAACCGCACAGTATAAGTGGATCGATAAGAATATCAAGAACCAAAGCACTGAAAATTGTCTTTATATTATGCTGTTAAGAAAATTTAGATTTTTAATTTAGCGCCATGAATGAATACGTTGTAAGCAAAACTTTTTCATACACAGAACTCATCAATTAAAAATACTGAACCCTCTCCGTAGAAAACATCAAATTACATACACTACACACTGTCTTAAAGGGAGACAACAATTTATAAGCACATATCTACCTTATAAAAGTAGAGTCATTCCTGAGTATTTTGCTATTCTGGGAGAGTAGTGTCAGGAATTATTTTGAAAACAGGCAAGATTGAAGTAAACCATCAATGATGCACTAGTTGTCTTATTAAGCTTGATTTACTTAACATTTTCATATACCCACAGTGACATGTGATTGTTACTGATGAATTAGTTTACATTATTCATTTCCACGATAACTTTATACAGTAAGCAACTTAATGGTTTTGGATACAATCAGATATAGCACAAAACTGAAAGTAATGGTGATCATGTTGTACCACTTCAGTTTGGTGTATTATCAGACAGTCTTTTGCATATTTCATAGTAAGAATGATTATCTGCTCATTCTGTTACTTTCCAACTATTCTCTTCCTATTCTTTCTGAATTGTTGGCATGATACTCTGTATGACTGTAATACACTAACACATGCTAACACAACACGATTACTCATCATCTTAAGACACAACATCATAAACTGAACACCTCTCTACTTCTAAACTTTTGCATATACCAACTATGACTCGGTACCTAAGTGGACAAAATTGCTATCAGAGAGCCTGAAGTATGTTAATGAATGTCTTAAAAATACACAGATCAGTGAGCAGTTTCTAAACAGTCATTTGGTTTGGGTCACATAGGGAGGTGTAGGTTGTCTAGTTGGAGTCGCAGGGGTGCTGAGAACCACCAATGGCCTGAGATTATTGGTGATATGGCTCAAAATCTTTCTCAACAGCGCAAATGTATTCGCTTGCCGTGATCTCCCATATCCACTAGACTGCCATGTTTTCCTATGTTACTATTCTTTCTCCCTCACATTTCTGCTTGTTGTAGCTCTTTTGTATCTATCTTTTCTCTACTTTTGTGTGCCTGGAAGTCTACATCTTCCATGTAGGAAGATGTAGACTTCCAGGCTGGGGTCCTCGGGACGGTAAAAATCTATGGTTGGAAACAATTGGTGACATGGCTCAAAATCGTTCTCAGTGGCGCAGATGCATCCACTCCCTGTGACTTATGATCTTCAATGAAACTGTTTTGTATTTCTTTATTACTCCTTTGTCTCACACCTCTGCTCACTGTTTCTATTATGCTTTTCTTGTACTTTCTTCTCTTGCTTCGCGTGCTACACGGAATGTGGCGACTTGAACTTCCGCACATTTGTGCAAAGTTCTATGTCGAAAACAGACAGACAGACAGACTACTTTTGTGTGTTACACAATATGGTAACTTGAAATAATGCACTTCTGCGCTAGGTTCTATGTTGAAAACCCAACTACTTATTTTACTCCATAACGTACAAAGCAGTGGAATCGTCTTAGTGAATACTATACCTATTCATTTATTTTAATAACATATTTGCGTTTTGGGTTTGCAGGGTTTCCATAAATTTAAATGTTGGTTCTTCTACGAGTCTACATAAGTTAGAGAATCAGTAAAAAACAGAGTATATATATACTAATGATTCAAAAATGTAAACTTATGAATTTAACAAGAAGGAAAGTAGAAAAAAGTGTTGAAGGAAATTATGAGTTAAGCAGAATTAACAAAAAAACAAATTTGAATAAATTGACTTACTTAAAATGGTCTTGAATTGCTACATTTAAGTCAAAAGAATCTGATCGTTCGGTGAAACCAATTCCAGTAAATGTGGTCCGTCCATCATTACTTACAAGTCGAATAACAAAATACCGACTCGAATCGAGAACTGGTTCAACTGATATTCCAGGAAAGGAGTCTACAGGGCATTTAGCAAATAACTGTCCAGAGTTTTTGTCCTCCAATAGTATGACTAGATCTTTTCCCTTGGAGACAACGCGAAGTCTTACAGTCCACATAGGTGCTTCTAAGTTCCAATCATTAGCTCTATATCCTCGATTAGATGGTCTAGGGGGAATTCGATACACGAACACTTCATTTTTAACCAAAAGTACACTTTCGTAATCCATGAAGCTGAATACAAAAACAGTACAAACCAAATAACAGGTGATCTTTTGCAACAGACCAGTTAAACTAAGCACAAAAATTTGAAAAAATAACTCTGATGGGTATCTGATATATAAGCGTGGGAAAATAAAATACACCATGCTCACATCCGAATTTCGTCAGTAACTGCTATTCCAGACTTCTAATGAATTTCCTTAAAAACGGGAGAGTGAAACAGCTGTTTGGTTGTTGCCCAATACGCAAAGTGGTCAACATCATCAGGAATAACTGGAAGATAGATTTTTTCTGAATTAGGAGTGATAAATTAGATCTAAAATCAATCAGGAATACACCGTCCGATGTTAGTTTAACAGTGGCAGATCAGGTATAAAATGTTTTTGTAAGCAGCCTTTTACAAGTTACTTATTTCACATACGTTACGATGCTAACATAAGCTAATCATTCCCAGTTATCAACTGCATACCTATCAGCTTGTTAAAATCACGAAGACTTCAAATTCTGCAGTTTGACACATTTTATGTTGACAGTATAATTTTGTGACTCTCAAAACATTTTTTTCGGTTATTACTTCCTCTAATGGTTTGTCATCACAAAAATCGTCCATGTAGTCAAAACACGAAAACTCACCATCTACCTAATGTGAATATACAAGAGTGGAAACTGAAGAGAAACATAAGAATATTGGCTTCTCAATAATAAGTAGTTCAGTTATTATGGGAATTGTGAAACACTATAAGTCTTATTATTTTATCCCAACAATGTAGATGTTTCTTCTGAACCCATATTTCACAATAGCTATAATATGTTTAGTGTAGTTCAAGAAACCAAAAACAACAAATAGCAGCCTATCCTATACACGAAATAACTACATGGGAAGGAATAATTAAGTTAGCATTTATCCTGACATCGATATCGAAGAAATAAGATCAGAGGTTCAAGATAACAAAAAGGTCATAGAATTGACTTACTGTCAATGTATATCACTTATGTATCTTTAAAGACATCTTCTGTAATCAGTCAATATTAAAAGCTCACATAACAGGACGTTTAGAACAAGCTATATGCAGCCAGAATACTTTTGAGAATTATTTAAAATGACAATTTTCAAATCTCTTCCGCTCTGGTTTTCTTAACACTTTTAAACTTGATACAATAGTTACATTTGCTCCCAGTGTAGGGAAAAATCCTTTTTCTTCATAATTTAGAAATAAAAAGTGAAATCAACTTGTGGTATATTTTCTGTGCGTTACTTAATGAAACAACTTAACAACTTATTATCCTTCTTGATAGTGGTAAGTTAGTACGAATTCATCAGTTAAATAAAAATCTTAGAATGCAGCCAGCGTATGGGTTCAGCACACACTATACAAATACCTGTGTTACTCATGGAGATTTTTGACAGATATCATGAACAAGCACAATCATATAAAACAGTCTGTTAATACTTAAAATCTGTCACTAAAATACTTATATGAATATTACCGGGTCTTCCTGAAGTATGGGTTTATTCGTAGCAATTACGACATGGATTTCGCCTGTAAAGTCCTTTGGATAATTCAAGAAGCCTTGCTAATGTATGGTATGTAGTAGTCATTCAGTGACCCTCTTACAGAGATACATAATCTTGTTTTCATGATTCCCGTTGTTATTACGGCAGTAGAATACAAACAAAATCGAGAACCACACTAATCCGAATAATTCCACTAGCTATTCTCTGAAGAGATAATTTAGGCGATTACTGGAGACCAGAGCACTCATCCGGATTATCGACATACTATCCACTGTCGCATTATACCTTTTAGAACACAAACTGTGTTCCCTTCAAATCGAGTTTTCCCACTTGATTTTGTATATGATTTTATTATCTGTTTTTGTAATTCTAAAGGATACAATGAGTTCACAACCAACAGTGAGCAGTATTACAGTAGGGTTTGAGGCAAAACATGTAACCTTAACCCGCTACAAACAACGGAATAGAGTAGGGTGTGAAAAGCACAAACTAGACTTCACCTAACAACCCAACGACTAGTAGTGTATATAAATTAACTGAGGTGCTATCAAAGTATATACTGATCGTGTAATGACGCTTCCTAACAGAAACGAGTTAGCCCGCTTATGACGGTAAGTCAGAATTTATACCCCAAACACATTGGCTAAAACACAAGTGCTTAAATCAATGAGAAACATTTTTACTACTATAATAGCAAGCATTATAATGTTAGCATCATAATCTGATGATTAGGATAGTAGGCTCTTGGGCAAAGTTCAATAGTAGCGTCCAGGATTGTGAACGCTCCAATGACCTTGAACGCATGCTAGTCGTTGGCTAACGGTATCTGTCATTATCATAGCTGAAATATCAACGCTATACACCAACTAAGCAATAAATTTAACTGAGATCACCTTTTTAAGTAATGTTTGGACAATGTCTTAATAGCTCGTTAGGATTAGGGCTAAGGTAAGTATTGGGGTTAGGGTTAAGCTTATGGTTACGATTAGGGATAGATTTATAGTTACTGTCATTTATTTTAATTTGTTTTATTATCCACATTTTCCTGTTAAGTAGTCGTCTATCCTCTTGTTGGAAACCATGACAGTTCAAGTGAGGGTTTTTTGGAAGACTAAAAGCGGAATGAGAGAGATAAACGATTCACAAAATAGTTTATCTGTAGTCATCTCGGTGAATACATCTACAGAAACTAGTCTAACTTAGCAACTGATACTCCTCGTTATAACTAGGACGTGTTTTTAAGCCGTGTCAGAGAAAGATAATCTCTTAATTGAGTTTTCTTGTCAACATACATCATTTTTGAGTAAACATTTCTCATTTTTATGATTGGTCAGCTAAAGATTACTCGTGAGTTCGCACTCCTGGGACGCTATTGTTAAGCTCTGCAGAGACTTAACTTCTCTTTAAAGGCGTTCACCAATGGAGCTGATACTACTGAATCAGATAAGAAGTTTCAGCCGTTGAACACTGTGAGAGAATCTAAATTCCGCAAGTATTTTTGTCGTCCTCGGTTTGAGCACCTTCTTACGGAGGTGTGAACAGCACCATTCTACACGTTCCAATAAGTCACAAGCAGAATTTAGACTTTTATGGAAGTTGGTCAACAGCTGGATATCATTGCCGGAGCTGATATAAGATCGCCAGTTAAACGCCCTCAATGAGAAACTGTCTCTACAAACACATATACTACAAAGTTTAACGCAAGCAACCACAGACCTCATTCTCTGTATTTTTTTAAAAATTTATAAGACATTCTACGAAACTTAAAAATGCAAAAGATACCTACTAGAAGTGAAATTAGTCGACTATGCCAAATATTCACATTACACGTAACGCAAGAACGGAAAGCGCTCCATGATCCAATATCCAATATCGTTTTTACGAGCTAGTATAAACCAATTTGATTTCTTTGTGCTCGCCTCTTGATTGTAAGGTATAGGTTCCTGATCTTCGGTAAACTTCTGCGTAGCTTGTCCCGCCACTCGACTGTCGTAGCTTTGATTGACTCCAAAGGGAGTAGTGCTGGGTTTAATTATATGTGGTTTGTAGTATGAGGTATGTTAAGACTGTTACTACTGTGATTGGAGTTGATCCTTTCGCCAGTTAGTCCTTCGGTATCGTTGACAAGAGAAAAGAGATAGTAATAATAATCGATATAATTAGTGAAGTTATTCAGACTAAGAGACAGAAACGGAAATAGGAAAGCGTAACAACAGTCAGCTCATTAAGTTTGAAGAATAATATATATATATATATATCGGTAATAATAATAATAATAGTAATTATAATATTAATAAGTTGTCAGGAGAATAAGACGGGAGAGAATGTAAAGAAGTAAAATGACGAGTTTAATTGTCTACCCCTGAATGGTGTATGCGGTTTTAAGGGGATAGGCCATGTGTCGCTGCATGGTTGTCCAGCCTTCGCTTAAAGGCGTCCAAAGACGGTGCCATAGCTACATCTGCCGTCAGGGGATTCCAGGGACGGCAAACCCGTAGTGAAAAGAAGTGGGAGCGCACCCGGGTCCTTGCCCTCTGGTGAGCTATCCTTCTGGGATTTCCACGTGGGAGCCTATACCTACTCAGTGGCAGAACACCTTTGTTTGGGTGATTCTGGTCATTTGTTATTTTGTAGGCAGTAATCAAATCCCCCTAAGCCGACGGTAACTAAGTGTGAACAGGCCTAATTTCTTCAGCCTTTCATCATATGGTTTGTTTCGGAGACCAACCACTCCTTTTGTTGCCAGTCTTTGGACTATTTCCAAGTAGTTGGCGCCTCTTCTCAGCATTGGGGGTGCAATAATATTATGCACCTCAAGGTGTGGCCTGACGAATGTTTTGTACAACATTAGAAAGAGCTCAGGATTGAGTTCACCTGTCTATGCGTAAAGTGTATGAACGCATATACCCTCGCTACATCCCCTGTGTAATTTACGCTTGCGTCCATTTTTTCCGTTAGAACTAGACCAAAGTCGCGTTCCGACGTTGTGCAGGACAAGCTTTCATTGCAGAGGGTGTAACTTGCATTCTGCAGTCCACAGGTGCGCAAATTCACTACATTGCACTTTTCAAGTTGAAAGTCATGTGTCAAAGGAGCTGAAGATTGAACGATCACTTCTTGGTTGTTTGCTCAAACTCAACTTCCCCAATTTTCGCGGAGGCATCAATACGATAGTCATCGTCTCTTCGGTCGCTGTTCAGAAAGAAGAGTGAAACATCGTCAGAAGTAATACAATGATTTATTATTGTAATATTTGTTTTCAGACCTTAGTTCGCTTATTCTTTTTATATGTTGGTGTAACAATAAAGAAATATCAAACGGCAGATCGGTGTTTTGGTTTTTGCGTCCGTTATCACTAAGCGTTTCTGAAATCTTCGAAGAATAGCGTGGGCCCGAGCGTAGCGAGAGCTGGACATTAACGGTTTACGAGACGGGGCTGACAGTTTCTGACAGTACAACCAGATTTAACGGTTTTGGACAGTTGGCACGATATTGAATAGTCACCGTACATCTTTCCTGGTGCCGGCCAAGTCCTCTTTGAACAAGCAATATCTGGAACTTTTTGGAATTGGGTCAAGTTCAACAATGCCTGGGTCAAAGAAGGGACAGAGTGTCTTGGATGCAAACAGGAAAGTAAGTCATGGTGACTTGTCTGTTAATTGTAACGATGTGTCTGATGTTAAGCATGACATGGTTGATGTTACTGTTTCGCCGTTCAGGGATAATAGGAACATCAAACTCCCTAAATTTGAACCACGGTGTTTTGATGGAAACCCGGCTGATTATTTACAATTTGTAAAGGAGTTTGAGATCATGTTGAGTAGTTTTCTATTAAGTGATGAATTGAAGTTAATGTATTTGATGAGATATTGCACTGGAGATGCTGCAAGAGCTATACAGTGCTGTAAGTTTATGAAGCCAAAAGAGGGCTACTACGAGGCTATGAGCATATTACGTCAAAGGTTTGGAAGACCTTCGATGATTGCAGGGAAATTATTCGAGGCTGTTAAGGGTAATGGTGGTCAATTACAGGATGACTCCCAGGCACTCACTGAGTTTTTAGATAATTTGCTAATTTACAAGAATGGAATGATTTCGATGAATCGCATGAGTGACCTCAACTCGAGTTTTATACTAGAAGTAATAGCAAGACGTCTACCTACTCGACTGCAAAGGAAGTGGGTGAAGATGAGCTCCCGTATGGAGGATGAGGGTATCGAGCCAAAGTTTGATGATATCCTGAAACTGGTAAAAGATAGTGTCAATCAATCTATGAGCAAGTTTGCCAGTATATTGAATCTCACCCCTAGAATAGAGCAGTCTGAATGCAAAATGCAATCATTGATGACGAGTAGGCCTCAGAGAGGTGGATATCGAGAAGGCTCCATGATGTCTAGTAATGCATATAGACCTAGTGAGTGTAACAGGTTTCGTAGTACATCCTCAACAGATAAGTTACAAGATGCAAGACAAACACGGCTTTGTTTTACACGTGTGCAAGAGGTGCATACAGAAGTGAACTGTGAACCAGTGAGCAAGTTCAGTGATAAGCTAAATGTAAACTCCAGGTCTGACTCCGAATTGTGTGACGATAACGGTGCGGTGAAGAAGTCTGTAGTTGCAACTGGTAAGCCGTTGTTGAATAGAGTGTCACAGAATAGAGTTACTGCTTCAGAGTGCAGTTCTGACTCCAAAAGTTTACAAGGTATAACTAGTCAGAGTGAAGATATAAAACCTTTAATGATTTGTGAGGAGGAACCAAAATTGTCTACTTCTGTTATTAAAGAGTTTGAAAATGATGAACTTGACGGTAAATTGAATATTTGTGGTAATGATCATGATAGTGCAGATTTGTCTTTGGTTGATCATGATGAAATGGGGGGAATGCCTACTACCGCTAAGTTAAATAAAGGTTCTGTACAACTTGAACGTGAAGTAGAATTAAATGCAGTTGCAGAAGGCATGCATACTTGTCAAACCGTCAGTGTAATTGATCAGAGTGAAGCCCACCTATCATCAGATGCTAGTGCTAAAGCGGAGCTGATAGTAAAAGACAGCAGTGGTGGTGGTCTTGCAGGTAGACAACTTTCTGAAAGTCGAGCAACAACAGCTTTTGATCCACTGCTAAGTTCATCAACTGATATCAATCAGTCGTCGTTGGTGCTGTCATCCACAATGAAACAGACACCCATCAACTCAAGTATCTTGTGCAATGACTATGCTAGTATCAGTTCGTTTGAAAGGACGAATATCAATGGTCAGTTTAGTGAGGATAAGCCAAGTGTAAACGAGAGAGTAATTGTTAAATTGACTTGCACGAATAAAGGCATTTCTAGTTTCAAGTTACTATTTGAATGTTATTATCTTTGGTGTAAATTACTCTGTTTCTACACTTGGTTGATGAGATATGTCGTGTGTTTGTTGGTCATCTATATTCTACGATACAATGACATGGGCGTGTTGCCGTTCAGATTTGAGGATATAGCTGATAGAAGGAAGTCAGCAAATGAACTCTGCGACGATTTTCCAACCTAGAGCGTCAACCTGAGAAGGGTTGTAGGCGTACTGCTGTAAGTCCTACAATTCTTCAAAGGGTAGCGCATCAATGAGCAGTCCAATGTGCTTGGTGTGTGATTTTGTACATATGTTCATATTGTATATACTGAATTGATATCATCTGTCATCTAGCTGTTGGTAATTCTGTTTGTGTCCGGACGACTTCCACTTGGATCATCAACCTGAGAAGGAATGTAGGCGTACTGCTGTAAGTCCTACAGTTCTTCAAGGGTAGTTTGTCATGGCAGAATCCACAACATTTGATGTGTTGATTGTACATATGTTTGTGTTAAATAATTGTGTGAGTTCCAATTGATGTAATTGTTGGTTAATCTTGTTTGTGTCCGGACATTCCACAACTTACAATCGTCAACCTGAGAAGGGTTGTAGGCGTACTGGTGTAAGTCCTGCAATTCTTCAAAGGAATTCCACCAAGACATGATCGGCGAGGTTGTTTGTACTATTTGTATATACGTGTGGTGTGTCATAGCAATTGGTGTATTTTGGATTCATTGTGTTTACTCGTTGTTTTCGTACCTTGTTGTTATTGCGTAATTTTGTTAAAATTTTCGTCGTGATTACTTCTGAAGTTGTTTCGAGTCTTCTACATCCGTGAATGAATTGATTGATGTTAAGGACAGCAGATGGGTCGTATACGCCGGGGAGGCTATTGCTGAGAATGAAATGCACACGGAGATAATTGTTAGCTGCGGTCCGACACGCCGGGGAGAAAGAGTGTAAACGACTGAGGCTCGCATGCGTCACCGTTACTAGAACTGAGGCAGAATGAGTGACAAGCGATTGCAGTGGTAATTGGTAATGAGTAGATAAGAGGATGTGCGTAGAGTATCGTGAGGTGCTGCCATGGTCACTTTGCATTCTGCAAGAGTCATTCTAGTAAGTGGCGATTGTGTTGCAAGATGTCAAGAGGAGGTCTCTGTCTGGAGGCGCAGGTCGTCATTGATGTGTGAGATTGTGCTGTGGGTATGCTTGTGGTGTGTTGGCTTTTCTGTTTGTTTTCCATTTCAGCTCTGTCCGTGTGACCCAGGTTCTCGCAATGGCATCCAAGTCAACGTGCATTGGTCGTGAAGGAAAAAAGGGTTGGATCCCTTTTTTGCCGGGGAGTGTCAATGGAGTTGAAGATTGAACGATCAATTCTTGGTTGTTTGCTTAAAATCAACTTCCCCAATTTTCGCGGAGGCATCAATACGACAGTCATCGTCTCATCGGTCGCTGTTCAGAAAGAAGAGTGAAACATCGTCAGAAGTAATACAATGATTTATTATTGTAATATTTGTTTTCAGACCTTAGTTCGCTTATTCTTTTTATATGTTGGTGTAACAATAAAGAAATATCAAACGGCAGATCGGTGTTTTGGTTTTTTCGTCCGTTATCACTAAGCGTTTCTGAAATCTTCGAAGAACAGCGTTGGCCCGAGCGTAGCGAGAGATGGGCATTAACGGTTTATGAGACGTGATTAACATGATGCCACTGGCCACCGCCCAGGTCTACAATATAATTAATCACCGTTTAATCTGCAAGGGCTGGACATATCGAGAAAAGTTGGTTGAAATTTCGCTTGGTAAATGTTTATGTGAATAATTTCTAATAAGACTGTGTTATATGTTTTCCGGATTGATGGAAACCCTTATGGAAAAGACTTTATTTTCATTATTCACACAGTGTTGTGCAGTAATATTAACTGATGACGTTTCGAGCACAAGCTATAGCTCATAATCATATCATACTCACAAAACTTTTTTTCCTCATTCATGTGCATGTGTGACTAGATATTTGAATAAAATATAAATATGAGATAATGCACTTTCAGAAGTAATATTTTTCATAGTTTGATTCCACACTGTATTTTGGGTACGAATATGGGATTTTCAGAATGGGATATGGGTAGCCCAAAGTTTGCAGGCCGAACATAGATATCAGGTGTGTGCCGGCAGGGCATCGAACCCTTGACCATGCGCATGGTCGTCGAGATTTCTAACCACTATGCCACTGACGCACAATTACAGTCGGATGGGAAATAAGATGAGTGTTTTTATAGTCGTAATAAGTTACTTGTTAGAATGTTGTGATGTACTTGAATTGAAATAGAATTTTAAGATGATTTATTATCCCCCTCTGATTTGACTGGTAGTAATAATATCTTCGTTATGAATAAGAGCTGTGCCCTACCAGAGTGCCCAAGTTTTATGCTTCTACTAATAATATCTTCCATAGTTCTGGTATTTGCATTGTGTCGTTTCTGTTTCATGTGTTGGATGTAGACTCAATGAACCAGGATTCAGTAATCAACCTCCCACTCCGATAGAGGATAGGGGCACAAATGGCTTATGGAGAGGCTGAGCGCTTGAAGGTCACATATAAACATTGTGATTAGTAGATTTTACTTTGCGTAAACGTGGCGGCTAATATGTGTTGTATGTTACCTAGGTGGGTTTGAAATAGCATAAAACTGTATAGGCATTATATATTTCTCAACTTAAGGGAAAAAGTTAACATGTGTATAAGTTTCACAGATGTGATAAGCATTGGATCCACTTACAAGAAGAATATTACTGGGTAACTTAATCAAAGAAGTATAACGTTTGAAGATTTGATCCCTTTCAGTTGGTTGTAACGAATGGGTGAGAGTCACTTGTATAATATTTGCTTTTTACCAAAGAGAATGTGTGACAGTTTATTCGGAAGCCTCACAAATCTTCAAATCTATCGTGGAATATATGGACTACTAATCTGTAGAAGTTCACCAACTCTGTGATTGTTCCCTCCCTTGTTCACATTTTCAGTGTGGCTAAGATAAGGAATTGTTCACTAGAGGTAAGATTAATTTACCTGATATGTACACATCCTCAGATATTTCTCAATACGGTCGAAGATATTCGAAAGAATACAATCTCAATCTCTGCTTGAAAAGTTCACATGCAGTTTCTCCGAACGGATCTGGCGGTGACGAAAACTGCAAAGACTGGTCCAACACCACGAATTATGAAGGGAAACTGATGCAGATTTTGCGGACAGAGTGTTTGGTGTACTTTATGATGACTATGACGCAGCCATAAAAAAATTGTACAACTGTGATTTTTTCACTGGATTGTTTTTAGCTCTTTTTAGTGTAGACACGAACTCCTTCATTCTGAATTATTTTTAAATTGATTCATTATTTTTTCCTAGTAAATATATCCATTTATGTCGACTAACTTTATGTCTTTTACTTATCATTTAAAGGACATTGCAGAGTTAACGAGAATGATAGGTAACGTGTCAATACTTGTGTGAAATGCGTCAGTTTTAAACTGTTATAATTTCCTCAATGCGTCATCAAGCATTGCGAAAAGTGTTCGTTACGCTTGATCTGGTTGCGTATAATATTAGTAATCACGAATGTTGAGGAAAAAACCACTGAACATGTTTGTACTGTGATAACGAAACATAAACTAGCAAATCACACAGTGTTGTACAGTAAATCTAACTGATGACGTTTTGAGCACAAGCTGTTGCTCATAATCATAACAAGTTATACGCAACTTATTTGTTTCATTTATTTGCATGCATGTAATCGATTAGATATTGGAATAAAACTCAATATGAGATATATGATATATATTTCTTCCTGTTTATGCAGGAACATACCAATTGTACAGGCATGGATAAGTTATTATATAAATTACACACAATTTAATGTATAATGAATTTACAGTTTGGTTGTTCTTTCTGACATTAGAGTCTGTAGGAACAGTCTGCTATAAAGTCTGTTTGTGTAGCACATAAAGAGATATAGAAATATTGTCCTCGCATTAACAAAAAACCCAGACATCAGATGAATGTAATACAGACACCTGGGAAAAATAAAGCTTGAAGTCAATTCTCTTATATAACTTTGTTGTGAGCAGCACCCTTGACTTAAAGATTATTGATGTATTATGTTGAGATCAGTAACATATTTATTCCATTTTTCAGCAGTCTTATCGTAGTTTCATAACAGGAAAGAAATTTGATCGTGGATACGAAAACTAAATAAGGTCATGTTAAGTTGTTTTACTGCATCAAATGGTGCCGAGGTCGATTCCAGAATTCTCCATTTGCTCCATTTGTGTCTGCATGCCGGACTGTATTCGTAAGTTGAGTAAAATGTTGAAAACTGTTTGAAGACCAGTTGCTTCTTCATTTCAGATCATGAATACTCATTTACAGCATGTTCGCCAGCGTCTTCAAATGGTAGAATTGGATCGTTCATGGAATTTGAGTGGTTATGAGATAGACGGTTTGGAATTAATCCTCATATCAGTTTAGATGCAGAGTTGTTCGACCTCGACCAGAAGATGAATAGGAGCAGCAAAATACCAGAAAGAGAAAGTATGTGAACATGGAAAGGACATTAATACATGATTCATTTATAAATGTTTATCTTAATTATACTTAAGTAAACATTTTTCTATATTGTATCTGCGTTTTCACGTATTTATGCGAAGTCTTATAGTTAATTTAATGTCATAATGTGTATTAATAGTCTGAGCGTTTTTATTGTTCTAATGACTGATGCGTTTTAGAAATAAGTAATGGGTTCTGGTAGGGATAGTCTTTAGAATAAAACAGTTTATATAGCAAGCGTTTGAAGGTTACAATGAGGGATAGGTCCTATTTCTAAGGGTAGACTAATCCTGTATGTTCCGTACTATGTCTTTATGCATCCATGCTGCTAGTTTATTTATAGTTTAAAGATTGCTAAGGGTGTTGAAGTGCGTCTTTTAGGTGCTGTAGTAGATTAGTGATTGATTCGTTCTAGGAGTAAATAGTTTATTAATATAATCTGTAGAGTGCAACAGTTTGTATAGACAGCGTTTGAAGCTTGTAACCGAAGAGCAAGTTCTGATTCACATTCAAAAGTAATAATAAGAGTGTTACTCATCAATTAAAATCAGAAGCGAAATAAGATGAGTAAAAAATGTGAAGGTCTAACTGCAGTGTAATTAACATCCTCCGTCAATGTAGCTGAAGATTGAACGATCAATTCATGGTTGTTTGCTCAAACCCAACTTCCCTATATTTTCGCGGAGACATCGATACATGAGTCATCGTCTCATCGATCGCTGTTCAGCAAGAAGTCAGGCCAAACTCTCAGAAGTAATATTGTGATTTATTATTGTAATATTTGTTCATAGACCTTAGTTAAAACTTAATTGTAAAGCTGCCCATATGTTATTGTTACAATAAAGAATTCTCGAGTGGCCAATCAGTGTTTTGGTTTTTGCGTCCGTTATCACTAAGCGTTTCTGAAATCTTCGAAGAATAGCGTGGGCCCGAGCGTAGCGAGAGCTGGACATTGACGGTTTACGAGACGGGGCTGACAGTTTCTGACAGTACAACGTCAGTATTTAAACGGTTTTGGACAGTTGGCACGATATTGAATAGTCACCGTACATCTTTCCTGGTGCCGGCCAAGTCCTCTTTGAACAAGCAACATCTGGAACTGTTTTGGAATTGGGTCAAGTTCAACAATGCCTGGGTCAAAGAAGGGACAGAGTGTCTTGGATGCAAACAGGAAAGTAAGTCATGGTGACTTGTCTGTTACTTGTAACGATGTGTCTGATGTTCAACATGACATGGTTGATGTTACTGTTTCGCCGTTCAGGGATAATAGGAACATCAAACTCCCTAAATTAGAACCACGGTGTTTTGATGGAAACCCAGCTGATTATTTACAATTTGTAAAGGAGTTTCAGATCATGCTGAGTAGTTTTCTATTAAGTGATGAATTGAAGTTAATGTATTTGATGAGATATTGCACTGGAATTGCTGCAAGAGCTATCCAGTGCTGTAAGTTTATGAAGCCAAAAGAGGGCTACTACGAGGCTATGAGCATATTACGTCAAAGGTTTGGAAGACCTCCGATGATTGCAGGGAAATTATTCGAGGCTGTTAAGGGTAATGGTGGTCAATTACAGGATGACTCCCAGGCACTCACTGAGTTTTTAGATAATTTTCTAATTTACAAGAATGGAATGATTTCGATGAATCGCATGAGTGACCTCAACTCGAGTTTTATCCTAGAAGTAATAGCAAGACGTCTACCTACTCGACTGCAAATGAAGTGGGTGAAGATGAGCTCCCGTATGGAGGATGAGGGTATCGAGCCAAAGTTTGATGATATCCTGAAACTAGTAAAAGATAGTGTCAATCAATCGACGAGCAAGTTTGCCAGTATATTGAATCTCACCCCTAGAATAGAGCAGTCTGAATGCAAAATGCAATCATCGATAACGAATAGGCCTCAGTAATGAATATAGACCTAGTGAGTGTAACAGGTTTCGTAGTACATCCTCAACAGATAAGTTACAAGATGCAAGACAAACACGGCTGTGTTTTACACGTGTGCAAGAGGTGCATAAAAAGGTGAGGTATGAATCGGCGAGCAAGTTTAGTGATAAGCTAAGTGTGAAATCTAGGCCCGACTCCGAATTGCGTGAAGATAGTAGCGCGATGAAGAAGCCTGTAGTTGCAATTACTAAGCCATTGTTGAATAGTATGCCACAGAAGAGAGTTAGAGTTTCAGAGTCCAGATATGACTCCACAAGTTTACAAAGTATTACTAGTAAGAGTGAAGGTATAAAATACTTGGGGATTTGTGAGGAGAAACTCAAATCATCCACTACTGTTATTAAAGAATTTGAAAATGATGAAGTCGACCAGATAGGTGATGGTAAATTGAATATTTGTGATAATGATCATGATAGTGCAGATTTGTCTTTGGTTGATCATCATGAAATGGGGGGAATGCCTACTACTGCTAAGTTGAATAAAGGTTCTGTACAACTACAACGTGAAGTAGAATCGAATGCAGATGCAGTTGCAGAAGGTATGGATACTTGTGAGACCGTCAGTGTAATTGATCAGCGTGTAGCCCACTTATCATCAGATGATAGTGCTAAACCTCAGCTAGTGTTAAAAGACAGCAGTGGTGGTAATCTTGCAGTTAGACAATTATCTGAGAGCCGAACAACAACAGCTTCTGATCCACCACTGAGTTCATCAACTGGTATCAATCAGTTGTCGTTGGTGTTGTCATCCACAATGAGAAGGACGCCCGTCAACTCCAGTATCTTGTGCAATGACTATGATAGTATTGGTGCGTTTGAAAAGACGAAAGATGTTGCTCAACTTAGTGAGGATAAGCCAAGTGTAAACGAGAGAGTAATTGTTAAATTGACTTGCATGAATAAAGGCATTTCTAGTTTCAAGTTACCATTTGAATGCTATTATCTTTGGTGTAAATTACTCTGTGCCTACGCTTGGTTGACCAGACACGTTGTGTGTTTGTTCGTCATCTATATTTTACGATACAATGACATGAACCTGTTACCGTTCAGATTTGAGGATATAGCTGATAGAGGGAAGTCAGCCAATGAACTCTGCGACGATTTTCCAACCTAGAGCGTCAACCTGAGAAGGATTGTAGGCGTACTGCTGTAAGTCCTACAGTTCTTCAAGGGTAGTTCGTCATGGCAGAATCCACCACATTTGATGTGTTGGTTGTACATATGTTTGTGTTAAATAATTGTGTGAGTTCCAATTGTTGTAATTGTTGGTTAATCTTGTTTGTGTCCGGACATTCCACAACTTACAATCGTCAACCTGAGAAGGGTTGTAGGCGTACTGGTGTAAGTCCTGCGATTCTTCAGAGGAATTCCACCAAGACATGATCGGCGAGGTTGATTGTACTATTGTATATACGTGTGGTGTGTCATATCAATTTGTGATTTCGGATCCATCGTGTTTACTCGTTGTTTTCGTACCTTGTTGTCATTGCGTAATTTTGTTAAAATTTCCGTCGTGATTACTTCTGAAGTTGTTTCGAGTCTTCTACATCCGTGAATGAATTGATTGATGTTAGAGACAGCAGATGGGTCGTATACGCCGGGACGCTAGGTTAGTGCTGAGAATGAAATGCATACGGAGTTAGCTTATACATTCCAATGTGATGACTTAGGGATCTTCGTGAATGTAGTACAGAAGTAATTAGATAAAATGGTTGCTTGGTCTTCCCTATGGAATCTCCAATTTAATCTGTACAAATGTGGCTGGATCTGCTTCGGTGCACCCCCAATTGACCTGAAATTAACGGTCCAATCTGCTAACTTAACAAGACTCCGAAGTGTCGTTGTCCTAGGCCTGAGGTACTCTAGTGACTTGACATTCTCCGAGCAAGTAGCATCACAGACTAGAAAATCGAGGATGCTCTTAGGATGCATACTCAGGAACTTTCACAACAATGAAGCCAAGCTTATTCTGTACAAAACATGTGTCAGACCACCACTAGAATACTGTCCATTTATTATAAGCAGCACTCGCACACGTGATAAGCTAAGAATGGAAAGCATCCAATGATATTTTACCTCAGAACTACTTGGCTACGATTGTAAGAAAGACTACATCTCACGGTGCATGATCCTAAAACTCGACCCACTTTGGACAAGGCGACTTATTATAAACCTAATATTCTTCTTTAAGGTCCTTCACAAAATATCATTTTCAGGTAACAGGGACATACAATTCGCATAGGAAGGTTCTTACCATCTGCGTAACCAAACTTCCACAGTGACAACTCATTCTTTTAAGTCAACACTCCATGAAAACTTCTTCACAGTCATGTATTCTAAAATATGGAATAGCCTGCCCCTAGATGTCAGAACTTGCTCTTCGTTTACAAGCTTCAAACGCTCTCTATACAGACTGTTTCACTCTACTGATTATATTAATAAACTACTTACTCCTAGAACGAATCAACTACTAATCTACTACAGCACCTAAAAGACGCACTTCAACACCCTTTGCAATCTAAAAAATATAAATAAACTAGCAGTATGGATGCATAAACACTTAGTACGGAACATACAGGATTAGTTTACCCTTAGAAATAGGACCTGTCGCTCTACCGTAACCTTCAAACGCTTTCTATATAAACTGTTTCGGCCCAATGTCCATCCCAACCAGACCGCACCACTTATTTCTAAGACGCATCAGTTATTACAACACTAAAACGCTTAGACTCATTAGCACATATTATGACATTAAATGAACTCTAAGACTTCGTATAAATACGTGAAAACACAAGTGCAATATAGAAAACTATTTACTAAAGTATAACATACAATTGACATAAACATATATAAGTGCATAAAATACTACTGTCCTTTTCATGTTCACATACTTTCTCTTTCTGGTATTCTGCTGCTCCTATTCATCTTCTGGTCGAGGTCGAACAACCCTGCACCTAAACTGAAATGACGATTAATTCCAAACCGTCTATCTCATAACCACTCAAATTCCATGAACGATCCAATTCTACCATTTGAAGACGCTGGCGAACATGCTGTAAATGAGTATTCATGATCTGAAATGAAGAAGCAACTGGTCTTCAAACAGTTTTCAACATTTTACTCAACTTACGAATACAGTCCGGCATGCAGACACAAATGGAGCAAATGGAGAATTCTGGAATCGACCTCGGCCCCGTTTGATGCAGTAAAACAACTTAACATGACCTCATCTAGTTTTCGTATCCACGATCGAATTTCTTTCCTGTTATGAAACTACGATAAGACTGCTGAAAAATGGAATAAATATGTTACTGATCTCAACATAATACATCAATAATCTTTAAGTCAAGGGTGCTGTTCACAACAAAGTTATATAAGAGAATTGACTTCAAGCTTTATTTTTCCCAGATATCTGTATTACATTCATCTGATGTCTGGGCTTTTGTAAATGCGAAGACAATATTTCTATATCTCTTTATGTGCTACACAAACAGACTTTATAGCAGACTGTTCCTACAGACTCTAATGTCAGAAAGAACAACCAAACTGTAAATTCATCATACATCAAATTATGTGTAATTTATATAATAACTTATCCATGCCTGTACAACTGGTATGCTCCTGCATAAACAGGAAGAAATATATCTATGTATCCACTGCTGTTATTAAAGAATTTGAAAATGATGAAGTCGACCAGATAGGTGATGGTAAATTGAATATTTGTGATAATGATCATGATAGTGCAGATTTGTCTTTGGTTGATCATCATGAAATGGGGGAATGCCTACTACTGCTAAGTTGAATAAAGGTTCTGTACAACTACAACGTGAAGTAGAATCGAATGCAGATGCAGTTGCAGAAGGTATGGATACTTGTGAGACCGTCAGTGTAATTGATCAGCGTGTAGCCCACTTATCATCAGATGATAGTGCTAAACCTCAGCTAGTGTTAAAAGACAGCAGTGGTGGTAATCTTGCAGTTAGACAATTATCTGAGAGCCGAACAACAACAGCTTCTGATCCACCACTGAGTTCATCAACTGGTATCAATCAGTTGTCGTTGGTGTTGTCATCCACAATGAGAAGGACGCCCGTCAACTCCAGTATCTTGTGCAATGACTATGATAGTATTGGTGCGTTTGAAAAGACGAAAGATGTTGCTCAACTTAGTGAGGATAAGCCAAGTGTAAACGAGAGAGTAATTGTTAAATTGACTTGCATGAATAAAGGCATTTCTAGTTTCAAGTTACCATTTGAATGCTATTATCTTTGGTGTAAATTACTCTGTGCCTACGCTTGGTTGACCAGACACGTTGTGTGTTTGTTCGTCATCTATATTTTACGATACAATGACATGAACCTGTTACCGTTCAGATTTGAGGATATAGCTGATAGAGGGAAGTCAGCCAATGAACTCTGCGACGATTTTCCAACCTAGAGCGTCAACCTGAGAAGGATTGTAGGCGTACTGCTGTAAGTCCTACAATTCATCATAGAGTAACGCATCAATGAGCAGTCCAATGTGCTTGGTGTGTGATTTTGTACATATGTTCATATTGTATATACTGAATTGATATCATATTTCATCTGGCTGTTGGTAATTTTGTTTGTGTCTGGACGACTTCCACTTGGGTCATCAACCTGAGAAGGAATGTAGGCGTACTGCTGTAAGTCCTACAGTTCTTCAAGGGTGGTTTATCGTGCCAGAATCCACAACATTTGATGTATTGATTGTACATATGTTTGTGTTGAGTAATTGTGTGAGTTCCAATTATTGTAATTGTTGGTTAGTCTTGTTTGTGTCCGGACATTCCACAACTTACAATCGTCAACCTGAGAAGGTTTGTAGGCGTACTGGTGTAAGTCCTGCGATTCTTCAGAGGAATTCCACCAAGACATGATCGGCGAGGTTGATTGTACTATTGTATATACGTGTGGTGTGTCATATCAATTTGTGATTTCGGATCCATCGTGTTTACTCGTTGTTTTCGTACCTTGTTGTCATTGCGTAATTTTGTTAAAATTTCCGTCGTGATTACTTCTGAAGTTGTTTCGAGTCTTCTACATCCGTGAATGAATTGATTGATGTTAGAGACAGCAGATGGGTCGTATACGCCGGGACGCTAGGTTAGTGCTGAGAATGAAATGCATACTGAGACAATTGTTAGCTGTGGTCCCAGAGGCCCGAAATCGAGAGTGTATACGAGTGAGGTTTGCATACGTCACCGTTACTAGTACTGAAGCAGAATGAGTGACAAGCGATTGCAGTGGTAATTGGTAGTGGGTAGATAAGAGGGTGTGTGTAGAGTGTCGTGAGGTGGTGCTATGGTAACGTTGCATTCTGCAACAGTCATTCTAGCAAGTGGCGGTTGTGTTGCAAGATATCAATTGGATAACTTTTACTGGAATGCGCAGGTCGTCATCGATGTGTGAGATTGTGCTGTGTGTATACTTGTGGTGTGTTGGCTTTTCTGTTTGTTTTCCATTTCAGCTCTGTCCATGTGAACCAGGTTCTCGCAATGGCATCCAAGTCAACGTGCATTGGTCGTGAAGGAAAAAAGGGATTGGATCCCTTTTTTGCCGGGGAGTGTCAATGGAGCTGAAGATTGAACGATCAATTCATGGTTGTTTGCTCAAACCCAACTTCCCTATATTTTCGCGGAGACATCGATACATGAGTCATCGTCTCATCGGTCGCTGTTCAGCAAGAAGTCAGGCCAAACTCTCAGAAGTAATATTGTGATTTATTATCGTAATATTTGTTCATAGACCTTAGTAAAATCTTGATTGTAATGCTGCGTGTATGGTGTTGTTACAATAAAGAATTCTCGAGTAGCCAATCAGTATTTTGGTTTTGCGTCCGCTCTTGCTAAACGTTTCTGAGAAACTTGAAGGAACATCGTGCGTTCCATCGTAGCGAGAGCTGGGCATTGACGGTTTTCGAGACGTGGCTCACAACTTACTTGAATACACCTTCAAGATGACAAACGAGTGTCAGAGTAGTCATTGTATGATACTACTACATAAGAGCAACTTTCTTCTGGATGATAAGAAATGGACAACTGGACTTACTTAATCCACAACCTTAAAGGACTTGGAATTTGTACAACTGCTATGAGCAACATGGGCTGCACCCCCAAATCACCAGACATGATTCTAGTATGCAAATTCCATTTTAAACCTACAATGGTCCGAGCCAGACTTAAAACCGATCAAGGCAATTATGCAGTTCGTGACGATAATCGACTATCGGTTAAAGAACTTTGAGCAGCAGCCCACTATGGGCCCTTTCGTGACTAGTTCCAAAGCTTTGTCGGCACAAGCAGACCACTAAGGAAATAAAAAGGAACCATCATTTCCCCGCATTTATAGATGGGGACTGGCGAAACGTAAAGAGCTGCAGGCCGGCAGCACTGCTTCCAGTATTAGCAAAAGTACCGGAAAGCCCGATCAACCACCATATTGGGTGACAGTTTGACACCAACAAAATGCTCCGTGAAGCACAGCATGTTTTCATGGGAGATACGCCCCTTATAAAAGTTCTCATATTAGCATGGAATAAGTGGACATCGTGCTGAGATATGATTGTTTCGGCCCGTGTTATCTCTCTAGATTTCCTGAAGGTATTTGACACCGTTCAGCACGAAGTATACTGAGTGAGTATTGGTGGCCTGCCTCTCGTGATTGGAGGACTGCTTGGATAGAAGTGAATTCCGCACCAAAATTAGTGATATCAAATCCTCCTGACAAAGGTCGCCGCAGAAAATTTCATTTGGTTCCATCCTAGAGTAACAACAGAGGACTAGGGCCAGGAAACAGATCGTTTATTTAGGAAATCAACACATTTATAGATTTTCATGTACATTATTATAGATTATTTTAAGCAAACAAACGCAGTCTTCAGATTGATAGTTTCTCGCTGAACGTTAGTCTTTCATCTCTTTGTGGCCGTTTATTGAAGTTTAGATTGTCTATCTGCAAGTTGTATCCTCCTAAGCAAATTCTGCTGTGACTGGTTGTTGAATCAGTCTTTGTTCTTATTTTTCTCGCGACCAATATTGAAGACGTAAACATTGACGTAAATTACTGTCTACCAATTTGGCTAGCAGCCAGCTCCAATCACACTAGGAATCTTGATATTTCTTGTTTCTATCAACTAGTCTACCATGGCGTCTAAACTGCTAGCCTGTGTACGCCGGTGGCGCGAATTTATGGGGGGCGGTGAAATGCCAGAAATACCCAGGGGTTTTGCAGGTAGACCTTAAAAACATGTAAAACTAAGCACACATCAGTGGCATCTTTCAGTCTTAAAAGGGAAATAGTGTAGCTTCTCACCCAAACACCTCAGCAAGTAACTAACTCCTGGCGTAAAAATAACTTGTCCAGTGCAGCGTCAGACATAAACTCTGGTACCGTCGGTGGCACAGTGGTTAGAACTCTCGACGACCATGCGCATGGTCCGAGGTTCGATCCCCTGCCGGCGCACACCTGATATCTATGGTTGGCCTGCAAAATTTGGGCTACCCATATCACATTATGAAACTTCCCTACCAGTGCCAAAAATATGGTGTGGAATCAAGGTGAAACAAAAAAATAGAAAAACTAAATATATAACTGAACTAATTTAGTAATGTCGCGCTAACAAATGTAGATGTAGGCGTTGACAGTCAGGCACGTTCATTCTTGAATTTTTTCTAAAACTGCACAAAACACATGTAGGTCTGCACTTTGAAAGACACAATATCACTAATCCCCGGTCTCTTAAAATGGGCACCAGTCTTTTTGAAATGGTCCAAACAATAGAAATGAAAGAGCTTATGGATTTTCTGAATAAACCTCAAGAAGAAGATTTGAGAAAATCAGGTCTCTCCACACTCACCTATCGTCGGCTTAGGGGTGACATAATCACTGTGTACAGGGTTAGGAATGACCAGATGCATCCAAACAAAGGTATTCTACCACTTAGTAATAACGTAGTTCCTCACAGCAACCAAAAGGTGATCTCGAATCAAGGAGGAAAAACTCTGGTGTCTTACGACCAATGGAGCTCTTTGCCATCAACTACATCTACTTCCTCCTCTGTGGAATGCATCAAGAGGGGCTGGATAATCATGCAGCAACACATACTATTCACTAGAAATCCACATACTAACCTCTATTAATGGGCATAGTCCTAATATATCTCCTAACACTGCTCGGTACCCCTTGTTTCACTTAAATGACTACTACATCTATTTATCTACGTTTAAATCATTAAATTTAATTATTCATCTGTTCACTTTTCTCTCTAAGTCTACATAGTCCAACTAATTATACTATTATTATCGCCTCCTCGACCGCACTGGTCAAATAATGGGTGAAAGGAACGACTTTGCTCACAGCAACAGCACGTCATTAACACACCATACACTTCAAACTAAATGTAACCGACGTCCGCGGTACTCTCCTGGGAGTAACTCAAAGTTGTGAGGGTTAAGTGGCAGTAAAAACTATGAAAAATTTTTCCAAAGATCAGAGACCTTCATTCCATGGCGAAGAAGCCGACCGAAAGAAAAGATTTTAGTTTACAGTAGCTGCCAAGAATGATATTGGAAATTGTGTATAAAATGGAGGCACGTTTGTATTGAAGGACACACCCAAGGTTGCCCCAATTTCTGCAAGCGTTTTCTACTAGCTTCTTTCACTTCCCTGTAGTCTCTAAAATAGAGACTTGCCGTTCCATTTTTAAGAGGTTGTGTTGATGACTTGGGAGAACTAAGTGAAAACAAATCTAAGTGATATCACACATTTGCCAAAATGAAGCTGACGGATGTGCTTTACGTTAGGAAAGTTGTTCCATTTATGCCATGCGACAGTTGGTTCCGCAGAAATCAGCTAATGAAGTTTGCATTTGTAAGATGTTTCATTATATGATATACATCTTAAGTTATTCAAAGGTAGAGCTGCTCGATGTCCTAAATTAGGCACTAATCGTGTCATAAAAGCCCTGCAATACGTCAAGGATCTAAGGCGTGTTCGAAGGGAAGATATGAAATCTCTGTGGATGGAACGGTTAGAGATAGCAAGTGAACAGTGTGGTTTGCCGAGTGCTAAAGCGCTTTGTGAAGGCTTAGCTCAGTCAAATGTTGCCCTGAATAAGAACATGCTTCAGATCTTATCTATCTACGAACCACGAACATTTTCAGTAGGTCACAGCTTTAACCACTTATTTCCATAGGCTTTGGTGGACTTGTCCAAGCAGTATCATATGGAAAAGGGAGTGCCAGTACCTAACATGTCACCACCTCAAAAAGTTGTTACTAGAGGTTTACTAACCTCTCCTATTGTTCCTGGGAATAGAAATTTATATGAATAAAGTTAACTGTATTGCTCAATAAATTAATAAACCGCACATTTTCTTTCTGATTTTTTGTTAGCACCTTAGCATCATTATTGCATTATGTGTGGTTTCACTTTTGTTTACAGAATTTTAAGGAAAATTTAAGATAAATTCTGGGATGTCTATCTTCACCAGCATTTTTAGAAACAGTTTATCTTTACGCCAAATACTCATTAACTGGGAGGATGAACCACTGTAAGGAGAACTCAATTTTCTCACGTAACAAAAATATTCGAAGAAGAAGTTCGGTCTCAGTTACTCGATCTAGCTTCACAACACTTGATCACATTCGTTCCGCATGGAATCAACTGAAATTTGGTTGGTCTGTACAGTTATGGCCTAATTTTGACCGTAACAGTATTATATACATGCTGGGTCGGTGCTACTTCGACACTTCTCCAGGTTGGTGTGCGTATTATAGACAATGTGATATATATATATATATATATATATATATAAGGGTTGACATGAGCATGTCCCTGCACTCACTCTTACAGGGGAACCGCTTGGGGTTGTTGATAAGTCTGTGCATGTAGGAAGTCGTATGAGTGCTGGCGAGAGGGTGACGGGTGAGATTTCTAACCGTATCATGCAACCTAGGGTGGTACAGTCAACTTGAGCCAACTCTAGCGCCGTCGCCACGTTACCCTGGCTATAAAAGGTCGGATATCCAATGCTTCGCTGCGGACTGTCTTGCTGTACGCCTGTGAAACCTGGCCTCTCCGATCTGAGGATATGCGGCGATGCTGAGTACTCAATCATCGCTGTCTCGGTAGGATTCCTTGTGTTCGATGACATCATCGAGTGAGTAATTCTGAAGTTCAACGGCGTGTATTTCAACACAGTGGAGATCACCATTCACTGAGTGTCGTCATCTGGGAACACCTGCTTCGGTGGCCTGAACACGTACTACGAATGTCATCCTAGAGGCTTCCGTACTGGTCTCTGTTCGCTAGCCCTCGGACGGGATGTAAAAGGCGGAGAGGTGGTCGACGCATAACGTAGTGTCGTGGGATGAAGAATATTTGTGTTAAGTTAGCATCGGTTGGTGCGTCACGACTTCATGGTTGGAGTTCTAGAGATAGCTCGAATCGGTGGCTCTAAACGTTATCGGATACGGCGAAAAATCGTAGTCAATGGCGAACGTGCTGCAGTTTCTTTCTTTCTTCCATTCCCAACGATAGTTGACGAATGCTGTTTGAACTTGTTAAATATGACTGTTTTCCTTCCAGATGAAGTTCTTTATCCGTTCTCCACTTATATTTTTTTACTTTTAATCTATGCTTTATTATTATTATTATTATTATTGTGTGGTGCATCTTCTTGGTACCATATTGTACCAAGTGTTTTGTGTTTATATATATATATATATATATATATATATATATATATATATATATATATGGTATGGAAGTCCTTTATCGTTGACACGTTTTGTTATCTTGTATGCATACGACTCGCTTACTTATATGTTACGTTATCTCATGGACATAAGCTGGAAAAATTTTTCTGGCTTTATGTAGTTTATTGCTGTACAAAATTAATTCCATCCGCTCATCACATCTCCACTACCCTTACTCTGTAACATAAACACTGGCTGTACATTTTTTCTTGGGAGTATAATTACTTCCATGCGTTTTTCGGCTTCCTTGTATCATCTGCTTTAGGTTAAAGCTAATGTGATGTAATAGTCAGACTTCTAATATCCCACTAAGTTAACATGGTCTATATCTTGATGATTGGAAACAATTGGCGATATGGCTCAAAATCGCAGATGCATCCACTCCTTATGACTTATGATTTCCAATGAAACCATATTTTTCTTCGTCATTACTATTCATTTGTCTCACACCTCTCTTTACTGCCTCTATAATGAATTTCTTCTACTTTCTTCTTTTGCTTTGTGTGCTACATGGAGTGTGGCGACTTGAACTTCCGCATATCTGTGCAAAGTTCTATGTCGAAAACAGACAGACAGATCTTGATTTTCGTCACATATTTGGTAAGGGAAAACAGATTTACGGAAGAATTAACCATCATAATTCAAAGTATTTTGGTTCAAAGAAAGAACGCACTAAGGTGATATCTCAAGAACCCGGTGCTAAATTGATAATGACCATCATTTTTGATGGTTTCGTTCCTGCAATTCGCCTGTCGTAAGCAATCAAAGAAACAATAATATGATGACACGTCAAAGAAATACAAAAGTAACATGTTCACTCCCACCTGTTGTTAGGAAAGTTATTGCTTGTGTTTCATTTAAGCATGCACTAATCACGCATTGTTTTGAAATAATAGCTCCAAAATCACGCAAGTAGAAAGTTTCTATATGCTCATTTCGGAAGTGGAAATGCTAGTCTTGTGTTTAAGAAATGAACTAACATCAATCCAACAGATACTAATATTGATTTTCATCTCGGTTTTGTAAGGTTTAGGTATAGTGTTCAAAATATCCAGTAACCTTCAAAGGAACGTTCACAAGAATCACAAGGTTTATTCAACTTCTGAACTATTTGTGGTGCAGACAGATACTTGTTGTTTCCATGAATGATTTTCTACTTTATTGACTTCACCTAGATCAGGGGCTGATTGTTGTTGAAGGCCTGGGTCTGTTTTTATTTTGCTCTGACTCAATAAACATTTACTTTTGAGAAGCTGGCTTCCAATGCTACACAAAAATGATTTGTCTCATCCAAGCTTTCTATCTTCCACCCAACATCATGACATAAATTTAACAATATAAATGTTGCTTTAATGTTAGAACACTTAGTTTTGCAATTACTAGTGTTCTCTGAGCTGGCTGGTTTAGTTGTGGAGCTTTCGTCGTCCTTCTGGACATCTTCAACCCGATATTTAACATAAAGTGAAATGATATAAATTTCTTCATGAGTGATATAATTGCGTCTCCCGGTAACCATCTTTACATATGTATTGACCATTTTCTATTGACTTGGATTTTAAACTTTCTGGTCACCTGATTTACTTTTAAATCATTTCACTTTATGCTAAATACTGCGCTGAAGATGTTGTCCAGGAGGACGACGAAAGCTCCGCAACTAAACCAACCAGCTCAGAGAACACTATTAATTGCAAATCATCCACCTGAGCTACAAATCTTCTCTATTAGAACACTTAGTGTTGGTCTGTAGTATTTCTGGAAAGACATCTAGAACCACAACTCACCTTAGCAAAGAAATTGTTTCTCATACGCGTACGTAAAGACAGTAGAGTTCAATGAAACTTATTTTATCGCCTCAAAAACGAATAGGTCAACGACAAGATCTAGATAAGTATGTTAATAACTGGATTAAAATCTGGTGAAGGATTCAACTTACCTCGGATTAAGTTACGCTGACGCACCACTTACCCTCAATGTAATCAAGGCGTTGATATACTTTTTTCAACTATAATGAAGGTTGTGAATGTTGTTTAGAACTTAGAACGAAACGATGCAGATGGACATGATAGCGACATGTCATTTTAGGTTAAGTAAGGCTTCATTGTATGCAATTCAGGTAACTGACTAAGATTTATTTTCAGGTACCTTTCACTGACTAATTGTTTTTTTTCAGTCACTTCGATATTATGTAATGAACGTCACTACCCATCACCATGGAGTTATGGTGTGGGTAACGTGTTTGCACTTGCATTCTTAATTCATCACTTCCTGACAAACTTACAAGATGATGTGTTTAAAATTAACTAAAATCAATAAACCTAATGGAATTCCTCCCAATGTCAGTCGGTGGTACTTTTTGACATTTTGCGGACTAGTATATTTGACGTCCTACTGCATATATGAAGCATGTTTTAGATATTTTCACTACTGTTCGACATTTATTCAACTTTGCAATCTTAGACAAATGATTATTCTACATTATTCCAACAGATATGCAGTCGTTTTTTGAAAATGTTTGAGTTCTGTCATTTGATCAAAAACCGCTGATATACGTACATTTTCCTTTAAGTCTTTTTTCACATGTGCATGCTTCCTAATATTCCAAGTTTTTATAACTGATAGTTTGGACACTAGGATGTTTTAGTTGTCAGAAAATTAGTGAATTCTCAAATCATCTTTACTTAACAGTAAATATTAAAATTAACTAAACTTTTTCTTTATATGCTTTAGATAATCATTTAAACGCTCCAAAGGACATAGTTTGGGGCGGAAATTTCTCAGACTTTACTGAAGACTTCGCAAGTAGGCTATGGTTCACTTATCGTGACAGCTTTCCTCCACTATTGAAAAATTCTTCAAACAACCATAATGCCTGTGCTGCAAACTTACCTAACTCTCTATCGAGTATTTTTATCAGGAGACCATCTTCGTGCTACTGTGAAGCTACTCAAACTGATGCTGATCGTCTCAAAGCTAAACCAAGTATGCGCCAGTCATTTAATTGTATGTTTACTTATAGCAATAAAAAGCAAAGACCGTCACTTTGTCTCACTATCTGCATATGGTGTTGATTCGACATCTATAAAAACCTCGAATTCTTTTATACCTCTTTCTGTTCAAACATCTGATTGTGGGTGGGGATGTATGTTTCGGTGTGGACAGATGCTACTTGCTCAGGCTCTGGTCGTTCATTTTCTAGGCAGAGATTGGAGGTTAATGAAAGGTAAAAGGTTAGTATATTTAGTAAATATCAGGTCACCACTAACTTTAATTAATTAATAGGCAATAATCTGTGTAATCTTCTAGCTTGTTTTACAAAGAATTGGCGAGCTTCTATTTACGCATGAGAAACATGGCGACCAATCAGTGTTGTTCTCTCTTTCACAAAAGGTATCGCATGCATGCAGCTTACTCTGGCATGACCACATGATACTATAATTTAGTTACTGTCCATTACTGACATTAAATAACATTGAATTAGCCTTATATCACAATATATATCTACAGCATATAACACGTTTTTAAGTGACAGTTACTATCTTGATATAATATACAGAAATACCTCCCAGTTATCCCAACTATAGCATTGTTATTCCCTTGGTTTCTCAGTGGAACATAAAACTTAAGCAGCACATCCCGATTACACTCGATTCTCCGCAATTTCTTTCAACTGGCTTCACGATTTCCCTCAAACTTTCATTTCTTCCTCGTATGATTTCCTCCATGTCACCCTCGGACGCCTAACTCGTCTTTCACCTCTCATTCGGGTTGCCCTCGTGGGATTGGCACACAGTGTCACTCAACAGTCTTCTCCTCCATCTACATATTCGTTGGGCGGTAAGTTCTTTGTTGGTTCGTTGCCAGAGTTCCTTACCGCCAATCCTTTTTGATCATCTGTCGTACATCATGGGACGAAGGCAGCTGTTGATGAATGTTTGCAGGCTGTTGTAATATATATGGAGAGAGAGAGTGAAATACTTGTCCACTTGTGATTACACCCAAGTAAATGCAGTTCAATGGCTGGGCTTTTTTCTCGGTTATTTAACTTAACAGCGTTAATTATTCTGAGTCTAACCGAATCTTTGCATTCCAATAATCTAGCTGAACCCTATCTACTAGTGTGTAGTCAGAGGCCTTATGTAGGATTCTCAATGAGGCTAGAATTAGGGTGGCATTTAGACCAACCAACTCTCTCGGAGATAAACTTTGTCGGCTTAAGAACTCAATAGATCCAAACACCATGTAATGAGTGTGAGGTCACTTACATAGGTCAGTCAAACTGGTAGATTGGGAGCATTTAGATTATTGGAACATAAAAATTTAGCTAGACCTAGAAAGATTGACACTTCTAGGTTAAATAACCTAGAAAAAAGTTCATCCATTGCACTGCATTCACTTGCATGTAATCACAACATAGGGTGAGAGTATTAAAAAGTAATATACTTAGGTGGTGAGACAGAGAGGTTAATCACTGATGCTTTGTTTATTGATTCAACATCTCACACATGAAATCGGAATGACGTAAGGCCAATGGAAAGTGGTAACAAACAACAAAGAGAAGTTTGAGAGACAGAATAGAGACCTTGCCACTAGTAGGTCCTGGGTTTGAACCCCGGTGGGTGCGTATTGCTGAAGAGTCCCAAGCACTAGGATGAAACAGCTATCCAGTGCTCCTGGGTTTTCCAATGGTTCTCTAACCGATGTCAGCTCATGATGAACTCCAACCAATCAGGCAAAATCCCTACAAAACCAATACTTGAAAAAATATATAAGACAAAGTGTGAAACCGTGTGACTAAATTATTATGATTAAAAGCAATAATTTATACTCGAAACGTCATCCAGGTGTTAATACTGAATCTCTGTGATATTTAAAATAAACTAATAATCTAATATGGTATCCAACTACTCATATTAGTCAATCAGTATTGCATAGCACAATGTTAGGTCTTCTTTTTCTGCCCCCGTGAAAATAACAACTCTTACGATATAAAAAGTAATAATGGCCCATACACATTGAGTAGCATCTTAATTCATTTTATTCTTTCAGCTGGAGAACCTTTAAAAACCAGGGAGTACCAGACAGCTGTTTTGATTACCGTTCAGCAGTATGTATGACCCCACCGGCGGTCGAGCCCACATCACTCTGCAATCAGACTTGGGAACAATCAAGTTTCGATGAACACTCACACTTGAAAATTAACCTGTTTCTCACTTATATGACCGACTGCAGGATGAAGTTGCCTGGAGATCTAGTGAGAAGTCATGACTACTGAGGTCTACCAGGTCAGGTGTGAGGACAAACATTCACCGATAACAGTATCTAGTAGTGGCACTTAAAAAGTCGTGAATTGACAAAAAATTATAATATATGGGCTATTGGATTCAGTCCCTGGTGATGGTGTTCTAAGTGTGTACTGTTAAAGAGTCCAAAATTAGGACGAAATAGCTGTTCACTACACCTCTACCTTCAATAGTTCTCTTACTGATATCAACCCGTGACTAAACCAATCCCTACAAGCCAACACTTGAAAGTTTTATCCTCTATGAAGGTTTTTTTGTCGCATCTCTTCCATTTGTGATTATCATTATTTTATAAAACACAAAATAATTGAACAAAGAATATCCTTTTCGATAAGTTCCTCCTCTTCTGGCCCTACAATTTCATATATGTTTATATACATTAAATATTCTAGAATAGTCGTCAATATCAATATTAGTGTTCTTTAAATACTATCGATTTGTTAAGTAAGATCAATGGAATTACAGTTCATTAAAGATGCTTAAATTATAATAATAATATAATAGCAAATAGAATATCAACTAAAATTAAGCAAATTTCTACAAAAAATTGAAAGTCATTCAGACCTGGATACCCAAGATAAGGACAATGTGGATTCCAACGGCCTCAGCAATAGTTAGTAAACGAACTCTTAAGGCGAAGTTAAGATTTGTTAGTATGCGGTAAATGACTTAGAAAGCCTTGCTGACATCAATCTGATGGAATTCAGTCTGCACCAAAGAAAGGACCAGACACATCAAACTACTTACTAGTGTCCAATCAAGGTGCCCATCACAGTCCTACAGGAGGTCAATCGCGAGCCTCAATAGTTCGATGGCAAAGTCTCTGACTGCAGCACTGGGTGGTGCGGACTCCAGTCTTAGGAGGGATATGAGTTCCTTCAAGGTTGCAAATACTCCTTGCTGACTGACGAGTGCACTAGCACGAAACCTAGGTCAGGCTGGTCTTCCTGCCGATTGCCTCCAACCATATCATCAAATCGATGTACACCGTGATGGCGAGATACCTAGAATGGTGGCCACATTGCAAGCCTGACTGATAGAATTCAGTCTGCACCAATGAAAGGACTTGACACATTACACTAGTTACTAGTGTCCAGTCAAAGTACTTATTATTATTACTATAATTTAGGCATATTTAATAAACTGTAATTCCATTGATCTTACTTAACAAATCGACATTATTTAAAAAAAACACTAATTTTGTTAATGACGACTATTCTAGAATATTCTATGAATACAAACATATATGAAATTGTTGATCCAGAAGAGGAATTTATCGACAAGGATATTCTTTGCTCAATTATTTTGTTTTTTTTAAAGATATCTGAATGAATATTTTCGCTATATCATTGTTTTCACAATTTACGCTTCAAAAGAAATTAGTAATCGGTAGTTATATATACTATGAAATAATTATGACATTTGATTTACTTCCAATTTTTTTTAATTCGTCACATTTAATACTGATGATACAAAGTTTGAGTCTAGCTATAATTATAATGCAAGTGATTTGATTCTAAAGTTCATCTATTTCTAAAACATAAGCTATACAACTGCGACAATAATATATATATATATATATATATATATATAGAGAGAGAGAGAGAGAGAGAGAGAGAGAGAGTAGAATATAAAGAGCAAGGTTAGTCAGAGGTTAGTAGGTGTGTTTACACAAAAGTAATTGAGAAAATCACACAACAATCTAACTGTCAGTTGTAGTCAATGCAAATGTGAGATTAGCTTTGGTTAACTGTTAAGTTAATTGTCAATCGTAATTGATAATATTGTTTGCTATGGGGGAGTAAACGTCGATCAATGTTTTTCATATCTTCTCTTTATTTATGTCTTCATGCTGTTTATTTCGTTTTCCTTTTTTTCCCTTCTAACTTTTTACGACTACTGATCTCGTTACTGTTTATCTTGATTTCATTCCTTTAGACGCCTATAACTGTAGACTCTATTCAACTATCGACTGTCTGTAATTATAGTGTTTCTTAAAGAGATTGTAGTTCTTCTATGCCTCCTATTGTGTCATAGCTTGATATGCTGGCGTAAATGGAATATTATAATTCAGACGAATATGTGCTAGTTATGTCACTAGTTTTGTAACAACAGAAGACCAGGGCCAGGAAAAAGATCGTTTATTAAGGAAATCAACACATATTTATAGATTTCCATGTACATTATTATAGATTATTGTTAACAGACAAATACAGTCTTCTGATTGGTTGTTTCTCACCGAAATTTAACCTTGCGTCTCTATGTGGCTGTTTCTTGAATATCAGATAATCTATATGCTAATTGTATCCATCTACGCAAAGTCTGCTGTGACTGGTTGTTGAATCAATCTTTGTTCATATTTTACTCACGACCAATATTGGGGACATAAACATTGACGTAAATTACTGTCTACCAATTTGGCTAGCAGCCAGCTCTCACCACATTTTGAGAAGTCATCTTTTACGCCATTGCTTTTAATTTCTAAATAATAACTTCTGTAATACATGTGGAAATAAGATGCTTGTATCCTGAGAGACTGCCTGATAGTGACTGATGAATCAATAGGGAATTTTGCATAGTGGTTCAATAACTCGAGATACCACACTTCATAACAGCATATAAATTGAACATGCATAGTAAAGAGAATAACAGTAAGAAGTGGTGATGTTCAAAGTTTCGAAATTGTCAAGGGACAAATATGTATATCTATATCTATTTCAGTGTGAAGCTCTTCGTATCATGTCACAAATTTGATTCTTAGCATGCTGAAGATCTCAGCCAGATAACCTAGATCTGTATACGCAAGTAAGTAAGTAAGTTTTCCAATAGATTGTCGTCAACATTTGCTCAGAGCATCCATCCCCAAGTTTTTTAGCTGCATACTAACCCCAAGAAAGCAGGGACAAATGCATAACGCTATTAACTAGTGATTGATCAAGATGAGCAGTTGAATACCACTCGCACCAACTAGTAGTAATTGTTAATCACATCAAAGTGACATAAACACTGAACTGCCATTTTGCTTGTTTGGCACCGAATTCATCAGCTGTGTACACTCAGTTTAACTCGGTTCAGATAGGCTGAGGCAGTTCAGATAATCCGAATTCTGGCTACCTACTTAAGCAAACTAGTAATGCATTGACATTTATATTATTAAGCTGGTCAAACATGTTGATCTGAATTATTTCGGTTTCGAAACAAAACTATTTGTAAGATTTCACCTCCTCGAATTGTGTAAATTGCGAATTTGATTTATCCCCCGTCACCGAACACAATGCACATCGAGCAGTATAGCAGTTTTAGTATGTGTAACGCAGTTCCCAGCCAGTACACCCAATTAGACAATTACTTACGTTTCTTGTCCAACATTTTACACCTAGTCTCAACATTACACACCAAATTACTCCATCTGATGTAAGCGAGTTAATAAAGCCACCATAAATGTCTGTCTGTCAATGAGATATTTGTTAGCAATTACATATTAACTTTCAGAGGTTGGAAAAATTAGTAGGGCGTATTCACTCTTTATGTGTGAGTCGGTGGCACAACGGTAAATGCCACCTAGGAAGGTGTAGACTTACATGTTGTGGTCCTCGAGACGGTAAAAACCAATGGCTGGAAACAATAGGTGATATTGCTCAAAATCATTCTCAATCTTTGATGCAGATGCAACCACTCCGTGTGACTTACAATTTCCAATAAAACTATATGGTTCTTTCATATTACTATTATTTTTGCCTCACATCTCTGTTTACTGTCTCTATTTTGCATTTCTTTTTACTTTCTTCTCCTGCTTGGTGTGCTACATGGAGTGTGGCGACTTGAACTGCTGCACATCGGTGCGAAGTTCTATGTTGAAACCAATCAGTTAAGGAGAAGCTTGCCAACCCTGCAGGTGGCTTGGGGTTCTATCCGCCAGCCGACGCGCTCCTTTACTTCACCTAGCCAGTAATAAGACTGGTAAAGAGGGAAGGTTGGGCATGAGGAGGCTAGTAACCCCATCCCGTATAAGTAAATAGCACTGCTACCGAAACTTCAAAGCTATAGCTTGAAGCCCTATATTCCACTGGGAACACAAAGGAATAAAAAAATAAATTCACTCTTCATAATCTGTCAGACCCACTAAATCTTCATGATTCTCCCACATATTGCCGTTTATTACAGTCACCTTCTCCCTTATCTTTACGTGTGCGTCATGAAGTTTAGCAATGTTGAACTACTACTGCGCGTTTGTGTAACGCGCGCTACACTGAAAGATGTTCAGTTCATCTGATATGTAGTAGGACTGCCAGTTGTTAATCATTTATAATTATCTCGTCATCTTTATTTTAGCACTAATATTTCTGGAGGTTCAGATTTCAATCGTCAAATTATCAAATGGTTCAATGATTCTTGGTCACCATCTTCTCCCTTATCTTTGCATCGTTTAGTTCATGTAAGTGGTAAAAAACCAGGTGAATGGTGTGGACCAACTTCAGTGTGTACAGCAATTTTACATGTTATGGCACAAGGAAGCAGTTTAGATAATCGTTTGGGTCAAATAGAAGTGTATCTAGCCCGTGATAGAGTTATATATCGTCAGGTAATTGTGTAAAATATTGAGGATGATTCGTTTTACGTATTGTTATGTAACGTTTTACAAAAACCATTAAAAACACTATAAAATAGACACTATTTTTGGTACTGATTATAGAAGTTTTATTAATTTGTTTATTGCAAAAATAATTAGTATTATCAAAGACACAGGCTTGGTACATTACTAAGACCAGCATATGCGCCACATAAAAATAATAAAACAATATGTAGAGAAAATAGGGATAAAATAAATGAGGTAGGGGGGGGGTGTCTTCCAGAAGGTAAGCAAGCATACCTGTTAAAGATCATTCAACATTCGTCATTAATTTGCATTTCACGTAGATTGACTATGTTGAAAATCGATGGAATGCTGTTTAGAATGATGGTGACTAGTCGTGGAACCCTGTTTGACGCTTGAAACGATGGTCTCAGGGTGTTCGAGTCTCATTAGGAATACCCTCACTCACTGCAGATGCAAGTTCTGCCAGATCACGAGTCCCAAAATGGAATGAAATGTGCATTCTGTATTCCATTACTAGTCACCACTAAGCAAAATAATATTTCATATTTATTACTATAAACTTTTTTCTCGAAGTTCACAGTTTTATTTAAGAGAAACGTAAAACTAGAAAATAATTGTAGATCAAATCAGTGTTAACATTATTTAATTTTCATTGGAGAGATGAATTACTCGTCAAAAATCAGCACTGGTATATGACACTTATAAATTATTCACTTAAGCACTTGGTTTCTAGCCAGTGAATGTGTTTTGGGCTCGAATCGCACCTCAGCTTAATTGAACTTAAACAACTGTGTAATAGTGCCATCAGTCCTAATACAACCCATGTAGTTTATAACCTGGTGTATGAATAGTCTGGTTCGAACAGTTGAATTCTAACTAACTATTCACACTCACTTCTTATTGATTACATTTTATCATGAATTAATTGAAATGTATCATAAGTTCAAATTCTGTTTTTGTGTTACCATCATTTGTTAACATGATCAAAATGACAGTACTAACACAACACAGATCCTCTAAATTGTTGTTAGATGTTTGGAGGTAATCGGTAGAAAGGTTAGGACTTAGAGTTTGTGCTTGTTGGTATTTGTCAGTAAGTGGTATCTGTAATCCCTTTCTGAGATTCGAACCCCGATCACCTAGTGTGCTAGCTACTAAGCTATTCGGGTTGGTGGTGCACTTATTGTAGAATTGCAATGGATAATATCATCGGACACTAAGTAAATGACTAGTGTCATGCGTCTAATCCTTTGTTTGGTGCAAGCTCAATTCTCTCAGTCGAGTGCTAACAAACACAAGAACTAGGTCCATAGTTACCTGTCGACTGCCTCCAACCGTCTAACAACAACAACAATAGGAATTCAGAGTGCACTGTGATAGCGAGCCACCTAGAATAGTGGTCACACTGCAAATTTGACTGATAGACTGACAACAGTCTACATCAAACAAAGAACAAGACTCATGATGCTAGTAACTACCTATGACCCAATCAGAATAACAAGTATCCACTTTTGCTTAATACTTAGTTCATGTTAACAAATTTCTCTGCTGTTATTACACGTTGAAGAATTTCTAATTGATACTTTCATATTACTTTCAATAACCTATATATATATATATATATATATTTAAATGACAGAGTAATATTCACTGTTTTTTCTAAAAAAAATACTTCCTCTTATCAAGGAAATAATGGATATCGCAAGAGGTTCGTACACCAAGGATAAAATACGGACCAAACTACATTTTACTGATCATACGGCCAATTATCGTTCACAGGTTAATCAGACAAATGGTATGTGCTTTAGTCTCAATTATAAGCAGTTTATCAATTTGATTGGTTTCTGTTATATATATATAATAACGATTGGATCTTTCCAAAAACCATAAGGAATAAACATTACAATCATGTTTCAACCGGAGCAGCCAATCAGATCGTTGAACTTTCCAAATAAATTTATGCATGAAAACTGATTTGACAAGCTAGACAACAACACCTATGAAAAACCGAGAGATATTTTTTATTGTTGGGGTATAATTTATTTTCAGTGGTCAACTATCTGATTGGTTGTTGCGATTGAATCATGATGGTAGTATCTATTCGTTGTAGCTGTCTTTCTTAAAAATGAAGATCTGTTGCACTATCAGGTTAACCATTTTAGATATTTTTAAAGTTTTTATGCCTTTAATGCAAGCAACCACATTATATTTGAACGATAAAGCCATGTATATACGCGTTTCTTCTGCATCTTTTGCAGGGATTGTTCTCTCTGTTCTTATCATACAGACTTAAATAAATTTTTGCTTGATATCCGTTTTTATCTAATGAGTTTTCTGTGTTCCTTATTTCATCTCCCAGAGCGTCAGTTGTACAGATTTTCTTACCATAAAACATCAGAGTAATACTGGTGAGGTTTCGTTTATATGCCATAGGAAAAAACAATCTGAAATAGGTATATTGGCTAGTGCACGGCTTCTTCCGGAAAATATCCTGGCATATAATACTGCCTTCGTATTAGGAGGACATCAAGAAATGATAAGGTTTTGTCTTTCTCTGTCTCACATGTGAATTCAGTTTGTGGGTGAGTCGTATTGCACTCGCTGAGAAGGATCTGGGCATCGATTTAATCCTTATGTAAGATAGTAGGTGTGAATTTCTTCTAAAAGTAATTCGGGACGGTAATCCAAACGATTACTAAAAAAAAACCACACATTGAGTGACGCGTAAAATTCAGAAACACAGGATTTGTCTAAAATATGGTACTATTTTAAACATAAAATAATGAAATATGGTATATAAACCTCAACTGTGAGGTATCTGCCGTCAAAAGTACAGTTAATGTAATGTGCATTAATAAGAAGAAATCAGCAAAGTTGTGTGGAAGGCGATCCATGTGTAGATTTAAACAGGGTACGAATGCCAGAAAAAGAATGAAGGGATATGAATGGACAATACTGATTAGTAGATGGTATATAAGTAAGGTATATACGGCAGATAATGTTTGTGTGTCAGAAAATAATTACTATACGTCAAATACACTAGGTGAATTAAACTTCAAAGGCGAAGAAAGTTATGGTTAAGAAGTAACAATTATGATTCATACTACTTGCTAATAGTGAGTAGCATAAGGTTAAACACAAAAGAAAGAATAAGAAAGGAATTAACAACAGGATCGTCTACAGTAGAGTGAGCGTTCGTTGATTCCATTCTTAAGTGGGCTGTTATCTGATTTCGCTATAAATATATAGGCTAGCAGACGGCCCAGGGGGGAGGCCTTCGCAACGCCCTCAACTTAACAGTCCATTTTGCTGTTTAACTCGAATTGTACATTCGTCGTACAACGAAATAACAGTTCCCGTAAGGTTTGAGGTGGTATGCATACTGCCATAACATTTTCTATCAGAGATTCATAAATGGCTTCTAGCAAAAGGACTTTAGTGAACAGGGTAGTGACATCCATAGACATCATTGTTTCATTGTTCATTTTATGTTCCACTTTTTCTATCAATTTGAAATTGTCGCTTAGATGTTTACTAAATTTCTAGCCAGCTAGACTGATGATATATAAGACATATCTCTGAACTGCGCTGAATATGTTTGAAATCCAGTTAATTATACTTCTTCATTTGTGAACAGCTTAGCACAATACGTTCAACACAAACTACCAAATACTAGCTAAATAGTAATAAGATAAATAATAGCAATTGTGAGAGATACGGGCACATGTAATTAAGCCTTTTTCATAGGTGTGGAAAGGAGTTATTGGAAACAAACTTGCTGCGCTCTGGACTCAGTATACTTGTGTGCATAGAACTGAGGCAGTCGTTACTACTTGAAATTTCTTCAGGTAGTTGATTCTTTACTAAGTCTTCTTCAGGAATACTGACTGACTGGTTTCAACATAGAACTTTGCACAAATGTGAAGCAGTTCCAGTTGCCACACTCTCCCCATGTAGCACAAAAAGCAAGAGGAGAGAGTCAAAAAAGAGACAGATAATGAACGGAAGTGTGAGGCAAAAAGAATAATAATATGGAAGAACACTAGAATTTTATTAGATATTATAAATCATTAAGAGTGATCACATCTGCGCCACAGAACGATCCTGAGCAATATCACCAACTGTCTCCAGCCATCGGTTTTTACCGTCCCGAGGACGCCAACCAGTCAGGAAGTCTACACCTCCCTACGTGACTAGCTTAAAGTAACTGTTGCGGATTTCATTGCCTGGTGAGGCCATGTTTTGGTTTGACCACTATTAGCTCTTTTCCAATCTAATCCATCCTAAGTCATTCAACTAAGATTGCCCGTCGAGGAAGGTGACGGCTAAACATGCATGCGTAACACACCCCCTAACTACCTCTATCGATGTAACTTCACAACCTATGAATACTGTAATCATATCAGATGATACATTTGGCTGTTTCAAAGATGTTATATCCAATTCCTTACACAGTTGGAATATCTGCTGTAGCATTTGCTAACTTAGTCGTGAAAACACCGTACGATAGCTTTTAGATGAAAGTCCCTTTTCATCATTTGATGAAAGTATATTGTTTAAGTTGGTTATAATACAAAAATCATTTTATTGTTTCGTTCACTTCCCAGCATTTTTATGAGAGGGTGATAATAACAGTTCATCACTGAAAACATAAAACAATTCCTAACCTATATATATATATATATATACAACGATTTTTCCTCAGGCAGTGTGAGTGAACAAACATATGAAAGGACTCAACCTCGTGTTTTTGGTAAACGATTGTGTCTTGTGAAACAATTTTTCCTATAGCTCATTAACGCAGAGTGTATTTATTCATTCAGCTATACGTGACAGTAAACGAAGTACTGCTAGGCTGTTCAAGTATTTCAGAATAAATGTCTCCAAATACTGGCTCACTTATACTCCTATATCTTTTGAATAACTTAGTGGCATGGCTTACATCTTCAGTCCTTAGCTACCAGGTGAAAGAGGTTGCGAAGTCAAAAAAAATGATAAATGTACTGATAATGCACATAAAATGTCAGTATTGTAGGAAGTGCACTTCATATTCAGATCCATGGTTGACATATCCAGCTGGAGAATTTTAAGTAGAATCAATGTTATCTCAATGCTGTACACTGCCACGTGTGGTATCGGATGCTATAAGCATTTTAAGTTTGATCACAGACTGATGTCAGTTAAAAAACCAAGGTGTACTGGACAGCTATTTCATCGCAGTTTGAGACTCTCCAACAGCAATTGAAACGAGAACCTTCCGGTTACAAGGAAAGCTCGTAGACCATTCAGTCAACGGGACCCGATCCAATGGTTCATGAATTCCAACTTCTACCACTTACTGGTTTATGGCCTGACCACCAGGCGATGTCATCGGAAAGTATTTGTCCTCACGCCTGACCTGATGTACCCCACCGGTCACGACTTCTTACTAGGACTTCAGGCGACCTTGTCCTGTAGCCTGCCACTAGCAAGCATTAGATTAGTTACTTTCAAAACATGATAGCTGTAAGTGTCCCAGAAGAAGTGAAAGATTCTCACGACCGAAAGTGTAATCTTTCATATTCAAACTTAACTGTTTAGGAAGCATATAAATAAGTAGCGCATAGAATACAATAGTGAGATTTCTTACGAGGTTAATGATCATTTAGATGCATGTGCCCAACTGAGTTTAAGGGAAAAATAAAACTTAACCGCCACATGGAATTCCATGCAGTTGACAATAAGCCACGCCTTTTAAGTGAGCGCCGGTAACACTACCTGAATGCTCAAATAAACGTGGGTGAGTGGAGCGAGATTCGAACCATGTGATATCGGTGGTTAGGACTCTCGCCAACCGTGCACATGGTCCAAGGTTCGATTCCCTGCCGACGAAGCACACCTGATATCTATGGTCGGCCTGCAAAATTCGGGCGACCGATACCACATGCTGAAAATTCCATACTTGTCCCGGAAATACGGTGTGGAATCAAGCTATAATAAAAAAAGAAAATCAATAAATCAACCGCCTAGAAAACGAATTTAGGGATCTTTCATGAGAAAACGATCTCTATTATGATTGAAGATTGTTGGCCTATTTCTTGAGCAAAGTTAACCTCAAACTGCAATCATTCCAGTTTTCTTGTTTCTGTTGTGTTACATCCTACTTATCTACCATATTTCTATTTTTTCTTTATCAATCACACTAGATCCCGAAAATACTGGATCATCAGCTATCCTTCTCCTTATTCCTCTAATGTTTGGCAAAGAAAACTGTATCAATCCATGCTATATACAGGTGATACTGAGTCTGTTTTCTGATCCAACTTTTGTAGGGCTAATTGGTGGCCGTAGAAAACATTCAAGTTATTATGTTGGTTGCCAAAATGATTCTTTAATATATTTAGATCCACATTTTACACAGCCAACTCAAAGGTTAGATTCACTTAAATTTCCGATTGATGTAAGTATGATTCTTTTTTTTCAGTTGTAATAATGAATGCTTAAATTTTTGTGCATAATACATTTGATGATAATGCGTTCTCTTATACGTCAAATTTACACCAGTCAGTGCCGACTTTGAGAAATTTTTCGCACATGTATTCAATTTTCAGTGTAACGTACGTCAACTTCACTTTTAAGCGCTTATCACATTGAGAACTACAAAGAGAAGGAAAAAACCAGATAGACAGACAGACGAAAAACTCAAAGTTGCATTTTACAACTACGACAACATGACGGTTGGTTAGATAGAACAAAATCAAGATCAGTAATACCAACAAAACATAAGCAGTGCCCTCCCATAAGCTTATTCAAGTAGAATTAATCGCGAGATGCTCTTCACTGGGTAATACTAGTGGATATGCAACAGTAGAAATGCAGAACAGCTCTTGCTTTCCCAAAGTAATTATACAGACATTGAATGTTTTACATAGTTCTGTGTAAGTAAACAACCTTCGAGATGCATAACAGAACAGTTAACAGGCTTAGGATATATGGCTGAATTAAGTCCGTCACTCATTTGTACAAGCAAGATTACCTTAATTTTCAGAATTCTGGAATATACAGAACAAAACAACTAGTCTTCTGCTATATATATTCGTGATCATCCCACAGTGCAGTCCGGCCACTTGATAACCAATTATTATTAGCAACATACTACAGAGGTCTCCTTCACTTGTAACTTATGAGTAACAACCCATCCAATTCGAGGATGGTAGTTGCCACGCTCTTATGCACTCCTGTGTGCAGCTCGAATTTCATAAGTGAGCTTTGACAACTAGTTATCCAGTGGAACATAGGGCTTCAACAACACATCTCCACTTTCTTCTGTTTTCCGCCACCCTCTTCAACTGTGTTCACAATTGCCCATAATTTCTCATCTCTTCCTTTTTTTCACGATCTCCTCCATGTCACCCTAGGACAACCCACTCATCGCTTCCCATTTGGATTCCACTCTAGCGTGCGCGATATCATTCGGCGACCTCCTCAATGTAAAACCGATCCATCTCCATTTTCCCCTGCATATTTCTTGAGTGATCAGCTCGTGGTTGGTTTGGTGCCAGAATTTCTTGTTGCTAATTCTTTTTGGCTGGCCACTTGATCTTCAATATGGAGCGAAGGCGACTGTTGGAAATCCTTTTTGTGAAGCGCATGTCAAGTTTCTGATGCCTACAAAGGACCGACTTGAGATTGGTGTTGAAAGTGCAAATCTTGTCCCTTATACTAAGTGTAGAAGATTTCCAAACTAATTTCAGGTTGATGAAGACATGTCTTTAAATAAAAAAATAACTAACCCATGCTTAGTTGAACTAAACAATCGTTGAGAATGACTAAACATCACATTGCTGGATTCCAAGAAGTATCATAGCATTTCTAGTCGAAATCGCGAAGATATAAAAATAGTTACTCAGAGATTACAGTGGTGGAGATCTATAGCGAACTGACAAAATCTTCGTCTTCACAATCCAGTGACTTGCTCACTTTAAAGTGTCAAACCACGATAGAACACACTGATTTGAAACTATGTCTTTAGCTAATCCTTATTTGTGACAAAGAACAACTACATTATATGAGCAAACTTTTATGATCGTCCTTATTGAATAAGTTTGACAATGGTTTATACTTAATTCTCATTAAAAAACTTTCTTCTTCTTTTTAGTCTTGGTATTGTCCTATTCCAAAAACTATGAACGCAGCAAAACTCGACCCTTGTTGTGCTGTTGGATTCTACTGCAGAACTCGAGGTGAACTCAGTGATCTTATCGACAGATTACCTGTATTATTGTCAATAAACAAGTGCGCAGAAGAAACATCAAAAAGTTCGACGGTCAAGAGCATTGTTGAAGTACTAAGTCTTGAAGAAATGGACGGTGTGTAAACCACCTCCCAGTGTAATAGTCTTTCTTGTATTGATTTTTGAATGGAAACACGTTTTGATACACTTCTTTAAATACATATATTATTTCAATGCATACTTAGATGTTTTGTTTTCAAACCAATAACCTCAAGATAAACTGCTACTTTTTATTTTATATCGATTTAGTGCAAACAATTTTATTGGGGAAAATAACAACCCGTAAATTAGAGTAAAGATTATCTCTGTAAAAATTTCAACGAAGATATATTGTATTACAAAAGGAAAGCTGCCATGTGTGCATAATGTATTCTAAGAAATGTTATATTAACAACGGTGTGTATATTCAGGTGGCATAGATAAAGAAAAGTTAGTTGAAAGTAACTAAGTAAGTAGGAATAACTTTAACACTCATGTGAATTATATTAAGGAATGTTAAAATACTTTTTAAAAATTTTTAAAATGCATCGAAGATCCACAAGTGTTGTTGTAAAAGAAAAACTACTTCTCAACTAGTCACACATATCAACTTCATGGGGACCTAAAATTCCAGGCACACAGGCTTGACGTTTTAATTTCGCTGCTTGGGCCTGAGCAATTTCAGCCTCTCTTTCCTCTAAATATAAATCAGACAAATCTTCTCCTGCAACCTCTCGTATCTGAACCAGAAAATCACGTACATGTTCTCGAAACGCTGCAACATCTTGATCAAATGAAAACAGTCCATCAATGAATACACGAATTTGTGTATCCTGAAGATGAGGGAAAACTTGTTTGAGTAATTGACTTAAGCTTTGATGCACATATTGTACGTTGACTTTTGAACCTGGTGCAATAGTTGTTTCAGGAGAATCCCCAAGAGGCACTGTAATGATATCATTCTCTACTATTTTAAACATGTAGGCTAGTAGTGAAGACTGAAGAGTTAAATCTAAAAGAGAGGAATGAGTGAATCGCGTTAGTCAGTCTGCTTTGAAAATATTTAAAAATAAAAAACATACTGCGCATCCTAGTGCACAATCATCTGAATACAAATTCTTACTAATAAATCATCCTTAATCAAAGGAAGATAACTTTATTATACTAATTAGGTATGTAATGTTAAGACATGAAGCAGTACTTTTACTAATGGCAACATTATACGCTCCTGCATACTTTATTAGGCGGGATATTCATTAACGCATTATGAAAGCTTGGACACTGCTTTAGCGTATAATTCGATGCTAGTGTGGGCTTATTTGATGTAGTAGTGACGAGCTACAACAGATGAACATATCAACACGGTTACAAAGTGTTCATTGCTTTTTTGACTAAAAAAGCGCCCTAACACAACCTCTTTACACTAATCACAACCGTTATACCGAGAGTTATCATTGCTGAAGTACAATCACTGTAACCTCGTCAAGCTGAGTATGATTTACGCTACTTGAAGTTCCACGCGAAACAAGATCTCATTTTATGTAATGAAAATGAATTCGTCGAAAAGAGACTCTTCGCTGATCTACGTGTTTTGTTTTCATTAATGCTTGGATGGGGATTATCCATGAATTTTATGTAATTATTTTATCCCTTCAAGTTCCGAGGGGAACATAGGGCTTCAAGCTGAAACTTTGAAGTTTCAGTAGCGGTGGTTTTATTTATTTTTTACAGGATGGGATTGCTAGCCTCCCCATGCCCAACCTTCCATTCTTTACCGGCTTTACTACCAGAGTTAGGCAGGGTTTAGGAGTGCGTCGGCCGGGAATCGCACCCCGGACCACCTGCCTAGTTGGCGAGTGTTTCACCACTGGACCATCGACGCCACTCTATATAATTAGCTATCGCATAAATGTTAATTATACACCTGTATGACTACAGCTTTTTGAACTTGGTATATGAACACTTTTCCAGAAATTCCTATACTGTAAAATTAACTTCCCGGTTAATCAGACTATTCAAAATCTTTACTACAACAGTCTACTTATTGAGATTGGTGTTTGCGGGTTCACACCAGCTTTCTCCTTAATTGTAGGCTTCTAGAATAGGGATCCCTGCTTATGTATTGTAAGTTTCACCAACCATAATAGTGACACACTTGACTACCAACACAATTCAGTGTACATCACAAATAGTTAAATGCAATACTCACTTCCTGTTTGAGAACGATCGGTGATAACAGCAAACATATGCTGCAGGATGTCCATGAAGAATGTCTTAAAGAATACCTGCCTTTGTTCAGTATTAGCGTTGGACATATTTACAAGCATTGTATGCAGGATATTCAAACCAGTTTCTGAGACCTGAAATAAGAAAGATTGTTTAATGATCGATTCGTAAAGCCAATAACGGGTGAAACGACTTACAATTAGGATAATACTGTACACTGACATCACATGACAAAAACTGCATTGACATGAGCCAGACAGTTATCGTTATGCTATAAAACTGCTTTTGTAATTCATCAAAACTTTACTCATGCTGACAACTATTTCAGCAATAGGTTTATCAACAGATACCACCATCCACAAAAACCCTTTTTTAGGTTCAAAAGTCTCTGATTTATACACAACATGAGACTATCTGTATGACGGATATCCGTAGGAGTGTTTTCGTGAAAAGCAAGAGGATTAGAGTAAGTGTGATTATTATGACTAACCTATATACCAAATATATTTACATGAACTCCAAGAGAAGTTAGTTATACAAGAGCTTATTCTATTCATCATTCTCGAGGTTCTGGTATTGTAATGGTTTTTTTGAAGCAATCTCTTAAGACAGTACACACTAGATGGCTTGAAAAATCTATTAAAATAGATTTTTAAAGAGGTTTATCCTCTTGTATAATAAGGATAAACAAAAGTAGACAGAATATTAAAATGTAGACTGTAGCTATAATATGCAAAAGTTATGTGGTTTTTAACATGTCTGCACGAATTCCTCTTTGGAAAAGTTTAGTCCTCTGATACAGCAGGATTCTGATGAAACAGCAAAAAGTGACATTCTAAGTTAAACTTTTTTATACGGCTTCCACGTGCACACACAGAAAAGCTTTAAATGTGCACGGTCGGCGAGCGTCCTAACCGCCACCGACGCACTTTAAATGCATTTACACAGAATAATTTTAATTTGTGCTCTTGAACCGCCATAAAAAGTGATGAAAGCAATTTAAGCTAAAAACCCATATCATCAAATGAAACGAACTATCAATCTTCATCAGAAATGAGCAGGTAATAGGGATTTACAGTGTGTCTGCAGCACCAACTCAAGCATTTGTAAAATATGTGAAAATTATTGTGTCAGGTGTGTGAACCTAATATATTAAGTGATAGTAAATCGTTAGTTAGCCAGTTTGATTTTAATGCCTTGAACATGAATTCACTAGTTTAGAAAAAATTACAGCCTATTTTGTACCAAAATACCTAGTCTTTTTTTTTATTCCTTTATGTTCAGAATGGAGAATAGGGCTTCAAGCTTGAGCTATGAAGTTCCAGCAGCGGTGATGTCAATTTCACTCGGTGAGGTTGCTGGCCTCCCACGTAACTTTTCCTTTTCGCAGGTTTACTATCGACTAAGTAAGGTAAAGGAGTGCTTTGGTGGGGAATCGAAGTCGGAATACATACATGCGTCGTAGTTGATGAGCGTTCTACCACTGACACACACATTACACTTCAGATTAGATAACTCCAAGAAGAGCAACAAAACATTGTTTTTCCTGTCAGAAAGTTGTAGTAGGAGACACAACAATCTTAAAAACGTCCAGTTTCGTTACTTATTTTGGGATTCTGTAAGAACAACATATCTGCATCATTCAGAGACACTGAGTTCTAGGTAAACAGGGTAAATCAATCGACGAAGTCGTGAAGTTACAAAGACTGAGATGGTTAGGACATGTGTTACGTATGCCAAGCCATCGCCTCCCTCGACGAGCAATGTTAGCGGATATAGGGTCAGGCTGGAAAAAGCTAGCGGCGGTCAAACAAAAACTTGGCACCAGTCAATGAAATCCACAACAGTTGGTCTAAGCCACGTAGGAAGATGTAGACTTCCAGGCTGGGGTCCTCGGGACAGTAAAAATCTATGGTTGGAAACAATTGGTGACATGGCTCAAAACCGTTCTCAATGGCTGGCGCAGATGCATCCACTCCTTGTGACTTATGATCTCCAATGAAACTGTTTTGTTCTTCGTTATTACTCCTCCTCCTTTGTCTCACACCTCTACTCACTGTCTCTATTATGCTTTTCTTGTACTTTCTTCTCGTGCTTCGCGTGCTACACGGAGTGTGGTGACTTGAACTTCCGCACATTTGTGCAAAGTTCTATGTCGAAAACAGACAGACAGACAGACAGACAGAGACACTGAATGAAGTGTGGAGTCAACTAGCTATTTCTTCCTACATTAATATCCCATCTGATGATTTCTCTCTCTCTCTCTCTCTCTCAATATTCCCACACCTTGGAGAACTTTTTTGTGGTCAAAATATGTAACAATTAGAATTGATGCACCAACATGCTCTATTCTTTCAAAGTATAGACAATATTTACCTGGACCAAAAAATGTTCAGATGTATTCAGAATGATGAAAATATCAGCAATAGAAGTTTATAACGTTTGAGAAAAGTAGATATACTTACTTGTCGCATTGTATGTTTTATTGCCCATATTACACTATCCAAAATTAATTTGAATTTATCAGGAGTTAGACTTAACAAAGCTGAAAAGCAATGAGCATTTACAGCTTGAAGAAGAGTAAAGAAATTGGTTCGATGTTCAGGGAATTCTTCCAAGTCTTTATCAATCATCTCTAAGGTAGACTGGAAGACAGCGTCTAAAATCCGTGGAAGAGCTGGCAGAATATGATCTTCAAGACGATTAACAATAGCAGCCATCAGATTTAGAACTTCTGCTTCTCGAGCAAAAGGCAGATTCTTTTGATAATCATCGGCTACAGCATCCAACAATGGAGGCACAATATTCTCAGCAACCTATTATAAGCAGAAACATACATAGATAAAAATGTTTAATACAACTTTTACCACGAATTAGACAAAATATAGAGTAGAAAATATGTGCAGGGAAAAAATACAACTTACAAATACAGGATCTGTAGATCTCTTTATCCAACAGGATAAAAGATTCAGTATAGCCTTCTTAACCGATCTCATACTGCGAATAAGTGGTTGCTTTGTCACTTGTTCCCCGTTGCTGGCTACCGCTTGACCGATATTCTGAGACATTATCTTATAGACATTTAACATGTCTAAATAAATACGACCAAGCTGAAGAAAAGAAATGTTTTTATTTATTTTTTTTGTGTGTTATGCATACTTACCTGAACAAGGTAGGGATGTCCAAGGGATTTACAAGCACTATGATTTGTTTTTAACAAATTACAAAGTTGCTTTACAACTTCAAATTCTCTTAACAGTTCAATATTACTTGCAGCTTGAACAAGAATTCCATCCCAGATCTATAAATTAACAGGTTATGCATCAAAATGTGTAGAATATTACTTGATTAGGTAATCGGAAGAGTCGTTCTATTTGTCTGGCTTGAACAGCTGAATCCGATTGGGCACTGATTATTACTCCAACAGCTTCATAAAATGTATGCACTTGTTGTGGTTGTAAATCGTTGATTATGATATCAATTTCTTTCAAAATGTCCTCAATGAATTCAACTGCTTCACTGTACTGTAAATTGCAAAATACAAAATAAATCAATAAGAAATGTTAACGAAATATTAACTGTACTTCAAGTAATCAGTATGACACATTGAAATGTATCTGATTAAATTCGTCACTAATTCTAAGAATGAAGAATAAATGGGCTCCTTGATACCAGCTCCTACTAAAAGGAATCAAGATGCATTAGAATGCGCCTAAGTAGGAGTAAATAACACAGAACGAATCATCAGAGAGTTTATGCGGTGTGTACGCGTACATTCAAAAGCTTAGTGAGTTTTTTGACACTCGTTGAAAGGTTTAATCGGCAATATGTAAATCAAATAACACGATCAAATGTTGATAAATATATTGTCATGAAATTAGATTCCCAAGACTAGTTTCTTAAGAGATTATACGTCCACCAAGTGAGTGTTAATTAACATGTACATTAACTTTCTAACAATAGCGATACTTTCGATCAAAACATAATCACCATCATATAGTTTTGAAGACTAATCATAGATATCAAAATGGTTGGTTTGACACACTTTTGTTAACAATAATGATGCTGTCATAGAAATCTTCAGTTTAGTCATAATGAGGGAATGAACACGCAAAACATTTTCTTAAAGGATATTAGCAAACAATAGTAATTTCATTACTTGGTATTAAGCAGTAATTTTGTAAGAGATATTTCAAGTTCGATCACGGATTGATATCAGTTAGAGAACCAGTGAAAACCAAGGAGTACTAGACAGTTGTTTCGTCCTAGTTTTAGACTCTTCATTAAGGTATTTACCCATGAAACCACCGGGGATCTAACTCAGGACCTTCAGGTTACGAGACGGGCTCATTGACCTTCAGTCACTGGGACGGAATCTAAAGACCTGTGAACACTAACTTCTATCGATCCCCAATTTTCGGCACCAGCTAGTGAAAATTCGTGACCAGTGGGGTCTACAAGGTTATGGTGTGCGTGGGGGGGGGATGCTCACCGATGATATTGGATGGCGTTGGCACCATGTATTACGAATTGGAAGAATTTTGAATTCATGGGCTATTGGATTCTGCTTTAGTGGCGGGACTACAAAAGAGCTTGTCTCGTAACCTGAAGGTCCTAGGTCTGATACCCATCGGTATAACGTGTCACTGTGCTGAAGAGTTCCGAACTAAAATGACACAGCTGTCCATGACTACTGGGTTTTTAATGGTTCTCTAACCGATATCAGTCCGTGTCCGTACTTGCAACAAAGCAAATCCCTACAAACTAACACTTGCATGGGAAATTACCAAAAAATCTTTTTTAAACTATTATGTGTATTACTAGCTTACAACAGCTCAATGAACTTAACACATAACAAAAACAAACTTTCGATTAAACGTTACTTAACAGGAATGTTCTATGTATGGTACAGTTAAAAGTCCATAAATGAATTAAATTTACAACTAAGGATAAATGAAAAAAGGGAGAAGCGAACCAAGAAGGAAATACCAAACCTTCACATGTATCCTACTTTTTACAAAATCATTTAAAGAAACCTACTTACTTGTATAGTCACCAACTGTCGTCGACACTTTTGAGCAATCTTGATAAATGTATCACAAGCCATATCCTGTACACCTTCATGCGTTTCATGCATAAATTCAAAAAGCTTTGTGATCACAGTCTTAAGGAATCGCCAATGTGCACGCAAAAATCGAGGATACTGACCAACAACGTACATAATATTACTTGCCACAATAGCCTTATTATCTTTACCGCGTTTTTGTTCACATAACCCTAATAGGTCTCGTATAACAACAACCAAGAAACTTCTTTCATCATCTTCCTGCATAGCACCGGAGATACTGCCGATTGCCCAGCAAAGAGTATTAAGGTTATGCCAAGACCACTCTCGACCGTCTACTTGATTTTGTAACTTTTCAATCATAATTTTCTTTGTATCCTAAAATTATAAAACCAAATCATAAATGAATGGCTAGAATTAGCTGCACATCGAACTAACAGGAACATTAAGTAAGAAAACTTTCTAATACACTGACAGTAGAACTTATGCACTGTAAATCCAAGTCGGTTTATTTATAGAATCTACTACGCAGTGGAACGGTCTGATTGGCGACGAAATATCAGCACGGATCCAAAAAGCTCGAGCTGCTTTTGCTAATTTACTCCATCTCTGGCGTAGGCGTGACATCCGGCTATCAACCAAGGGACGTGTGTACTGCTCAGGAGTTCGCCCCGTCCTTCTCTATGGCTCTGAAACATGACCAATACGAGTTGAAGACATGAAAAGGTTGACTGCTTTCGATCACAGATGTCTGCGATCTCTTTCTCACGTTAGGTGGTTTAATAAGGTAAGTAATGTTGACGTTAGGCGTAGAGTGTTGGGGAGAGAGGCTATAAAGTTACATAGATTGAGATGGCTAGGTCACGTGCTGCGCATGCCTAACCATCGCCTTCCCCGACGGGCATTACTAGCTGATATAGGTGCAGATTGGAAAAGAGTAAGTGGTGGCCAAACAAGAACATGGCATCAATCCATGAAATCCTTGACAGTTAAACTGGGTCGGTCAGGTAGGGAGATGCAGACTTCTGGGTTGGGGCCCTCGGGATTCTAGGAATCAATGGCTGGAGACAATAGGTAACATGGCTCAAAATCGTTGTCAATGGCCAGCGCAGATGTATTCAGTCTCTGTAATCTTTCATATTCCTTTCTACCATTACCCATTCTGTTTCGCTCTTATACCTGTCAAACTCTATTGATTCTCTTCACTCATCTTCTTGTCTACCTTTGTGTGCTATTTGGAACGTGGCAACTCGAACTGCCGCAATTCGGTGCCAAGTTCTATGTTGAATCCAGACAGACAGACAGGAACAGTCTGATACTTTAGGTGACGTGGAAAAGATAATTCCTAGTTCATAATCAGATCAGATCATCAAAACAAAAAATACTGTTCCCCTATGTTTTCCTGGGGGGAAATGAGTACGGTCTGATTACCCGTAAACACTTTAAAAAGCAAGCCTCTTTCTTTACAGTATATACCAGCATACAGTGTTACTTCTTAATTTACTATTTCGTAAATTAGAATAACTTTATTCTTTCGTGAAATCGAATAGTTTTCAGGTAGCTTCACCAGATCTTTCAGGATACGAAACACAACATAATAATGATTTACCGATTTCGAGAACGTCGATTACTGAAAGATTCGTGTCAAAATAGTTTACAGTTACTAGAGGGTCTTTAATAAGTGAAGTGTGCGTTACCCAGGCAAATATTTACCTAATTAATATACTGCCCAACATTTGGCTGAACAGTTCCACAAATATTAGGCGCCGAGTGAAAAGTAGACATTTGTAGAAAATTACATTTGTACAAATTTCACTGTAATTGTGGTAAATTTTTTCAATGTTCCAATTGACAAAGTGGTCCGGACTCTTCTTTTAAATCTCCCTGAAGAACTTCGTAGCAGTTCGCCGAAAGAAACATTGGAATCATTTATTTCACTTAAAGGCAAGATTTTCAACATATTGTTCTATATTCTGTAAAATTACATGGCTTGACTACCTACACTTCACTGTGAAGTGTAATCACGGGTTTATACCGCACAGAATGATTCCTCGTGTGACTGACAGCTGACATACAGAATCACACACAAAAACAAATTCACGGAGCATTCAGCTGCTGCACTTTGTATTAGGGCAGAGACCAGTAGAAAGAAAGACTGGAGCAATGTTGGCAGTCATGAGATGAAAAGAACAAACGACGGACACTACTACTGCAAACAATTCTTAATGAGAAATTCCAATCTCTAGTTATTGACTTCGGTTATCTTTTGCAATCCAACTAGGAGAGCTGATCAATTAAATCACTAACCAACCAAAAATTTCGCGGGTCATCATCATTTTTTCGTTTGATTCTTTTTAATTTTATTCAAAGCAGTGGTGATCTTTGAATAATTCATAAGTCAAGAGGTAATCCATATCTGCCCCAGTGGTGAACAAATGCTTAATATTTGAGGAAAGGACTGAACTTTAACAATCCATAAATGGTCATAAGGAGTTCGGTAAACTGAAAAATGAAAGAACTGCCTAATTGGTGCAAAGAAAACCACAACCACATTTGAACAGAACTTTGTGTACCTATGGGAATCTGGGTAGTTGCTATTTCGCAGCTACTCATACATTGGAAGACGATTTACTTTCGGAGTACTTGAAAGAGTAAGAGAATGCCTGACGACAGTAAAGCCTAGAAGACAACTCGAGAATGGTCAATGACATAATATTTGGATGTTAAGCTCATGGATTCCACCATCTACAGACGGCTGTAGAGTCTGTCCGAGTTCTCAAGGTAGAACTTTATAAAATAGCCACTTTAGAGTGAGTCAAGACTTATATATTTTGGACTAGTCTCTACTACCTACTACGCAGAATGAGAAAGGATCACACCTAGCTGGTTGCTCATCCAAGGCAAATACCTCACTGTTTCATACACTTAGGCCCCTACTATAGTTTGAGTAACTTTTTAGTCAAGCTGTGAATCAACCGACCTTTTTCACACGGAAGGATCTATCTTATCATTGTGTTGTGAAAATCCAAGGTAGAAACTATATTAGTCAGAACAGTTATATTTAAGTGTTGTAGTGATACTGTTATTTGAAAATTCAGTAGTCACCAATTAAAAAATAAGTACTGAAAATTGCTGTGAAAAACGAACTTCACAAGTTGATGAAATTGAAAAGAACTTACAGAATGATCCAAGTGAGTTAAATACACCAAAGTTTCACGCATACTCTTGTATAAATTTAGACTATCTGTATCCTTCATGAACTCTCTGACAACCTCTCCATGTTCATTCTCAACTACAAGTACCTCCTCAGGACGAGCCATACGTGAAATCATAATTCTTCGAAGCTGAAATAAAAAGTCGTAAAATAAGAGAATTGAATGAACATTAATGGGTTCGCCAGATGAAGTGAAGTCTGGGATCATAATTCGTGTGCCTAAAGTAATGAGTTATAATGTTATGTGTAGGCTAAGGCCTGTAATAAGAGCACATAACGGTTAACGGTAGAACCGCTAATCATACTATGAAGATTACTTTTTTGTTATGATTCTGACCAATGAAAAGTACCTTGACTTAGTGTGAGATCAGTCCTCACAAAATTTAACAGCTAAATTCTGATAAGTAAGAACAATTACACCTTTAAGTGATACGTTGTCATGTATGTGAATCTGATAATGTATACTGATAAGAAATCCTTTAAACACGTGAAAGAGATGATGGAAGATATACTGGGTAAAATTACACTGAGAACACAGTGGGTTAAGTAAGATTTGCTCAGTAACTGATACCAGATAGAGAAAAGGAAAACCATCGGACTTAATCTCTTAGTCTTGAGCCTGAAAAGTGAGTATCCACAAACAATAAATATTGATCAGGCCCAGGACAGTTAGATTATGAGAGAAGAATCTTTATTCTGTTAATCACTAGGTTAGAACTGTATAGACTTAATTGGTCACATCAAAACATATTGCTAGGTACAATTATTATATTATTACGCTAAAGACTCTCAACTTAAACATTCATCGCCAACTATGAACACTGTAAAACACTCTTTTACATTTTCAAACGAAGATTTCACTACAGGTTTTCAATGACACTGTAAAAGTAAGTTTCTGTATTATGTTGAACAAACTTATCATAGCTTTAACAGGTGAAAACAGATTCTCAAGAGCAGAAAGATTTCGAAGCCAAAACCTTTTGGAAACCGACTACTTCATTTACATGATTACATGCCAGACAGTTTACAAACTTTTTTTATTTTCCATACCTTTGATAAAATTGGCGCATATTGTTTGCTCCGACCTTCTCCAGTTGCTGATTCTCCCAGTGTTCCGACCATGGGTGATGTAAGACTTTCTCGATACAAGTCGGAAACTAAAATATTCCAATACTCTAAGCATATCTTGAATATTTCCCTTTCTTCAACTTCAGAAAGCATAAGAAGATAAGCATAAGCATCTTGTAGATTCCAAATAAGCTCAGGTTTCTCGACAAGGCTGCCATGTCCTTTAAGGAAAGTGGTGTAGAAAATTGCAAGATTTTGAATGAAGTTTTGTTCATCATTACTTCCTCGATCATAAGCCTCTTTTAATCGTGTTTCCAAGGGTAACATCTAAATAATGCTAATTAGATAAGATTTAACAAACTCACCTCTTTTAATTTTTCAGTAGTGGAGACAAACAATTCAATCAGTTGTGTATCATATTCATCGACCTGTACACCAGCTAAACAAAAAATCTGTGAAATGAACAATAAGACAAACCTATTTCTGCAAGACATTTCAGGGTTACATTCCGGAACAAGGGAACATTGAAGAATTTGAATACAAGGGTTTGTATTAAATTAGTTTCAAATATATAACCTAAAGGAATCCAATGCATGAAACGAAGCAATGTCTCCAATGTGGAAACAACCAAGGATGCATTTTGAGAATTTTCAAGGACGTATTGACAAAGTTGGAAGATTAAACTGAATTGTTGACACATAGAATCCTTAAGATGTTTGGCTTTTGACTGAGTCATTTGTCCCAAAGAGAAGTCAAAGACCTCCTCACTTAGAAGACGTAGAATCACCATGTTGTTTTGACATAGGGACTCGTTGGTTTTACTTGCACCAACAATATCACTAATAAAAGTCGACCAGTTATTGGGCCATTCATGTTTTAAAATCTAAAGCTCAATTAACAAACCACAAAAGCTTCTTACCTCGACCAGGATCATATTCAGCTTGCCCAAGTAAGTTTTTTCAGATTCCAGGAGCTCCGAATTAGATGAGGTTTGTATAATCAAACCAACAATATACTTTTTAATGCCTAATTCAACAATATACTTTAGACCAAAACACTACTTACCTTCACATTGAGGACGAGCAAGAACCTTCCAACGTGTTTTGATTAATGCTTCTAGTATCTGGAGAGCAAAGTATTTTGTCTCTTGATTTGAACTAAATTCTAAGATTGAATCCACGCGCATCCACGCGTCTGGATGCTCCTTGAGTGTATTTAATACTTTTTCTGCTATTTTTTGTTGAGCTCCGGCTTCATGATACATACAATTGACAACGCGATCCAGCAACCCAATATCGAGACGCTGAGAAAAGTCCAGAAGTTGAGCAGCAGCAGATTCTGATATAACTCCCATCGATGATGGTGGCATTAAGTGCAGATAAAAGCCTAAAAACGACATCAAAACTCTACATTCAAGCACTATATTTTAAGCGCTAAAATATAACGATATCGGTCAAACAGAAAGTACCAACAGGAATATTTTACCCCTGCTCACGTGAAAGAAACCCTCTATTTCGTAATCAAGAGAAAAACTATTCAATCCTCACTACAGAACGACCGGACTTATGGTAATAAATGTAAACAAGGAGCTTAAAACAGAAACATCACTAGAACTGTGGGAAAAAATACCTGTAAATTCAGTCCATAAAACAGTCCCTGAACAATAATTTGCCTATAACCATGTCTTAGATTAGTATAAACTCGATATGGTAGGGCGATTATAACAGTGATACCCTGGGTTTGAAAACTATAGTTTTCGTCTTATATAACTGGAATTGAAATTTTCTTGTTTTTTTTTACGGAATTCAAAATATTCACAATAAAAACCATGACCTGATTCAAGCTATAAATTGCATCAAGAAAATAAAAAAGATTCCAAGTGTGTATAGAACTGACAAGCCTAGTAAGAAACCATGCATGCGAACTAGTAGTCCTCACAAGATACATCAAAGTGATTTGAAAAATAGACTGTCGTTTTGTTCGTTCAGAGACCGTAAGATATGAAAATGATGCATTATTCCATGAACTATATGTTCCCCCAGTTGATAACCACGATTCAGGTGGTTTGAAGTATTTCGTTTCTGAATTTAACAACACTCGTAAACTAGGCCTAAAACGAGCGAATTGGCCTTAGTGTACCCTCATAACAGCTTACAAATACAGACTGATATAAACATTTCAGATGAATGTCATATTTTGTAGTATATATTTATTGAATAAATGAAATCTAGTAGTGATCTGCAATCGCGTGAACATTTGTGTACTTGACAAAGAACTACACTATCAAATGGTAGTGTTGGTATTGCCATCTAGCTGTTCAAAACTCGATAGGTGGAAGTCAATATAAATAAACCAATGAAAAATAACCAGAGGTATTAATTAGTGCCTCTAGTTGCCACATTTATGCGTAGACGAAGTAGACTGGAAATAATATAACCCAATAAGTTACTGGTAGGACACAAACTCGTTTACAAGTTGTTTAGCAACTGAAAATGTTATTGCAACTTGTGACGGTATGTCCTCTAGTAAACACTATAAAGACGGAAGTTCTCAGGGACACGTACTACCGAGAACACAAGGCATTCGGTCTACTACTCCGAAAAGTGAAGTCTGAAAGACAATCAGGAAACAAGTTGGGTAAAGCAAAACTTGCTTATTAATCGAGTTTTCGTTAACAGCGTTTCCTAACTACATAATCTACCAACCTACTTATAAGCTAGAGATAATTTACCGAAATACCAAGATACCTACGCCATATGAAATCATACATCTGCCTTTCTGGTTAAAACTAGTTCCAGAATAGTGGCTGAATAACAAATCACATAAAAGTGGATTGATTCAAACAGTCATAATCTGAAGCAAAATAACTGTGGAATAGGAATTTAGTCGGCAAATGTGGCTCCAATTATGCAAATATGCAGCGCTACTATTGTGGTGGTGTGATACAGACAATGTGTTTCGACGGAATATTATTCTCACATATTCCTAAAGTTCAATACTGCGTTAGCAACTGAATACTCTGTATATTTGAACACTCTATTTTATGTCGTCTAAAGTGGGTCAAAATCACACGCTTAATAATTGGTTGAGAATATAAAACTATCTACATAAATAGTGGTTTGATAACTTGAAAATATATCTTGGCTTCCGTGCCTCATCTTTTGTTGTTATACTATGACAAGGAGTCAATCCATTTAAGCCAAGTGATTACCAACTACATCGGAAATCTCAAACACTGCCCTTTAGAACCGTTAGGATGCAAGTCCAACAACCTATATTTCTTTCATTTGCCAAGGCCAACAGACGTTTATGCATTGTCAAGTTTTAGTTTAACAAAGTAGTATTCTCTTGCATTACATTACTCAGTTAAATGATGCTTCCCTAGAACAGTGGTGACTTAATGTAAGTAAAACACGTTCCACCACTTATCTTACAAAATGTACTACCTCATGGATCAATTCTTCTTACTTTCCATATGACTTCACCTGGTGTAAGCATAGCTGCCAGAATCAGAAAAGCTGTAAACCTTTAATATTAGCTTGAGAGGTTTTATTATACGCACAGAGTGATAGCGGAAACTTTTATGCATAAACATTCCAGATACTTCGCTGGAGACAGATAGCAGGTGATGAGTGACAAGCGAACCTTCTGTACTTGTGGTGAGATCACGCTAACAATCAACTCACAACTAACACTTCAGTATAGCGATACACAAGTCACAGTACGTCTTAAAGAACGCGAGTTCTGAGGGATTATCTAACAAATGGTTGGCAGGAAGCTTGAGTAAAACATACTTAGGTTTTCGATTGGGAGGATGTGTATCTTTTGGCGACTTTACTAAAGTAACTATGGATTGCTGATCACAAGGAGTTTAATGCCTCATAAACATCAAAAATAAACACCCATTTTTGAAATAGGCAGTTATTATCACATACCGCAAAATAAGTGTCCTCAGTTAACAAGACACACACAACCAAAATCGACTTTGCAGATTTCAAAACCCAAACTACTTTTTAAGAACTGACTACGAAAAGTTTATTACCTCGTTGACTAACTCTAGTTGGGCTTAAACCATTCATATTTCGGACGGCTGATATACTCTGTAACCAACTGATAACACTCAGTATTGATGAAACACTCATGAGCAAAAAGTGAACTGATGGTGCACCTTGGAATTATTAAACAAATGTCGTCTATAAAGTAGTGCTCACTCTAGTGAGATTCAGGAAATAAATAAAGCATTCTGATCATAGTGAGGTCATTTATCATACGACTAACGATAAGAGGAATTGCAAAGACAATCCAACCACTTTATATAGAGATCAATTCAAAACAAATCTACGCAAGGATAAGTACTTACACGAGGAAACAAATGTGCACGTTGAAGACTGTAAACAGTGCTAAAACAACTGTTAACAATAAGATTAGCTGAAATATTTAGACTACGTAGTCACGTATGTATATACTGTGGTATGATGATATGAGATTTTGACATTAGCACCTGATAAAATGAGACATGGATACTACTCTTGTAAACTAACTCACAGTTTCCTCTTTAATGGGAGACACTAATCAGGTGCCTGAGTAAATACGTCCTGTGTATAAAAGCCGTCCGTCCAGGCGACTATAAACCGGTTTATAACCGGTTTCACGTGTTGACAACCCTACGTTCAAGGTCATATGCCGATCTGTCCAATGAAAACCTGGCTTTTGATATTAGGAAGCATGAGTAAGGAAGCCACTATAAATCCTTGCATTAATTGTATTTTCTGACTTATTCCTTGCAGAAGAAGAAATTCACCCAGCTATTAGAGGTCAATCACTTGGTCGACTAATAAACCTTTTTTAATTGTTATGTTATTCAAGTTATACTGGCTGTTTGATAAGTCCCAAATGGCATAATTACTGACGCCCAATGGTGTTATAAACGTGTCCCCAAACTTAAAATGGCTTTTTTCTGTCCAAGGAACAAAGTTTCCGTTATTACTTCCACATCCTTCGATAACCCAAGTGTCTGGTAGGTCTTTTATAGATGTATTCTAAGGGAAAGAAATACTGAAAGTGTAAACAGGTTTTATCACTTAACACGCAAATCTGCATTCACAAGACGATATACACGTATCATGCCTCCTAATTCTTTAGTATTAAACAAATGAAAGACAGATAGCCAATATATATATATATCTTCATGAAAGAGGTGGGAAGTTTTATTAATGGTTTCATATTAACCACTTAGTCCAACCTTTAGTGAATTATCGGCCAAATGTGCTAGAAGTACAAAACTCCAGACAGGCACACGATTCGTACTTCAGTGACCAACAAAGATGCTACTTAATGAGAAAATCTTTGTTCTGTTACATACGGATACAGTTTCTGAGAGTTTCTACGGTTCCTATTTGTTACGAGTTTTATCACAGATTGATACCGGTTAGGGGGCCATTTAAAACCAGGAAGTACTGAGCAGCTGTTTTATCCTAGTTTGACACTCTTCAGTAGTGCAATAGCACCTGGCTTCAAACCCAGAACCTCCAGATTAAAAGCTCAGTTAGTGGACCATTCAGCCACTGGAACCCGACCCAGCGGCCCATTAATTTTGCCTTCCACTAATTCTTGATTTTAGCCCAACCACCAGCCAGTGTCATCTGCAAGAGTTTGTTCTCACTAAAGACCAGGTGGAACCCGCTGTTTCAAACTGCACTGGATCATTAGTCGGATTACTGTTCGGATTGAGAAAGATTTAAGTCTCTATTGCTGCGAATACAGAAATGTTCCTGAAAGTGAAGCTGCCACAACCTGATAGAAATCTTTAGGTTTTTCGTGGTTTGATGGTGATCCGTGTAATAGAGTATCAGAATATGGCAAGGTAATTCATCCGTTTGGTGCTCCTTCTTTCCCACTTCTTGCTAATTTTGCTCTGCGCGAAGCTGTATCTAAGTTTGGTTTTAATCATCTGTCAGATATCATCAACTATTGTTTTTATGTGGATGACTGCTTAGCATCTTTCAGTCATTATGAGTCTGCAGCTATTTTTGCATTAAGTATTAGCCATTGAATTGAATTCTTGATTTTCCCGTCGATTGATTGAACCGAAGTGCTCGGTCTCGGGTTGAAATGTCGGCTCCTTGTGCAGATGCTTCGACGATGTCCGGGCATTTAGTCAGTATACAATTGGTGGATGGTGGCTATGACCCGTTGCACAAGAGGTGGCTCTCGTGGCCCAAGTGGTCCAGTGGATAACGCTTTGGCGTTTGAAACTATGGGTACTGCGTTCGAGCCTCGGTGGGAACATCATCACTCACTGACAAATGCACGTACATCCAGCTGACGAGTCCCAAATAGGACGAAATGCGCATCCTGGATTCCACTGCTAGCCACCATCCACCAATTGTATACTAAGTATTAGCCATGTCTTAGCTACGGCTGGGTTACGTTTAACTAAATGTTCTCAAATAACCTATTCGTTTTAAAGCATGTAGTTTTGGAAGACAGATTTATCTACTGACACCTTACCAACTGAACCAATTGTCACGTTTAATATCGCAAACTCAAACACTTAAGTTGTACTTTATATACCCTTTTGCATTTTGTGCTAACTGTACATTTAATTGTCCAAATGAGCATTTTCACTAAATGTGCGCGAGTATTGTGTTCTTGATGTTTAGACGCCGAGTAACCCCATATTTAAGAGTTTTTACCATATTTTTACGATACGTTTCATTTAACAAAACAATAACCTTGCAACTCTTCAACGTTCTTATGTCAGTACAATAATATTCGGTGCTATTTGGTTTTATTTTGAGTCCATGAGCACGTCTCCTCAAAAGGTCATTCGTACAGTGGCTGTAACATACATATTTGGCTCGTTATGTGGTGATAAATGCGACACCTATGAAAAGGGTGTGGAACGTGTTACTAAGCCAGTTAAAGAGGAGATGTGCGTTGAACTTGGATAAGTGTAATATTACCTGCCCTGACAAGGACTGAGATTCAGGAGGCATGTCAATGGAGTTGAAGACTGAACGATCGATTCATGGTTGTTTGCACAAAATCAACTTCCCCAATTTTCGCGGAGGCATCAATACGACAGTCATCGTCTCATCGGTCGCTGTTCAGAAAGAAGTCAGAAGACAACCATCAGAAACCTTAATAGAAATATTTTTTATATGTTGGTGTTACAATAAAGAATTCCCAAGCGGCCGATCGGTGTTTTGGTTTTTTCGTCCGTTCGTACTAAGCGTTTCTGAAAAACTGCAAGGAACAGCGTGGGCCCGAGCGTAGCAAGAGCTGGTCATTAACGGTTTATGAGACATGAATGACATTTTCTGACGGTAGAAACAGATCTGGCGGATTCAAACAGTTGGTGAAAGTTTGGATAGTCACCGTTCATCTTTCCTGGTGCCGGTCAAGTCCTCTTTGAACAAGCAATATCTGGAACATTTTTGGAATTGGGTCAAGTTCAACAATGTCTGGGTCAAAGAAGGGACAGAGCGTCTTGGATGCAAACAGGAAAGTAAGTCATGGTGACTTGTCTGTTACTTGCAACGATGTGTCTGATGTTCAACATAACATGGTTGATGTTACTGTTTCGCCGTTCAGGGATAATAGGAACATCAAACTCCCTAAATTTGAACCACGGTGTTTCGATGGAAACCCGGTTGATTATTTACAGTTTGTTAAGGAGTTTGAGATCATGTTGAGTAGTTTTCAATTAAGTGATGAATTGAAGTTAATGTATTTGATGAGATATTGCACTGGAGATGCCGCAAGAGCTATACAGTGTTGTAAGTTTATGAAGCCAAAAGAGGGCTACTACGAGGCTATGAGCACATTACGTCAAAGGTTTGGAAGACCTTCAATGATTGTAAGGAACGTATACGAAGCTGTCAAAGGTAATGGCAGCCAACTTCGAGATGACTCCAAGGTACTTACTGAGTTTTTAGATAATCTTATGACTTATAAGAATACCTTGATTTCGATGAATTGGATGAGTGACTTCAACTTGAGTTTTATACTAGAAGTAATAGCAAGACGCCTACCTACTCGACTGCAAAGGAAGTGGGTGAAGATAAGCTCCCGTATGGAGGATGAGGGTATCGAGCCAAAGTTTGATGATATCCTGAAACTAGTAAAAGATAGTGTCAATCAATCTATGAGCAAGTTTGCCAGTCTATTACATCTCACCCCTAGAATACAGCAGTCTGAGAGCAAAATGCAATCATTGATGACGAATAGGCCTCAGAGAGGTGGACATCGAGAAGGCTCCATGATGTCTAGTAATGCATATAGACCTAGTGAGTGTAACAGGTTTCGTAGTACATCCTCAACAGATAAGTTACAAGATGCAAGACAAACACGGTTGTGTTTTACACGTTTGCAAGAGGTGCATACAGAGGTGAACTGTGAACCAGTGAGCGAGTTCAGTGATAAGCTAAATGTAAACCCCAGGCCTGACTCCGAATTGTGTGACGATAACGGTGTGGTCAAGAAGTCTGTAGTTGCAACTGGTATGTCGTTGTTGAATAGAGTGTCACAGCATAGAGTTACTGCTTCAGAGTGCAGTTCTGACCCTACAAGTTTACAAGGTATTACTAGTCAGAGTGAAGTTATAAAACCTTATAGTATTTGCGAGGAGGAACCAAAATTCTCTACTTCTGTTATTAAAGAGTTTGAAAATGATGAACTTGACGGTAAAGTGAATATTCGTGTTAATGATCATGATACTTCACATTAATCTTAGGTTGATCATGATGAGATGAAGGATATGCCTACTAATGCTAAGTTGAACAAGGGTTGTGTACAACATGAACGTGAAGTAGAAATAAATGCAGATGCAGTTGCAGAAGGCATGCATACTTGTGAGACCGTCAGTGTGAGTGATCAGCATGTTGCCCACCTATCATCAGGTGCTAGTGCTAAACCTGAGCTGATAGTAAAAGACAGCGGTGGTGGTGGTCTTATAGGTAGACAAATTTCTGAAAGTCGAGCAACAACAGCTTTTGATCCACCGCTAAGTTCATCAACTGGTGTCAGTCAGTCGTCGTTGGTGCTGTCATCCACAATGAAACAGGCACTCATAAACTCATGTATCTTGTGCAATGACTATGCTAGTATCAGTTCGTTTGAAAGGACGAATATCAATGGTCAGTTTAGTGAGGATAAGCCAAGTGTAAACGAGAGAGTAATTGTTAAATTGACTTGCATGAATAAAGGCATTTCTAGTTTCAAGATACTATTTGAATGTTATTATCTTTGGAGTAAATTACTCTGTGCCTACGCTTGGTTGACCAGACACTTCGTGTGTTTGTTCGTCATCTATATTCCACGATACAATGACATGGGCGCGTTGCCGTTCAGATTTGAGGATATAGATGATAGAAGGAAGTCAGCCAATGAACTCTGCGACGATTTTCCAACCTAGAGCGTCAACCTGAGAAGGGTTGCAGGTGTACTGGTGTTAGCCCTGCGATTCTTCAAAGGAATTCCATCGAGACACGATCTGCGAGTTTGTGTGTACCGTTTGTATATATGTGTGGTGTGTCATATCAATTGGTGGTGTTTTGGATTCATTGTGTTTACTCGTTGTTTTCGTACCTTGTTGTTATTGCGTAATTTTGTTAAAATTTTCGTCGTGATTACTTCTGAAGTTATTTCGAGTCTTCTACATCCGTGAATGAATTGATTGATGTTAAGGACAGCAGATGGGTCGTATACGCCGGGGAGGCTATTGCTGAGAATGAAATGCACACGGAGATAAATGTTAGCTGCGGTCCGACACGCCGGGAGAAAGAGTGTAAACGACTGAGGCTCGCATGCGTCACCGCTACTAGAACTGAGGCAGAATGAGTGACAAGCGATTGCAGTGGTAATTGGTAGTGAGTAGATAAGAGGATGAGCGTAGAGTATCGTGAGGTACTGCTATGGTCACGTTGCATTCTGCAAGAGTCATTCTAGCAAGTGGCGATTGTGTTGCAAGATGTCAAGAGGAGGTCTCTATCTGGAGGCGCAGGTCGTCATTGATGTGTGAGGTTGTGCTGTGAGTATGCTTGTGGTGTGTTGGCTTTTCTGTTTGTTTTCCATTTCAGCTCTGTCCGTGTGACCCAGGTTCTCGCAATGCCATCCAAGTCAACGTGCATTGATCGTGAAGGAAAAAAGGTATGGATCCCTGTTTTGCCGGGGAGTGTCAATGGAGTTGAAGATTGAACGATCAATTCATGGTTGTTTGCTTAAAATCAACTTCCCCAATTTTCGCGGAGGCATCAATACGACAGTCATCGTCTCATCGGTCGCTGTTCAGAAAGAAGAGTAAAACATCGTCAGAAGTAATATTATGATTTATTATTGTAATATTTGTTCACAGACCTTAGTCATACTTGATTTATATGTTGGTGTAACAATACAGAATCCTCAAGTCAACAATTGGTGTTTTGATTTTTTCGTCCGTCATTACTCAGCGTTTCTGAGAAACTTCAAGCGACAGCGTGAGCCCGAGCGTAGCGAGAGCTGGGCATTAACGGTTTACGAGACGTGACTGACAAGGCATGTGGAACAGTAATGAAGTTGGATGATCCACATATTCAGAGACATATTGAGGAATAGAGGAAATGGGTTAAGAAATTTGAGATCACTGGGTTAACATGCCTCATACGCCTATTTGAGCCATCAAGGGATCACGAGATAGTAGTCTTACTTGTTTTTGAAACACCTCTGAATTCGGATCTGGAACTGTTTCGAGATACCTTATAGATGTTCTTCTAGTGAAAGGGAACTAGGGAGTCCCACCTCTGAAGACTGTTTCCACTGCAAGACTAAAGCTTACTGCTGACTTTCCAGGCATTTATAAATGTGCAGCTGTATTTGAACTACCCTACGAACCCTACAATGTGTGAACCGATTCCATGACAGTGATGTGTCACATAAGTAACGAATCCGTTGGATATTTATGTTTCGTGGCTAACGGAGTGTTTCGAATTCGTGAATCAACGGTTATTGACCGGCTATGGTATTTGCCATCCAGGGAAAAAACCCTGCTGGTACAACATCAGAAGGAGCTACTAACATGAATACAGCTAAGGAAAAGTGGAGGAATTCTCGAAACGTGTGTGCCGTGTATGAACGTCCACAAGTTTTAGGAGCACCACATGAAAACCGTCATCCAGCTGTAATTCCAAGTCATAACCCAGTGACCGCCTCAACAGTGAGACACCATAATCCAGGAAACCATGTAGGTTTGACAAAAGTGCTGTCAAGCACCAGACAAAAATATCAGATAGTAGTGGGGCGCCAATGTTCGAAAACTGTCGATATAGTATGTGAGATATGGGCCGCAAAATTATCGCCTTCCGCAATAAATGATGGTTGCACGTATGATTACCATCTTATCTTATAATTGTTCCCTCGGGTTCCAAGTGGAAAATGAGGCTTCAGTAATAAGAAAAACATTATTAGTACTACAGTGGTACGTATCCACCCTCTTCTGTTCTCTGTACTTCTCTTTAGCTGGTCCCACGACTGCCCATAGTCTCTTATCTCCTACTACTATGCATTTCTTGTCACCCCACTCGTCGATTCTTATTCGAGTCCCACTCAGGGGCCTGATGCGCGGTGGCAACCAACGGTCTCCACGGCATGAGTCCGATCCACCTCCATTTTCTTCTAAATATTTGTTGAGGAAAAGACTCCTGTTTGATTTTTTACAAGCTTCTCTTTACTAATTCCATTCTGGCTATCTGATCATCGACACGGAAGGCAGACAGTTACCGGTAAAAGTTTGCTGTAGTCTGTTCGAAATATTCTCTTAAAGATTTGGCCAAGTATCTGGCACATATAAATGAACTGGCTAAACACTTCTATTGAAAATCCGAGTTTTATTCTTTCTGTTGAATGTAGAGGATTTCCAGTCTGATTTCAGGATGATGAATATGTACCCCGCTCTTGCGATCCCGTCTCTGACGTCCTCATCCGTTTCGTATGTAGCTGAATCGGTGCCACCCGGATAGGTGAAGGATAGTGGCTAGTGATTTTGTTGGCTGGTTTGTAAAATAAACAACCATCATAACCTCTGCCTTCTCTGTGTTCACCTGGGGTCTCATCATTTCTGCTTATCTTGCCAACTTGTTGGTTTTTGCCTGTAGATCATCGAGCTTGTGTTGTGTAATACATAAATCATATGCAAAGTTCAGATCTTCTAAAGCCTTCTCACCGACTCAGCTTATTTATGTCTTCTTGTTTCTGATGCACAGTGTCCCTCATAATCCAGCCCACCACAACCAGGAATATTGTCAGTAGCAGCAAACAGCCTTGTCCTGCTGTTGTCATCACTTCAGATGCTTCCCTGAGTTTTCCGTTATGGATCATCTGACATGTGGCATTGTCATATAGCCAGCTGTTGAATGAGGTTGATGAAGATTTGGACACCGTGCGCTGTAGTGTTGAAATGGTTACCGAATGACTTCTCGGTCAACGCTGTAGAAGACCCCTTCGAAGTCGACAAAACTGGGGTAGAACTTCGACTGCCATTGTTTGCTTAGTGTTATGATGATAAACAGAGCTGGAATTTGATCGGCAAATAATTTCCCATTTCCGAATCCAGCTAGTTCCAGTTGGCGGAGTTCTGCATCCAGTTCATCTTCTATTCCATTCATGAAAATATTACCAATATTTTATTTGGCGTGGGCAAGAGGATAATTCCTCGCCAGTTCATGAGGAGACATAACTTGCCCTTCTCTCATATTTCGGCAAGATAGCTGCCAATGGACGTGAACATTGAACGTTTGTTTTCGGGACTGGTAGCTATTGGTGGGCAACTAGAAGGCGCGAATGGTTCGATTGTGTACAATTTCGACGCGGACGAACGGAAACGAATAAAAGTGCCGTGGTGATTGACAATTTCTATCTCTGTATTGTTTAAGTACTTACTGTTGATTGTTAATACATTTCTTATATGAATTGAATAATAGTTCCGCCGAATACAAATTCCTGAATTCCGCCCTCTCTGTGTTTTGGTTGGATTCTCGTAATTCGGTCATCTAGAAATACTTAAACTACTATTACAAAAAAATTACAACATTTTGGCGTCGCGATGGAACTAAATAACCTTGGAAAATTTCCTGTAAATGGTTCACTGCGGGAAATTGCTGATTATCTTGAACGCTTCAATGCATGGTGCATTTAAAAGAATGTTCGGGATGACAAAATTCCAGCACATTTCATTACTGCTATTGGGCTACATTCATATAGCCCGCACTTACTTCATGACAAAGTAATCTACAATGAGCCTACCCCTATCTGTAAACTTTTCAGTGATTGGTTTGCAAACTTTAGTTTAGAAACACATATGCCTGGTGAAACCGCCCCCTTACTATCTCTTCCCTTGAAAGCATTGTGTTCACTAATCAGTTAATAGTACAAGCAATTAAAAGCCTTAAACCTTCCACTAGTACGGGACCGGATGGCCTCGCTTCGATAATTTTCAAAAACAGTGGGTGTGATATACCCTGTTACTTCTTAAATTCTTCTCAATATCTATGGACACTGGCACTTACCCTAGTGAGTGGAAAACTAGCTTCATAATTCCACATTACAAATCTGGTGATAGGGCAAACGTCCGCAATTACAGACCCATAAATATAACCCCAGTTATCTCACGAATCATGGAGAAAGTTGTAAAAGATCAATTGTCAGACTACCTAATTAGGGAAGATCTTGTTACAAGGTCTCAACACGGATTTCTCAAAAATAGATCCTGCGTTACTTGCCACTTCGACTTTTTCAACTGCACGTAAGCTAGTCGTTGTTCTCTACTTCGATATATCTAGGGCATTTGACATGGTATCTCACAGTATTCTCTTTGAGAAGCTGTACTCTTGTGGAATTCGCAACCCATTACTGAACTGGTTAAAATCATTTCTAAGCAACAGGGTACAAATAACCAAAGTTGGATCTGTATTGTCTCATCCTAGGCAGATCTCAAGTGGGGTCGTGCAAGGTAGTGTCCTAGGTCCACTTTTATTCACAGTCTACATTAACAGCATTTGCAAGTGCTTCACCTCAGGTAAACCATTCCTATATGCTGACGACCTCAAAGTCGTCTACTCCTGCTACACTCATGAATTAAGCGATATGGTAACTAAAATACATCTTGAACTAAGTAGTCTCGCAACATGGTGTGCTGAATCCTGTCTAAATTTTAACATTGACAAATGCGGCTGGATTTGTATCGGCAACAGTAACCTTGATCTAACTCTTGAAATAAATGGGCGAAAACTAGCTAAGCTCAACTCAGTCGTAGATCTCGGTATTAGATACTCTAGTAACCTAACGTTCGCTGAACAGACTGATTATGCCAGACGTAAAACGCGAAGGCTGATAGGATGCATAACACGCAATTTCTTTTGTTGTGAAACTAGGGTTTTATTATACAAAGTATGTGTCCGACCTATCTTAGAATACTGCCCGTTTATTCTTAGCGGACTAAGACAAAATGACAAGCTTAAATTAGAGGGAGTGCAACGGCAGTTTACCTCAAGAACTCTTGGTTTAGAAAGTGGTCTGGAATACCATGAGCGATGCGAAGACTAAGATTAGAACCCCTCTGGAAAAGACGCCTTAAGCTAAACCTTATCTTTTACTATAAGCTAACTAATCTTCTCTTGCATTCCTCCGAGCCAATAACTAAACCTACCGCTGTCATCAGTTACAATCTTAGAAATCATCACAACCTAGCTGCTATGGAGCACTGTCAGACTTACGTGCGGTACAACTTCTTCTTAAATAAGTTTTCAGTCATTTGGAATAGACTACCAGCTAATGTGCGCGATGCAAACACACTTCCAGTGTTCATCTCCTCAGTCACCAGACTGCTCAAAGATGACAATGCACTTTTGCGCCTGACTCTTACACCTTCTTTTTCACCCTACATAGATATTTTAAGTTCTTTAAACGTGTAGTTACAACAAACTACAATTATAAATTTTAATATTATTGGAACTAGATGATTAACATTTCTACACAGGACAGTAATATTAGTTTACACATAATATAAAAGTTAGCATAACGGGACTAGTTAGTTTGTGTACCAAAATAACCACAGTTACTAAACAGAATATATATGTATATATTTATTAATCACTCCTTAAGGACTCCCGTTGCTTTCTTTTGCGTTGCTGTTGTTTGTCTTCTTTTTTCTCTCACCATTTCAGCTTCCATTTGACTTTTTGAATGAGAATGAATAATGTGGATATTTGACCATTTACAATGACAAATGATCTGCAAACATTATTGGTCCCGTATCTTTCAGTTGCCTGGTTAATAACGAATTAACTTTCTCCACGACGCAACCTGGATTACATTTGTGGAATATACTCTTATACCAATGGAAAAGTATCTATTTGTAATACAACGTCACGATTGTAGCTTATAACATAACTGATCGTATCTGTAAAAATAGCTTCCTTATTACCCAATTTGGATATAAATCAAAAATGAGATTCGGATTTGTACACACCCAAGTTATATTGAGGAATTACTTCAAGCTTTATTTTTTCCCAAGTATTTTTAATCCATCCAAAACTTACTTGGGTTTTTTTGTTAATGCGAAGACAATATTCCTATATTTCATGATGTGCTCCATTGAATGACTTGTTATATTGTGGAATAACTTCAAGCTTTATTTTTTCCCAAGTATTTTTAATCCATCCAAAACTTACTTGGGTTTTTTTGTTAATGCGAAGCAATATTCCTATATTTCATGATGTGCTCCATTGAATGACTGGTTATCATATTGTTTCCACAAACCAAAGTCAAAAACGCCAGCAACCATGTAATTTAACCATAAACCGAATTTATGAAATTTAAATAATGCTTATCCATGCCTGTACATTTGGTGTGTCCTACACAGGTAGGAAAAAATATGTATTTTATTAAAACATTATTATTGATTATGATTGCTAATCGTATATGTAATTTATCATCTCTAAATTATCATATTGATGATGCCTGTAAACTGGCGTCCCTCATGTACAAAATAAGAATATACTATTATTATTATTATTAAAAGTGCTGTCAAGCACCAGACAAAAATATCAGATAGTAGTGGGGCGCCAATGTTCGAAAACTGTCGATATAGTATGTGAGATATGGGCCGCAAAATTATCGCCTTCCGCAATAAATGATGGTTGCACGTATGATTACCATCTTATCTTATAATTGTTCCCTCGGGTTCCAAGTGGAAAATGAGGCTTCAGTAATAAGAAAAACATTATTAGTACTACAGTGGTACGTATCCACCCTCTTCTGTTCTCTGTACTTCTCTTTAGCTGGTCCCACGACTGCCCATAGTCTCTTATCTCCTACTACTATGCATTTCTTGTCACCCCACTCGTCGATTCTTATTCGAGTCGCACTCAGGGGCCTGATGCGCGGTGGCAACCAACGGTCTCCACGGCATGAGTCCGATCCACCTCCATTTTCTTCTAAATATTTGTTGAGGAAAAGACTCCTGTTTGATTTTTTACAAGCTTCTCTTTACTAATTCCATTCTGGCTATCTGATCATCGACACGGAAGGCAGACAGTTACCGGTAAAAGTTTGCTGTAGTCTGTTCGAAATATTCTCTTAAAGATTTGGCCAAGTATCTGGCACATATAAATGAACTGGCTAAACACTTCTATTGAAAATCCGAGTTTTATTCTTTCTGTTGAATGTAGAGGATTTCCAGTCTGATTTCAGGATGATGAATATGTACCCCGCTCTTGCGATCCCGTCTCTGACGTCCTCATCCGTTTCGTATGTAGCTGAATCGGTGCCACCCGGATAGGTGAAGGATAGTGGCTAGTGATTTTGTTGGCTGGTTTGTAAAATAAACAACCATCATAACCTCTGCCTTCTCTGTGTTCACCTGGGGTCTCATCATTTCTGCTTATCTTGCCAACTTGTTGGTTTTTGCCTGTAGATCATCGAGCTTGTGTTGTGTAATACATAAATCATATGCAAAGTTCAGATCTTCTAAAGCCTTCTCACCGACTCAGCTTATTTATGTCTTCTTGTTTCTGATGCACAGTGTCCCTCATAATCCAGCCCACCACAACCAGGAATATTGTCAGTAGCAGCAAACAGCCTTGTCCTGCTGTTGTCATCACTTCAGATGCTTCCCTGAGTTTTCCGTTATGGATCATCTGACATGTGGCATTGTCATATAGCCAGCTGTTGAATGAGGTTGATGAAGATTTGGACACCGTGCGCTGTAGTGTTGAAATGGTTACCGAATGACTTCTCGGTCAACGCTGTAGAAGACCCCTTCGAAGTCGACAAAACTGGGGTAGAACTTCGACTGCCATTGTTTGCTTAGTGTTATGATGATAAGCAGAGCTGGAATTTGATCGGCAAATAATTTCCCATTTCCGAATCCAGCTAGTTCCAGTTGGCGGAGTTCTGCATCCAGTTCATCTTCTATTCCATTCATGAAAATATTACCAATATTTTATTTGGCGTGGGCAAGAGGATAATTCCTCGCCAGTTCATGAGGAGACATAACTTGCCCTTCTCTCATATTTCGGCAAGATAGCTGCCAATGGACGTGAACATTGAACGTTTGTTTTCGGGACTGGTAGCTATTGGTGGGCAACTAGAAGGCGCGAATGGTTCGATTGTGTACAATTTCGACGCGGACGAACGGAAACGAATAAAAGTGCCGTGGTGATTGACAATTTCTATCTCTGTATTGTTTAAGTACTTACTGTTGATTGTTAATACATTTCTTATATGAATTGAATAATAGTTCCGCCGAATACAAATTCCTGAATTCCGCCCTCTCTGTGTTTTGGTTGGATTCTCGTAATTCGGTCATCTAGAAATACTTAAACTACTATTACAAAAAAATTACAACATTTTGGCGTCGCGATGGAACTAAATAACCTTGGAAAATTTCCTGTAAATGGTTCACTGCGGGAAATTGCTGATTATCTTGAACGCTTCAATGCATGGTGCATTTAAAAGAATGTTCGGGATGACAAAATTCCAGCACATTTCATTACTGCTATTGGGCTACTTTCATATAGCCTAGTGAAGACTTTGACGTTTCCAGATAAACCCATTTCTCTGTCATATGTCAAGATTCGTGAACTTCGGATACATCGCTTTCATATAACTGCTTTTGAGACGCGAGAGAGAGCTCAATTCAATAAACTGGTTCGTGCTCCCAATCAGAAGATAAGAGACTTCATTCTTCAACTTCAAATATAAGCTTCGAAGCGCAACTTTGGAGATCAGCTGCATACTCAACTACGTGATCGTCTAATTGCTGGAATCAATATTCCTAAGTTAGAGAAAGAGTTAATTCAGATTCCTTCTTGTACCTTTCACACTGCTAAAGATTTATGTATTACATATGAAGATGTTAACGGTGAATACTCTGCTCCCACTTCGTCAGTATCTGATGTCATGCTGTCCAAAGTCTAAAATACAAGTGTTCATGGAAAGCAATCCAAACTGCCGTCCACAGGTAATAGAATGCAGCGAGAGATCAAAAACATTAAATCGTGTTTTTCCTGTGGAAAGTTACATCTACGAAGCACTTGCCGTTTTCGGGGTGCTAAGTGTCACAAATGTGGTAAAGTTGGACACATCAAGACTGTTTGCAGAAGTTCGAATACTTATGTTACTCAGAATCCTGATAATTCTCCCAATCTGTCTAGTAAAATGGAGTCAATGTGTCTTTCAACTTTTCAAAATACTCAATCTCATTCAATGAAAACCTCCACTACAAGTTCAGCAACTCAGGCGTCAATTTTTCTCAAAAATGAGGTAGCCGAGTTACAACGCGAACTGTCGAAAACACGAGAGGAACTGGATGAGATGAGAGAGCAACTGATTTAAATGGAGGAATTGTTGCATATGCATAGACTGCGTCTGTCGAATGCAGAGCATACAAGTACCCGTGAAAGTCCTGCAAAACTTTTCAAATCTCGAATTCTCAGAAAGCATCTGATGTCCACGATTTCTAATGTACATTATTACAAAGGTAATGACTATAGACCTTCTGTTGGAATTGTACTACAAAAAGTGGGAAATCGAGTGGTGAAGATATTAGACATCAAAGATCACTCACTTCATAACGGACACCTGGACAAAGTGACAATAAATGAAGTAGATCGTTCCAATTATAATATTAATAATTCCGCCACTAATCCTGATTTTGTAGATAATTCTGAAATAAGTCCAGATGACAGTGATGAAGATAATATCACAGAATCAGTTAGAAGGTCGCAGCTACTTGCAAGCAAACCGAGACATCGTTATAAATACGCAAGGAGATATTCGACGTGTGGCGGATGTGGTAATAGACAATTTCTATCTCTGTATTGTTTAAGTACTTACTGTTGATTGTTAATACATTTCTTATATGAATTGAATAATAGTTCCGCCGAATACAAATTCCTGAATTCCGCCCTCTCTGTGTTTTGGTTGGATTCTCGTAATTCGGTCATCTAGAAATACTTAAACTACTATTACAAAATATTACAACAAGTACATAATAAACGTGTATAAATCAGTTGTTTGTAGACTTGTACTGTTCTCCACTTTAATTGCCAAACAACATAATTTACTTCTTACAATAATGGTGTTTTGGAGTCATAGTCGAAGAAAGTACATAGTCTTTATGGGTGTGGAGCCTCATCGTAACAATAGGAACTTAGGGATAATTTCCTTGACAGATTTTATTCGTTTCCTCGATTCAATTCTGAGGCAGTTTCTATTCATCTGTTCGTTTTCTCGAGCCTTTTCTGGAACTTCCTGGATTATTTACTGGGTCTGCAGCCAATATGTCTTTCGACACGGATTATCAGCCCAATTTGGATTCCTTGGGGACGAAGAATAATCCCTGGGTCAAGAAAGGGAGGTGGCACCACGAAAGCAGACAAGAGAGTAAGTGACGATGAATTGCGTGTTAAGTGTAATGATATGCATGATCCTAAGCATGATGAGTCTGATATTCACGATTCGAAGATCAGGCATAGTGGTGCTTTAAGGCACCTAAGGTTTGAACATCGGTACTTTGATGGAAAACCAGTCGAATACCTACAGTTTATCAAGGAGTTTGACGTCATGCTGAGTGGTGTCATTTTATATGACGAAATGAAGTTAATGTATTTATTGAGGTATTGCACTGCTGTTGCTTCAAGAGCCATACGGTGCTGCAAGTTTGTGTCCCCGAACGAAGGATATACAGAGGCTATAAGGATACTACGTCAAAGGTTTGAGAAACCATTTATGATATCTCGTAGTATTTTTGAGACCGTGAAAGGTAATGGATCGCAGTTAAACGATAATTCAGGGGAATTCTCAGAGTTCTTGGACAGTTTAATGGTATATAGAAATACCCTTGTGTCTCTCAATTGCGTAGACGAATTGAATTCAAGTTCCGTGCTTGAGACTGTTGCCAAGAAATTACCGGTTCGTCTGCAAAGAAAGTTCATAAAGATCAGCTCCTGTCTAGAAGAAGAGGGTTTAGAACCCGGGTTGGGTGGTATTATGAGCCCGGTGAAAGACAGTGTCAGCCAAGCTTTGAGCAAGTTTGCTAGTATACTGCATCCCACCCCTGGAATAGAGAAATCAGAGAGCAAACCTCAATCATTTATGACGAAAGGGTCTCAGAGAAGCGGATATCGAGAAAGACTTATGGTGTCTAGTAATCCATACAAACTTAATGAGTGTGACAGCTTTCGTCCCCAACAAATAGGTTACAAGCTGCAGGGAAAACACGGTTGTGTTTCGTCCGTTTGCAAGAAGAGCATACAAAGGCGAACTGTGAAGAAGCGACCAAGTTTAGTGGTAAGCTAAATGTGAAGTCAGCGTCATGTGACTCCGAATCATGCGAAGATAATGGTGCGGTGAAGAAGCCTGTAGTTGCAACTGGTAAGCCATTGTTCAAAAGAGTATCACAGACGACACCGCAGTTTGTGCAGAAGATGAGAGTTAAAGTTCCAGAGTTCAGTTCTGACTCCACAAGTTCTCAAGGTATTACTAGTCAGAGTAAAGTTATAAAACCTTTAAGAATTTATGAGGAAGAGCCCAAATCATCTACTGATGTTATTAAAGAGTTTGAAAATGGTGAAGTCGACCAGATAGACGACGGTAAAGTGGATATTTGTGACAATGGTCATGATAGTGCACATTTGTCTTTGGCCGATCATGATGAGATGAGAGGAATGCCTACTACTACTGAGTTGATCAAAGGTTCTGTACAACTTGAACGTGAAGTAGAATTAAGAGTAGATGCGGTTGCAGAAGGTATGGACACTGGCGAGACCGTCAGTGTAAATGATCAGCGTGTAGCCCACCTATCGCAAGATGTTAATGCTAAGCTGGAGCTAACAATAAAAGATAGCAGTGGTAGTGATCTTGCGGATAGACAAACTCCTAAAGGTCGAATAACAACAGCTTCTGATCCACCGCTGAGTTCATCAACTGGTATCAATCAGTCGTCGTTGGTGTTGTCATCCACAATGAAACGGACGTCCATGAACTCACGTGTCTTATGCTATGACTATGCTAGTATCGGTCCGTTTGAAGAGACGAACGTCAATGGTCAGTTTAGTGAGGATAAGCCAACTGAGTATAACAAGGTAATTCTTAAACTGACTTGCACGAATAAAGGCCTTTCAGGTCTCAAGTTACCATTTGAGTGTTATTATCGTTGGCGCGAATTGCCCTGTGCCCACGCTTGGTTGGTCAGATACGTCGTACGTTTGTTAGTCATCTAGATTGCACGATACAATGTCATGGGCATGTCACTGTTCAGAGTTGAGGATATAGATGATGGAAGGAGATCACCAAATTCACTCAACGACGATTTTCCAACCTAAGGCGTTGTCAATGTAGTTGAAGACTGAACGATCGATTCATGGTTGTTTGCTCAAAACCAACTTCCCCAATTTTCGTGGAGGCATCAATACGACAGTCATCGTCTCATCGGTCACTGTTCAGAAAGAAGTCAGGAGACAACCGTCAGAAGTAATCTTGTGATTCATTATTGTAATATTTGTTCATAGACCTTAGTTGTACATTGGCTATATGTTGGTGTTAGAACAAATAATTCTCGAGTCACCAAAGTGGGTTCTGGTTTTTGCGTCCGTTCGTACTAAGCGTTTCTGAGAAGCTTCGAGGAACAGCATGAGTCCCAGCGTAGCAAGAGCTGGGCATTAATGTTTTACGAGACGTGACTGACAGTTTCTGACGGTACGGTGTCAGTTTCTGACGGTACGGTGTCAGATTCTGACAGGGTTGAGACAGTTGGTGACAGTTTGGATAGTCACCGTTCATCTTTCCTGGTGCCGGCCAAGTCTTCTTTGAACAAGCAATATCTGGAACATTTTGTAATTGGTCAAGTTCAACAATGCCTGGGTCAAAGAAGGGACAGAGCGTCTTGGATGCAAACAGGAAAGTAAGTCATGGTGACTTGTCTGTTACTTGCAACGATGTGTCTGATGTTAAACATGGCATGGTTGATATTACTATTTCGCCGTTCAGGGATAATAGGAACATCAAACTCCCTAAATTAGAACCACGTTGTTTCGACGGAAACCCGGCTGATTATTTGCAGTTTGTTAGAGAATTTGAAATCATGTTGAGAGGCTTTTTATTACATGATCAAATGAAGTTAATGTATTTGACGAGATATTACACTGTAAATGCTTCAAGAGCTATCAAGTTCTGTAAGCATATGAAGCCAAAAGAGGGCTACTACGAGGCTGTGAGCATATTACGTCAGAGGTTTGGAAGACCTTCGATGATTGCAGGGAAATTATTCGAGGCTGTTAAGGGTAATGGTGGTCAATTACAGGATGACTCCAAGGCACTCACTGAGTTTTTAGATAATTTGCAAATTTACAAGAATGCAATGATTTCGATGAATTGGATGAGTGACTTCAACTTGAGTTTTATACTAGAAGTAATAGCAAGACGCCTACCTACTCGACTGCAGAGGAAGTGGGTGAAGATAAGCTCCCGTATGGAGGATGAGGGTATCGAGCCAAAGTTTGATGATATCCTGAAACCGGTAAAAGATAGTGTCAATCAATCTATGAGCAAGTTCACCAGTATATTGAATCTCACCCCCAGAATACAGCAGTCTGAGAGCAAAATGCAATCATTGATGACGAATAGGCCTCAGAGAGGTGGACATCGAGAAGGCTCCATGATGTCTAGTAATGCATATAGACCTAGTGAGTGTAACAGGTTTCGTAGTACATCCTCAACAGATAAGTTACAAGATGCAAGACAAACACGGTTGTGTTTTACACGTTTGCAAGAGGTGCATACAGAGGTGAACTGTGAACCAGTGAGCAAGTTCAGTGATAAGCTAAATGTAAACTCCAGACCTGACTCCGAATTGTGTGACGATAACGGTGTGGTCAAGAAGTCTGTAGTTGCAACTGGTAAGCCATTGTTGAATAGAGTGTCACAGCATAGAGTTACTGCTTCAGAGTGCAGTTCTGACCCTACAAGTTTACAAGGTATTACTAGTCAGAGTAAAGGTATAAAATCATTAGGGATTTGTGAGGAGGAACCAAAATTGTCTACTTCTGTTATTAAAGAGTTTGAAAATGATAAAGTTGACGGTAAAGTGAATATTCGTGTTAATGATCATGATACTTCACATTAATCTTAGGTTGATCATGATGAGATGAGGGATATGCCTACTACTGCTAAGTTAAATAAAGGTTCTGTACAACTACAACGTGAAGTAGAATTGAACGCAGATGCAGTTCCAGAAGGTGTGCATACTTGTGAGACAGTCAGTGTAATTGATCAGCGTGTAGCCCACCTATCATCAGGTGCTAGTGCTAAACCCGAATTAGTAGTGAAAGACAGCAGTGGTGGTAATCTTGCATTTAGACAACTATCTGAAAGCCGAAAAAGAACAGTTTCTGATCCACCGCTAAGTTCATCACCTTGTGTCACTCAGTCATCGTTGGTGTTTTTATCCACAATGAAATGGACGTCCATGAACTCACGTGCCTTATGCAATGACTATGATAGTATTGGTGCGTTTGAAAAGACGAAAGATATTGCTCAGTTTAGTGAGAATAAGCCAAGTGTAAACGAGAGAGTAATTGTTAAATTGACTTGCACGAATAAAGGCGTTTCTAGTTTCAAGTTACTATTTGAATGTTATTATCTTTGGTGTAAATTACTCTGTCTCTATACTTGGTTGATGAGATATGTCGTGTGTTTGTTGGTCATCTATATTCTACGATACAATGACATGGGCGTGTTGCCGTTCAGATTTGAGGATATAGCTGATAGAAGGAAATCAGCAAATGAACTCTGCGACGATTTTCCAACCTAGGGCGTCAACCTGAGAGGGGTTGTAGGCGTACTGGTGTAAGTCCTACAATTCTCCAAAGGGTAGCGCATCAATGAGCAGTCCAATGTGCTTGGTGTGTGATTTTGTACATATGTTCATATTGTATATACTGAATTGATATCATCTGTCATCTAGCTGTTGGTAATTCTGTTTGTGTCCGGACGACTTCCGCTTGTGTCATCAACCTGAGAAGGAATGTAGGCGTACTGCTGTAAGTCCTACAGTTCTTCAAGTGTAGTTTGTTGTACCAGAATCCACAACATTTGATGTGTTGATTGTACTTATGTTTGTGTTAAATAATTGTGTGAGTTCCAATTATTGTAATTGTTGAATAATCTTGTTTGTGTCCGGACATTCCACAACCTACAATCGTCAACCTGTGAAGGGTTGTAGGCGTACTGGTGTTAGCCCTGCGATTCTTCAAAGGAATTCCATCGAGACACGATCTGCGAGTTTGTGTGTACCGTTTGTATATATGTGTGGTGTGTCATATCAATTGGTGGTGTTTTGGATTCATTGTGTTTACTCGTTGTTTTCGTACCTTGTTGTTATTGCGTAATTTTGTTAAAATTTTCGTCGTGATTACTTCTGAAGTTGTTTCGAGTCTTCTACATCCGTGAATGAATTGATTGATGTTAAGGACAGCAGATGGGTCGTATACGCCGGGGAGGCTAGGCTATTGCTGAGAATGATATGCATACGGAGATAATTGTTAGCTGCGGTCCGACACGCCGGGGAGCGGGAGTGTAAACGACTGAGGCTCGCATGCGTCACCGCTACTAGAACTGAGGCAGAATGAGTGACAAGCGATTGCAGTGGTAATTGGTAGTGAGTAGATAAGAGGATGAGCGTAGAGTATCGTGAGGTACTGCTATGGTCACGTTGCATTCTGCAAGAGTCATTCTAGCAAGTGGCAATTGTGTTGCAAGAGGATGCCTTTAACTGGAAGGTGCAGGTCGTCAGCGATGTGTGAGATTGTGCTGTGAGTATGCTTGTGGTGTGTTGGCTTTTCTGTTTGTTTTCCATTTCAGCTCTGTCCGTGTGACCCAGGTTCTCGCAATGCTATCCAAGTCAACGTGTATTGGTCGTGAAGGAAAAAAGGGTTGGATCCCTGTTTTGCCGGGGAGTGTCAATGGAGTTGAAGATTGAACGATCAATTCATGGTTGTTTGCTCAAAACCAACTTCCCCAATTTTCGCGGAGGCATCAATACGACAGTCATCGTCTCATCGGTCGCTGTTCAGAAAGAAGTCAGGAGACAACCATCAGAAGTAATCTTGTGATTCATTATTGTAATATTTGTTCACAAACCCTAGTAAAAACATTATTTTTATATGTTGGTGTAACAATAAAGAATTTTCGAGTGGCCAATCGGTCTTTTGGTTGTTTCTTCCGTTATTACTAAGCGTTTCTGAAAAACTGCAAGGAACAGCGTGGGCCCGAGCGTAGCAAGAGCTGGGCATTAACGGTTTATGAGACGTGGCTGACAGTCATATTAAGTTGTTTTACTGCATCAAATGGTGCCGAGGTCGATTCCAGAATCCTCCATTTGCTCCATTTGTGTCTGCATGGCGGACTGTATTCGTAAGTTCAGAAAAATGTTGAAAACTGTTTGAAAACCAGTTGCTTCTTGATTTCAGATCATGAATACTCATTTACAGCATGTTTGCCAGCGTCTTTGAATGGTAGAATTGGATCGTTCATGGAATTTGAGTGGTTATGAGATAGATGGTTTGGAATTAATCCTCATTTCAGTTTAGATGCAGGGTTTTTCGACCTCGACCAGAAGATGAATAGGAGCAGCAGAATAACAGAAAGAGAAAGCATGTGAAAATGAAAAGGGCATTAATATTTTATGCACTTATAAATTTTTATGTCAATTGTATATTATACATTAGTAAAAATTTACGTTTATTTTAGTTATGTTTTCACGTATTTATGCGGAGTCTTAGAGTTCATTTAATGTCATAATATGTACTAATGAGTCTGAGCGTTTTAGCGTTCTAATGTCTGGTGCGTTTTAGAAATATGTGATGGGTTCTGGTAGGGATAATCGTTGGGATAAAAGTGTATATAGCAAGCGTTTGAAGGTTACACTAGAGTGACACGTCCTATTTCTAAGGGTAAACTAATCCTGTATGTTCCGTACTAAGTCTTTATGCATCCATGCTACTAGTTTATTTATAGTTTTTAGATTGCAAAGGGTGTTGAAGTGCGTCTTTTAGGTGCTGTAGTAGATTAGGGCTTGATTCGTTCTAGGAGTAAATAGTTTATTAGTATAATCAGTAGAGTGAAACAGTCTGTATAGAGAGCGTTTGAAGCTTGTAACCGAAGAGCAAGTTCTGACATCTAGGGGCAGGCTATTCCATATTTTAGAATACATGACTGTGAAGAAGTTTTCACGGAGTGTTGACTTAAAAGAATGAGTTGTCACTGTGGAGGTTTGGTTACGCAGATGGTAAGAACCTTCCTGTGCGAATTGTATGTCCCTGTTACCTGAGAATGATATTTTGTGAAGGACCTTAAAGAAGAGTATTAGGTTTATAATAAGTCGCCTTGTCCAAAGTGGGTCAAGGTTTAGGATCATGCACCGTGAGATGTAGTCTTTCTTACAATCGTAGCCAAGTAGTTTTGAGGTAAAATTTGAAAATTTGAACTCTTGCGCTACAGGTGTTCAGTTTCTGCGTGAATCATTTTTCCTTAATATTTTGGAAATTAGCCGCTTTCCTCACATTATCCAGTTATCCATAGTCAACAAGGATTGTATTGTATCAACTGGAACAACATATAGCATTCACTCGTGAAATCTACGTCAAGAATCCTCGGATACCCTATCTAACTACGTGGAACTCAGGACTTTATCCACAGCAAACTCTGTAAAGGAAAGTCTGACTTTTTATTTTTGCAATATAAATCTGTTTATCGTTGTTGTTTTGATACTTCGATAATACAGCTATCTTATTTTTATATCCTCAAGACTTTTTTTCCGGAAATTGTGAAGTTTCTTATTTCTGTAATGGTTAAGTCTATCAAACGTGTAAGTACCGTTAAGAGACTGAGATCTAATACTAGTCAGCCATCTGAAGGCCTCAGCTCCGTTGACAATTCTACACTGTTTACACCAGCCATACCCAGAGTTATGGTATCTGATATCATGGAGGAATTAGCAGAGAATGCGGCTTGTAGCAAAAATGATTTACTGACACTTCAGAAGTCAATAGCAGAACTACAGAGCAAGTTTGACAGCATTATGCCTCTCACGCAACTGTGTGACCCACCACAAAACATCTGTTTTGAATCACTAATCAAATCCGAGCGCATAATTGACTATTTGGCTGAAGAAGCTGTTAAGAGGATTATGTCTTCACATAACGTCTTGGCCTATAACATTCCAGACAGAGAGCCGATTGCCAAACTTAAGAATTCGTGTCTAAAGGCTTGTAATATGTCGTTGACAGAATGTCAGGTTTTGCGTCTTCGTAAGAAATCTGCAAACCACCCGTGTCCTGTGCTTTTCAAGTTTAGGTCTACCGAAGAAGCCAGGAATTTTCTGAAATCGGGTAAGAAAATAGGCTCTTCAACACCATACACTAACATTAGGGTTGCACCTGATTTAACACCATGCCAAAGGCGATGCCGCTCAGGAACAGTGAACCCTGATAACTCTAATAGGATAACTGTAGATGATGTTCCGTGCGTTATTCCGTCTATTGAAATATCTGATCACGGCATGCAACAGACATTTTCGCAGGTAGTGGCTAATGTTAGCCAAGCATTATATAACGATATTGATGCAGACACTGAAATGGTGGACATAGATGAGTCAACGGGAAATAATGTTGAAATACATCGTTTTCACACTGACGCAAAAGTCAAGACACCGAAACCATCAAAACCCATCCCACTGGTGGTCCAACCATTGCCTTATAAGTCAGTTACTCCTCGGTCTGACAATCCACACTCTGTAAAGCACCAGTCGAATGTAGCCACCCAAGTTGGCAAGTTTTCTAGGCGTTATGACAAACGTCCCATTTCCATTAAGAAAACTAAAGCTCATGAGGTGTTCAAGCCACAGAAACCCTACATAGCATGTGCTGACTGCCCTGTTAGCCATCATCAGCCAGATAATCATAAGATAGGGGAAAAAGAAGTAAATAAATTAAATACTAAACCCGGAGCAAGAAAGCTCTTTGATAAGAAAGAGACGAAAGCACCTGTAGGCCTTCTTTGTAAGAGAAAGTCAAATATGGTAGACGAAGCTCCTAGGGGTAGGCCTAATTGGTGCCAAGTGGAAAGCCAATTTTATCGAATCCCTAATTCTAGACAAACAGCACAGCAAAGTAGTAGGTATTGTTCTGCACATCCACTACGTAAACCCCTTGTCAACCAGCCCACTTCTAATATTCTGTCTACTGAAAGTTATAGAAAATACCCCAAACATCGGCCACAGACCACATTTAGCAAGCCAACAGAACCCATTCATATATCTTATGTGTCTAGTGGGGAGCATGTGCCGATTTCTGCACAAAACTTGCCATGGTCTGATGAATACCAGAAACAGATACCAACACTTCATTCTTATACTGGCAACAAATTACCGAATACACATATCGGTTATACCTTAGGGCAGGATTTTCACCAGCGTCAGTTAACAGAAACACCTGGAATCATGCATATAGCACGCATGATATCGGATCAATTCCTTGCTGGCATAGCGAACAGTCTACAGCTAGGGCAAGGCATATTTCCCGGGAGATAGCTGACACAGTGTCGACACCAAACGCGGATACTAATATCTCTAAAATATTAATATCTGATTATCACACAGGTGTCTCTCACTGCATACCATATCCAAACGTAAGCCCATCCCTGACTACCACCTCAAAAATCTACCTGAAGTCTTCCTACGATCCAAAGATATTGGTAAATGAGTCTGATAACATGTATATAGAGGATACTCACGGATTATTTTACCAAGATGTTGTCCGCTCACTGAAACCACATAGCCAGTGTTTATCTATTATCCTAGTAAATACGAGATCAGTTCTAAGCAAACATTTAGCACTAAGTACAATAGCTTCTATATGCAGACCGTCATTGATTATGATCACCGAAGCCTGGTGCACAAGTGAAATCTCCAATGACAGCCTAAGGATTGATAAATACAACCTTTTTCGCGGGGACAGACGGACAGGTCGTGGGGGTGGAACACTAATTTACTGTGAACAATCCATGTGTGCAACCCAGTTTAGTAACCCAATTCTGTCACAACTCAATGACTCGATCTGGGTCGAAATAAAAGTTGTCAGAAGTAAACCTATACTTGTGGGTTGTGTGTACCGGCCCCCTTCATCCAGCAGGGAATATGATAATATGCTTAGCAATATCTTTAATGTTACAGCCAATCTTCCTTTCAGTTATAAAATTATCGGAGGCGATTTCAACTTGCCAGAAGTATCATGGTCTTCACTCCGAGGACCCCAAAGGTACGATAATCTCATAAATTCCATCGTCACAGGAGGGTGGACACAACACATAAATTCACCCACTAGATCCGCAAATATCCTAGACCTTATTTTCACGAACAACATAACGCCATCTACCGTACATGTTGGACATGAATTTCCAGGTAGTGACCATAGAATAGTAGTTTGTTCTTTTGACATCTTTCCTGAAACAAAACGCAGAGATGAAGCTGGCCAGATACCTATGAGATTGTACACACATGCTGACTGGGACTTGTATCAGCACCTAATTAGATGTTCTAATTGGGACTCGTACTTTTCGAACCAGTCCTTAGATGCAATTCTTAACAACTTCTATCAGAATATTAACTCAATTCACGACGTCATTGCACCCGAGAAGATTCTTAACTTCAGATTCCCCCAAAGTGATTATATTCCGACATCGTTTAGAAGAAGTCTACGTAAGCACTCAATAAAATACTACAGATATCATGACTTATCGTCATTAATTGCCATAACGTCCCTTCTCAGTAGAATTGAAGAGTTGAGAAATATAGGCCTCAGAAACAAAGAAATGCAGGCCATTCATGCACCGCATAACTCAGGAGAAATAGCCAAACTTTTTAAAAGTAGGTTGATGAACTCCAAAACACCCTATCCGAAAATAATATACTTAGACGGCATTGCTTACGAAAATAATGAGGCGATATGTGAACTGTTTAGCAAGCACTTCGCCAGATTATACACCTTAGAGAACGATGAAGTCGTGGATTTCCCACGTAAAACAGACGAATGTTTAAGTGACATAATTTTCACCACACATGAGATCGATAAAGCTGTCGCAAATCTTAAGCTTAGTAACACTACTGGCCCAGACGGTATATCTTCCGTTCTGCTGAAAAAAGGTGGTAATGACATGAGTTTACTCTTACTCAAGTTATACTCAATTTCATTAAGCGATGGGACATACCCTAACTGCTGGAAGAAGTCTTATATTGTACCTATCCATAAATACGGGCCTATAGCTGATATCAACAACTACCGCCCCATCAACATCACGTCTGTAGTTTCACGTGTAATGGAAAAGATAGTTAAGACTCAAATCATTCAGTACTTGCTGTCAAATGACCTACTATCCCCATCCCAATACGGTTTCTTAAGTAGAAGGTCGTGCATTACTTGCCACTTAGATTATTTTGACTACATCACACAAAGCATTGATAATGGGCGTTCGGTAACAACATTGTTTCTTGACGTTAGCAAGGCCTTCGATAAAGTCCCACATATCAGACTCCTAACAAAACTCCAATCCTACGGAATAACCGGAAATCTTCACAAATGGATAAGTTCTTTTCTCACAGAAAGAGAGCAATTAGTCAAAATCAACCACCAGTTGTCTTCCTCAAAGCCGATAACCAGTGGTGTAATACAAGGTAGTGTTCTTGGCCCTATTCTATTCCTCTTATTTATAAATGACATAGTCTCTGTAATCAAGTATGGCAAGCCATACCTTTTTGCAGATGATCTCAAGATAGTATATGATTATGGGTACGGTGATATGAGCGTCGAAAGCAAGATCCAACAAGACTTAAATGATCTAGGCGATTGGAGCGAAAAGTGGCAACTGACTTTCAACCCAGACAAGTGCGGTATAACCCACCTTGGACGCTGGAAACCGATAATGTGCCTATATATGTACGGTAAGCTCCTCTCAAAACTGAACACAGTCACAGACCTCGGGATAACATACTCAGATTTATCCTTTTCCGATCACGCAAATAAGGTTGTATCTGACTGTAAACGACTTACTGGCTTTGTACTGCGTAACTTCTACACCCAAGAAGCAAGATTAGCTATATATAGGACATGTATCCGTCCCAAACTTGAATATTGTGCTCTCCTATTTAGTAACCTCAGGACTGTAGACAGAAAAAAAATCGAAAGTGTCCAGAGATTCCTCACGAAACGCATAATAGGGTTCGACCAACAAGTGGAATATGTTGACAGGTGTGTACGTCTGAAATTAGAGCCTCTGTGGTTAAGGAGAGTGAAGTGCAACCTATTTCTACTCTTCAAAGTCATTAGGAAACACTGCTACAGTAACTCATCCATAACTTGGGAAAATATTAAATCATATCAGCTGCGAAACCACGACTACCTTGTCAAGGTGGCTACCCACAGAAAATCCATTAGGGCAAACTTTTTCACCATAAAATATTGCACTCTTTGGAACCAACTACCACCTGAAATAAGATGTTGTGAAAACCCTGATGGGTTCAAACGGAGCCTAGAAAGACACTTTAACATGTCCACCCTAGCTCGTCTAAAAGACCACAACTGTTGGTAGAACGGAAATTGAAGGCCAGTCCAGTCTTCAGTATAGTCACATACGTATATCTCGACTCTAATACTCACGCAGCGAACGTTAACTAATTTACTGATTTCTATTCTCTATAATTTTCACTAAGTTGTGTTGGTAAAAGTAACACTGGAAATAATTGTAATAGCATCCACACCTTTTAACGTTTTACATATGTATATACTAATATAATAATACTTATTAATCATGCATGTTCAACTCTTAAATTAGATGGATATTAAAATACTTAAAATATTTATGCATCAAATGTTCTCTTGCTTTACCACGCTTGTTTCCCTTATAACACTCAATTATTGAACCTAGTGTAATATTTGATATACGAACTATATTATTGATTATACTCTTATCATATATGGTTTGATTTACTCTACGGCTCCCTGTAGACTAACCACCATTCTTCAGTATACACACACTGCAGTATTGTTAAAAAACGCCAAAATTTCGTTGGTTCTGTGTTAATATCTTTTTATAATATGTCTAGACACGTTACTTTGCAATGTCAGATGTTTACTATATATAAGACTGTCATGAAAATTTAGTACACTAAGTCCTGCCAACCGACCTTACCTTCAGTCCATACTACCTAAATTGAACCTTAACTATAGTATTCTGCTAAATCTTGCTCCACTATTCACAATACCTATTCGTTTTACTCTTTAAGGTTTTAACTTCTTATAAAGTAATCTGTTCATCAGGATGCATGCACACATATATAATATGTTCGTAAAGATGTACGTGGAGACCTATTGGAAGCACTCATTAAGAAAGCTAGGGAGATGGAATATGGGGTACGAACATGTCTGGTACCAAGCAATATATTTGCGGTAGCCATAATAATCATAGTCTCAGAGCCTAACATCAAAAAAGGAGGGAGGGTGGCGTTAGCTGATCAGTAGATATGGTGGTGGTCACTAAGGTGAATCGCCCCATTCTGCAGGAACAGCAATATACAAATTAAAGGCTCGAGATATTTCTGATTTTTATGAGGGCTTAGATCTTTATCTTGAAAAAGATAATAGTGAACGCCTTGACAGATAATGCTTCTACCTTTAAATATATACCATTCGCTCAGCCTATTGTTGAGATGCGACCACGTGGGATCTGCACAGATTTATGGGGCATCTTATAAATTAACTTGCTATCCATTGTCAGATCTTTAAATACCACTTCACAATATCTTGTCTCACTTATTTTCTAATAACGTCTTTACTTGATTCTCATTATATTCCATTAAACCTAACATTTTATAGCTCTTTATGAATTTGATTCGACTTATTCTATTCCTATTCTCTGGAGGGTACGGTTGTGCACCAAATAGAAAAAAAGACATGAAATAAAAACAACTGGCTTGAAAATAATTGTATTAAAGCCAAAAGTGGACATCATGATAGTATAAAATATATTGGTTTCATTATACATTGCAAATGAACGTTGTCGGCCTAAGGATTAATTACTTCCCCATTCTGTTTTCTATATAAATGTGTTTATTAATGATATATTTCACTCACTTAATCTATTACACTTTAATGTTTCACCACAGCACTTTAATTTTTCTAAAACAGCTTCCAATTCCTTGTAAACGTTGTACTTACCTCAATATTGGTTGGTTATCGTATGCCTACAACCACGGGATGAAAACGAAACGAAGTCGATTTTCCCGCTCAACCTGGAGGACAACTGTACAATTCAATAACTATACGGCCTAGTTCAGACAATAGTGTAATTATATATATCATCAAATATTTAACTGTTGAAACATTATTAACTTGTAGACAATTTAAGATTTGACATTATATCATCCTTGATCGTGCCTGTAAAAATGGCATGCATTTTCATGTAAATTTATGTTTATATGAAAATAAATTATTATTATTATTAAAATATCGTTGGATACTTTCCATTCTTAGCTTATCACGTGTGCGAGTGCTGCTCATAATAAATGGACAGTATTCTAGTAGTGGTCTGACACATGTTTTGTACAGAATAAGCTTGGCTTCATTGTCGTGGAAGTTCCTGAGTATGCATCCTAAGAGCATCCTCGATTTTCTAGTCTGTGATGCTACTTGCTCAGAGAATGTCAAGTCACTAGAGTACCTCAGGCCTAGGCCAACGACACTTCGGAGTCTGGTTAAGTTAGCAGATTGGAGCGTTAATTTCAGGTCAATTGAGGGCGCGCCGAAGCAGATCGAGCCACATTTGTTCAGATTAAACTGGAGATTCCATAAGGACGACCAACCAGTCATTTTATCTAATTCCTTCTGCACCACATTCTCGAAGTACCCTAAGTCATCACATTGGAATGTATAAGCTACTTTTAGGTCATCTGCAAAGATGAATGGTTTCCCGTGCGTGAAGCAAGCGCATATGTCATTGATGTATAGTGTAAATAGGAGGGGTCCAATGACACTACCTTGTACTACACCAGAAGTGATAGGGTTAGGTTTGGAGGTTGCAGACCCGAGTTTAACTACTTGGGACCTATTGTTAAGGAATGATTTAAGCCATCCTAATAATGGGTCACGTATTCCTAAGGAGTTCAGCTTATTTGTTAGCAGTAAATGGTCAACACGGTCAAATGCTTTAGAAATGTCAAAGTAGATGACAAGTACTAGTTGCCGTCTGTCACGACTGCTGGTTACAAAATTGAAGAAGTCTAGGTGACATGTTAAACATGATCTGGATTTCAGGAATCCATGTTGGTTCGGACTTATAATATTGCAGCTAAGCATATGTTTGATTAAGTTATCTTTGACTAGTCTCTCCATAGTTCTAGATGCTATAGGTGTGATATTGATCGGCTGGTAGTTACTGACTTCAGTTTTCGAGCCAGATTTGTGTTTAGGCATAATGAGTGTTGTCTTCCATATGTCAGGGTAAGTTTGAGTTTCCAGGGACATTGTGAATATTTTAAGCAGTAGTAGAGGAATGTCAGGGCCACCATATTTATAGAAATAAGATGATGTACCGTCGGTGCCGAAACCTTTTGAACTTTTGAGGGTTCTTATAGTTTGGTTAATATTAGCGTAAGTGAATTCAACAGTGCTAATCTGGTTTAATAATAATAATAATGTATATTCTCATATAAACATATAAATTTACATGAAAATGCATGCCATTTTTACAGGCACGATCAAGGATGATATAATGTCAAATCTTAAATTGTCTACAAGTTAATAATGTTTCAACAGTTAAATATTTGATAGATATATATAATTACACTGATTGTCTGAACCAGGCCGTATAGTTATTGAATTGTACAGTTGTCCTCCAGGTTGAGCGGGAAAACTGACTTCGTTTCGTTTTCATCTCGTGGTTGTAGGCATACGATAACCAACCAAAATTGAGGTAAGTACAACGTTTACAAGGGATTGAAAGCTGTTTTAGAAAAGTAAAAGTGCTGAGGTGAATCATTAAATTGTAATGAAATAGGTAAGTGCAAGTATCATTAATAAATGCATTGATAAAGAAAACTCCCTAGGCTGACAACGTTCATTTGCAATGTATAATGCTACACGTATATCTCGTACTATCATGATGTCCACTTTTGGTTTTAATACATTTATCCTCAGTTGTGCCAGTTGTTTTTGGTGTGAGTGGAGATGGAGTTTGTGCCATATTAGTAATAGGGTGTATATCGAGTAGCTGGACTGAGGGCTTACCTGTTGAATAGTTCACATATGTCTGCAGAGTTAGTGCATAGCCTACCTTTGTCTATGAGGAGAAAAATGCTGTGATTTTTGCGATTCATTCGCTTCCTTAAGATTTCTGTGAGTGCATACACTCTAGCAGGACTGGCTACTGCGATGCGTTCTTCGCTTCTCATATGGAGATCTCGAGCTTGTGAGATGGAGCTAAGGGTGTTAGGTATTAGACCTAGAGTGCCAAAGTCATGGTGTTTGAAGTAACTTGTTGAGAGTCTCTTCAGTTTCGTACGATCCTTTGGTTTTATGAATGACTTTCTGTGTGGGGAAACCTTTAGTGTTTGGAGTGGAGTGACGGCATCTAAGCATGTGTTTGAGTTATGGTAGAAGATGGTTAGGGCTCTCGATAGGTCATCAATAGTGAAGTATTCATCCCATTCGGATGATCTTAGCACTGATTCTACTAAGGCCCAGTTTGCCTTACTATAGTTCCTATATATTACTTGTTGTGAAGTGGAGGTATGAGATGCATTGCTACTCAGCGGAATTGGCGGTGCACACATTACTGTTTTGTGGTCGCTCCCTGGGAACTCAGAACCTACTAGCGTTGAAAGGGGGTTTATATTGTGGCAGAAGATTAAGTCTAGTACGTTATTACCTCTTGTGGGAGTAGTGATAGTTTGTTTCCAGCCAAGTATATCCAGCGTGCCTAAAAACTTATCAAATTTAGTTGGGCCTGTGGGTATATCCCAGTTGATTTCAGGTAAGTTAAAGTCCCCACATAGGATCTTATGATCGTATTGTAAGGTGGATAATTGCTCCAGAGTATTAATAAGTTGGGTCTCGTAATTACTAAAGGTGCCAGGTGCTCTGTAGGTGCATCCAAATAATGCTGTTACGTTATTTAAGTGTACATTAGCCCATGGAGTCTCAGGCATGTTAAGTGTACTACTTTCTAGCTGTGATACAGTAAGTGCATTCAGAAAGTACATGAGACAACCCCCTCCCTTACCAACTTCCCTGTCACACCGAAAGTGTGTGTAGTTATCTAAGCTTATTTCTTCATCCAAGATGTTCGAATGACACCAAGATTCAGTGATGACAATTACAGGGGGTTTGTATATTACTGTGAGTGCTCTGAGCATCGGCAATTTATTTAGAACAGATCTAGCATTTATGAGGATTAGGTAAAGATGAGAGTTGAAGTAGCATTCGAAGTATTTAAGTTCGTTAGTCAGCCCCGAATATGGTTCAGCACACAGTAGTTCTGCTTCACATGACGATCCTATGTTAAGAGCAGTTTCAGGATCATGCTCACCTATGTCTATCGAGTTGGTGTGTGCTGTTTTCGGTGAAGAATTAGGAGCTGGAGTACTGGATTTGCTATAGACTAAGGAATTTTTATTTTTAGTTAGGTTACAGAAGTGGGTAGGGTTCTTTATTTGACCTATATTTGTGCAGGTGTCAACTGTGCCTAATGGATACAGGTGCACTAGACCGTTCCTGTTTTCATGCAAGAAGGGAGCCAGCTCTAGTGGTTTAGGAGTGTTAACATCCCTACCAGCTGTTTTTTGAAGGCTGACAGTGACGCGGGGGATAAAAAATGATTGGATCCTTGTGATGACCATGGCTTATTATTCCACCTATTGTTTGATGCTAGTTGTGTCCTTGTGTGGGTTTCGTGTGTACTGCATTGTGGGTTAGTTCTCAGCAGACTTGTACCATATATCCGGTCAAAATTTGTTTGTGTGCCATACTCTGAAGACCCTGAGTTGTTGGTAGCCGAGTTCTGACTATTACCACTTGTACTATTTAGGGTGACATCGTTGTGACATTGGATATTAGTGTGTGCCACGGTGCGATTTAGCACGTTGTGAGTGCTAATACTACTAACCGTGGGGAGTGTGTGCTTATTTAAGCTGCCACTGTTTTTGTTGGTATGATTTAGGGGCATATTTTCCTTATCTTTAGCAATGGAGTTATAGCTAGGAGAGGACAATGTCGAATTTCGGGGGGTTTTGACTTTTTTCTGGGGTATTTAGTGGCATTTTAGATTCTGTGGTGATAGGTGGTATGGTTTTATTATTTATTTGGTTACAGTCTAGTGGCCTTTCGGCTGGTGTTGCACTCTGATGGGATAATTCTGTGTGTTTTGAGAGGGGTGATGCGGTGGGGTCTACTGCATCTTTCACAGGGTTGGGAATAATGGCTGCTTGCAATGTCCTATTACCTATTTCACAATTAGGCTTAGCGAGATAATTGTATGCGCGCCTTTCTATGACTGTTTTGTCCACCCCGACCTTTATATGTTCGTAGTTTCTGGCTTGCGATAGGGTGTGTTGGGAGTGAATGAATTTTCTGGTCTCTGCCGGTGTTTCGAACTGAAAACGAGTAGGACAACACTTTTCATGTTGTCTCTTCTTCAGCCTATAGCACTTAGTCTTGCAGTTAGGCATTTTCGCTTCACTAAGTAAGATGCGCTGTACCTTTTTTAGTGCCTCATTGTCCGGAACGTTGTAGACAATAGCACTCAGTTTTGCGTCGAGTCGTTTTGTCACTGCTGTGGTAATAAAGTTAATGAGGTTATCTACCTTAGTTACCGATTGTGTCAAGCTTGTTAAGGTTTACAGTTTTCATGAGGGGAGTTAGAGGTGTCAGTTCACAGACCTGCGATCTGATATCGCTGATCTGATCTGATAATTTGGATATCTCGGCATTGGTTTCGATGTTTCCAGAATTTACTGACTTACTGTTTTATATTTCCCTTAACTCAGCCTTAAGTTCTCCTATGGACAACTTTAGAAGTTCTATTTCTGAAGATAGTACTGAAAAAGAGCTTGATGGCTGGAGTTTCTCCATAAGCACATAAGGTGAAGGGAAGAGTTCTGTATGAGCAGAGGGTACTGAATTTTTAGGAGTACTGCTAATACTAGCTTTCAGTGCAGTTTTATCTTCAGTTCCAGCTCGACGCTTACGACATACAAGTGAGTTATGCGACACACTATAGCCGTTTGTAGTGGGTGTGTTGCTTGATGTAGCAATCACGGACGTAAAATTAAAAACCAGTTTTACAGGGGATTAGGTTCGTTGCTTTTTACTTTGATTAACCATAACTATTAAAAAATAGAGTTAGTGGTTATAAGTATGGAAGTAGTATAGTACTTGTGCAAGTACTACAAAAAGATAAATTTTATGCACTGAGTCACGTAAAAATCTAACGCATTAATGGTGTACGAGACGTGACTGACAGTTTCTGACGGTACGGTGTCAGATTCTGACAGGGTTGAGACAGTTGGTGACAGTTTGGATAGTCACCGTTCATCTTTCCTGGTGCCGGCCAAGTCTTCTTTGAACAAGCAATATCTGGAACATTTTGTAATTGGTCAAGTTCAACAATGCCTGGGTCTAAGAAGGGACAGAGCGTCTTGGATGCAAACAGGAAAGTAAGTCATGGTGACTTGTCTGTTACTTGCAACGATTTGTCTGATATTAGACATGACATGGTTGATGTTACTGTTTCGCCGTTCAGGGATAATAGGAACATCAAACTCCCTAAATTAGAACCACGTTGTTTCGACGGAAACCCGGCTGATTATTTACAATTTGTTAAGGAGTTTGCGAATATGCCGAGTAGTTGTTTGTTAAGTGATGAATTGAAATTGATGTATTTGATGAGGCACTGCACTGGAGTTGCTATTATCGTTGGTGCGAATTGCCCTGTGCCCACGCTTGGTTGGTCAGATACGTCGTACGTTTGTTAGTCATCTAGATTGCACGATACAATGTCATGGGCATGTCACTGTTCAGAGTTGAGGATATAGATGATGGAAGGAGATCACCAAATTCACTCAACGACGATTTTCCAACCTAAGGCGTTGTCAATGTAGTTGAAGACTGAACGATCGATTCATGGTTGTTTGCTCAAAACCAACTTCCCCGATTTTCGCGGAGGCATCAATACGACAGTCATCGTCTCATCGGTCACTGTTCAGAAAGAAGTCAGGAGACAACCGTCAGAAGTAATCTTGTGATTCATTATTGTAATATTTGTTCATAGACCTTAGTTGTACATTGGCTATATGTTGGTGTTAGAACAAATAATTCTCGAGTCACCAAAGTGGGTTCTGGTTTTTGCGTCCGTTCGTACTAAGCGTTTCTGAGAAGCTTCGAGGAACAGCATGAGTCCCAGCGTAGCAAGAGCTGGGCATTAATGTTTTACGAGACGTGACTGACAGTTTCTGACGGTACGGTGTCAGTTTCTGACGGTACGGCGTAAGATTCTGACAGGGTTGAGACAGTTGGTGACAGTTTGGATAGTCACCGTTCATCTTTCCTGGTGCCGGCCAAGTCTTCTTTGAACAAGCAATATCTGGAACATTTTGTAATTGGTCAAGTTCAACAATGCCTGGGTCAAAGAAGGGACAGAGCGTCTTGGATGCAAACAGGAAAGTAAGATGTGAATGGAGTTGAAGATTGAACGATCAATTCATGGTTGTTTGCACAAAATCAACTTCACCAATTTTCGCGGAGGCATCAATACGACAGTCATCGTCTCATCGGTCGCTGTTCAGAAAGAAGAGTGAAACATCGTCAGAAGTAATACAGAGATTTATTATTGTAATATTTGTTTTGAGACCTTAGTTTGCTTAGTTCGCTTATTCCTTTTATATGTTGGTGTAACAATACAGAAATATCAAGCGGCAGATCGGTGTTTTGGTTTTTGCGTCCGTTATTACTAAGCGTTTCTGAGAAATCTTCCAAGAACAGCGTGGGCCCGAGCGTAGCGAGAGCTGGGCATTAACGGTTTATGAGACGTGATTGACATAAGTCAAGGTGCCTTGTCTGTTACTTGCAACGATTTGTCTGATATTAGACATGACATGGTTGATGTTACTGTTTCGCCGTTCAGGGATAATAGGAACATCAAACTCCCTAAATTAGAACCACGTTGTTTCGACGGAAACCCGGCTGATTATTTACAATTTGTTAAGGAGTTTGAGATTATGCTGAGTAGTTGTTTGTTAAGTGATGAATTGAAATTGATGTATTTGATGAGGTACTGCACTGGAGTTGCTCCAATGCCTATATATTGTTTATCCTCATACCCTCCAAACAGAGATACGCTGAGGCTTTGAGCATATTAGGTCACAGATTTGGAAGACCTTCAATGATTATAAGGAAGGTATACGAAGCTGTCAACGGTAACGGCGGTCAGTATCAAGATGACTCCAAGGCACTTACTGGGTTTCCAGATAATCTTATGACTTATAAGAATAGCTTGATTTCGATGAATTGGATGAGTGACTTCAACTTGAGTTTTATACTAGAAGTAATAGCAAGACGCCTACCTACTCGACTGCAAAGGAAGTGGGTGAAGATAAGCTCCTGTATGGAGGATGAGGGTATCGAGCCAAAGTTTGATGATATCCTGAAACCGGTAAAAGATAGTGTCAATCAATCTATGAGCAAGTTTGCCAGTCTATTACATCTCACCCCTAGAATACAGCAGTCTGAGAGCAAAATGCAATCATTGATGACGAATAGGCCTCAGAGAGGTGGACATCGAGAAGGCTCCATGATGTCTAGTAATGCATATAGACCTAGTGAGTGTAACAGGTTTCGTAGTACATCCTCAACAGATGAGTTGCAAGATGCAAGACAAACACGGTTGTGTTTTACACGTTTGCAAGAGGTGCATACAGAGGTGAACTGTGAACCAGTGAGCAAGTTCAGTGATAAGCTAAATGTGAAATCCAGGTCTGACTCCGAATTGTGTGACGATAACGGTGTGGTCAAGAAGTCTGTAGTTGCAACTGGTATGTCGTTGTTGAATAGAGTGTCACAGCATAGAGTTACTGCTTCAGAGTGCAGTTCTGACCCTACAAGTTTACAAGGTATTACTAGTCAGAGTGAAGTTATAAAACCTTATAGTATTTGCGAGGAGGAACCAAAATTCTCTACTTCTGTTATTAAAGAGTTTGAAAATGATGAACTTGACGGTAAAGTGAATATTCGTGTTAATGATCATGATACTTCACATTAATCTTAGGTTGATCATGATGAGATGAAGGATATGCCTACTAATGCTAAGTTGAACAAGGGTTGTGTACAACATGAACGTGAAGTAGAAATAAATGCAGATGCAGTTGCAGAAGGCATGCATACTTGTGAGACCGTCAGTGTGAGTGATCAGCATGTTGCCCACCTATCATCAGGTGCTAGTGCTAAACCTGAGCTGATAGTAAAAGACAGCGGTGGTGGTGGTCTTATAGGTAGACAAATTTCTGAAAGTCGAGCAACAACAGCTTTTGATCCACCGCTAAGTTCATCAACTGGTGTCAGTCAGTCGTCGTTGGTGCTGTCATCCACAATGAAACAGGCACTCATAAACTCATGTATCTTGTGCAATGACTATGCTAGTATCAGTTCGTTTGAAAGGACGAATATCAATGGTCAGTTTAGTGAGGATAAGCCAAGTGTAAACGAGAGAGTAATTGTTAAATTGACTTGCATGAATAAAGGCATTTCTAGTTTCAAGATACTATTTGAATGTTATTATCTTTGGAGTAAATTACTCTGTGCCTACGCTTGGTTGACCAGACACTTCGTGTGTTTGTTCGTCATCTATATTCCACGATACAATGACATGGGCGCGTTGCCGTTCAGATTTGAGGATATAGATGATAGAAGGAAGTCAGCCAATGAACTCTGCGACGATTTTCCAACCTAGAGCGTCAACCTGAGAAGGGTTGCAGGTGTACTGGTGTTAGCCCTGCGATTCTTCAAAGGAATTCCATCGAGACACGATCTGCGAGTTTGTGTGTACTGTTTGTATATATGTGTGGTGTGTCATATCAATTGGTGGTGTTTTGGATTCATTGTGTTTACTCGTTGTTTTCGTACCTTGTTGTTATTGCGTAATTTTGTTAAAATTTTCGTCGTGATTACTTCTGAAGTTGTTTCGAGTCTTCTACATCCGTGAATGAATTGATTGATGTTAAGGACAGCAGATGGGTCGTATACGCCGGGGAGGCTAGGCTATTGCTGAGAATGATATGCATACGGAGATAATTGTTAGCTGCGGTCCGACACGCCGGGGAGCGGGAGTGTAAACGACTGAGGCTCGCATGCGTCACCGCTACTAGAACTGAGGCAGAATGAGTGACAAGCGATTGCAGTGGTAATTGGTAGTGAGTAGATAAGAGGATGAGCGTAGAGTATCGTGAGGTACTGCTATGGTCACGTTGCATTCTGCAAGAGTCATTCTAGCAAGTGGCGATTGTGTTGCAAGAGGATGCCTTTAACTGGAAGGTGCAGGTCGTCAGCGATGTGTGAGATTGTGCTGTGGGTATGCTTGTGGTGTGTTGGCTTTTCTGTTTGTTTTCCATTTCAGCTCTGTCCGTGTGACCCAGGTTCTCGCAATGCCATCCAAGTCAACGTGTATTGGTCGTGAAGGAAAAAAGGGTTGGATCCCTGTTTTGCCGGGGAGTGTCAATGGAGTTGAAGACTGAACGATCAATTCTTGGTTGTTTGCTCAAAACCAACTTCCCCAATTTTCGCGGAGGCATCAATACGACAGTCATCGTCTCATCGGTCGCTGTTCAGAAAGAAGTCAGGAGACAACCATCAGAAGTAATCTTGTGATTTATTATTGTAATTTTATTTCATAGGCCTTTGTTTTAAAACTTAATTTTAAAGTTGGTTATATGTTGGTGTTACAATGAATAATTATCGAATAGCTAAAGTTGGTTCTGGTTTTTGCGTCCGTTCGTACTAAGCGTTTCTGAGAATCTTCAAGGATCAGCGTGAGTCCCAGCGTAGCAAGAGCTGGGCATTGACGGTTTACGTGACGTGGCTGACAACGTATCTATTCACTACAAATTATCACTGCAATCGATTGTCTCTCATTCTGCCTCAGTTCTAGTAGCGGTGACGCATGCGAGCCTCAGTCGTTTACACTCCCGCTCCCCGGCGTGTCGGACCGCAGCTAACATTTATCTCCGTGTGCATTTCATTCTCAGCAATAGCCTAGCCTCCCCGGCGTATACGACCCATCTGCTGTCCTTAACATCAATCAATTCATTCACGGATGTAGAAGACTCGAAACAACTTCAGAAGTAATCACGACGAAAATTTTAACAAAATTACGCAATAACAACAAGGTACGAAAACAACGAGTAAACACAATGAATCCAAAACACCACCAATTGATATGACACACCACACATATATACAAACAGTACACACAAACTCGCAGATCGTGTCTCGATGGAATTCCTTTGAAGAATCGCAGGGCTAACACCAGTACGCCTACAACCCTTCACAGGTTGACGATTGTAATTTGTGGAATGTCCGGACACAATCAAGACTGACCAACAATTACAATAATTGGAACTCACTCAATTATTTAACACAAACATATGTACAATCAACACATCAAATATAGTGGATTCTGACTTGGCGAACTACTCTTGAAGAACTGTAGGACTTACACCAGTACGCCTACAACCCCTCTCAGGTTGACGCTCTAGGTTGGAAAATCGTCGCAGAGTTCATTTGCTGACTTCCCTCTATCATCTATATCCTCAAATCTGAACGGCAACGCGCCCATGTCATTGTATCGTATAATATAAATGACCAACAAACACACGACGTATCTGGTCAACCAAGCGTAGGCGGAGAATAATTTACTCCAAAGATAATAGCATTCAAATAGTAACTTAAACCTAGAAATGCCTTTATTCATGCAAGTCAATTTAACAATTACTCTCTCGTTTACACTTGGCTTATCCTTACTAAACTGAGCAATATCGTTCGTCTTTTCAAACGCACCAATACTATCATAGTCATTGCACAAGATACTTGAGTTGATGGCTGTCCTTCTCATTGTGGATGACAGCACCAACGACGACTGATTGATATCATTTGATGAACTCAGTGGTGGATCAGAAGCTGTTCTCTTTCGGCTTTTAGAAGTTTGTCGAACTGCAAGATTACCACAACCGCTCTCCTATGCCATCATTTCGGATTTAGTACTGACATCTGATGATAGGTGGGCTACATGCTGATCAATCACACTGACGGTCTCACAAGTATGCATGCCCTATGCAACTGCTTCTGCATTCAATTCTACATCACGTTCAAGGTCTATTGAACATTTATTCAACTCAGCAATAGTAGGCATATCCACTATCTCATCATGATCAACCAAAGGCAAATCTGTACTATCATGATCATTATCACGAATATACACTCAACCGTCATTCTCATCATTTTCAAATTCTTTAATAACAGAAGTAGAGAATTTTGGTTCCTCCTCACAAATCCCTAAAGATTTTATACCTTCACTCTGACTAGTAATACCTTGTAAACATATGGAGTCTGAACTGCACTCTGAAGCAGTAACTCTATTCTGTGACACTCTATTCAACAATGGCTTACCAGTTGCAACTACAGACTTCTTGACCACACCGTTATCGTCACACAATTCGGAGTCAGGCCTGCAGTTTACATTCAGCTTATCACTGAACTTGCTCACTGGTTCACAGTTCACTTATGTATGCACCTCTTGCAAACGTGTAAAACACAACCGTGTTTGTCTTGCATCTTGCAACTCATCTGTTGAGGATGTACTACGAAACCTGTTACACTCACTAGGTCTATATGCATTACTAGACATCATGGAGCCTTCTCGATGTCCACCTCTCTGAGGCCTATTCGTCATCAATGATTGCATTTTGCTCTCAGACTGCTGTATTCTAGGGGTGAGATGTAATAGACTGGCAAACTTGCTCATAGATTGATTGACACTATCTTTTACCGGTTTCAGGATATCATCAAACTTTGGCTCGATACCCTCATCCTCCATACAGGAGCTTATCTTCACCCACTTCCTTTGCAGTCGAGTAGGTAGGCGTCTTGCTATTACTTCTAGTATAAAACTCGAGTTGAGGTCACTCGTGCGATTCATCGAAATCATTCCATTCTTGTAAATTAGCAAATTATCTATAAACTCAGTGAGTGCCTGGGAGTCATCCTGTAATTGACCACCATTACCCTTAACAGCCTCGAATAATTTCCCTGCAATCATCGAAGGTCTTCCAAACCTCTGACGTAATATGCTCATAGCCTCGTAGTAGCCCTCTTTTGGCTTCATATGCTTACAGAACTTGATAGCTCTTGAAGCATTTACAGTGCAATACCGCGTCAAATACATTAACTTCATTTGATCATGTAATAAAAAGCCTCTCAACATGATTTCAAATTCTCTAACAAACTGCAAATAATCAGCCGGGTTTCCGTCGAAACAACGTGGTTCTAATTTAGGGAGTTTGATGTTCCTATTATCCCTGAACGGCGAAACAGTAACATCAACCATGCCATGTTTAACATCAGACACATCGTTGCAAGTAACAGACAAGTCACCATGACTTACTTTCCTGTTTGCATCCAAGACACTCTGTCCCTTCTTTGACCCAGGCATTGTTGAACTTGACCCAATTCCAAAATGTTCCAGATATTGCTTGTTCAAAGAGGACTTGACCGGCACCAGGAAAGATGAACGGCGACTATCCAAACTTTCACCAACTGTTTGAATCCGCCAGATCTGTTTCTATCGTCAGAAACTGTCAATCACGTCTCATAAACCGTTAATGCCCAGCTCTCGCTACGCTCGGGCCCACGCTGTTCTTGGAAGATTTCTCAGAAACGCTTAGTAATAACGGACGCAAAAACCAAAACACCGATCTGCCGCTTGATATTTCTGTATTGTTACACCAACATATAAAAGGAATAAGCGAACTAAGCAAACTAAGGTCTCAAAACAAATATTACAATAATAAATCTCTGTATTACTTCTGACGATGTTTCACTCTTCTTTCTGAACAGCGACCGATGAGACGATGACTGTCGTATTGATGCCTCCGCGAAAATCGGGGAAGTTGGTTTTGAGCAAACAACCATGAATCGATCGTTCAGTCTTCAACTACATTGACAACGCCTTAGGTTGGAAAATCGTCGTTGAGTGAATTTGGTGATCTCCTTCCATCATCTATATCCTCAACTCTGAACAGTGACATGCCCATGACATTGTATCGTGCAATCTAGATGACTAACAAACGTACGACGTATCTGACCAACCAAGCGTGGGCACAGGGCAATTCGCACCAACGATAATAACACTCAAATGGTAACTTGAGACCTGAAAGGCCTTTATTCGTGCAAGTCAGTTTAAGAATTACCTTGTTATACTCAGTTGGCTTATCCTCACTAAACTGACCATTGACGTTCGTCTCTTCAAACGGACCGATACTAGCATAGTCATAGCATAAGACACGTGAGTTCATGGACGTCCGTTTCATTGTGGATGACAACACCAACGACGACTGATTGATACCAGTTGATGAACTCAGCGGTGGATCAGAAGCTGTTGTTATTCGACCTTTAGGAGTTTGTCTATCCGCAAGATCACTACCACTGCTATCTTTTATTGTTAGCTCCAGCTTAGCATTAACATCTTGCGATAGGTGGGCTACACGCTGATCATTTACACTGACGGTCTCGCCAGTGTCCATACCTTCTGCAACCGCATCTACTCTTAATTCTACTTCACGTTCAAGTTGTACAGAACCTTTGATCAACTCAGTAGTAGTAGGCATTCCTCTCATCTCATCATGATCGGCCAAAGACAAATGTGCACTATCATGACCATTGTCATAAATATCCACTTCACCGTCGTCTATCTGGTCGACTTCACCATTTTCAAACTCTTTAATAACATCAGTAGATGATTTGGGCTCTTCCTCATAAATTCTTAAAGGTTTTATAACTTTACTCTGACTAGTAATACCTTGAGAACTTGTGGAGTCAGAACTGAACTCTGGAACTGTAACTCTCATCTTCTGCACAAACTGCGGTGTCGTCTGTGATACTCTTTTGAACAATGGCTTACCAGTTGCAACTACAGGCTTCTTCACCGCACCATTATCTTCGCATGATTCGGAGTCACATGACGCTGACTTCACATTTAGCTTACCACTAAACTTGGTCGCTTCTTCACAGTTCGCCTTTGTATGCTCTTCTTGCAAACGGACGAAACACAACCGTGTTTTCCCTGCAGCTTGTAACCTATTTGTTGGGGACGAAAGCTGTCACACTCATTAAGTTTGTATGGATTACTAGACACCATAAGTCTTTCTCGATATCCGCTTCTCTGAGACCCTTTCGTCATAAATGATTGAGGTTTGCTCTCTGATTTCTCTATTCCAGGGGTGGGATGCAGTATACTAGCAAACTTGCTCAAAGCTTGGCTGACACTGTCTTTCACCGGGCTCATAATACCACCCAACCCGGGTTCTAAACCCTCTTCTTCTAGACAGGAGCTGATCTTTATGAACTTTCTTTGCAGACGAACCGGTAATTTCTTGGCAACAGTCTCAAGCACGGAACTTGAATTCAATTCGTCTACGCAATTGAGAGACACAAGGGTATTTCTATATACCATTAAACTGTCCAAGAACTCTGAGAATTCCCCTGAATTATCGTTTAACTGCGATCCATTACCTTTCACGGTCTCAAAAATACTACGAGATATCATAAATGGTTTCTCAAACCTTTGACGTAGTATCCTTATAGCCTCTGTATATCCTTCGCTCGGGGACACAAACTTGCAGCACCGTATGGCTCTTGAAGCAACAGCAGTGCAATACCTCAATAAATACATTAACTTCATTTCGTCATATAAAATGACACCACTCAGCATGACGTCAAACTCCTTGATAAACTGTAGGTAGTCGGCTGGGTTTGAATCATTTTACGGAATTTCGAACTTTTGACTTTTAAAATTTCTATTTACCCTGGACGGTTATTCATGGACATCAATCTTATCATGCATAGCGTCACACACATCATATCATATAACGTGCAAATGAGCTTAACTTGCTTTCCTGCTTGTTTCCATTACGCTTTGTCCTTTCTTTGACCCAGTTATCATTGAACTTGACCAATCACTTCGTAATAGTTCCAGATACCAGTTGTCCAAATAACACTTGCAGACGCGAGGAAAGACGAGCTGACAACAAATAAGATGAATAATTCCGGGAGAATTATCAGAAACTCTGAATGTGCAGGTCTAACTACGCTGGATTTCACAATGTTCTTGGAGGAATTTCATGAACTGTACGCAATAACCAACGCAGAATACCAGAACACAGATTGGTGACTCAAGAATCGTTTATTCTAACGCCAACATATAACGAACAACTAGGTTATTGCACAACGTCTAGGAATAAATGTTATAACAATAAATCACGATAATACTCCTGGTAGTTTTCTCTCTTCCACTGAACAGCGAACGATGAGACGATGACTGCTGGATTGATGACTCCCGCGAAAATTATGGAGGAGTTGAATTTGAGTAAACAACCATGGATTGATCGTTCAACCTTCAACTACATTGACAAATACTATACATTAAATTAATTGAATTAATTGATTATTTTAATAATTAATTAAATTAATTACTTAATTAATTGTGCATCGGTGGTATAGCGGTTAGGACGCTCGCCGACCATGCACATGGTCCGGGGTTCGATCCCCGGCGGACGAATCCCTTTACCTCGCCAAGCCAGAAATAATGCTGGTATAGAGGAAAGGTTGGGCATGAGGCTAGCAACCCCATCCCGTAAAAACAAACGCTGCTACAGAAACTTCAAACCACTATCTTGGAGCTCTGTGTTCCACTGGGGAACGTGAAGAAAAAAATAAGCCAAATTAATGCACCAAGTGATGCAGTCAGGAAAATTAAAAGAGTAAATACCTGCTCCACTGCACTGCAATTTCAAATAACATGAGAAATCACCTTCTCAATGTGGTTGAAGGTTGAACGATCAATCCATGGTTGTTTACTCAAATTCAACTCCTCCATAATTTTCGCGGGAGTCATCAATCCAGCAGTCATCGTCTCATCGTTCGCTGTTCAGTGGAAGAGAGAAAACTACCAGGAGTATTATCGTGATTTATTGTTATAACATTTATTCCTAGACGTTGTGCAATAACCTAGTTGTTCGTTATATGTTGGCGTTAGAATAAACGATTCTTGAGTCACCAATCTGTGTTCTGGTTTTCACGTTGGTGAATGAAAACTGTTTCTGAAGGCCTTCGAGTGACAGCGTTAGGTTTTAGCGTAACATGACCTGGACATTGACAGTTAATGCGCATTTGCTGACAGTAATTGTCAATGGAGTTGAAGATTGAACGATCAATTCTTGGTTGTTTGCTCAAAACCAACTTCCCCAATTTTCGCGGAGGCATCAATACGACAGTCATCGTCTCATCGGTCGCTGTTCAGAAAGAAGATTGAAACATCGTCAGAAGTAATACAGAGATTTATTATTGTAATATTTGTTTTGAGACCTTAGTTTGCTTAGTTCGCTTATTCCTTTTATATGTTGGTGTAACAATACAGAAATATCAAACGGCAGGTCGGTGTTTTGGTTTTTGCGTCCGTTATAACTAAGCGTTTCTGAGAAATCTTCCAAGAACAGCGTGGGCCCGAGCGTAGCGAGAGCTGGGCATTAACGGTTTATGAGACGTGATTGACAGTTTCTGACGATAGAAACAGATCTGGCGGATTCAAACAGTTGGTGAAAGTTTGGATAGTCGCCGTTCATCTTTCCTGGTGCCGGTCAAGTCCTCTTTGAACAAGCAATATCTGGAACATTTTGGAATTGGGTCAAGTTCAACAATGCCTGGGTCAAAGAAGGGACAGAGTGTCTTGGATGCAAACAGGAAAGTAAGTCATGGTGACTTGTCTGTTACTTGCAACGATGTGTCTGATGTTAAACATGGCATGGTTGATGTTACTGTTTCGCCGTTCAGGGATAATAGGAACATCAAACTCCCTAAATTAGAACCACGGTGTTTCGATGGAAACCCGGCTGATTATTTACAATTTGTAAAGGAGTTTGAGATCATGCTGAATAGTTTTCAATTAAGTGATGAATTGAAGTTAATGTATTTGATGAGATATTGCACTGGAGATGCTGCAAGAGCTATACAGTGCTGTAAGTTTATGAAGCCAAAGGAGGGCTACGATGAGGCTATGAGCATATTACGCCAAAGGTTTGGAAGACCCTCGATGATTGCAGGGAAATTATTCGAGGCTGTTGAGGGTAATGGTGGTCAGTTAACATAACATACCATAACATAACAATTTCGCTTTATTCCAGAAACAGTACTTGTGGTACAGTGTGGAATTTTCAGCACATATCTACAATATTGCATCTAATTTCATCATACATTTAAAAGGAGTATTATAAAAAAAATAAAATATAAAAAAAAACCAAAAAAGAAACAGAAATAACCAAAAAAAATGCAAATGAAAATACTGAGTGAAAAAAGAAGATCAACACAAATAATGAAAAAAAATATTTCAGTATTAGTTAGTTACAGGATGACTCCAAGGCACTCATTGAGTTTTTAGATAATTTGCTAATTTACAAGAATGGAATGATTTCGATGAATCGCACGAGTGACCTCAACTCGAGTTTTATACTAGAAGTAATAGCAAGACGCCTACCTACTCGACTGCAAAGGAAGTGGGTGAAGATAAGCTCCCGTATGGAGGATGAGGGTATCGAGCCAAAGTTTGATGATATCCTGAAACTGGTAAAAGATAGTGTCAATCAATCTATGAGCAAGTTTGCCAGTCTATTACATCTCACCCCTAGAATAGAGCAGTCTGAGAGCAAAATGCAATCATTGATGACGAATAGGCCTCAGAGAGGTGGATATCGAGAAGGCTCCATGATGTCTAGTAATGCATATAGACCTAGTGAGTGTAACAGGTTTCGTAGTACATCCTCAACAGATAAGTTACAAGATGCAAGACAAACACGGTTGTGTTTTACACGTTTGCAAGAGGTGCATACAGAAGTGAACTGTGAACCAGTGAGCAAGTTCAGTGATAAGCTAAATGTAAACTCCAGACCTGACTCCGAATTGTGTGACGATAACGGTGTGGTCAAGAAGTCTGTAGTTGCAACTGGTAAGCCATTGTTGAATAGAGTGTCACAGAATAGAGTTACTGCTTCAGAGTGCAGTTCTGACTCCAAAAGTTTACAAAGTGTAACTAGTCAGAGTGAAGATATAAAACCTTTTATGATTTGTGAGGAGGAACCAAAATTGTCTACTTCTGTTATTAAAGAGTTTGAAAATGATGAAGTTGACGGTAAAGTGAATATTCGTGATAATGATCATGATACTTCACAGTTGTCTTTGGTTGATCATTATGAGATGAGGGATATGCCTACTACTGCTAAGTTAAATAAAGGTTCTGTACAACTACAACGTGAAGTAGAATTGAACGCAGATGCAGTTCCAGAAGGTGTGCATACTTGTGAGACAGTCAGTGTAATTGATCAGCGTGTAGCCCACCTATCATCAGATGATAGTGCTAAACCCGAACTAGTAGTGAAAGACAGCAGTGGTGGTAATCTTGCAGTTGGACAACTATCTGAGAGCCGAAAAAGAACAGCTTCTGATCCACCACTAAGTTCATCACCTTGTGTCACTCAGTCATCGTTGGTGTTTTCATCCACAATGAAACAGACGTCCATCAACTCAAGTATCTTATGCAATGACTATGATAGTATTGGTGCGTTTGAAAAGACGAAAGATATTGCTCAGTTTAGTGTGGATAAGCCAAGTGTAAAGGAGAGAGTAATTGTTAAATTGACTTGCACGAATAAAGGCATTTCTAGTTTCAAGTTACTATTTGAATGTTATTATCTTTGGTGTAAATTACTCTGTTTCTATACTTGGTTGATGAGATATGTCGTGTGTTTGTTGGTCATCTATATTCTACGATACAATGACATGGGCGTGTTGCCGTTCAGATTTGAGGATATAGCTGATAGAAGGAAGTCAGCAAATGAACTCTGCGACGATTTTCCAACCTAGGGCGTCAACCTGAGAAGGGTTGTAGGCGTACTGCTGTAAGTCCTACAATTCTTCAAAGGGTAGCGCATCAATGAGCAGTCCAATGTGCTTGGTGTGTGATTTTGTACATATGTTCATATTGTATATACTGAATTGATATCATCTGTCATCTAGCTGTTGGTAATTCTGTTTGTGTCCGGACGACTTCCACTTGGATCATCAACCTGAGAAGGAATGTAGGCGTACTGCTGTAAGTCCTACAGTTCTTCAAGGGTAGTTTGTCATGCCGGAATCCACAACATTTGATGTAGTGATTGTACATATGTTTGTGTTAAATAATTGTGTGAGTTCCAATTATTGTAATTGTTGGTTAATCTTGTTTGTGTCCGGACATTCCACAAATTACAATCGTCAACCTGAGAAGGGTTGTAGGCGTACTGGTGTAAGTCCTGCAATTCTTCAAAGGAATTCCACCAAGACATGATCGGCGAGGTTGTTTGTACTATTTGTATATACGTGTGGTGTGTCATCGCAATTTGTGATTTTGGATTCATTGTGTTTACTCGTTGTTTTCGTGCCTTGTTGTTATTGCATAATTTTGTTAAAATTTTCGTCGTGATTACTTCTGAAGTTGTTTCGAGTCTTCTACATCCGTGAATGAATTGATTGATGTTAAGGACAGCAGATGGGTCGTATACGCCGGGGAGGCTATTGCTGAGAATGAAATGCACACGGAGATAATTGTTAGCTGCGGTCCGACACGCCGGGGAGAAAGAGTGTAAACGACTGAGGCTCGCATGCGTCACCGCTACTAGAACTGAGGCAGAATGAGTGACAAGCGATTTCAGTGGTAATTGATAGTGAATAGAAAAGAGGATGCTTGAAAAGTATCATGAGGTGCTGCTATGGTCACGTTGCATTCTGCAAGAGTCATTCTAGTAAGTGGCGATTGTGTTGCAAGATGTCAAGAGGAGGTCTCTGTCTGGAGGCGCAGGTCGTCAGCAATGTGTGAGATTGTGCTGTGGGTATGCTTGTGGTGTGTTGGCTTTTCTGTTTGTTTTCCATTTCAGCTCTGTCCGTGTGACCCAGGTTCTCGCAATGGCATCCAAGTCAACGTGCATTGGTCGTGAAGGAAAAAAGGGTTGGATCCCTTTTTTGCCGGGGAGTGTCAATGGAGTTGAAGATTGAACGATCAATTCTTGGTTGTTTGCTCAAAACCAACTTCCCCAATTTTCGCGGAGGCATCAATACGACAGTCATCGTCTCATCGGTCGCTGTTCAGAAAGAAGAGTGAAACATCGTCAGAAGTACTAGAATGATTTATTATTGTAATATTTGTTTTGAGACCTTAGTTTGCTTAGTTCGCTTATTCCTTTTATATGTTGGTGTAACAATACAGAAATATCAAACGGCAGATCGGTGTTTTGGTTTTTGCGTCCGTTATTACTAAGCGTTTCTGAGAAATCTTCCAAGAACAGCGTGGGCCCGAGCGTAGCGAGAGCTGGGCATTAACGGTTTATGAGACTTGGTTGACAGTAATCCTACACATGTGGAATATGTTCGTTATGATAACCTAATCATGTAAGCTTTGCATAGGTCAATTTACTGACTGTTTTAGTGTTTTCACTGTAATTATATTCTTAATGTTCATGCTTTAATGTTGTTTATCTCCAATACTTCAGTTGAGTTTGTTTTGAAGTTTCCATTTACATGGAACGGCGCATATGTATTATCACGATTGGATGTTTCGACTGCATTGTGCCATTGTCATCCGCATCAACGACACCTTAAAATTCTGCATGTCTCAGATATCATCTTGAAATTCACGTATAATCCTCTACTACTGAAAAAACATAAGTTTTTTGCCCATGACGTCAAAATAAAAGTGAACTATGGACTAAAAATCCCTTTATTTACATAAGAACTTTACGTAGTATTATTAGAATCAATCCAACTTGCGTATTAATAAGAAAAATTAGCTTTTATAACTTCACGTTTTGCTAGTCCCTACATACGGCTTATTTTTTTAGACATATGGAGTTTGTAGCATATGAAGTCGGCGAAAATGTCAATCGGTCAGACTAACGCTAATGCCCTTCACCAGATTTTTTTTGTAAATTAATGAAAAATTTGATGTACTCTTTATTTCCGCTTCTTCAATGCGTCACTTTACTATGGACTCTTGTAGTACATGGAGTTGGATTAATGCATGTGAAGCTCATTTAGTGGGATAGATACTTACTGTAGTATTTAAAGACCATTCCTTTAGTTATTCGTAGGACTACTTTTCTGTCTCTATGTAACAGCTCATTGTAAAAACCAAGTGGGATTCGGCAAGTTGAATAATAATTCTATGCTGTTCGATACCACGAAGTCGCCTTATTAAGCTAGTCGCATGTCTATATACCGCTAAACACTAACTCAGTAGTACAAGTAAACGTAGTAACTGGAAGTTGATAGCTACTTCACTATATGTTTCTATGGAGTGACATCATCAAGTAGACTGTTTACTCGATAATCAGACAGGAAGCAATTTTTCTTTATTTATAACATGCCACTGAATAATGTGGTATTAACTAACATTCATCATCCTTAGGATCAATGTCTGTCGTATTTGCTTATTTACATAATCGATATTAAATTACATAGTGTCAGCCACGTCTCATGAACCGTTAATGCCCAGCTCTTGCTACGCTCGGGCCCACGCTGTCGCTTGAAGTTTTTCAGAAACGCTTAGTACGAACGGACGCAAAAACCTAAAGACCGATTGGCCACTCGAGAATTCTTTATTGTTACACCAACATATAAAAATAATGTTTTTACTAGGGTCTGTGAACAAATATTACAATAATAAATCACAAGATTACTTCTGATGGTTGTCTCCTGACTTCTTTCTGAACAGCGACCGATGAGACGATGACTGTCGTATTGATGCCTCCGCGAAAATTGGGGAAGTTGGTTTTGAGCAAACAACCATGAATTGATCGTTCAATCTTCAACTCCATTGACACTCCCCGGCAAAACAGGGATCCAACCCTTTTTTCCTTCACGACCAATACACGTTGACTTGGATGGCATTGCGAGAACCTGGGTCACACGGACAGAGCTGAAATGGAAAACAAACAGAAAAGCCAACACACCACAAGCATACCCACAGCACAATCTCACACATCGCTGACGACCTGCACCTTCCAGTTAAAGGCATCCTCTTGCAACACAATCGCCACTTACTAGAATGACTCTTGCAGAATGCAACGTGACCATAGCAGTACCTCACGATACTCTACGCTCATCCTCTTATCTACTCACTACCAAATACCACTGCAATCGCTTGTCACTCATTCTGCCTCAGTTCTAGTAGCGGTGACGCATGCGAGCCTCAGTCGTTTACACTCCCGCTCCCCGGCGTGTCGGACCGCAGCTAACAATTATCTCCGTATGCATATCATTCTCAGCAATAGCCTCCCCGGCGTATACGACCCATCTGCTGTCCTTAACATCAATCAATTCATTCACGGATGTAGAAGACTCGAAACAACTTCAGAAGTAATCACGACGAAAATTTTAACAAAATTACGCAATAACAACAAGGTACGAAAACAACGAGTAAACACAATGAATCCAAAACACCACCAATTAATATGACACACCACACATATATACAAACAGTACACACAAACTCGCAGGTCGTGTCTCGATGGAATTCCTTTGAAGAATCGCATGGCTAACACCAGTACGCCTACAACCCTTCACAGGTTGACGATTGTAGGTTGTGGAATGTCCGGACACAATCAAGACTGACCAACAATTACAATAATTGGAACTCACACAATTATTTAACACAAACATATGTACAATCAACACATCAAATGTTGTGGATTCTGGTACAACAAACTACACTTGAAGAACTGTAGGACTTACAGCAGTACGCCTACAACCCTTCTCAGGTTGACGCCCTAGGTTGGAAAATCGTCGCAGAGTTCATTTGCTGACTTCCTTCTATCAGCTATATCCTCAAATCTGAACGGCAACACGCCCATGTCATTGTATCGTAGAATATAGATGACCAACAAACACACGACATATCTCATCAACCAAGTATAGAGACAGAGTAATTTACACCAAAGATAATAACATTCAAATAGTAACTTGAAACTAGAAACGCCTTTATTCGTGCAAGTCAATTTAACAATTACTCTCTCCTTTACACTTGGCTTATCCACACTAAACTGAGCAATATCTTTCGTCTTTTCAAACGCACCAATACTATCATAGTCATTGCATAAGGCACGTGAGTTCATGGACGTCCATTTCATTGTGGATAAAAACACCAACGATGACTGAGTGACACAAGGTGATGAACTTAGTGGTGGATCAGAAGCTGTTCTTTTTCGGCTCTCAGATAGTTGTCTAACTGCAAGATTACCACCACTGCTGTCTTTCACTACTAGTTCGGGTTTAGCACTATCATCTGATGATAGGTGGGCTACACGCTGATCAATTACACTGACTGTCTCACAAGTATGCACACCTTCTGGAACTGCATCTGCGTTCAATTCTACTTCACGTTGTAGTTGTACAGAACCTTTATTTAACTTAGCAGTAGTAGGCATATCCCTCATCTCATAATGATCAACCAAAGACAACTGTGAAGTATCATGATCATTATCACGAATATTCACTTTACCGTCAACTTCATCATTTTCAAACTCTTTAATAACAGAAGTAGACAATTTTGGTTCCTCCTCACAAATCATAAAAGGTTTTATATCTTCACTCTGACTAGTTACACTTTGTAAACTTTTGGAGTCAGAACTGCACTCTGAAGCAGTAACTCTATTCTGTGACACTCTATTCAACAATGGCTTACCAGTTGCAACTACAGACTTCTTGACCACACCGTTATCGTCACACAATTCGGAGTCAGGCCTGGAGTTTACATTTAGCTTATCACTGAACTTGCTCACTGGTTCACAGTTCACTTCTGTATGCACCTCTTGCAAACGTGTAAAACACAACCGTGTTTGTCTTGCATCTTGCAACTTATCTGTTGAGGATGTACTACGAAACCTGTTACACTCACTAGGTCTATATGCATTACTAGACATCATGGAGCCTTCTCGATATCCACCTCTCTGAGGCCTATTCGTCATCAATGATTGCATTTTGCTCTCAGACTGCTCTATTCTAGGGGTGAGATGTAATAGACTGGCAAACTTGCTCATAGATTGATTGACACTATCTTTTACCAGTTTCAGGATATCATCAAACTTTGGCTCGATACCCTCATCCTCCATACGGGAGCTTATCTTCACCCACTTCCTTTGCAGTCGAGTAGGTAGGCGTCTTGCTATTACTTCTAGTATAAAACTCGAGTTGAGGTCACTCATGCGATTCATCGAAATCATTCCATTCTTGTAAATTAGCAAATTATCTAAAAACTCAGTGAGTGCCTGGGAGTCATCCTGTAATTGACCACCATTACCCTTAACAGCCTCGAATAATTTCCCTGCAATCATCGAAGGTCTTCCAAACCTTTGACGTAATATGCTCATAGCCTCGTAGTAGCCCTCTTTTGGCTTCATAAACTTACAGCACTGTATAGCTCTTGCAGCATCTCCAGTGCAATATCTCATCAAATACATTAACTTCATTTCATCACTTAATTGAAAACTACTCAACATGATCTCAAACTCCTTTACAAATTGTAAATAATCAGCTGGGTTTCCATCAAAACACCGTGGTTCAAATTTAGGGAGTTTGATGTTCCTATTATCCCTGAACGGCGAAACAGTAACATCAACCATGTCATGCTTAACATCAGACACATCGTTACAATTAACAGACAAGTCACCATGACTTACTTTCCTGTTTGCATCCAAGACACTCTGTCCCTTCTTTGACCCAGGCATTGTTGAACTTGACCCAATTCCAAAATGTTCCAGATATTGCTTGTTCAAAGAGGACTTGACCGGCACCAGGAAAAATGAACGGTGACTATCCAAACTTTCACCAACTGTCTGAATCCGCCAAAGTCTGTTTCTACCATCAGAAACTGCCATTCTTGTCTCATAAACCGTTAATGCCCAGCTCTTGCTACGCTCGGGCCCACGCTGTCGCTTGAAGTTTTTCAGAAACGCTTAGTACGAACGGACGCAAAAACCTAAAGACCGATTGGCCACTCGAGAATTCTTTATTGTTACACCAACATATAAAAATAATGTTTTTACTAGGGTCTGTGAACAAATATTACAATAATAAATCACAAGATTACTTCTGATGGTTGTCTCCTGACTTCTTTCTGAACAGCGACCGATGAGACGATGACTGTCGTATTGATGCCTCCGCGAAAATTGGGGAAGTTGGTTTTGAGCAAACAACCAAGAATTGATCATTGAATCTTCAACTGCATTGTCATACGGTTTTGTGCAACTATTAAGAGCTAGAAAACTTTCATGACAACAGTTTATCCTTCCCGACGTTTTCTTATGCTTCAATGAATAAAATATCGTGTTTTTCGGAACTCATCACACAGCTTATCAACCCTAAATTTACAGCAAATTTAGGCATAATATTTAATGGCTAAGCATGCAAATTAAATTATACGCTTGTACTGTACGTTCATTAATTATAAGACTACCTAGTAAAGTGTTTAAAAACCACGATTTGGCCAGTTATGCGACGTGAAATACATTTGGACACAATCAACGTACGCTGCTTAGTTCTATGACGCATTTTGAGAAAGTATTGATTTATGATACTTCATGATACTAATTTATAACATTACTGATCGCGCCTATAAAAATGGCATGCATTTCTTGTAAACCTACCCGTTTATACAAAATATAAGTTATTATTACCTAAGGCTACGTAACTACCTTAAAATAGTTTCAGCTGAAGATAATCCCTTGAAGTTGCCGCCTTATTGAGCGACCTAACGTTATCTTTGAATTACAAAGTGAAGATGGATAGCCAGAGAACTTTTATGATATAAAGAACGTCTTCTACTCCATGTCTGTACAGCCGGTGTGTCCTACATGGATAAGAATAAATATATATTATCTACATCTTCACTAAAGCGTTTGGGAGCATTTATCCTGTCACCACAGCACCTCAACTGATTCACAATGCACAGTCACTTACAAAGTAAAAATAAGTTAACGAAGATAGTTTGCTCCTGATTTCTAGATATTATAATGCACCCCGCTAAGCGGGTGCAGTGGCCCACTTTTCCTGCAACATCTGACAAATCCCTCAATGGCCGGACTCGAATTCCAAGCGCCCATTCAGTTAAGGGAAATAGAATTATTTTTATAGGTCATCGAGTGTCATTGGAGTTGAAGATTGAACGATCAGTTCTTGGTTGTTTGCTCAAAACCAACTTCCCCAATTTTCGCGGAGGCATCAATACGACAGTCATCGTCTCATCGGTCGCTGTTCAGAAAGAAGTCAGGAGACAACCATCAGAAGTAATCTTGTGATTTATTATTGTAATATTTGTTCACAGACCCTAGTAAAAACATTATTTTTATATGTTGGTGTAACAATAAAGAATTCTCGAGTGGCCAATCGGTCTTTAGGTTTTTGCGTCCGTTCGTACTAAGCGTTTCTGAAAAACTTCAAGCGACAGCGTGAGCCCGAGCGTAGCAAGACCTGGGAATTAACGGTTTATGAGAGGTGACTGACATCGAGTTATCAAAAAATATGGCAATGTCCTAATCGTCATCACTTGACTGACGACCATTACCTTTGAAATGTCAAACGCGCACTTAGATATCACGAATGACCTACCGAAGCAATCGACTGAACATCCAATGAATGTTAACCTTTAGTGATATAAGCGGTTGATGAAAATCTGCATTGGGCCAATGAAAATGCTCCCGATGATGTGGCCATTTTATCAGCTATTAGGGAGTACTGACTTGACAATAATGTTAAAAATCCAGACGTTGTTTCTTGTGCTAAGTGCCATAAATCTTATTTATTTTATTTTTGATTGCAGTTTGATTTCACACCGTACTTTTGGTACAGGCACGTAATTTTCAGCATGGATATTGGTAGCCCAAATTGCACACGCCGGCCATAGATATCAAGTGTGCGTCAGCGTGTTCTCGAACCCCAGACCATGTGCATGGTCAGTGAGAGTCCCAACCACTGTGCCACCGACGCACGCGGTTTTCAAGTTGACGAATACCTGTAATGATTTCCCGAATTTGACAACATTTGATAACACCATGTGTGCACTCTATAGTCGAAATGATGTTGACTGGGCAAGCGAAACAAGTGACTCCTTCTATACGCCTGCTTTGATAGTGGATGGTGCTTGTGGTTGTAGGTCAGTTGTCTTCATCAGCATTGTCTTCTCTTTGACCCGTCTTCGCTGCCCCTCTGCCAACCCGTTGGTTTACACTCACAATTCTTCGCATGTGTGCGACATAAGACACAAGTCATCCTGGGAGTCCAGATCTCTCAGGAACCTCTCGTCGGTCCAACTCCCCGGAGCCACTGGCCTCGATGATATTAGATGACCCTGTTCCATTCCTATTTTCACTGCATACATTTCACTCAGCTTTCCTGTGTGAATTTCTTTGCATATGTAACCATCATGCAGCTCTTGAACACGACTCATAATTATTTGCGGCATTGCTCTTCGCAGTGTTGAAGTATTTGCCGAATTCCTTCGCTTTCGACACTGTCGAAAGACTTCCCAACGTTGACGAAGCCTCTGAATGATGTTACATATGTCTGTGACTTGGTCCGCGTATGACCCATTCTTACTGAACCTAGTATGTTCCAGGAGATATCTTCCGTTAGTGGCGTTCTCTACTCGTTCCAGAATGATGCAGACTAATGTTTTGTTCGGGGCAGACAGGAGCGTTATTCTTCACCAGTTCCTGCAAAGGCTTAATTTGCCACCGTTTGGCAGTTGGGCAGGGTCGCCTTTCTTTCAAATGTCACGTACATTTCTTTCCTCCAACACCTAATTCAGTAGCGATGTAGGTATATCCGTGAAAATCTCTGGATTAGCTTCCAATGCTCTGGGGGATCTGGTCCAACCCTACCTCCTTACCATCATTATAGCTTTTATACATTTCTGCAGGCCTGTGTTTGTGTGGAGCTCTTATGTGGGTCTGTATTCCTTTATCTATTCTCTCTTGTTTGGTATAATTCGTTGTTGTTGGAGTTTTGATGCGTCTATGTCTATTCGGTTTTGTTAGGTTTCCTTCACCGGTTTCGTCAGCTATATCTTCTCCCCAGACATACCTGTCACTAGTGGGTACTGATTTCCGAGGTTCATTTTACTTGTAGACGAGTCTACTTCAGTTGAATGTGAGCCTTAGGTACTATTTTTCTTTCTTAGTGACATTCACTTCCCCGTTCATATTTTGTAGGGTATACTGAACTTACATTTCGAATGTTTATATCTGCACTGATACTTTTTCTTGTCCACGACTGCTACCTTCCTTGCTACTCTGTGTGTATTCTTGAGAAAGGTTTTTTTGTTTTTCTTTTCGTCTTATACGCAAGTGAAAATGTACCTACTTGCCACCTTCAGAAAGTTGGAGTTTTCTTGTTAATATTTGTCTTACAAGATGCTGTTTAATAACTCCGAAATTCTTCTCATGACCGCAGTGAGTGTGTCCCGTGAAATTTCATGTTTCAGTTTTTGAATGTTCATCTTGAATTCGTATCTCCTTAGGGCTCCTTTTAGGGCTGCATAGGATGGATAGCTGAGCCAGGATGTGGTTCTTACTTACGTCTGGGCTTAAACGGGATGCGCCTCCTCGTCTTTGAGGTTGCGGTGAGATCTGCCTACTCTATGGTGTATTCATCTAGTGGGAATGTTGTCATCTTACGTATATCCTCGTGCCTGTAAACACTTCATTCAATCAAGAAATCAGTGAAGGCGCAGATTTCTTTAAACGGTTTTCTGCCTTAAGCCATTTCACTGAACGCCTGTCGACACTTCCTAAGTTCATTCCCGTGTACTGTCTGATCTTATTTTGGCATGTTTTTCTTGCCACCCAATAGAATTTCGAAGTTGTCATTTGAGATGATATCCGTAGCTCATTGCACTTGTTAGTGGGAGTCTTCCTTTTCTTGATCTTCATTGTTTGTAACTGTATGATTCTGGCTTCCCATTTCGCCTGCCCTCACAAATCCCTAAATCTTTTATACATTTTGCAATCTGAGCACTCAGGCTGGTTTCGAAAATCTTGGAGACATCCTATGCCCCACACTAACTTTAACTTTTATGGAAAGGAGATATACCATTGGAATTGCTCCCTGAAGGATTTCACCACTGCGCTCTCTCGACTGCAGCAAATAATACAATCCAATAAACAATACAGATTTCAAGTCTTCTGATAACCAAACGAGACATTTTACTAATTATTCAATGAGGTGAAGACTGTGAAATGTTTATTAATAGCAACAATGAGTAGATAAGTTCACGAAGACATAGGTGTGAATTAGTCGATTATTGTGTAACAGCACACTTGAAAGAAGATTTTCGATAACACAGTTGAAGCGTTTCGCTATGGAAACGTTTGTGTATAGTTATGAGAGGTGTGCGGATTTGTCTATCGTACTCAATGATAATGAACTTCCTAAGTTACAGGCATTTCATGACTTATTCTTGTGTGATTTTAAATACTGGTGACTAATGAATTAAACAGTTAGAGCCAGTAATCGTATATAAGAAGTTACGTGAGAATAAAAAATACTCAATCAACCAGAGTTTCCCAAGATAAATATGGAAACATAATTGGTATCACAAAACAGATGCAAGAAGTATTAGGGAATGAGATGTCGAACACAAATCCTGTGTATGGGGAAATATGGCCTCCTGCTGCTGATACATTAGGACCAAAAGGGAGGCACATACACTTCTGAAGCTCAAGATGTCCTCAAATTTGTTCACAAGGCGGAATAAAATCTGCCAAAATTAATGCCTATACACATATATGTATTGCTGAAACTTCGACCAGAAGAGAAAAACCGCAGCCACTTATACAGAAGCTAACTCAGTCTGTCCTTCCTTGTTTTCAGTCATTTGTCGTTAGAAATCATTCTATTTCTTCCGTTTGGTACGATATCTGCTATAGTAAATGAAATCACCCAAAATAATCTCGTTATTGAATTAAATATCTTCTTTCCTTTACACTCTGGGAACAGTTTTGTAATGCGTCAGTGACACAAGTGGCATTGACCGGAAAACATGCTGTCTGACAACATATCAGAGCACAGGGTTGGTTGATTTGGATCACAAGCGTACTCAACCAACTTAGGACCAAGTTCTCATACTGCTGAACGATACGTTACACAGACAAATGCACAGTGTTTCATACTAAAACCAGTGGCATGTAATAAATGATACAGATAGTGAAATTGAAACACTCGAAACTGAATACATGTTTAGCAGGCACTAAAGGTATTGGACGCATTGTTTAGTCAGTAAACATCGAGTGAGCGCATTTCAATTTTCTACAGCATGGTAGGTTGTAATTAAGCGGCTATATGTTTTAGACCAAAATCCGTGCATCTAAGTTGCGTGGAAAGCCTGAGTCTGAGCTCCAAAAGCAATTGGGTGAGCTAAAGACCGAACTTGGAAACCTTCGTCTTTATCGTGTAACGCGTGGTACATCCTATCATGGGAAGCTGAAAAAGATGTAGGTTTTTTTAGGATTTATAATAATGTTTTAGCCGGACTCTTCGCAAGTCCATTGCGCGCGTTTATACTGTTATGCATCAAGCTCAAAAACTTCGTCAAAGAGAAGCTTATCGTTCCAAAAGATACGTTCCAAAGGATTTACGACCGAAGAAGACTAGAGCAATTCGAAGAAGACTCACAAAAAAAGAGCAGTCCATACATTCAGCACGATCAATGCGCAAGGCGAGAGCGTTCCCACGTCGTGTCTTCGCGATTAAATGCTAAATAATAAAGGTTCTGATTGGCACTTCCTCATTGTTGGTCATGTGAGTATCGGGGGTTTTCGGGTCGGCAATATAGGTATTTTAGGATTTCTGCACATGTTTTATTCAGGTTCAGAAGTGTTTTCTGTTCTGTCTAAACATATTCTAAAACCAGTTATTAATCACTTTTCTAAATGAATAAGTGAGCAACATTAGCTGTATGTCTCACCACGTACATAGATAAATCGCATTCGGTGTCTTGCACGAGGAATTATTTAGCATAGGTACACCGTCACTAAGTTATCACGATTTATTTATACTCTTATGGTTGAAGTCTTGTAACCATCATAGTATTTAATTGGCGTTGCTCACTGAAATTGCAATTTGAATTTTGTTTTCATAGCAGGAATAGTGGCGTTCTGCAAACCACACTTATAACACAGACCAAGCATACCAATACCAGGAGTTGCTTGCTCGTAATATTGTCACACATACCATGAATGTGGTTGGCTAGTATGGTTAGGTTTACCAATATGTCCTAGGTTATCGTATGTCGCCATCCCAATGGGTGAAAGTCTGTACAGTTTTATTTCGAATTCTGACTCTGTATGGCCTACGGTTACGTCTCCTGTGTTTTCGTGGAGATCAGTTTTTTTAATATCAGTTGATCGGATGCTGCTAATGACCCTGTCCTCGCTTTACGTTCATACGTTTATCAAGCAAATCTAAGTTTCGGTTTCTCCAAATGTATTTCTAAGAAAAGTTACCTACTGATTCAAAGACCATATTTGTGTGATCACTCCTTCATTACTTACAGTGTTAAGCAACTTAAAATTGCCTTATATGTACTACGGAATTGGCATAGTTTTTTCTTCTAGTATTTAGTATAACCAAGAAAGGAATATTACATGCATCGCGCCGTCTTTGCCTCACCACACCCAGTCCTTTCTAAACAATTCCTTAGTCAACGTTGCTTGCCACGGAAGAATGTGGAGCCTTGCATTCGCACCGAAACGAAGTTGTCATCAGCCCCCTTAAATGTCTTTTTGAAACATTCATGTATGTTTAGAATGATAAACTGCAGTATTTTCATTTATACTCAAAATCAGGATACAAGATACTTCGTGCAATGTATGTGAATAATAACCCCAGTTAATGGCCACTTCTTTGTTAGAATGATAAGCTTAAACATTCTAAGTGAATTGTTTAGGTTTCTGCATCTAAGTGTGTGCGACTAATCCATATTGATTTTCCAATGTTAAGAATCATAACTGACTATCCAGAATATACAAAATGGTCATAACTGTCAAGCTCAAACTCCAGCTGTTCTTTGTCTCCTTAGCATCGTGCATCCAAATGAAATCTCGTCGTTACTCCTTTTTCTGTACACTCATACATGTGGAACTAATATTATTTATTTACCCAAACCTTTCTAGGGGAAGTGTATTTGAGAATTACAACTCATCAGGTAAAAGGCAAAAAACAGAATTATTAGAAAGCTACCACAATCTTGACTGACGTCGGTGGCACAGTGGTAGAATGCTCGCCAACCACGCAGGTGGTCTGAGGTTCGATCTCCGGCCGACACACCTTTATCTTGCTAAGTCATTAGTAAGACCGACAAAGAGGGAAGGTTGAGCATGAGGCCAGCAACCCCGTCCTGTGAAAATAATCACTGCCGCCAGATCTTCAAGCCTCTAGCTTTGAGTCCTATGTTCCACCGGGAACCTAAAGGAATGGAAAAAGATGACTACACAAATCAGTTCACTAGTCACTGACATATTCACAAAGTTGCTTAATATTATGGTGAAACTTAATCTTGGGTACTATGTAACCGATTGCACTTAAAAACTTTCTAAAAAAACCAATCAGCGTAACATTTTGAGTATTTCTTACCCTGCATAATCAAGTTCAATTCAAGAGTTGGTAAACGTTCCGATTTGGTGTCAGGATAGCCCGTAGCGTTGTCTGTGGTTAAAGCTTGCTCAGTGTTTTAGTTTCAAGGTAGTGATCTTCATTTTTGTCAACTGATAAGATGTATATCACACTAATTATATTAGACCGACTGATATTGTTGGGAATCGGGAAATACAGTATAAGCTGTATGGCACAGGTATGTGGGTATGCATCATTTTGAATATGGAATAATCCGAAACATGGAGAGGCAATAATTTAAGTATTGCTTTTCTCCAGATCTGGTTCTATGATTTAGCGGTTGTCAACTTTCCGATGTCACTATTTGGATATTGTTTCTAATATTCTGGTACAGCGACTTATTCTCAACTAAATATTATAAAATACCTCGTAAGATGATGATAACTTTACTAGACTAAGTACCTGCACAAAACAATCACAGCGAACTGTTAAACCCTGACTTTTTGAACTCCATACACGGTTCTAAAAATTTCATACCATGTCAGATGGAAAAAGATTAGAATGATAGGGATGAACTGTTACTAAGAAGACTGAAGACGAATAGAGCGACATGAACTAGCATGGCTCTTATTATGCACAGAAAGAAATATAATCTATTTTATACAATTGGTGGATGGTGGCTAGCAGTGGAATCCAGGATGCGCATTTCGTCCTATGTGGGACTCGTCATCTGGATGTACGTGCATTTCTCAGTGAGTGATGATGTTCCCACTGAGGCTCGAACCCAGTGCCCATAGTTTCAAACGCCGAAGCGTTATCCACTAGACTACTTGGGCCACGAGAGCCATCTCTTGTGCAACTGGTCATATTAATTATTGAATTGAATTTTTGATTTTCCCGTCGATTGATTGTACCGAAGTGCTCGGTCTCAGGTTGACATGTCGGCTTCTTGTGCAGATGCCTCTATTTTCACTAGCTTCTAGTATCTGTCCTTCAAATGTCTTGCAGTACAACATGTTCGTTTATTCCATATGACTCAGAGTAGTCATTAACAGAATATAGCCTAGTCTTGTGACTGTGGGCTGACGATCGTTACAAACTTCCCCAGTCTACTCAGTTTAATTGGGCTAAGCTGAATCGAATTTTGCATAACAAATTCCTTAGGCACTTATATCAGTAAAACTTCGCAACCTCACCAAGTGATTTACTTTCACTGTCAGACGGGTAGTGCTACTTCGCATAAACAGTGTTTTGAAGGAATTACTTATAGCTTATTAAGCATTCTGACGGTCGTTTTTCTCCTGTCTCTTTAGTGGAAGTTGAACTAATTGCCCAGTAATCTGGCTGGTCATCTTTTAGTGTATCTGAAGTGTTTACTTGTTCTGCATACCTCATCCATGATAGAGTAAATTTATTTAATGAAGATCTACTCTTCTGCAGTTTTCGAGTTATGTTCTTATATCAATGAGACGCATACCTTAACTTGTACGATTATTCGTTCGATAGTTTTCATGAAGTCGAATTTCAAAGTTGTAGAGAACATCAGTAGTATTTCTCAAGAGCACAGTCAAAATAATTAGATATTTTAAGGGAGCGCGTACAAGGAAAGACCTGTGTTTAGTATAAACATGGTCTATAATGCCTTTACTATAAGAGTTTGTATCGCATTATCTCCAATGGTGCCCGTTTCTTAGACAGCTGTGATGTGGAACCAACGGTTAGTTCCATAGTATAATGTTGGCTAACCGTATACGTGGTTCATGTTTGATTCCAGACCAATGCACTCCTAAACCTCGCTTAGTTTACTAACCGGTAATAAGCTCGGAAAAGAGGGAAGATTGTGCGCTAGATTAACAATCCCACCTCGCGGAAACTACACTGCTATTGAAACTTCAGACGTAATAGTTTTATGTTTCAGTGGGAAAGCAAAGGATTAAAAAAGGCTTAAAACAATTTGTAATCAAGCTACGGCTATTAAGCAATGAGGGTGAACTGGTGTGGATAGACGTATATTGTTTCGCAGTTGTATGTGTGTCTGCGAAGGGCGAATGTATATGTATAGGCAACGAGTTGCATTCTAGGAAGAAACAACTGCTCAGTGCACATCAGCTACCAATAATTCTCCATCTAGCGTTGATGCACGTTGAGAATTAACTTGAAGATATAAATTTCGGACAGTAGATGTTGTGAATACTATGAGGTAGTTTGATTTCTGACTCCGATTGAATCATCTTAAAACTACGTGAAATCAACCCCAGTGTGTTTAGAATTAATGCAGATTAATAATTCCCACTGTAACACTAAAAATAATGTTACATGAAGTGACTCTTTGAAAGGATATATTATCAAAATGTACATTCGTGTTTTTATAATATTTTTGAAAACTATGTCCCATGAAGAAATTTCATGACGTTAATTACGAAAAAGTATTCGTATTTGTGATAAAATACGGATACTGTGCGATACTAAAGTAGGCTATGCAATATATAAGAATGTTCTTAGAATGTATATATTTTCAAATGTTCCCTGGCTGGAATTCAGGCAGTTCGACTGACATCACAAATCGACATTAGTTAGAGAACCACCGAAAACAAAGGGATGTCGAACATCTGTTTCTCCCCAGTTTGGGACTTATTAGCACCACGCACACATGACCCGATCGAGGAGCGAATTCAGGGTCTTCAGGTTACTAGACGAGCCCAGTGACTATTCATCCACTGAGAGAGAATTCAGTGGTCTGCAATTCTCAGTACATAACGCTACTACGAGCCAATGTCACCGGTTTTCAATGATTCTCTAACTGATGTCATGTCATGATCATGAGCGTGAAATGAATAAGATTACCAGGTAGATAGGACGTTATGTAACCTGGGTAGAAAACCTGGGTGAAATTGCTTATTTTCTGTGGCGAAAAAAGTCATCACCAAAGGGATAGAATAACACTGGGAACAGTACTAAGTGTAGATAATAATAATAATGATACTATTGAGCCACCTCTGGCGCCGTCGTGACGTTAGCCTGGCTGTCAAAGGTTGGGCATACAATGCTTCGGTGCGGGCTGCGCTGCTCTACGCCTGTGAAACCTGGCCCCTCCGAGTTGAGGATGTGCGGCGACTCTGCGTGTTCGATCACCGCTGTCTCCGCAGGATTGCTTGCGTTCGATAGCATCATCGCGTGAGTAATTCTGAGGTTCGGCGGTGTGTGTTTGAACACAGTGGAGATTATCATTCATTGAGTGTCGTCATCCGGAGACACCGGCTCCGGTGGCTTGGACATGTGCTGGGAATGTCACCCCAGAGGCCCCAGGTCTCTGTTCGCTAGCCCTGGGACGCGATGGAAAAGGCAGAGAGGTGGTCAGTCCATGACGTGGTGTCGTGGGATGAAGGATTTTTGTGCTAGATTAGAATCGGTTGGTGTGTCACGACTCCCTGGTTGGGGTCGAGAGATAGCTCAAATCGATGGCTCGAAACGTTATCGGATATGGTCAAGAGTCGTAATCAATGGCGAACGTGTTGCAATTTCCTTCTTTCTTCCCTTCCCGATGATAGTTAACGAACACTGTTTGAACTTGTTAAGCATGACTGTCTTCCTTCCAGATGAAGTTCTTTATTCGTTCTCTACTTATATATTTTTCTTTTCCTTTTTTCTTTTAACCTATGTTGTTTTACTATTGTTGTGTGGCGCATCCTTCTTGGTGCCATATTGTACCAAGTTTTTTATGCGTTTAAATAAATAAATAAAAATAAATATATAATTGACAAATATAAGCTACAAGGAATTACTTAACAAAGCGAAAACAGAAGAAATACTCATCTTTTGTATCCTAAGGTAGAGTGAAGCATTGTATCCACTTCTTTTTTTTGTTATACACAAAAATCTACTTTTTATTTGATCGGTAACCGAAGCTGCTGCTGTCCTAAGAAGTTGCGAATTAAGAAGATGCTGAGCAAAGGAGTTTATGTAAACCTAATATACAGTCTTGAAAGCTCTCAGAAGTTTATGCGAATTGATCACTAAGTGAGCCAAATCTTCAGAAAAATTACTCGGGTCTTATTAAAGACAGGAAAAAGTTTATGGTCTGACAACAAATAATATAAAATGGATTTGTTTTTGAAAACCATTTAGTGGGCGAATATTTGATCCTGTTGATGAGATACGGTTAGTCATCATATATTCTTATAGTTATTGTCATTAACCAGTGAACTGTTGAATAGTAGGATGGAAGGTCGAAGTGGCTTCCATAGATTTCTATTCTTATTCTCAGTTAGTTATACTTCACTCTGTACAGAAGTATTACATGTTTCCGTGTACACTGCTTTCAGATAACCAGTTATCCGTCTTTCAGTTGTAGTAAACAAACAGTTGAAAGATGTGGCTGTTAAAACCGTTAAAAGCGAACTTGGTTTGGACATATAAAACAGCTGAAAGGTTATTGATTTGGTATATGGGAAAAATTGTTGAGCCAATGATGTGTGCATTGTACGATGACTGTATTCACAGATGTCATACTTAACGATTAGTTATACAGTTTTTTCTGTAGATACCTTAAACTGAATGTAGAAGTATCACGATTTTTTTTTATTTCAGTTAAGTGGGTTCTGTTAGGCGTACGTGACTCATGAAGTTGCTGAAGCAATTCACGACTCGGCTTTTTAAGCTGACTCAAACCAGGTACACCGCTGATGAGGTTGACCTCAAACAGGTGAAATGACTATCTTGTATCTAGTTAACTCTACTGATACTAGTATTACACCAGAACAACGAACAAACCATTTGATACCCTGACCTTACTATTGAAGATTTTGTAGGAATCCAATTTAACCGTCGAATGTTCCTTGCCCACTCAAAAGATAAACTCTTGTATTTGACCGATTGCATGTTAAAGTACAAATTCTTCTGCATCTGTGCGTCGGTGGCACAGCGGTTAGGACTCTCATTGACTATGCACATGGTCCGGGGTTCGATCCCCGGCCGACGCACACCTGATATCAATAGTCGGAGTGCTAAATTTGGGCTACCGATATCATATGCTGAAAATTCCATACTTAAATTAAAAATACTGTGTGGAGTCAAGCTATTATAAAAATTTTAAACAAATAATATATATTGAATTGAATTTTTTTTGATTTTCCCGTCGATTGATTGGACCGAAGTGCTCGGTCTCAGGTTGACATGTCGGCTTCTTGTGCAGATGCTTCGACGATGTCTGGGTATTTAATTAGTATACAATTGGTAAAATAATTGTAAAATAATATATATATATATATATATATATATATATATATATATATATATATATATATATATATAGGACATTCAACAGAAGATTTATTGAAATAGGTTAAAGAACATCATCTTACATAGATGGAAATTCGTAGTACTGAACTGATAGAAAGCGGTATTACTGAACGTTTTCTCAACTCTGGTAGCCTAATTTTGAGAGAAATTATATTCAAAGTTATCCATAGAACAATGATATTTCTCTCGAAGATCGAAAACTTCCGTTTCCTTTGTAGTACTAAGGCTGTAATCATTCCCATAGAGAAACCTGAACTATGGACACAAAAGAAACTCATCTGACCATTCCTTTTCTGTTGGCCCTAATTCCAGATTATCAAAATTACCCTTCGAAGTTCCTATTCTTCCCTTGTTTGATATCTATTCATGTTTGTTTCTCTGAATTACTTGATTACATCTAATTTTTCCAAACGCTTCATCACTATTAATCAACCATAAACCCATCGGTTTTTATTACTTTTACGCCACATTTTGATTATTATCAGGCAAATAGTCGAAAAAAGTTGTTTTCACTTGTTTTATTTAATTTCAACAATTGGAATATTTAGCACTTTGATTATTCTTCATTTACAAGTATCTTATTGAATGTGATTAATTCATGATAAGAATGATCTTTTTCTTTTTGTCGCCATGGCCAACTAACTAATTTTAACAGTATATTGTATGGTGTGGCTAAAAATATTGTGTACAAATGAGTTTGTTCAATTAGTCTCATAAATTAAGCGATAGGAGACGTCGTTTGTGTGGATAATACGATGATAACCGAATATTCTTCTACCCGAATGTGTTTATTTGACGTGAATCACAAAAAGTCAGTAAGCTAAGAAAGAACAACAATCCTGAAACATTGATTATATTCCGGATAATCAAGTTGTTAGGTCTAGATTTGTGCATAACTAATCAGTTATCGTACATGAACGTAAAACAACATAATGCCAGAAAATGCGGGTACTTTACCTCTGATCTTTAGCTTAACCAGTGGACTTAAACAATGAAACTCGTCACCCCCGTGTTGAATGGTGACAAAACTATAGGTGAGTGAATTTTCGGAATCATTTAGTGTAATAAGACTCTCCGTTGAACCACTTGGTCTTTATCTTCAGACTACTGATAATTATGAAAAGTAGTGTAAACTTTTCTCCGAAATTATGAGGAGGAATGACATCAGAACATTACCAAATGGTGGTATATTTAGACTGTTAGGTGCTTAATTATTACTCCATTTTTATATCAATGCTATCTAATAATGTCTGTCTAACGAATTTCCACCTATTTTTCATTTAGTATTACCGAGATTAATTGTGTCCTTTCTTTCTGATATATGATGTGATATGATATATGAAATTGGAGTATGCCTAACTATTTCTTCCAAATATGACTACTACTGCATATATATATATATATATATATATATATATATATATATAAGAATAAAGGATAGTATATTAAAAACACTATGAAGACTTTTGTTTTCTTACAAATTTGACAAATACTGCAACAACTAATGAGTCCATTAATATAATGAATACGACTTGATAACTGGGGAAGATGATACTTCTGGACTGGTCTTCACATACTGCTAATTGACGGATACGAGGTGAAATGCTTGAATGTGTTAACTACTTCTCTTATTTGGGAATTCGTATCAGTTCCCATGGACTGATTGCTAATGAAATCCCAATACGAATACCAAAGGGTGTTTTGACATTTTCTAACTTATGTCATCTTTGGTATAGACGTGATATTCGGCTATCAATCAAATGGCATATGTATTGCACAGCTATTCACTCAGTCCTTTTTGATGGCTACGACACATTATGGTTGAAAGCGGGAAACTTCAGCAGACTCTCTGTCTTTGACCATAGGTGTTTGAGTCCTGTCTTTCGTGTTAGATAGTATAATATGGTGAGTAATAATGGCGTTAGTCGTTAAATGTTAGATAAGGCGGGAAAAACTTAGTCGAAGAGTCAAGTAGGGAGTCGGCTAACATCTTTTAAGAGCGGGTAAATCCGTAATTAATGTTATAAAACAGCATCGTATTAAAGAAAAGAAATGCATTTTAATAAAGTATTCTTCAAGCTAGATGACATAACTCGAAAGCGTTTACTAACGTTTTATGTAGCAACCTGTATATAAACTCAAGCCAAGAAATAATATTATAATCCTTGTGTTTCAAGTGAAACATAGGGCTTCAGCAGTGCAACTCCATTTCACTCTGTTAGGTGCGACAATTTTTGCTGCCTCAACGATTTCCCATAAGCTCTTATCTCCTGCTCACACTATCTCCTCCATTTCATCCTCGGTCTCCCACTTCGTCGTTTCTGATTTGTGTTCTACTCCTGGTTCTGCCCAGCCTGTAATGTCACTCAACGGTCTCCTCAGTGATAGGCTATTGATTGGCTCGTTTTCAGATTTCCTCGCTGTTTACCTTTCCCAGACAGCTGGTCGCCTGATCTTCATTGTGGAGAAAAGGCAGCTGTTGACGAAAGTCTGCAACAGGCTGCTGGAAATACTTTTCGTGATGTGTCAACTCCGACTTGACATAAGTGTTAAAAATCCGAATCTTGTTCTTTATGCTGAGTGAAACAGATTTCCACACTGATATCAGATTGAATAAAGATCTTTCTTGCTTTTTCGATCTTGGCCTTGAAACGGCACCGCCTCGGTAAGTGAAAGAGCCAACTGCCTTCAGACTAGTTCATTAGCTGCTTCTAGGCTTGAATAAATACTGAAGGCAGGGCATGAGGTTAGCGACTCCCACCCCAGAAGATACATCCAGTCTCTACGGTAACTTCAAAGCATAGAAAAAAATAGGAACAAAAAGGGAATGAGTTAGGGGACACAGTATGACGAGTCTTCTCAAGATTTTTGTATTGTCACCGACTGAATGTATATATTTCGATTGACAATTAATGACCAACTACAACTCATGTCATCAGAAAAAGCTATGTAACTCAACTGTAAAGAAAACTGGATACTTCAATTTCCTATTGATATAAGTATAAAACTTGGACACAGTGATAGAGTATAACTCCATTATGGATTAGATTTTATTTTGATAAATCACAGTGTTACACAGTAATTTTTGATTGCACAATAGTCAGTAACTAGTGTAATGCGTCTCGTCCTATCTTCGATGCAGACTGAATTCTATCAGTCAAGCTTGCAATGTGGCGACCATGCTAGGTGACTCGCCATTACGGTACACTGTGAATTTGTGGTATTAGATGGTTGGAGGGATTCGACAGTAATATTAACTGATGACGTTTCGAGCACAAAACATTACCCCTCATAATCATATCAAGTTTTTCCTTCATTTATATACATATGTGGAACTGACTAGATATTTGAATACAAATCAATATAGGATAATGTACATTCAGAAATAATGATATGAGTGTTATTGATCAATTACAATCAGATGGGAAATGAGATGAGTGTTTTTATAGTCATAATAAGTAACTTGTTAGAATGTTGTGATGTGCTTGAATTGAAACAGAATTTTAAGATTATTTATTATCCTCCTCTGATTTGACTGACTGGCGGTAATAATATCTTCCACATCTCTGGTATTTGCATTGAGTCATTTCTGTTGCATGTGTTGGGTGTAGACTCAATGAACCAGGATTCAGTAATCAATCTATCTTTCCACCTACCTAGATTACTTCTTAGAATCTTAACCCTCTCCCATCCTATTGCGTGGTTGTGTGTTAATACGTAAAGTGCAATTGCTGAGCTTTTTTCTAAATTAGTTATCTTCTGGGGGGTCAACCATTCTTACCTTAGCTAAATTCTTATGTTTCGACAATCTCACTACTCCTGATCTACTAGTTTAACCTATGTAGTTCACCTGACTCACATTCATTGCAAGGTATTTTGTAAATTATATTATTTTGTTTAATTGGGTCCACCGGGTGTTTTAGCCTACAGATCTTGTCCTATCTGAGTGGGTTTGTAGGTTTAAATGCCACCCTAATTCCTGCTTTATTAAGAACCCTACGTAGGGAGGGTCTCAGATGTCCCCTCCTTATATGGTATAACAGTAGAGTAAAGTTCGTAGTGAACATATTCTGTCTAGTATGAGGATAAAGGTTTCATGTATTAAATTATATTATAAGCATAATTATCTTTCTTGGTTGAAAGTATTATACATCACCTTAAATTTCGTTTTAACAATTTGCTTATCTTGCACTACACAGTCTTACATACTCTTGAGAAAATAATCTCATTTGTATTTTTGCAGTAAACCTGCTCAATCAACTTAAGCCTGATAATGAAAATGAAGCGAAACAATAAAATTCAAGTGAGAAATGAATCTCAGAAAAGAAAAATAGGCCAAGTGGCGTCAAGAAATATAACTATGAATAAAGTGAGATAATACGAATATGATGGAGTATAATTAAGGAGATGTTGAACAAAAGGGTTTTCTGTTTTCTAAAGTGTTTCTTTGTGTTCAGAGTTTAAGATTTGTTTTTATTAATGTAGACTTTGTACAACTCATATACAGGTATTTCAATTGATTCCTGTAAATCGCTTTAAAAAGTTACACCTGAAAAACTGGATAACATCAAGTCATACACTGTTTACAAATAAATTAGTCCCATCTTAACGGGTATTTTTATGGGGTAAGCTGAACAGCCGAGTGTGAAACCCACAATAGATGAGGCGACATTTTATGAGAGGGATGCTGAGGCCACATTTATCATATGCAATGACACAAAACAAGTCATACACCATTTTGACCTATTTAACAAAATATATAAATGCATACTATTCACCATAAAATACGATGGGAACGAGGGCTTTGATTTTCTGAATCTTGTACTTCTACGAAGTATAAGTGGAAATAAATAAAGACATATCCGCCAAAAATAATCCTAGAATGGAGGGTACCTAAATTTCAAGGGCTGTTGTCCAGTGAAATTCAAGAAAGGTTTGGTTTGGACAGTGTTTAATGGTATTGGGTAGCGTTGGTCAAGGGAAAAAATTGATGAGAAATTCGCCACTGTTGAAAAGTGCTTGCGAGAAAGTCATTGTGATCGTAACAGGTTTATTGATAAAGATAAAAGAGCACCAATTATAAGGGCGAAATGAGAGAGTGGAGAAGAAACCAGTCTTCTTAAAAAATTGATCCAAAGATGGTGAAGTTTCCGGAAGAACTTGAAACAGAATAAGCTCTGCATTGAAAAGGACTTGTTCAGCTGCCAAATTAGTAACTCTTTGCAGAACAATTTGCTCACCGAAACAATCCAAGGCTGAAGAATCCTTCCTTCATGTTACCTCTAACTACACATACACCAATTTAATGATAAATGGAATGTTGCTCAACAATCCCTTTCAGTTCTATGAAGTCGGCGATGAACAATGTGTATTATGTGGCAGCACGTGATACTACTTGGCTGCCAAAGCCTAGGTAGTTAGAGTAGAATTCGAATACATGACCTTGTGGTTGGAAGTGAAGCGCATAAACCAATGAGACACGGCTCCACATGGATATATATAAACCAATTTATATATACACTTGCTAAAGCACTTAAATTAGACGAAAGAAAAAAGATTTGTTAATGTATACCTGAACACATTCCAGGAAATTTGCAACTGAAAGGTGTGAATGTCTTCGGCAGTGCGATCACTAGTGATTTGACAAATTGTAGTCATGCAGCTGTGTGTTAAAATGTGTTAAGATAATTAAGATTCACATTAGTTCCAGTTTACTAAGTATTATTAAAGCGGTAGCCATTAAATGATCAAAAAATAACTTATGCATTCAGAAAGGAAGTGTTCTTAATGCTGCCCTATCCCGATGAATACATTTCGTTATTCTAATTTTGTCATTTCGATTACACTTCGTCTTAACAGCATAATTTCACACCCATAACTATTAATACTCTTGGCCTGATTTTTTTTACCTCTTCGTGTTTAGGGATGCATGCTCACTTTGTTAATCTTACTTTGTTCAAGCTCATGAAGACGTCAAATTGCATGAGGAAATACAGCTACTCATTCCATAAACTTTATCAACTCGATGTTATATAAAATTTAAACAAGTTACGTCTTCAATTTATATAACTAATGATAATAGTAGCCAATGTGATTTCCATTTCTTCAGTGCAGATTGTAATCTATCACTCCATTGTTTTTATATCGTGTAGATTCTTTCTGTGTTAGGTGAAATTTTTGAGCTGACACTCAATGGGGAGGGTTTAATTCGCTAACCTAAATACATTAAGAAGTTAAGACAGTCAGGTATCATTCAACCTCTACTTTTACAGTTCAGTTAACTTCTCCATCTTGCCTATAGTTCTTAATTTTTTTATTTTTATTTTTTTTTTATTTTTATTTTTTTTTTTTGGTTACAGCTTGACTCTACACCGTATTTTTGGTACAAGTGTGGAATTTTCAGCGTGGATATCGGTAGCCCAAAATTCGCAGGCCGACCATAGATATCAGGTGTGCGTCGGCGTGGGCTCGAACTCCGGACCATGTGCATGGTCGACGAGAGTCCTAACCACTGTGCCACCACTGTGTCCCAACCCCCCCCTGCCGTTAGTCTTTCTGGGGCTACTCAAAAAGGACTACACCATCTTGCGAAGGGTATTAAAGGTTGTCAAGAGGACAGACGGTGTGCCACTAAGTCAGCTCATATCTATTGCATTTGATTATTATTATTATTGTTCCCTTGGGTTCCTAGTGGAATATAAGACTTCAACTGCACGTCTTCACTTGCTTCTCTCTTCTGCTGTACTTTTTACCTGCATCCATCTTTGTCCATATTGTTTCAACTCCTCTTCACAAGATGTCCCCCATGTCACCCTTGCACTGACGTCCCACTCGCCGCTTCCCTCTCGGGCTCCACTCGAGCAATGGTCTGACGCGTGCGCGATGTCGCCCAGCGGCCTCCTCAGAGAGTGTCCAATCCATCTCCACTTTCTCCTGCATATTTGTTGGTTGGCGATTGGTTCTTGTTTTGTTTTCTTTGTTCTCATAGTTTCTTTTTGGTGATTCTTTCCGGCCCGGCCATCTGATCTTCAGTATAGATCCGGCGAAGAAAGTCAGTTGTTGATAATGGTCTGCAATAGCCTGTCGGAAATATTCTTTGTGACCCGCCCGCCCACCAAGTTTCTGATCCGATCCGTATAGAAGAACTGACTGACTTGACGTCTGTATTGAAAATCCGATCGAATTTTGTTGTTGATTCTGGCTGAGTGACGAAGATTTCCAGATTGATTTTCAGCTTAATGATTGTGTTTCTCGCCTTCCTGATTCTCGATTTGACATCCTCGTCCGTTACGACATCCTGTAGTTGAGACAATGCTCCCTAGATAAGTGAATGAATGAAGTAACCTCTTTCAAATCCCTCTCGTTGATGGTGATTGGTGCTGGGTGTTGTTGGTTGGATGGTTATTTTCATAACCTCAGTCTTGACTATGTTCACCTGGACTTCTGTCTTCGCTGACTGCTTCTTCGACCAGCTTGTTGGTTTTCGCTTGTAAGTCTTCGATTTTGTGTGACATCAAACATAAATCATCCACGCACGAAATCCAGGTCTTCTAGGTTCTTCACGTCAGTGGTCCAGGATATCCCTGTCTTCTCGTTTCCCACTGTCTGACGCATAATCCAGTCAGTCCACCACAATTAGGAATATCATTCATTGGTGATAATAAGCACCCTTCTATGACTCCTGTATTTACTCCGAACGCCTCGCTGAGTTTTCCGTTGTGGATCACTTGACATGTGCCGTTGTCACACAACCAGCTGTTGAATAAGGTTAATGAATATTTGGGGCACTGTACGCCGTAGTACTCGAGTAGTTTCCAAATTACTTCGCGGTCAACGCTATCTGTCGAAGGCCTTCTCGAAGTCTATAAAGTCGAGGTAGAGGTTTGATTGCCATTCCATGCTTTGTTCGATGATGATGATGATGCGTAGAGTTTCATTTGAAAGACACCTGAATTCATGTGAGAAATGGTTTAAATCCATGTTGTCTGACTTTCAACACCCTTTCTATTCACAGCTGTCTCTGCCTTGCATCTCATCAGGTAGGACTAGATGTCATCATAAAAGATTGCATACTTGTACAACCTAATGTAACCATACCCTATCTGTCCTGCCTGCGTTTTATGTGACAGAGATAGTGTTGAGCATAAAGCCTATAAATTACTATGTAATTAGTAAAACAGTTAGCACTTTCACCTTTTCCTATTTGTAATTTATGATGAAACTATTTAAATTATCAAATAATTTTAGTTATTAACATTATTATCATTATTTTACACTTTTTGTGCATTTTTAACTTTATTGTCACTGCTAGTACCGAAAATGCGTCGGTAGCATAACGGTTAGGACGCTCGCTGACCATGCACAGTGTCCGAGGTTCGATCCCCGGCCACAGGACGCACTCCTTTACCTCGCTAAGCCAGAAATAATGCTGGTCAAGAGAAAAGGTTGGGCATGAGGCTAGCAACCCCATCCTGTAAAATGAACACTGCTACAGAAACTTGAAGCCACTAGCTTGAAGCCCTATGTTCCACTGGGAAAGTGAAGGGGAAAAAAATACCAGAAAGCCGCTATTATCAGTTCCGGTTGCCTATACCGTGTAATATAAATTTTTTTAAAATTTTATTTTTCGCCGTTGTTGAGCAAATTAGATGCAATGTTGTATCCAATGGTGAGAATTCCATACTGCATCATAGGTACTGTTTTGGAATAAAACATTATTATTATTACTAATCGCGGATTTTTATCGAATCCCCCGTTTACAAATTACACAGTCCAAGGTGAGAAGTAACCATGGCTTCCTATGGAAACCAAAAATATTCAAAAAACAATAGGTAGTGAATTCTCACGTCGAACTGCTTTGATTTGCGAATGATGAATTCGATTTAATCTACTACCAGTTCGCTCAAATATCTAGTTAGAATTCAAGTAGTTGAATCTCATCTGACTGTCTGAGCTGAGTTAATCCGTGTACACCACTGCTGAGGTCAGCGTTAAATGAACGAAACGATTGTCCTGCGTTTTGATCAATTTCGTCTTACTAGAAAGCACTACCACTTGATGTAAGCCGTTGCTAACTTCTCATATAAGTCAGAAGTATATACTGGGGCACTACTACTCAGGCCGTCTTGTTGATTAACTAATATTTGACATTACTACTAATAAAAAAATAAACAATAAAGAAGCATTTCCTTCTGAATTTAATTTTTTAACTGCTATTTATAATATTTAGTATTCTTTGTTAATGATTATATTTATATCATCCGCCAAATATGTATTTTGCTACAAATGCATTTAAAAGCTTACATGATTTTTGTTTGTTTGTATTAATATGCTGTTTGAATTGAACACTCTTCATGAGTGGTTTGTTTGGCTGTCTGTCGATTTATCAATCTATATCACAATAGAATTTAACGAGAATACTATTCATATACTGAAGTACACTGATCAATAATAATGTAATGAATACAAAAATGCTTATCTTTTTGAATAACATAACTTCTGCTTCTTCTTCATTTCCAAGTGCAACATAGGGCTCTAGGCTTTAAGTCTTGGAGTTTCACTAGCCGTAGTATTGTTTCGTACACAGTGAGGCTACTAGCCTCACACTTAACCTCTCCTCTATTTCTGGCATAATATTAGTTAGTAAACTGGGTGAGGTTTAGACATGAGTCGATCGGGAGTCGAATCCGGACCACTATCGTGACTGGCGCTAGAATTCAAATGTCAAACTAACGACGCATGGTTGTGAGTTAATAATCAATAATTCACATTTCAATGAGCTGTAAATGACCAATTTATAATCTCTCAACACTATTTATTCATCATTTCTCGTCACAGGTTAGTTTAGTAGGAGTTCGATTCACTTCAAAGAAGTATTTTATCGCAAGCTGAAATTGATTAGATAATCCCTGGAAACCAGGGAATACTGGACGACTGTTTCCGACATATTGTGAAACTATTCGGTAGTGCACTCTCAGCACCACCCTACCAGGAATCGAACACACACACAACCTTTATGTCAGAAAATAAACACACCTGTCATTCGGCCATTACATTAAGTTAGAATAGTTCATTAAAATCCTTACTTCAATGGATGCACACTGCTAAAGAATTCCAGTTTAATACATTTGGTTCCCTCGATAAATTTTGATAGAGAAAGAAAGACCAGATTTGCAGTATAAAATGATATCATTCTATTTCACGGGTTCTCATCAGCTGCAAACTACCTGAAATTACAATGGTTATAAATAATAACATTTCATACTTCATTGTTTGAAAGGTAATAGAGAAAACATTATAAGGTGAACGCATCTGGAATATAATTATTATAATCTAAGTCACCATCAATTTATATACTATGAAACTGTAAAAGAAGTGCTTTATAGTGCTTTCTCTATTACCTTTCAAACAATGAAGTATGAAATGTTATTACTTATAACCATTGTAATTTCAGGTAGTTTGCAGCTGATGAGAACCTGTGAAATAGAATGATATCATTTTATACTGCAAATCTGGTCTTTCTTTCTTTATAAAAATTCCAGTTTAAGACGAAATAACTGTCCAGTTTTCACTAATTTTCAATGATTCTCTAAGTGATATTGCTTTGCTTTTTTTCGAAGTAAATCTGCTTTGGTTAGAGGATTTCATCATGAGCTGACATTAGTTAGAGAACCATTGGAAAACTAGGACGAAACAGCTGTCCACCACTCCCAGGTTTTCCAATGGTTCTCTAACTACTGTCAACTCATAATGAAATCCTGTAACCAATCAACCAAATTCCTACAAACCAACACCTGAATATCGATGAGATGCTCACTAGCGACTTGCCCTATTCAGGTAAGTAGTTACCTGCGGTTCGAGTGAGAAGTCGTGATAAGTAGGGTGCAGCAGGTCGGGTGTGAGGACAAATACTCGCCGAAGACATTGGCTAGGGGTGGCGCTATATCGTGAATTGACAGAAGTTAGAATTAAGGGTTTGGCCATTGGATCGGGTCCCAGTGGCTTAATGGTCTACGAGCACGCTCGCCTTGTAACCAGAAGGTCATGGGTTCGAACCCCGGTGGGTGGGTACCGCTGAAGAGTGCCAAAGAGCTAGGACGGAACAGCTGTCCAGTAATCCCAGGTTTTTCAGTAGTTCTGTAACTGATGTCAGCTCATGATGAAATCCTGTAACCAATCAACCAAATTCCTACAAACCGACACTTGAAAGTATGTTTTGCACTAGAGTTGTTCATCTATGTATATATTTGAAAACTTTCAGTCATAGTGTGGTGATAGCTGGCTGCTAGCTAAATCGGTAGACAGTAATTTACGTCAAGGTTTATATCCCCAATATTGGTCGTGAGAAATAAGAGAACAAAGACTTTGTGTAGGCGGATACAGTTAACATTTAGATGATCTGACATTCAAGAAACAGTCATGAAGAGATGCAAGGTTAACTTTCTGTGAAAAAAAAATAATCAATCAGAATACTGTGTTTTTCTTCTTACAATAATCTATAATATGTACATATGTGTTGATTTCCTTAATAAACGATCTGTTACCTGGCCCTTGTCTTCTGTTGTAACAATAGTACAACACAGTAGCGTACACTGTAAGCGACAGTCAGATAAAGTGTTATTATAAAGGTTAAAACGAAAACCTGGGTGTAAACACAGGTTTGTAGGTAGATTTATTCTCCTGATAAGCCTACTTACTGTTAATATTTTAATACATTTAGTACACTAAATTGTTTTATTTTCATTCAAAAGTCAAATAACACTTATTTTCATATGTACAAATTAAACTCAGTAGAAGACATACGGGTTTTCATCAAACCTACTGTCAGATAATAAGTTTAAATTTATTGATAAATACTGAATCAAAACTAACAAGCACATTTTGTAAAATTTAATGAATTCAAAGACACATAAGCATAATTATATGCATAAATAATTGATTCTATCAATAAAAGGCAACTTAGTTACCTGGTTATGGAGTTAAATCAGTTTTACAATGTATTAGATAAACAAACACTGAAAGCCAGCACGAAACTTGGATCTTTAGTGCTTTTTGATCGTATTTGATTTCCCGACAGATAAGTAAATGCAGATAGACTTTGAACTACCGGCAAATTCGTGAAATACTAAATCTGTAAGCCATTCAGGTATTATATCTACATTATTTTGTGATTAGAGCTATGAAATAATTTTACACTCTAGAAATTTTGATAATTGATAAATAAAGTTTGATTAGGGATTGTCATCAGTTAGAGAAGCGTTCAAAACCACCAGGGACTACTGGATAACTGTTTCGTCCTAGTTCCAGATTCATCACAGTACTCACCAGCGGGATTTGGAACCCAGGACCTCCTGATTACAAGGAAAACTCGTAGGCCATCCAGCCACTGGGACGCGTTGCAACAGCTGGTGAATTCCAACTTCTACTAATTCGTGACTTTAGTGCGACAATCAGCCAATACCATTGACGGGTATTTGGCCTCACGCCTGACCCAGTGGAGCCCACTGGTTAGGACTTCTTCAGTCAACTTCGTCCTGTAACCAGTCATTAGCGAGCATCGGATTAATCTTCAAGAGTTAGTTGGTAGGGAGTCCCAAACTGTGACAAAACAGCTATCGAGTACTCCCTGGTTTTCATTAGTACTCTAACTGACATCAATCTGTAATCAAACTTGAAACAAATCAAAGCCCTACAAACTAACGTTTGAAAATTAGCTGATAAAGGTCAGGAATTCCCCACGTTGTAGTTGGTAAAATTACTTGAGATAAATATGTACTGACTCACTGCAATTGATATAATGTATAATGATCGGGGGTGGAATGAAAATCTAGGTCACAACAGGATTTGAACCAGCAGTCTGCAGATCACTGGTATGACACTCCATCCGTTGAGCTAAGAGATCTAAATGCTAACTAGATCAACATTTTACTGCAATCAACACAGATTATGCCCATCTCTCACATCAATAAACGGTATGTATTCGTTTGTTTGGCGTCAAAGAACTAATTGTCAGTTTGAACTGTTGCAGTCTTTTTTCACCCACGACAACTGCAATTAAGTGATGACCCAACTGGACCTTATACCTTTTAATTGGTAGGATGCAGAGCAAGTAATCTGCAGCTCTCTGGTTCAAATCCTAGCGTGATGCATGTTATCATTTCACCTTTAGTAATAACGTAAAACAAATATTTTTTTTCCTTCACGTTCCCCAGTGGAACATAGGGCTTCAAGCTAGCGGCTTCAAGTTTCTGTAGCAGTGGTGTTTATTTTACAGGATAGGGTTGCTAGCCTCATGCCCAACCTTTTCTCTTGACCAGCATTATTTCTGGCTTAGCGAGGTAAAGGAGTGCGTCCTGTGGCCGGGGATCGAACCTCGGACCATGTGCATGGTCGGCGAGCGTCCTAACCGTTATGCCACCGACGCATTAAGTGTTAAATATTAACTACAGAAAATGAATTCAAGAGATTAAATGTATCATAGCTTCTAAATGTTTGGTATATAATGAAGATCACAACAGAAAAACAAAGTTTGAAAACACTTAAACAAACCAAAGAAAACCTATTTTCAGCGAGATAATTTGTCGTTATTTTATTATTACATGAGTTCTCCTCAAATGTTTGCAAATGAAAACAATTTTATATCTTGCTGGAAAGTTGTAGGTAAGCAGCATGAAGATTAGTGCCTAGGCTTTGTGTTTATTAGCACTTGTCAACAAGACGTCTATGTTATTCCCCCACTCGCTCCGTCCCCTTCAAACACAGAATTTCGAACCCACATCATTCGGTGTGGTGACCAGAGATATCCAAAGTGTGACTGTCTTCCTGGAGGACTGTAACAGATGTACAAATAAACGTTCATACAATATAATTACCTCGCTTGAATACAGGATGATATTTAAGTTATGTTAATGAAACTCAAAAGAATATGTAGATTGGAATTAAAAGAATTGTCAGCAATTTTGACCATGTGTTTAAAATTATATGAATTTTGCGCAAATAAGGAAGGCATTTGTTAAATGAATAGTGACAAATGACTCTTTGACCTATAACTGTAACAGTATAGGTTACATAAGAACTACAGAAGTTAAATGGTGTTATATAACAGAGTGTTACCGAGTTGTCAATTCATCTAACATGATGAGAATGTGCCTCCAGAACACTACACTATAACCAAATGATCACTTCGAATTATCTCGCACACTGAGATGGACACGGTAATCAGACCAGAGAAATGATTACCGGAACGCCAACAACAAACAACATCCGGCTCACACAACAACCTTTATTGGACAAAATACACGGCGTGCTATATTTACAAAACCTCACAACTTTAAGCAGTCAATGAACAGTCAAATCTGACTGGTTGTATAACACTACAGTCCCTCATAAAATTAAGCCATAAACAAATGAATCAAAAGCTGCCCAACTATCAAGTCTCTCAGTAATTACGAGAAACCTTGTGGACGTGAGTCATTTCTTCGAAAATCCTGAGTCCAGGGAGTACTGGGCAGCCGTTTCGTCCTAGTTCGGGACTCATTGGCGGCATGCACCCACCAGATTTCGGACCGAGGACCTCTGACTACGAGGCAAACTCGTAGACCATTCAACCACTGGAACCCGACTCGATGGCTCATGAATTCTAACTTCTACCGATTCGTGACTCCAAAATTCATGGGCCGACCACTGACTCAGGTCCTCCTAGAATGGTCTACGATCTTACCTTGTAACCGGAAGGTCTTGGATTCGAAACCCGGTGGGTGCTTATTGCCGATGGATCCCAAACTGGGTCGAAACAGTTGTCCAGTAGTCCTCAGTGGTTTCCAGTGCTTCTCTAACTGATGTCAATGCATGATCAAACTTGAAATAAATCAAATCCCCACGAACAAACTCTAAAAAATTCCAAATCCTTCAAAGTATTAAATATACAAAGGACAACAAATTTACTATGATTTGCTGAAGCGATTGCAGTCAAAAATTTTTAACCAAACTTATGCATGCAGAAAGGGAGTGTAATCAGTCTCTCACTGCCTTGTTAAACTGAATTTTGCTTACATTGATTTGTCATCCATATTATAGTGATTTCAGTTCTCTGAGCAGATTTCAAACTTAGGAACTAAAATCTTCCCAAGTTGCTACGTGAACGTATGTGCTAACACTGTTTATTGGATTTTTCTGTCTTCTCCCTAACCCTTACTTTTCTTCTTTGAAAACATATAAACTGGTAGGAAGTCGCACTAAGAATTATAATGCTCGCATTTCGCATGCGGTAATTTTATAACATTTTCTCCAGTACCATTCAAGCATTGAAGCATTTTATTTTCATTCTTTTATAACCACTGTAATTTCAGGCAGTTTGCAGTGACTGATGAAAAACTGTGAAATAGAGTAGCATCATTTTACGCTGTAAATTTGGTCTTTCCCTCCTTATCAAGATTCAAATTTATCTTTCAATTCACCTATCAGCTTTACGCAAATTAGTTCAAACTGTTTAAACAACCACCGGACGAAGCTATGAAACGTTTAGTTTTTCGCATATAATATGGATTTATTTATTTTATTTTTGATTACAGCTTGATTCCACACTGTATTTTTGGTATAAGTGTGGAATTTTCAGCGTGGATATCAGTAGCCCAAAATTCGCAGGCCGACCATAGATATCAGGTGTGCGTCGGCGTGGGCTCGAACACCGGACCATGTGCATGGTCGGAGAGAGTCCTAACCACTGTGCCACCGACGCACAGTGGGATATTAGATTCATGTATGTGATTGTAAGAAGTTTCTTCAGTGGTAAACGAACCCTTGTCTCGTTGAAACATTATCATTATTCAGTAAACCGCTTTGTACTGCTCCATGATCTATGAGTAGGAGTTTACATTGTCGAATGGGTGATGCCATACTAGGATTTCAATAAAGTTATTATCTTGTCGCTTGTCAGCTTTTTAAAATATAATCTGTTACTTGGGGAATTACTGCAATCTAAGTATCATCAAAAATATTCGTTGTCCTAGTATGCAGTTGTTTACTAGTGAGCAGTCACTACTCGGATTCCAGGAGTTTCAGCTAAGGAGGGAGAGACCACACATTTTTCTTCTCCTTCTTTCTGGGCAGTACCTCCTTCAGTCTCCTGAATTCCATATTCACCTCATCGGTCTTTATTGGCACTCATTCGTACTACCACTACTTGACGCTACAAATCTTCAATTTTCTGTTCCTATTCGTTCAATTTCGGTGGCTCTTTTGTAGCTATCGTTGTACTCAACTGCTGTTTGGTCATCTTTGCTAGTTCACCAATGTCCATGGGTTGTGTGGTATTAACCAGTTGTAGCTGCTGAGAAATTCGGTCTGGGACGTCAATAACTAAAGCTCCAACTCTTCATTCACTGTGGGGAGTGCGTGACATAGTAGATTCGTTACCTTCACTGTCAACTCCAGCTGGTCTCCATCTGGTCCCAGTTTCGCGGCACAGAACTGCTACACCGCCAGCTGTCTGTCCATCGGGCTGTCGTGCTCTGCCACCAGTCGTTCAGTCAATACCATCCAGGTCTCTTTCTCGCTTGACCGCTCCACAGTATCGTAAGATGCTTCTGCTCGGACTCTCAGCAACGTCCCAACACAACCGTTCCCACCGTCGGATCCTTAACGCCCGCCAAATCAGCGATAGCATCAAAGTCTCACAAGAAGCTCCTGATGTCTCTTTTCTCGAAAGCAGCCGGCCATGGAATCTTCATCGTCTGAAGGTGGCGACACCGACTGTAAAGGTAGAAGACAAGAGACTGGACGACTGAACATTTATTTGCAATTTAACTTACACATGTAGATAGATCATGTTATCTGCAGATCGTCATTTGCACAGGTATTCCGGGTTGCGCTACATATGCCCTTCGTATTCCCTTTCTTGTCTTTTTTCACTTCTATGTTTTGCTGCAGTACTGGCTCATTTGCTCTCTTTAACGTCAAATCTGTCTCTCCGCTATTTGATATTTTGATGCCATTGAATGTCTCTTTATATACTACTGATAAATCTTATCAGTAGCACACTCCTCAATACCACTAGGTTGCCACAGTAAACTTTCATACCCTTAAGGTATCTAAGCAATAAGGTAAACAATTATCTAAAGATTAAAAAATCCATGGATTCATTATTGTAGAGCCTGAAGAAGAATTTATTGAAAACAACTGTTCACTCTAATTATTCTTGTTCTAAACAAATGACTCATGAGAAATTAGTCTCACTGAAACAATAGTTTATTATTATATATATCCAAACCAAGTTCACTTTTAACGGTTTGAAAAAATTTGGGCATTGGGTATATGATATTCATTATAATAGAGGTTTTTTTGTATTTCCCAATGAATGAAAAAACAAAACGAGATTGTTGTTTTTTCATTCATTGGGAAATACAAAAAAAACCTCTATTATAATGAATAGTTTATTATATTTAGATATCTAACCATCTCTTTTTCACATTTGTTATTTGTTAACTAACTTTATACCATTAATTCAAATGGATGAAAATTGTTTGCTAAGTAATATTTGTGTATTATTTAGTATACAAAGGTGAAGAGAAATAATCCATATAGAATAGTATAATCATATATACTGGTTTCATGATTGTCCGTTTCCTACTGAAGCTAAATAATATTCAGTAATTCCTGAATATTAATAATAACAATTATTTAATTACAGCTACTTTCGCTTCATATATAAGATCGAATTTCCAGAAAGGATGTGTAACAAGGAATTCTAGCAACAAACCGACCAAGAATCTGTTGGCCAACAAATATGCAGAAAGAAATAGAGACGTATTGGGCGCACGCCAAGGAGATGGCTGAGTGAAGCCACACGCCTTGCAGGCCTCCGAGTGGAATCTCAATGGAAAATGACAAATTAAGAATTAGGCCAAGGCCTACATGGAGGCCGTTTGGAGAGAAAATGAAAGCTCATGGGAAAAAAGGAACTGAACAATCCACATCCTGATATCGATGAAAACAAAACATGTAGTTCAGAAGACATCTAAGTGACTTTGTATTAGGATATATGTGATTACGTCGCAATGCTTTCCAGAACCATTTACGATGTTTGTCATTATTGACACAATCCTCAGAAAAATTAATTTTCGCGTTAACTACAGCAAGCTTGACAGAGAAACGAAGAAACCCACTGAATTCCTTGACTGTCCAAGGGTTCTTGTTCTCTTTTAATTCATGAATAATTCCATCCAGACAATAATGAAAAAATCATGTAGTTCAGCTAAGTGATACAAAGAACAGTGCGAAATGCAGATGTGCTGCTGAAGCGCTGTGTTCTACTCGGAACCCAAGAGAATGATAATAAAACTGGTAGAGCTGTGTTTTGTTGCCTTAAGTACTTAATTTTCCTCCAATAGGCCGTTAGTCCCAATTTCACTCTGACTACTTTAACACTGACATCTAGACAGCAGTATCATCAGCTCTCACAAGATAAGTTTAACCTAGCCCCTCACACACGAAAGATCTACTTCAATTGGCGGAGTTCACATTTATTTACTTAATAAATAATAACCTATTTCAGCCGTTTTCTCCACTCAACTGTTATCCTTCCAAATGTATTTCACTGGAATACAGCAAATTTTCATGAATTTTGGAAATATCCACCTATAACATGGACATTTGTTCAGTTTATCACAGTGAATACCCATAAACAGGAAGTATTAGACGAAGAAAAATTATCAAGGAGACTGAGAAATATGTTTTATGAAACATTCCAATTTGTGTTAGCATACTGAGTTTATACGCTTTCGCATTACTTGTTTATCGATTCTTTACTGATGAGTTAGGCTGAATACTACTTCGAATAGAGTAAAGAAGATTCGCAGTAAACATTCAAACACACACATACACGTACACCTTTCTATGTACTAACATTTCAACCGATTTGTATCATTATTAGCATCATCATCATCATCATTATCTGCGGTTATTTACAATAGTAATAACTTCCCTCTTCTTCTATACAGATGTGTAAAAACTACTAAGGCCAGAAGGACACGCATATTTCTGTCATTGTAAACTACAGAGAACGTGGCAAAATTTTAAAAAAAGCATTGAAAGAGGTAGAACCTGAAGGTTTCACTTCTCAAGATACTGAAATTCATTAAATAAAAACAACTGAATAAAAATATACCAGTCCACTGTACACTAATCATGCTCAAACATACCCACCAGGTTCAAACCCCGGTAGGTGCGTGCTGATGAAGAGTCCTAAGTTAGGAAGAAACAGATGTCCAGTACTTCTAGGTTTTCCAGTGGTTCTCTAACTGATGTCAGCTCATGATGAAATCCTTCAACCAAGCAAAGAAAAAAATTAAATAAAACTTTAAAAAAGGCCTTGATATAGAAATTCTGACACGACTTCAGGAGTTAATGAGGAGATTTGTAGTTCAGGATGGAAAGGGAAATCCTGCGATGTTGTCCAGGGCTTAGCACTTTATCGCGAGGGTTTTATCCTCCGACTTGATGGTATTTTCAGAATTAACTATTGAAGATGTTATCAAGCCTGATAATGAAACGTCAACAAACAAATACTAAAGCGTGGAGAACATTAAAAAATTTCCGGTCCAGGTTGTGATATGAATACAACAGCTCAGAAATCAAATAAGCAAAATTTAACAGCTATGCTAGACAAAGTAAATGAAATGATTCTGCTAACCACTAACTTGTCCGCACACAATTTGACCTATGAACTGATAAGAAGCCTGTGAAACTAAATATTCAGACTAATCGAAAGTTACACCGCTGTGATGAAAATCGTAGCCTGGTAACCACTTTGAAAACTTGACCAAATGAATTCGATTAAGATACTCCGAACTAGGAAATATTACACTGACTACTATCGAACAAGTAATCAATACATAAAGTTCAGAAAACTCAGTGTTTGCGGCATTGGATAAGTCAGATTTTAATGTCCACAAGTTTATCGGTTCTCTTGAAGTCATGGATCTCATTCTTATAACGTATGCACGCACATATGAAATGTAAGCCATATGTAACCACGACAGGGTAAATGGTAAATATATTTAGATTATGGTTCGGGGTTCGATCCTCCGCCGATGCACTGCTTTACCTCGTTAAACTGATAATAAGACTGATAAAGACGGAAGTTTGAGTATGAGGCTAGGAACCTCATCGCCTAAAGATAAACACCACTGCTACCGAAACTTCAAAGCTCTAGCTTGAAGCCCTATATTCGAGTGGGTATTTAGCGTTATTTAACTTCAATTCTCAGGTTTCTTCACAAACCAACATCATTTGCAGTGATCATTGAAAACCAAGGAGCACTGAATAGCTCTTTCATCCTATTTCAGGACTATCTAGTAGCACACACCCACTACTCCCCCCAGGGTTCGAAGCCAGGACCTACAGGCTACGAGACAAAGCTTTTGACCAGCCAGTCACTTGAACCGGGATTCAATGACTCAGTTTCGATTCCTGGTGGGGTAGTGCGTGAAGAGTCTCAAAATAGACCGAAACAGCTATTCGATACTCCTTGGTTCCAGTGATATCTCTGACTAATGTTGGTTCCTGACATCATAATCCACGAAATGAATTTGATAAATACGTGAATAACGTTCAGTAGAACAGGGTGAGTGTATTTAACTGGCCTAGAATACCAGAGAATTATCCAAATGAATCGATATTGCTAGTAAGATTATAAAAATGTTATACATTGTCCATATAGATTATTTATTATACAGAAATATGTTACCATTCAACATAAATGGATACAATGAAAAATAAATCTCAAATTATGAAAATAACCACCCTACAGTAACAACAAAATAAGTAAAATACATAAACTACTAATTATATGATTTATTTTCAATCAATCAAAGTTTATTCCCCTAAATTTCTTTCATTCCCAATTAATCCCCATAATTTCATGTAAACTACTTTATAGATTGTGAGATCAGAAATTTGGCACTGTAGTGGAATATAATTCCATATTAGATAGATTTATTTGATATATTACAAACAGTAGTGACCAAGTATCAGTAACTGGATGATATTCTGAGCACAACTTATTACTACTTATAATCATACTAATGTATTCACATGACTTCATAACCAGCCTTATAAAGTGTTACTTAGCAAATGTAACAACAGAAGACAAGGGCCAGGCAACAGATCGTTTTATTATGAAAATCAACACGTATTTATATATATTTCACATACATTATTACAGCTTATGCAAGTAGACAAGCGCAGTCATCTGATTGGTTGTTTATCAGAAGTTAGGCAGACAAACGCAGGCTTCGGATTGGTTGTTTAGGGATTCCTCGACAAATAGAGTTCTCTATCTGCGAATCATATTTTGCCACGTTAACTTTGCTGTGATTGGTTGTTGAATCAGCCTTGTACATATTTTCTCACGGCCTGCTCTCACCACACTCGTCCCCCCGTCAAAGACTTGCGACCGAAGTCTGCTTGATCTTCTTGGTGCAGGCGTCATCGTTGGCTTGTCTCGCTGTATCCATTTCTGGAGCTCGCTGACGTTCACGCGCCTCTCATTGTTCGCTATTGCGACTGTGTCTGCGTAACCCCATCTCGACGTGACCATATGTGGTCCCACCCACTTTGGAAACTGTTTGCCTGACCCTGTCGAACATTCGTCGTTATTTCGGCTCACACTTTCATATGCTGCTTTCGCCCGACCTCCCAGCAGCGTTCCAAGTAGCTGCTCCGTCGCTGACAGATCTTGAACTCCACTCAACTGCGCAGAAGCCTTGAAGTCCTGCTCGAAGATCCATATGTCTCCATCAAAAACAGCAGGGCATAGGCTTTCCATTTGTCGGCAGGCAGCGACACCAAATGTAACAACAGAAGACAAGGGCCATTATTGATAATGTCAATTTCTATACATTGGGTAGAGGCGTTTCCCCATTTACACTATATGTATTTGGTGTTGCTTCGATGAGCAAGGACTCTGTGATGAATCTATACTACCACCTAAATATATCGCTTTTGAATGCTTTACCCTATCCCACTTATCACCGATGATATTACTATTCATGGTGAACTGGATTACACGGAAGACTGTGAGGTTTCGGGAGAAGACAGGAATAAGCTGGACCACCGACATGAAGACTCCAAAAGATCTGGGTATCGCGCGTAGACGATTTATGTCTAATATCACAAAAAAACAACGATTTACAGGCAAAACCAAAAACACCGGCTGAAGAGGCTGGCAGCGAACACAGGACTCCAGGTGAACATAGGAAAGACAGAGGTGAGGAAGATAACCAACCGACTAACAGCAACAACAACAAACAGCACTGAATAAAGGCAGAAATTTGACAGAGGTTGCTTACTTCACTTATCTGGGAAGCATCGATTCTAATACAGGCCACATCACGAATCAAGATGTCAAAGCCACCCAGCCAGCCAGTCAGAATCGGAAAGGCAAGATACGCCTTCACCAACCTGAAACCAGTTTGGAAATCGTCTGCACTAACTCACCAGCATAAACAACAACATTCAGATTCTGTTCAATAAGAGAGTTAAGTTAGTCACTCCTTCTATATGGGTCATAAAATTGCACTGACCGTGTGTCACGCATAGGATTTCCAACGAGTGACAGACTTACATCAACAGCTGCCACCTTCGCTGACTGGCTTCATACTGAAAATCAAACGACCGGCCAATCAGCCAGAGAGAATTAGAAACAAGACACTGTGGCTGGGAACAAACCAACGGTCGAGAGATGATTGCTCAACAAATGTGGAAGTGAAAATGGAGATGGATCGGGAATACATTGAGAGGGCCGTTGCATGACATCTCACACAATGCAGGCCATGACTCGAGTGGAGTCCCAATGGAAAACGATTAGTGGGTCTTCGATGTGAGAGTGACAGAGAGGAGATTATATGGCGACGAGGAGATGAGAGATTATGGCCATACATGGAGTCAGCTGAAGAGAACAGAGGAAAATGGAACGAAGTGGAGATGTGTTGTTGTATCTCTATGTTTCAATAGGAGCACAAGGGAATAATAATAACAATAATACCCTATCCCACCTTACTGTGTGATTGCATCCAACTGAATACACTGTAATGTCTGAGGCCTTTTCAAGATTACGCAATTCCTGGGGACTAATCATTATAGCTCTCGCTAAATTTCTGTTTTTCAATAATCAAACTGACCGTAATTTATAATCTGATCTATATAATTGACAGTCATGACGCGGTATATAGTTAATTATGTTACTGTTCTTAATCGGATCTGTCCTGTCTTTAACCCGACAAAGTTTGTCTGTGAGTGAGTTGGTTGGTTTAAATGCCTTATTCAGAATGCCACGTAGGGCTTCTGATGTTCCTTCTCTATATAGCTAGTACTATCAACTCTTTGGATTCCTTTATTATTTATATTCTTTTCATTACTAATTTTATTAATCTTCTTATGAGTCTTCACATATTTTTGAATAAATTCTAGAGGGTAGTGACTCACTAGTGATGTTTTCCTTATTTGTTTGATTTCAGTTTTTTGAATCTACTGAGTTACTAGTTAGGCTTCCGGCTGGATTATATAAACACTGAATTCAACATACTTTTACCAATTTCAGGTGGGTCTATTCAAAGTCCAAGTACCTATCCAAATGTGACAGTTTTCTGCAGTCACTAGTATCTAACCAACTGTTATCTTTTGGTCCTAATTTAAAATCTCACGCTACTACCTCATTTTGTTCATTTTCTACTTCAAAAGTGAAATGTGAACAGCTAAGAGAAACGTTCAAATTACAACACAGGGTGAATTTGTCATCCACATCACCTCGAATAAACTTATCTCATATGGTACAATAAAGATTGTTTTTTGTTTTCATCTGTTTCATATCTGCGTGTATATTTCTTCATCAAGTCCTAAAAGGCATGATCATCATATATGATTCAAGCCGTTCAAGAAAAAGCTTTTAAAGACATTTAAGTCATACCATAAACAGACCCTTATCCAAGCCTTTGATAATATTCACTCAGCTATTAAATTAACTTGAGGAAAAGAATATCAAAGGGGAATTTCATTTCTGGATGCCACTCTCATATGAAAAGAAAACTACTTGAAAGGAATAGTGCATTCAAGGTCTTAACTTTATACCTATGCAGCAGAAACATGATTTAATTCACTGTCTCGTCATAAAGTAACACCCATATGTTCCGATGAATTTATTAATGACGAAATAAGCAATCCTAAAAGTATTTAATTCAATTTAAACTTTCTCTTTGATTGATTGGACCGAATGTCTGTCTGATTGGATTGTGAGGGCGATTGTTACTTCCCGGCTGCCCACACCGTGGAAGTTGGTTGCGTGACCGCAGAGTCCAGGGGACAACTGCTTGAGGCCGCTCACACGCGGCCTGTTTTTGTTTGTTCTCTTTTGTTTGGTGTGTCTCAGTAGCATACTTATCACTCCTGTCCTGTGACACGGCAGCAGGAAGCGCGGTCGTTGTTAATCCGGGCCACGGCCGATCCGGCATGAAATTTTGTGAATTTGTTTGAATCATGGTGTTGGATGGGGTAGCTGCTTTTTGTTTAACCGCTATCCAAACAACCTTCCTGGCATGGTAGAACTTCAAGAGACATAAGTCTCAGCCAGTATAACTTGATTAGGTTATTGCGGTGTTCAAGCCCGACCACCACGTCAAGGTAGCAGCTTTCGGTCGGGATTGGACCGAATAGAAAGTCTAAATTGAATTAAACAATAGCTGATATCCCCTGCACAAAAGATAGCTGTCGTGGCCCAAGTGGTCTGGTGGGTAACAGTTTAATGCTTGAAACGATGAGTACTTGGTTTGAATCTCAGGGGGAGCAACATCACTCAATGAATAGGGAGTACAGGTACATCCAGAGACGAGTTCCCAACAGGACGAAAGCGCATTCTGGATTTCCCTGCTAGTCATCATTCATCAAATTAATCCTAAAGGTACTCCGCTAAAGATGGCTATCTTAACAGCTCTGAAAAGAAACGTATTTCTACAAAACCTGGTAAAATTAAAGGCGTTATATACTAACTGAGCAGAAGCTTTACCTATAAGTGAAGTTAAAGGTCGACATATTTAGGGATATATTAAGTCTCCAGTTTATCAGTCAGTCTAGTTTGTAAAACTCCTCATCAGCCCCCTTAGGTGACCTTCACGCACATAGTGTAATAAATATAATTTGTCGATGCTAGCCACAAGAGTGTGTATAAAAGCTTAACTGCTCCTGGAGAGCTAATTGTGTAGGCAGTAATCAAAGGAACTAATCCTTCTGCATTAGTAAATATATACCAGTTTAACTTGGAAACTGAGTAACTAGATCGATAAACAGTACCATCATCATTTCTAGAGAGCTCAAAACTACGATGAAAAAGCTTCCAAAAGTTCATTGGATTTAAATGACCCTCTAACTGAATTCAGTTCCTAACCGAACTTATTATAAATAGATCTCAGTTTCAATGAAGTAGATGTCAGAGGACATCTTATGAATACCATCTCAATATAGTATCTGTTCCATATTTGATACTAGTTAAAAGAAGCAGTATAGTAACCAGTTCATAGTATGATGTCAAAGAATACAGTATTCGTTAGTAAATTAAAGGTCTCTCCGTCAAACCAAAGTGGTCAGGTAATTTAGTGACCCCAGACCTTAACAAATATGACAAAGTCAATGAGTATATCGTTCTGCACATGCCATATTACGCCGTCTCTGGAGTAGACGTGATATCCGTCTGACTATCGACCAAAGGACATGTGTAATGCTCAGCAGTCCGCTGTGAGACCTGGCCATTGAGAATGGAAGACATGAAAAGATTAGCTGTCTTTGATCATAGGTGCCTGCTCTCTATCTCCCGTGTGAAATGGTATAATAAGGTGAGCAATATTGAGGTTAGGCGTCGGATGAGTGCTAGGTAAGGAGGGGAAATCAATCTACGAGGCTGTGAAATTATATCGACTGAGATGCTTAGGACATGTGTTACGCATGCCTAGTCATTGCCTCCCTCGACCGACGGGCAATGTTAGCTGACATAGGGTCAGGTTGGAAAAAAAACAGTGGTAGTCAAACCAAAACATGGCTTCATCGGTCAATGAAATCCACAACAGTTAGTTTAAGCCATGAAGGAAGGTGTAAACTTCGTGGTTGTGATATGGCTTAAAATCTTCGTTCTCAATGGCTCAGATGCAACCAATCCTTGTGACTTATAATACCCAATAAAACTATATTGTTCTTCCATATTACTATTCTTTTTGCCTTATATCTCTGGTTATTGTCTCTGTTTTGCGTTCCTTTTTACTTTATTCTCTTGCTTTGTGTGCTACATGGAGTGTGGCGACTCGAACTGCTGCACATCTGTGCCAAGTTCTATGTAGAAACCAGTCAGTCGTTTAGAGAATGTTACAGAGTGATAAACATCTCCTTAAATGTATTTTATGCGGATGTTTGCTGTTATTCTCTATTCTCCTTATATTTCCGATTTACTTATGTTTAGTTTCAATTTGGTGGCAGTTTACGTTAAAATACCAGTTTCATTCTGAATGGTACACAACAGCAAGCAAATGAACTTAGCAAAGCAGTTTAACAATTCCTGAATTCCCTATAAGTTTATACAGTCATTCTATTATATATATAAAGGATATTTCTGAAATAATAGCTAGAACACTAAAACCATTCCGAACAGATATTGCACACAAACCAATAATAATTATAATTTTTCCTTAACATTCCCAGTGGAACATAGGGCCTCAAGCTAGTGGCTTCAAGTTTCTGTAGCAGTGTTTTATTTTTACAGGATGGGATTGCTAGCCTCATGCCCAACCTTTCCTCTTTACCAGCTTTTATTTCTGGCTTAGGGAGGTAAAGGAGTGCGTCCTGTGGCCGGGGATCGAACCCCAGACCATATGCATGGTCGGCGAGCGTCCTAACCACTATGCCACCGACGCACACACAAACCAATACAATCACTTTATTCAGTACTATACAGACCAAAAGACCAAACAGCAAAAAAGTGTAACAACAGAAGACAAGGGCCAGGTAACAGATCGTTTATTAAGGAAATCAACACATATGTACATATTATAGATTATTGTAAGAAGAAAAACACAGTATTCTGATTGGTTATTTCTCACAGAAAGTTAAACTTGCATCTCTTTGTGGCTGTTTCTTGAATGTCAGATCATCTATATGTTAGCTGTATCCGTCTACGCAAAGTCTTTCTTCTCACTTTTCTCACGACCAATATTGGGGACATAAACCTTGACGTAAATTACTGTCTACCAATTTTGGCTAGTAGCCAGCTCTCACCACAAAAGAGGGCGAGATCAACACCATCGACAAAATAAACTTCAGGGACTGTGATAAGCACAATACAGCTCAAAGTAGGCGTTCCACTCAGATCCGATTCCAAAAAAATAAACTAGCAACGAAAAGACATAACATGTATTCTTCATATAGATGAATATAGACAACTGTAGACATCAGTTTGGCTGCGAAAATGTAAAAATTTTAAACAGTGGAATCACTGAAAATGTAAATGGATTCCAACAGGTCTGGTACTTAGATGAATCGGAGATTAACAGACACATCAATTATAGATCACATTTATCAACTAATAAAAAAATAAGCCAAGTGACAAAGAAAAAGTCAAATCTCAAGTCAATAAAAACGATCATTGCTGATACGAATTATCAGTCAATCATGACAAAAATTGTTAGGAGATCATAAAATTACATGATTTGTAGAGGATGCAAATAAGTTCACTTCATGTTGAAGTTTGCGATGAAAATGTTGTCTAAAAGGACAATGAAAGCTTTCAAATGAAACTAACCAGTTCATAGAACGTAATCACGTCAAAATCATCTGCCTGTGCTACAAATCTTCTCTGATATTATACATACCTAGAAAAAGGTATATATTATTATTGTTCCTTGGGCTCCTAGTAGAACATATGGATTCAACAACACATCTCCACTTCGTCCCATTTTCCTCTGTTCTCTTCAGCTGACTCCATGTATGGCCATAATCTCTCATCTCCTCGTCGCCATATAATCTCCTCTCTGTCACTCTCACATCGAAGACCCACTAATCGTTTTCCATTGGGACTCCACTCGAGTCATGGCCTGCATTGTGTGAGATGTCATGCAACGGCCCTCTCAATGTATTCCCGATCCATCTCCATTTTCACTTCCACATTTGTTGAGCAATCATCTCTCGACCGTTGGTTTGTTCCCAGCCACAGTGTCTTGTTTCTAATTCTCTCTGGCTGATTGGCCGGTCGTTTGATTTTCAGTATGAAGCCAGTCAGCGAAGGTGGCAGCTGTTGATGTAAGTCTGTCACTCGTTGGAAATCCTATGCGTGACACACGGTCAGTGCAATTTTATGACCCATATAGAAGGAGTGACTAACTTAACTCTCTTATTGAACAGAATCTGAATGTTGTTGTTTATGCTGGTGAGTTAGTGCAGACGATTTCCAAACTGGTTTCAGGTTGGTGAAGGCGTGTCTTGCCTTTCCGATTCTGACTGGCTGGCTGGGTGGCTTTGACATCTTGATTCGTGATGTGGCCCGTATTAGAATCGATGCTTCCCAGATAAGTGAAGTAAGCAACCTCTGTCAAATTTCTGCCTTTATTCAGTGCTGTTTGTTGTTGTTGCTGTTAGTCGGTTGGTTATCTTCCTCACCTCTGTCTTTCCTATGTTCACCTGGAGTCCTGTTTTGGCTTCCGGACCCTCCAGCCGGTTTTTTGGTTTTTGCCTGTAACTCGTCGATTTTGTGTGATGTTAGACATAAATCATCCACGCATGATATCCATATCTTCTGCAGTTCAGAGTATTGCTATCTTTTCACTCTCAATATACATTCTGGTCCATAATCCAGTTCACCACAATTAAGAATACCACCGATGATAATAGGCAGTCGTATCTTACTCCTGTATTCACTTCAAAGGCTTTGCTGAGTTTTCCGTTATGGATCACCTGACCTGTGGCACTGTCATATAGCTAGCTGTTGAATGAAGTGGATAAAGATTTGGGTACTGTACCCTGTGGTATTGAAGTGGTTTCCAAATGACTTCTCGGTCAAGGCTGTCGGGGGCCTCTTCAAAGTCAATGAAATTTATATAGAGGTTCAACTGACATTCTATGCTTTATTCGATGATGATGTGTAGAGTTGCAATTTAATCAGCACATGATTTACCTTTCCTGAATCCAGCAAGTTCCGGAGTTCTGCATCTAGGACATCTTTTATTCCCTCCAGGATGATGAGACTTAGTATTTTACTTGGCGTGGGCAAGAACATTATTACTTGCCAGTTATTGCAGAGGTGTCAATTGTCCTTTTTTACTAGTTTGACAAGCTAGTCCCTCTTCCACTCAGTAGGCTCTTTTTCTTCCTTCAAAATTCCTAGTAACAATGGCGTCAGCATATCTGCTGCAGTCTCCGGGTGTGTTTACAGTGCTTCGGAGTTGGAGAACCCCGTCGGGTCCTGCTGCCTTCCGGGCTTCAGCAGATTGATGACATTCAACAATTCTGCTTCCATTGGGGGACTGTTGTCCACTGGCAGTTTTGTGCCCACTATTGGTGGTGTTTCTGGGAGAATTGCAGGTGATGATCGACTGAAGAGTCCTTTGAAGTGACCAGACCATTGTTTTATTTGTTTCTCCTCCTTGGTAATTAGGTTTCCTGGAACATCATTTATCGGTTTAATCACCTGGGTTGATCTCTCCCCGGATAGAGACCCGGTTATCTGATATTGTGTCCTGAGGTCTCTTTTACCTGCCACCTGCCTGTTCTGCTTCAGTTGCCAGTGTGTCATAGGAATGTCTTTCGTATATCCTAACACTCTTCTTGATTTCTTTATTCAGTGAAGTGTACATTGAACTCAGTTTCTCCTTCTGTTATTCACCTTCGCACTGAGTCATATTCTATTAGTTTCCCTGTGTCCGTTGACTGCCATTCTTTGTCTTATCACTTCCTTCTTCCTAGAACAGTTGTATACGATTCCTTGGACATCACCTTCGGAGAGTTCCAATGTTCTTCCATGCAGATTTCCTCAGTGATATCACGTAGTGTCTCCAAATTTGCTCTCATCTAATCTGTAGTGAAGGCATCCTTTTTAGCTTTCACCTTCAGTCTCTGAATGTTAAACCTGAATTGTGGTCTCTCTCCAATTGTTCTAAAAGATTTCAGCCTCACCTTCCTTACTGTTAGTAAGAAGGGATAAAATAATTACATCTATGAAAGTGGAAAATCTTACTTAAATACTTGCCGTTATGAGGAATCAATCTATAGCACATCCTACATGACTGACATTTTGTGTTTGTTACCACGTGTCAGATGGGTGAATCTGCCACATTGAGGGAACTGGCGTTACCTCATAAATTCAAGTTCATCTCATAGACTGCTAACAACATCAAACCTATCATTATGCCAGCACAGTCACTACTGTAGGAATAAATTATATGAAATCTCGCTTACTGAACCAACGATCAATGTAGTTAATAGGTCCTGAGTATTGAAAAGTAATCTACCAAGCACCTAGACAATGTGTCAATTAGAAAGGACATGCCTAGGACTTCCTGACAATCAAACATCTAGAAAACAGAAAGACTGAGCGAAGAAATATTTACTTTTCAATTAGATCCTCATCTCTGGCTCTACTCTAATATATATAGCATTTTTATTACAATACAACAGTTTGACACTGTTTAATTATTGTTAACAAACTTATCGCCACTTGACTGGTAAACTGTTGTGTATAGTAATAAAAATTCTGTATATATATTAGAGTAGAGCCAGAGATGAGGATCTAATTGAAAAGCAAATATTTCTTCGATCAATCATTGTGTTTCTCTATATTGAAATCAAACATCTAATGATATACTATAGTACACCATAATGTCATGTCACCCAACTCTAAGACTAAGTACTCTACACCTAATCGATATGTTCCGATCAACACACTTGAACTGTACAGTTACACAAATTACTTATTATAAAGCAGTCGATTCGCAATGACGTTGATTTGCCACTAGTAAACTGTTTCTCGTGTCACTGAGAAGATCGATACTAGAGGGTATAATATAGACGCAACAAAACTCAACAGAAAATAATTCAGAACTGCTAACAAATTTCAGGTTGGATACTTTGCATGTTTTGCAGACTTACTTTATAAAAATTGCCAAATCAGTTAATTAACTTGAACTGATCATTAATTTTGTTTTCCGTGAATCCAATCATAAAGCTCGTCACTATCATTAAAAGCGCAAACATGATATATTATGGGGACCAAGGGATGCACTACACAAAAGCTCATAGTTTGTGAAAGAGATGCTATACTGACCGGACTCCTAGACCGAAGCAGGTGGTTATCTTAAGAGACCACCACTAGACCCTTTCAGTTGAATCCTGATCAACAAGATAGTGGAACAGAGCCAGGAGTTGCGTTCCCATGGTTTCCGGTGACCGAAACAAGTCCATAAGCCATCCGATCTGTTCGGATTCTGCGGTCCATGTATACCGAAGGTAACACTAGTCCGGTGGTATGCACCGGAAGTTCGCATTCGCCCTTCCACTTTTGTGAGGAACACTCCCGCCGTCTGAAGGCAGTGGTAGAGATTATGAATGAGTGGCTACATGAGAGCATTTCGAAAGGACGACCGAAGTCTTCCCACTCTCAGTGGTAAAGATCTAGTCAAGATGTAAATAAAAACGCTAAACGACAATATATCTTCATGACATGTGGTTGCCCAATAAATATTCTCATAAGCTGGATTACTTTACATTATTAAACAAGAAACTTATACACGACTTTGCCACAAGAGTATATAAAACTGACGTAATATAGGCAATAGAATAGGGGAATAAATTGGGTTTAATGTTAAAATGATACATACTACAGTGTCGATGAGTAAAGGGAGTCTATTCACATCTACTGATAGTGTTCCCCATCCAGTTTGAGATGATCTGGATACTTCACTGAGGTTTAGCACTTTTTCTGATCGAGATCATTATCAGTGTCTGACTGAGCTTAGGCAACTGAACAAGTTAACACCAACCGAATTCTTAGGCATACTGTTGACATATGGAGTACAATCAGGTATTTGCTAAGTGATACAGTTCGAGGTAAAATGTCAGCAAAGTTTATTTTCAAAATTCAAAGTATTCTGACTGTAATGTAGGACTCCTTGCTTGACCATATGCAAGGCACTACATACTACTGATTAACATGAGTAGTTGGAAATTATTTAGGTTGTGTGTTTAGAAATAATTAAGACTTTCTGAGCAGTAAAAATCCAGCAGTGTTACTGACAAACTCGACCTTGAGCAGGTGAAACAGTCATCTGTCGTTTCAACGAATTCAATCTAGCTAGCTAAACACTGATGAGAGGACAGTTTCCAATTTGCATAAACCGGCAGAGGATGTACTGTTCTGTACTTTGCTTACTTTTCAGACGCTATTTATGATATACTAAGTTTCCTAAATAAACCGTGGTGAGATTTCACCACTATTGTAATTTACAAATAGCTGATTGCATTCTACGTTCAGTAGTTATTTGTTACTCTTGCACAGAAAGATTTCAGGAACACACGATCTAGTATTTCCTCATAACGGTCACATATTTACATCTAGTAGAAAGTAATAAGATGGGAAACAAAGACTATAAAAACATTATAAGATATACAATAGTAATTCAAATGTACACATATTATAACATGGTAATTATATTATTAACAACGGAAGCAGAACTACCAATGAACATCTACCCCCCTCCCCCGACGACATCAGAAGTCCTGAAGGTAATCAAGATGCTAAAAGCTAGAAAAGCAACAGGACCAGATGGAATCCCAGCAGAAGCTTTGAAAATGAACCCAGAGACAACAGCGGACTTGATGACGACATTATTGGAGGTGTGAAAACAGGGCAAAGTACCCGAGGATTGGAAGAAAGGATACTTATTCAAACTACCAAAGAAAGGAGACTTAAGTCAATGCAAAAACTGGCGCGGAATTATGCTTCTGTCCATCCCAAGCAAAATACTAAGCCGCATCATCCTGGAGAGAATCAAACACGCCAACCTGGATGAAAAACTTCGACCGGAACAAGCTGAATTCAGGAGAAACAAGTCATGTAATGATCAAATCGCCACACTACGGATCACCATTGAACAAAGCTTGGAATAGCAGTCACCTCTCTATCTCAACAACATCGACTTTGAGAAGGTCTTCGACAACGTCGATCATGATGTGATTTGGCAACTACCTTGCTACCACGGGCTTCCGCCGACAATTATACATCTCATCCAACAGTTATACGACAATGCTGCATGCCAAGTAATCCACAACGGGGAACTTACGAAATCCTTCGAAGTGAGGACCGGAGTAAAGCAAGGCTGCCTACTATCGCCAATGATTTTTCCTGATTGCAGTAGATTGGATAGTGCGACAGACAGTGTGCAATGAGGAAACAGGCACAAAATGGACTCACACAAAAAACTTGGAGGATCTGGACTTCACCGATGATATATGTCTGATTTCCCAAAAACTGGAAGATAGTATTTATTTCATTTTATTTTTGATTACAGCTTGATTTCACACTGTATTTTCGGTACAAGTATGGAATTTTCGGCATGGATATCGGTAGCCCAAATTTTGCAGGCCGGCCATAGATAGCAGGTGTGCGTCGGCGGGGGATCGAACCTTGAACCATGTGCATGGTCGGCGAGAGTCCTAACCACTGTGCCACTGACGCACAAGTGAAAAGCAACAAGTTGGCAGAAGAAGCATCTAGTGAAGATAGGACTTCCCTCAGGTGAACATGGAGAAAACAGAGGTGATGAAAATTCCTGACCAACACCAACAGCAACAACAGACAACAATCAGCATAAATGGGAGGGACCTGAAAGAAACAACCTCCTTTACCACGTACCTGGGAAGCATTGTTTCAACTACAGGCGGACAGAACTGACAAGGTTATCAAAGCAGCGAAGATCATCGGGAAAGCAAGGCAAGCGTTCATTTATCTCAAGTCTGTGTGGAGGTCAGTAGCACTCAGCATCAAAAATAAGATCCGGATTTTAAACTCCAATGTGGAGTCAGTCAGTGCTACTATACGGATCAGAGACTTGGCGCCGCGTCATGAAGAGCATCTTAAACAAACTACATACCTTCATGAACAACTGTCTTCGCTCAATACTCAAGATCAGATGGCCGGCCAGAAAAGATCAGCAATAGAAATCTCTGGCAATGAGCGAACCAACCAGGAACCGATTGTGAAACAAATAGGCAGCAAGAAGTGGAGGTGGATTGGCCATACTGAGAAAACCATCAACTGACTTCACACGCCAGATAAGCCATCGAGTGGAACCCGAAAGGGAAGCGGCGAGTTGGTCATCCAAGGGCGACTTGGAGGAGGCAATGTGAAGAGGAGATGAAAGCATGTGGGCAGACTTGGAGCCAGGTGAAAACTCTAGCAGAGAACCGAACGCAATGGAGACGCACGGCTGAGGCCCTATGTTCCTCTAGGAATTAAAGGAAATTATATATATATATATATATATATATATATATATATATATTATAAAATGATTAAAATGGTGATTATTATTTGAATGCATTTGTGACACTACAATACAACTCGAGGAACTACTATGTGAAGTCTTCAACCATAGGTTTTCTGTCCCCTATTGCACAGCCACGCAAATAGCTAAGACCATCATTCAATGACTATCGATTGCGTAGTCATCCTAACACATACAAACTACTTATCCTTCCTGATGAACAATACTATCTGAAAGGTGTACATATACGTTAATTAAACTATACACACAACAACTGAGAGACATCTAGATTACGAGTGCCAAACAGTACGACGAAACGGGAGTTAGCCTAATAACATTACGGTAATCTTCAAGCACCATTGGAACATCCGCGCTAATAGGCGCTCACATATCAAGAAATGCCGAGGATTTCGGTTAAATCAATCAAAAGGAAACACATATTATCTTGAACAAAGAATTCAATACTTGCATGGAGGATTTCATCATGAGCTGATATCACTTACAGAACCACTGGAAAACCTGTAAGTACCGGACAGCTGTTTCGTCCTAGTTTGAGACTCTTCAGCGTTTGAACCCAATACCTTCTGGTTACAAGGTGATCTCGTGTCCCAGTGTCTCAATGGTCTACGAGCTCGCCTTGTAACCAAACGGTCCTGGGTTCGAACCCTGGCGGTGGGTGAGTACTGTTGGAGAGTCCCGAACTAGGAAGAAACAGCCGTCCAGTACTCCCTGCAGGTTTTCTAGTGGTTATCTGATGTCAGCTCATGATGAAATCCTCCATGCAATCAAGCGAAATCCCTACAAAACCAATACCTGAAAATTCAGTACTTGTTCATTTGTAATATTATTAATATTAATAGTGATAATCACAGGAAAGAGTGAATATACAACAACTTTCCAAATAACACATGTGCAGAGAACAAAACAACACTGTGGAATATGAAAACACATTATGCAATAACGCTAACGATATGTAGTAGTGGTAGTAGTAGTAGTAGTAGAGAGAGAAGAGAAATTTATACACAGTAGGGTAAAACATTTCAGTGTTATGAAAAATAGTGCAATAGAATTTGACAATAATACATAACACACAATATAGAATTATGCTACTTAAAGTAAAGTCATAATAATAACAACAACAACAACGAAACAAGACGGTATCAAATTCACTGAGGTATTGATTAATCATTAAAGTTTACATATACAAAAGAGAATAGGTAAAAATGCACCAATTGTCACCAGGACTGGTAGAATAAGATAAGAAGAGTCAATGGAAGCATATGGATCTTTTGCTCTTGGTGATCTTGATGGCCTTTTATAAGTTGACTCTTTTCCACCTTCTTCTTCGGATTCTTGTTTTTCAGCTGGTGGAACAGGTTGACGAAATTTATGAGGTGATACTAATTCTTCGTCATCTAACGGTGGTAACTGAGGTACATCTAAGAGAGAAAAATATGTATACATACCGATGTAGGGCATAATTCTATAAATGCATCATACAATGAAACAGTGTTTTTTTTCTCTATTGAAGTATTATTTTTTGGACGGAGGATTTCATCATGAGCTGACATCAGAGAACCACTGGAAAACCTGCAGGGAGTACTGGACGGCTGTTTCTTCCTAGTTCGGGACTCTCCAACAGTACTCACCCACCGCCAGGGTTCGAACCCAGGACCGTTTGGTTACAAGGCGAGCTCGTAGACCATTGAGACACTGGGACACGAGATCACCTTGTAACCAGAAGGTATTGGGTTCAAACGCTGAAGAGTCTCAAACTAGGACGAAACAGCTGTCCGGTACTTACAGGTTTTCCAGTGGTTCTGTAAGTGATATCAGCTCATGATGAAATCCCCCATCCAATCAAATAAAGTCCCTACAAAACCAATACTTGAAGATTATTTTTTGTTCTTAATCATGTCAACGTTAGGTTTTTATTTAAAACGATCAATAAATAATTCTGATAAGTGATGAAATCATGTACATATTACATTATTACAGGTACACGGAAAGATGAATCCCTTGTTAGTAATGATTAAAAAGAATAAGCAGTATCATCCAGGATAGACTCATCGATGGTCTGTATCCCCAACTCCGCCTGGAACAACCTGGATTCAAGGGAAGTAAATCATTTGCCAACCTAATTGCAACGCTACTCATCATAATCGAATAGATAATGCAATTAGTAGTCAAGTATCTCCCACAACTGTGAAGTAATTGGGGAACTGCTTCAATACTATTGAGTGACCAAATCTTTATCAACCTCATTCAACAGCTGGCTATATGATGATGCTACATGTCAAGTAATTCATAATAGAAAACTCACAAAACCATTAAAGTGGAGACAGGAGTAAGACAAGGCTGTCTACTATCACAGATGATTGTCCCTATTGTGGTGGACTGAGCTACATGGCAGAGAAGGTAGGAATACGCTGGGCGGATAAGTAGACTCTAGAAGATCTGAACTTCGATGATGATTTATATCTAATGTCACACAAACTCGAAGATCTACAGAAGATCTAACCAACAAAAAGAAGCACTAATCGCTACCAAGAGGAGAAATCTAAAAGAAGTCACTCCTTTCGCTTAACTAGGCAGTATTTTTCAACTGCAAGCGGTACAGATGAGGATGTTAAAGGTGGGATTGGAAAAGAAAGACAGACCTGCATTAACCTGAAATCATTTTGGAGGTCTATTGCACTTAGTACAAGGAACAAGATTCCAATTTTTAACACTAATATCAATTCACTGCTTCCATATGCTACAAAGACTTAACGCGTCACGAAAAGGATTTCCAGAAGACTGATGTACACACTTTCATCAATACCTCCTATTGCTTCACACTAAAGATCAATTGACCGGAAAGGATAAGTAACAAAGAACTCTAGAAATGAACCAACCAGGAACCAACTGCCCAGCAAATATGCAAAAGAAAATGAAGATGAACTAGACATACACTGATAAGACCTCTGAGTGAAATAATACGTTGAGAATGCCGTCGTGTGGATCCCGAATGGAAAATAACGAGTTGGGAGGTGGTTCGAAGGTGACTTTAACTACGCTTAAATATTGTTTTAATAAACAAAGTTGTATGGATTAAGTTTTGAAATACATCTAAATACTTGATTAAATTAAATGATTTCAAAATTAGTTCTGATCAAAAGAACAAAAAACACCAACAGTAGGAGGATAACTGAGAGCTACAGAGCATTGTGAATGGATACTTCATCCTACTTTGTACTCATTCGTGTTGTAGATCGACAACGACTGAAATATGACTTTCTCAAATACTTCACGTAAACTTTGACTAAAGGGAGTTAGACGACCTATCTCATTTGACTACAACCCTAGTGTAGACGTTATTCATTAGTAGATTTAGCGATACACGATACAGTGGTCTAAAGTACACACACATTACCAAATGCCAGCGAATTTTTCTTATGCTTCTAATAGTTAGACGTGGAGTATTACAAAAATTGTGCGAGTGGCAAGTTATTAAAATATACGTACACATCTGATAAATGAATATAAGAAATTTTATAGTGTTCAATGAATGTTAACTCCGTTTGTTTGTATTTTGCATGCTCTAGAAGATTCAACATTTTAAGAAATTACGTACCAAATCCTACTGTGTACAATTTTATGCTTAAATTACTTTTTATTTATCCCCAGAGCTGTTTATTGGTTTCTAATTCTCTGGATGGATTATGTTAAATACCCATAGATCTTATCTTCTGGTTAATTTTTTTTCCATTTAGAGTGGCACGTGGGACATCCAGCCTTTGAATTTCAGTAGCGATGATATTCTCTTCATTGGGTGCTTTGACAGCCTCACGTTCAACCTTCCAACATTTGCAAATTTACTACTGGCTAGTAAACTAGGCGAGGTTTATAGGAGTGAGTCTATCGGGAATGAAACTCAGACAATTTGTTACCAATGTCAGCTCATGATGAAATCCCGTAACCAATCAACCAAATCTCTACAAACCAACACTTGAATATCGATGAGATGCTCACTAGAGACTTGCCCTATTCAGGTAGGTAGTTACCTGGGGTTCTAGTGAGAAGTGACTGGTAGGGTGCAGAAGGTCGGGTGTGAGGACAAATAGTCGCCGAAGACATTGGTTAGTGGTCCCGCTACGTCGTGAATTGGCAGAAGTTAGAATTCATGGACTGGCAGTCCATTGGATCGGGTTTCAGTAGCTTAATGGTCTACGAGCACGCTCGCCTTGTAACCAGAAGGTCCTGGGTTCGAACCCCGGCGGATGCGTACTGATGAAGAGTTCCAAACTACGACGAAACAGTTTTCCAGTACTCCCAGGTTTTCCAATGGTTCCCTAATCAATGTCAGCTCATGATGAAATCCTGTAACCAATCAAATCCCTACAAACCAACACTTGAACTTGTAAGGAGGTTGGTGAGAATTATACCAATGAACCCCAGACGTGCGCACACAACACTACCCCTTATCAGCTATCTGTAGTTAAAAAACACTATGAAATTAAATCGCTGACTTAAACAATCCCTTAAAACTCACCATCAATTTTGCCTTTTGTAACGACAATTGCATTGATTTTCGGATTATCATATTCAGCCTATAGAAAGAAAAAAATTAATTGTTATCCTTTCTATGATTATTTCAGCATACCTTAATAAAATCCACAGTGAAATGATCTCCGTCAATTGGAGCTGAATTCCCTTCAATATGAATCATCCCGCCTTTTATTTTGAATGGGATATGCTCATCATGCGCTGTAGCAAAGCCAACTTGACCAAAAATATCCAAATTTTGAACAACTGGTAAGGTATTTTGAACAAGAATATCGAATACCTGAAGTAATTACAAACAAAACAACAGTAATAATAATAATAATAATAATATTGTTTATATGCCCTAGTAAAATATTTGTAAACTAAAGCACAATGCATGTCCTATCTCTTTCATTTTTCTTTCAATGAAACTCGAAATCTCAGTTTGTCATACATTTATTAACAATTATTCACAGTAGGGAAAATTATACCATTATAGATTACTGAAATATCATGAACATATACATTTTGGCTTTGTTTTTCCTTTCTTTCTATATTACAACAAATGATATTGAATTATGTGAAAATTTGTTTAAACGAATCACATCACACAATTTGTACGTCAGAATTCAATTTCTAGGTGACATATTTAAATCAATCAGGGATTACCTTGGAAGAAAATATGTGTGAATTGTGATGACAAAATAAGTGATTATATATATATATATATATTCTGTTTATGTTCACAAAACAAAACTCGAATTATGAGATAATATATTGGTTTAAGCCATCAAAAAGAAATAACCTTATGAGCAGAATGAAGTTAAACTGCTAAGAATTTATTAACCCTAAAGGTTACTTTTTTATTATAGCTTGATTCCACACCGTATTTTTGGGACAAGTATGGAATTTTCAGCATGTGACATCGGTAGCCCAAATTTTGCAGGCCGACCAATTGATATCAGGTGTGCGTCAGTAGGGGATCGAACCCCGGACTAATTGCATGATCGGCAAGAGTCCTAACCGCCGTGCCACCGACGTACAATATAACCACCATGCGAACAAACACGCATGGCAGTTAGTTAGTAAAAAGACGCGTAATTGCAACCATATTCTTAAAGAACTTCATACAAAAAAAGGCGCATCAGTTCAAGTTGTCACATTTTAGAAAAACACAAATAAAAGTAGAGGAAAGAAACGTAACGGACAAAGGTGTACAGCAGAAGGGACAATTAGATGTAGATTTTTGGAATTCTGAAAATGACAAGGAATGAATACATATGTACTAGTGAGAACAGATTATGAGCTATGCTTCTAATCATGTATTCTTAGCATTCCAATGACACCACCGGCTAGGCAGTCCATATTTCCAGATAAAACTCATCAAACCAATGAGTGTGTCATAGCCTGATCGGATCACCTCTAACTCCTCCAGCTAATTACCACTTCAGCTAAAGCTGCTCCTCAAACAAGGGGTATTCCGCGAACCAACTCAATCGATGAACATTCTATAAGAATTAAAGCTAAGTGACTTAAAGCACAGTAACTATCATTAATGCATGAACAAAATATTCCGAACACCTTATCAGATTGCGGAAGTACAAAAAGTCACTACTACTAATGAATTCCTACGAATGCTAAGGAACCAGTGGTCGATGGCTTTTCGAGATACGGCTCAAAATCATTGACAACGGCACCGATGGATTCATTCCTTTTCATTTTCACTGATCTTCAGCTAATTATTCTCGTTGGAGCAATACCACTGAATCTTTGCTTCTATATTCTATGTATATGAATTTCAAATGCAGCAACATGAAACAGATGAACCAGAGTAAAGATGGAGAACGAAAGGATAAGCTGAGTTCAGTCTACAGCGCATTGAAAAAAAAGAAGTAAAGAGGAGTGTTAGTAAAGACGAAAGACAACTTTGCCACATAGTAGCAAGTGAAGCAGAACACGCAACAGGTAAGAGAGACTTCAGACCACTACATGAAGCCTTATATTCCACGGGAGTAATAATAATAATAACGGGAGTAACGTGAACTGATGCACTTCTGTATAACATTTCACTTTGTTCTGTTATAAAAAAACCGTTACACAAAATAGTTCTATGAAGTCATATAGTGACATTGCATCTCAGTCAACTAATTCATCAATCAATCAGTTATTGACAAAAGAGTGAAAAATGATATCTGAATGAATCAAATTGTGAGTACTACTCAAATTATACCTTCTTAAAATAAAATCAATAAATCCATTCACCATTACAGTGATAATTCAGGGTCACTACAACTCACTTTCTATTCTGATTACGTGACTTCAGCTTTGCAAAAGAGATGTTTTATAGCTAATTAGATGTGATTTAAATAATGGGTGGAATGAATACCACGGAAGTGTGATATATATATATATATATATATATATATATATATATATATATATGTAGTAATAAGAAAAATTATTATTGATTTCATAAACTGTGTGATTAAAATTAAACCAAAGACTTCAATTGTGAAAACTGCTTGTTCTAACAGTGCTACTACTGAAGTTATCGTTTCAAAATGAATGATTACACTCATCACACTAAAGGCACCTAGCTACCAAACTAAAACCAATAAACATTTGAAGTTAGAAGAGATATAAATTACTGCATATTAGTGAAAATTTTAAGAATGAATCTTGGAAAATGCACATGTTGGCAATTCTACTGTTTTTTTAAACTAGTGGTGTATATGAGCATATATATGTAGATAAGTGCAGATTTGCTTCTTTGAAAAAAGAAACCTGTATGTATTATAAAGGCATCGGATCAACTGCATACCAGAGTAATTCATACAATTCAGTGTTATCATTTACTAAGCAGGTATCAAGTCCAGTTTAATGCTTATAACTATATTGGGATTAAATTATGTGTACATGTGTATGCGGAGATTTGATTCATACGTTGAAGCAACCGTGTTTTAGACAATAGGTTTCGGGTTCGAATTGAGCTCCATCTACTTCACTCTAGGCAGCTGAATAGTAACACTAACCAACATATAATAACTGCCGCTCATAGCATGGAAACTGAAAGGCGTTTTTCACGTAATCGAATGATCAAATAATGCATATATATATATATATATATATATATATATATATATATATATATAGAGAGAGAGAGAGAGAGAGAGAGAGAGAGAACCCCTTGTAGTGTGGATCATGAATCGGAACTTGGAAAAATCCATTAAAAATGCATCCTCTGCATTTAGTTAATAAAATAACATAACTATTGGATGCACCACCAATTTACAGTAAATTTTTCTTCTAGTAATTAACCAAAAAGAAAAAATTTGATCTACAATGAAGGCAAAAAGTAATCAGGTAAACTGGAAACTAACAGTTGTAATTAATGAGCTAATATGTAGAAACCAAACTGTTCATGGACATTAAGTAAACTAGAATTTGTACGTGGTTATTCTAGTGTATATGAACAACTTAGCAACCTTTCCTGATACCAACAGTCCTTATCAGTTTATTCTAACCATTCAGCTTCATTTAGTCATATTGTACAAAAAATCTGTTTGTAAACAGATGTAATATTTACTAAGACAAAGTACTATAAACAACAACAAAAATATCATACTGTTCATTCAGTTTACTGTTTGCTGTATTTAAGATAAGTTGTTTCTCATTTTCTGTTGCTTATTCCATTTGCTCCAACTTTACAAGTAGCATAAATCATGGTAACAAATCATCTTACTATAATTTTGCTTCACTATATTATGTAAGTTTACTATTATTAATGGATTATCATTATTATTCTCATTATCCTTCTTTTATTATCACTTTATTACTGTTGATTAATAACACTGCATTTACATACAGATTTTATAAAACACTATCGTCTTTCCATTGTTTTTTTTGTCCGCCCTACACAATTATTAATATAAGAATAAAGCTTGTGCACCGTGATAGAGTATAGTTCCATTATGGGTAAAATTTGTTTTGATACGGTCTCGTAGTGTTATCTACTGTAGTGTTTACTGATGACGTTTCAAGCACAATTTATTGCTCATAATCATATCAAGGTGATAAGACTGTATTTTCTATAGGTTTTTCCGTGCGTCGGTGGCACAGTGGTTAGGATTCTTGCCGATCATGCACATGGTCCGGAGTTCGATCCCCTGCCGACGCACACTTGCTATCTATGGTCGGCCTGCGAAATTTGGGCTACCGATATCACATGCTGAAAATTCCACACATGTACCAAAAATGCGGTGTGGAATCAAGCTGTAATCAAAAAAAAATTGACAGCCAAATAACAGGCGTTTATTAATAAGCCATAATGTGACAACTATGTAACAATTTCCACATTAACGAAGAACAGATATTAGTGTTAATTTTGACAATTAACTGGCTCAACAGCCTTACCAGTTAATTTTTATTTCCATTGTACTAACCATGATTAACAATCAAACTATCCTCACTTTTCTATACGTTGGTGTGTAAACACCTATTACCAACGGTTAACCTCTTAAATTTGGAATGTAAGTACAACTAAAGCCCAAATATTTATTAATACACTGAATCCTTAAACATTGTTAGTAACAACATAAGATTCATTTCATTGTCTAAGTGGCAAACTCAAGTTATCTTTTCTATTAACCATCTGAACAATGAAAAACAAAACTTAAAACCAACTCAAAGATGTATAAAACAGATAAAATGAACACATGAGTGGAAAAAAAATAAATGAATTTGAAAGACGTTTTTAGAGAATTACCTTTTGGTAACGTTCCGTGAACCAAACTTCTGAAAATTTCAATGTTAGAACATAGTCTCCATCGGAAGTAACTGGGATAGGATAGGAAAAATCTTCATTGTGATAACGTTCAGTTTGATAAAGTATATGATCTTCTGAAGCAATGCGATTTATCGTGAAGGAACGGCCATAGTCTGATGCAGTACCCTTGTTTAAAAAATCAGCCTTGTACTCAACGCCATAGGAATCTATGTGTTTTGGGCCACCGCAATTGACTGCCCAAACAACTTCACAATATGTACGATCAAAAAATAATATTATCAAGAAGGAGATAATAAACATGGACCTAAGGAGACAGATAGATACTTCCAACAAAATGGTGAGATATCCGGCCTGAAAAATAAATTTTAACAAAACTTTGAGTCAAAAACTGGAAAATAAACAAAAAGTAGTTAGTGGTCGGTAATTACTCTCACCAAATTGATAAAAATCGTCGACGTCTAGATACACAAAAAGAAGCATTATTCACATGCGGTTTTTGCAAATCTATATGAATAAAGACTATGGCAACGAAAAATAATCTCTAATCACTTTCTGAAGCAAAAGTCACAGAGTAAACCTCCCATCTCCGTAGACCCCTCATAATTAGACACTACCTCTGAACTACAGTCACCTCCAGGCATACAAAAGATTTTTCACCTTACAGAAAACTGTTCTAATTTTAAGAATCATGCTTCTCAACCACTAGACTTAGGTTTACCTTTGAGACAACTCAGGCAGGGAAGCTGATCGATAGCATATCTGACCAATTCAGTTCTTTGAAAATAGTGAAGAAAGCTACTCCTTATCTAATGCATATGAGTAGATCATATCTTCACCCTCCGAAAGATTCTAGAACATAGGAATTCCTACCGGCGTCCAACAGTCATTATATTTCTTGACCTAAAGGCAGCATTCGACTCTGTCGATCGGGAAGTTCTCTGGAGATGCTTGGCTGTAAAGGGAATTCCAAGAAAATATATTGCACTGATTAAGGCACTCTATTCGTACTCATACAGCCAGGTGAGGGCTTACGGCGAGCTGTCATCTGAACTGATGACGACCAGTGGTGTCCGTCAAGGATGCCCATTATCTCCTTTTCTATTCAACTTCATCATAGATGTGTTAATGGACTTAACCCTAGGTGACTTCAGTGACTCAGGAATTGACTTGCTACCGGGGAATAATCTCGTTGACTTGGAATATGCAGACGATATAGTCCTTCTAGGCGAAGACGCTGACGAAATGCAGAGTCTTCTAAACACCTTGAGCCGCAATCTACGAATGTTTGGCATGCGATTCGCTCCCGCCAAATGCAAGATGATGTTACAGGACTGGACTACATCGACGCCTAGTTTAAAAATAGGAAGTGAAGTGGTAGAGCACGTTGACCGCTTCACTTATTTGGGAAGTACCATCAGCCCCAACGGGCTGATCTCTGACGAAATCTCAGCACGAATACAAGGGGCTCGTTTCGCATTTGTTAGTTTACGCCGACTCTGGCGTAGACGAGATGTTCGACTATCGACCAAAGGGCGGGTGTACTGCTCATCAGTCCGCTCCGTCCTCCTTTATGGTTGTGAGACCTGGCCACTGAGAGTGGAAGACATGAAAAGACTAGCTGTCTTTGATCATAGGTGCCTGCGTTCTATTTCCCGTGTAAAGTGGCATAATAAGGTGAGCAACATGGAGGTTAGGCGTAGAGTTCTAGGTAAACAGGGGAAATCAATCGACGAAGTCGTGAAGCTACAAAGACTGAGATGGTTAGGACATGTGTTACGTATGCCAAGTCATCGCCTCCCTCGACGAGCTATGTTAGCGGATATAGGGTCAGGCTGGAAAAAAGCTAGCGGCGGTCAAACAAAAACTTGGCATCAGTCAATGAAATCCACAACAGTTGGTCTAAGCCACGTAGGAAGGTGTAGACTTCCAGGCTGGGGTCCTCGGGACGGTAAAAATCTATGGTTGGAAACAATTGGTGACATGGCTCAAAATCGTTCTCAGTGGCGCAGATGCATCCACTTCTTGTGACTTATGATTTCCAATGAAACTGTTTTGTATTTCTTTATTACTCCTTTGTCTCACACCTCTGCTCACTGTCTCTATTATGCTTTTCTTGTGCTTTCTTCTCTTGCTTCGCGTGCTACACGGAATGTGGCGACTTGAACTTCCGCACATTTGTGCAAAGTTCTATGTCGAAAACAAACAAACAGACAAACAGATATGAGTAGATTGCAAAATTACAGCAGTGACAACCTTGTTTGGTCAATGTCGTCTTTGTCTGTCTGTCTGTTTTCGACATAGAACTTTGCACAAATGTGCGGAAGTTCAAGTCGCCACATTCCGTGTAGCACGCGAAGCAAGAGAAGAAAGTACAAGAAAAGCATAATAGAGACAGTGAGCAGAGGTGTGAGACAAAGGAGTAATAAAGAAATACTACACAGTTTCATTGGAAATCATAAGTCACAAGAAGTGGATGCATCTGCGCCACTGAGAACGATTTTGAGCCATGTCACCAATTGTTTCCAACCATAGATTTTTACCGTCCCGAGGACCCCAACCAGTCAGGAAGTCTACACCTTCCTACGTGGCTTAGACCAACTGTTGTGGATTTCATTGACTGATGCCAAGTTTTTGTTTGACCGCCGCTAGCTTTTTTCCAGCCTGACCCTATATCCGCTAACATAGCTCGTCGAGGGAGGCGATGACTAGGCATACGTAACACATGTCCTAACCATCTCAGTCTTTGTAGCTTCACGACTTCGTCGATTGATTTCCCCTGTTTACCTAGAACTCTACGCCTAACCTCCATGTTGCTCACCTTATTATGCCACTTTACACGGGAAATAGAACGCAGGCACCTATGATCAAAGACAACTAGTCTTTTCATGTCTTCCACTCTCAGTGACCAGGTCTCACAACCATAAAGGAGGACGGAGCGGACTGATGAGCAATACACCCGCCCTTTGGTCGATAGTCGAACATCTCGTCTACGCCAGAATCGGCGTAAACTAACAAATGCGAAACGAGCCCCTTGTATTCGTGCTGAGATTTCGTCAGAGATCAGCCCGTTGGGGCTGATGGTACTTCCCAAATAAGTGAAGCGGTCAACGTGCTCTACCACTTCACTTCCTATTTTTAAACTAGGCGTCGATGTAGTCCAGTCCTGTAACATCATCTTGCATTTGGCGGGAGCGAATCGCATGCCAAACATTCGTAGATCGCGGCTCAAGGTGTTTAGAAGACTCTGCATTTCGTCAGCGTCTTCGCCTAGAAGGACTATATCGTCTGCATATTCCAAGTCAACGAGATTATTCCCCGGTAGCAAGTCAATTCCTGAGTCACTCAAGTCACCTAGGGTTAAGTCCATTAACACATCTATGATGAAGTTGAATAGAAAAGGAGATATGGGCATCCTTGACGGAGTCTTTGTAGGAGTAAATGACATACTGCAAGCAATGGTGTCGTCTGATGACACGTTTTGGACATTGTGGAGATCATCCTTTAGTCAATTAAGTCATCTTTGAATTGCGCCTTTCAACGTGTACATGTGAATTATGAATTTCATCTCAGCAGCTTCCACACAGCACAATGGTTTAGAAATCAGATGGTCAACTCATGATGTAGCGTAATGAAAATACAACTGTTTTCAGTTAGTATCTGCTGATGGGTTAAAACTCCCCAAGTAATGTATGATGAACCATACGACTCCAAGACTTGAAACAGTGTCTGAAACGAGTTAGGACCTAAAGTGATGTTAGTTTTTCATTTCTTCTACTACTGAAACTACGAGGAAGTAGTGTACAATGCCTTCGATTTACGTAATAAGTATACTTACCGGTTCCCCCATTGCTTATTACTATCAACTGGCATAGCTCATGATGCAGATATCAGGTTAAATGTCTTTAAATAATAGTTATGATAATAATGTAGTAATAATCCCAGTGGTATAGAAAAGTTTTCCGGGGATCATGTTAGAAGCCATTTTAAGACAGCATAATAACGAGGCTGTGATACGACAGTTGCCTGTATTCACGACAGTTTAACTATCAGTTCAGTAAGGTGCCGAAAATTCTCGATCACTAAGGTGTTTGTTACTGAGAAATTTAAAGACGCATAATTTTTGACAAGCAGATCTTCTCTCCAATATGTTTTAGATTTCCAAATAGCTATTCCGGAAACTCGGCCTGACAATATCTATCCCGCTATAATTTGATTATACATTGTCTTATTATAACCACGCTCATGAAATGATAATACACTTGAGTCAGCAGTCTGTGCCGAAATCACTCCTCATTATAAAAACGATTGGCGCAATTGCTCACTTACGTTTTGATAAGTGCTATGAATACAAGTGGACGTTACCGTCATTAAATATTTACATCTACTGCTTGTAAACCCTCAAAACCCAATAGGTGAACGAAAGTCCTAACCAGGGACTGATTTAATTAACTACATGTGGCTAAGTTGCGTGGGATATTCAGCTGTAGAAGAGAAATACAGAAAGTAGTACGGAAATTGTAATGAAAAGGAAACATTGAAAAATAACGGGCAAAGAGGAGTTTCTCCCCTTTAGTTTAGCCAGAGTAAATAGGTTTGACTATGATACCTCAGGTAAGTATGGTCCACACACTAGTGCATGAAGAACCTCTTTTGAGTAACTGAGTTCTAGCCATTTAACTACACTGTCATGTTAGTGGACAACTTTTTCTACTCTTGAACAGTAATTCCACAATAATTACTTGGTTGATACGAAGATGAATACTACTAGCTATAATGACTTCTGCCGCAATCTACGAATGTTTGGCATGCGATTCGCTCCCGCCAAATGCAAGATGATGTTACAGGACTGGACTACATCGACGCCTAGTTTAAAAATAGGAAGTGAAGTGGTAGAGCACGTTGACCGCTTCACTTATTTGGGAAGTACCATCAGCCCCAACGGGCTGATCTCTGACGAAATCTCAGCACGAATACAAGGGGCTCGTCTCGCATTTGTTAGTTTACGCTGACTCTGGCGTAGACGAGATGTTCGACTATCAACCAAAGGGCGGGTGTATTGCTCATCAGTCCGCTCCGTCCTCCTTTATGGTTGTGAGACCTGGTCACTGAGAGTGGAAGACATGAAAAGACTAGTTGTCTTTGATCATAGGTGCCTGCGTTCTATTTCCCGTGTAAAGTGGCATAATAAGGTGAGCAACATGGAGGTTAGGCGTAGAGTTCTAGGTAAACAGGGGAAATCAATCGACGAAGTCGTGAAGCTACAAAGACTGAGATGGTTAGGACATGTGTTACGTATGCCTAGTCATCGCCTCCCTCGACGAGCAATGTTAACGGATATAGGGTCAGGCTGGAAAAAAGCTAGCGGCGGTCAAACAAAAACTTGGCATCAGTCAATGAAATCCACAACAGTTGGTCTAAGCCACGTAGAAAGGTGTGGACTTCCTGACTGGTTGGGGTCCTCGGGACGGTAAAAATCTATGGTTGGAAACAATTGGTGACATGGCTCAAAATCGTTCTCAGTGGCGCAGATGCATCCACTTCTTGTGACTTATGATTTCCAATGAAACTGTGTAGTATTTCTTTATTACTCCTTTGTCTCACACCTCTGCTCACTGTCTCTATTATGCTTTTCTTGTACTTTCTTCTCTTGCTTCGCGTGCTACACGGAATGTGGCGACTTGAACTTCCGCACATTTGTGCAAAGTTCTATGTCGAAAACAGACAGACAGACATAATGACTTCTGACCATACGAGGCTTACAGTTCATCACTAATTGGCAGCTAGAGAGGGTCTGTTGAGCATGTATGGTGTAATTTTTATTTTGCTTCATTTATTAAGTTGTATAATCAGTGTGCTAGCATCAGTAGACAACGATAGTATTTCGGAACCTGCAGTTTCCAGGGAAGAAGGACAAGTTTCGGGGAGCCCGTTAATACTTGCAATGTACACCTCTAACTAAAAAGATTGGAGATTTGATTCCGTTAATTCTAGAAATGAGTTACGAACTAACTACTATGTGCAACATTTGTACTCCACCCATAGATAAGTGGAGCCCGTGTCTTAAATATAAGGGAATCTTGAACACCCTGAAAGTGAGAGTATTTAGGGTATCAGTGCAAGAAACATGAACAAATTTTCTTATCCTCTATACTCAAGAAAAATGAGAAATTCGATCTTCTAGGTACTCTTAGTGGCAAACTTAAACTATCATAGCCAAAACCACGGTGACCCTGAATCACCAATCAGAATTTAGGTATGAAGTCTCAAAATCCTTGAAAAATACTCTAAGAAATATTGCAAACATGATTTTACACTACACAGCTTTGACTTGCGTTGCAAGAATGTCTCAGTCAATACACAGAGGATCTATAGAGAAATCGTACCATGCGCGATGTACCTACTAATCTAGTTGACTGTAGGTTACAGTACTTTGAGATCCATTGACATTTCTGACACTATTCTCCAACCTACTGCTAACTCTCTCCATAATCCTAACTTTAACCCTAAACCTCAAACGCCATAACCTTACTTAACAGTATATATTTGCAGAGTAACTAGTAAATAGGTAGAATAATGTGTCCATCTCCTCAAAGTTCAAAAAAGCCGGAATGATGAGATTTGGAACAACACTTCACAGCGTTCCCTGTGTGTGAGCGGTTCTGGGAGGTCAGCTTTCGAAATAGATTGACCTTGGCTACGATTCTTTAACTTCGCCCTATTAGTAATTATTCAGACATCTGCGTTCATTTAAAGTTTAACATAATATAATACATTTGAGCTTGAATATAAGACCTAGGAGAACGATAACACGAAACTTTAAAGTAAGCCAACACGATAATAAGGACTAGTTTGCTAAACCAACGTACCTACACACCAACTTATTATTTTAGATTAAGATCGGCCTTCAATTTTAAAAGTGAGATCACAAGTTTCAATATTCAATGGCTTTAGGGCTGTATTTCAAAAATGAAGGAAAGATATACTGAAGTCTATACGGTTCCTTTCAGTCTGTTGCAAGAAAAAAATCCGGTCCATTCTAAAATATGTATCGCTCAAAGATATTCGGAGCATTGCTAAGGAATGATAATTATATCCGAGCATTGAGACTAAGCAATTACTACGGCCCATTTCACAAATGAAAGATGCGAACACGTATACAGTTCACTGGATGAGACTTTAAATTGGAATATCTGATTTCCACCCAATACCAGAATGCCAGTAGAAATCACCTAGATATGTTGAAATGTTCATGGATGTTATTAAAATTCAATCATACCATGAAATCACACGATAAGGCCTTGTCACTTATACTCCTTTGAAAGATTGTTTAAGATTCTGACACGGTCACCTCCTTGGCTACTTGACACTGTAGTACTGTATTTCGTTCTTCATCCTTGATACGTTCTTGTCGATGTTGTCATGGCCACTGTTATGTGGCTTGTTTCCGAATTTCATCCACCACGACTACAACCGTTAATAAAATTCCTACCTTTCGAAGCCGAAATTTAGGCTGGCCTAAAGTTTGTGACAAACTGTTTATAGTTGTCCCACAAGAAGCATAGTTATTTGGGAATTACCTGCAGCTACATATGCTGCGCATCCTTCCGGTGACGCACACATCGAAACACATAACTCTTTTTAGTAGAACTCTTTTTCTTTCGTTGTCTGACTAACCGCTTCCGGCCCATATTAAATTCCATTAGTCTGTAGCATACTTTATTACCCTTTATCTGCACATCCGATAGCCTAATAATGTAGCCCCCCCCCGAATAATTATTTCGTTTCTGATTTATCTTGAAGTACGTCTGACGTCAGCTTTTACAGATCTGCAGTATTACCCAAAATGAACGAAGGCTACTTCTCTTACTTATATGTGAATATGAATTAAATGACATGTTTCGTATTTCGGTGAAATTACTTTACGAACATTTTTGTCACGTAATCTATTGTATCAAATAAAAATGTGGTCTGCACATGTTATGTTTGGGCACTATTATTGAAGTGACACTTTACTGACTAATTGACCGATCCCTTATTTTGATCCTCTAACTTATCAGGTTGGGGTAAATAATCCAGCTCAAGATTCTCTACGAGTTTCAAGGAAATTTAGTTGAGAAATATTTACGGGTGTATCAGATACGACAGGAAATTGCGAGCGTACAGTCTTCCAATCTGTAAAACAATTATTCGATGTGACCAGCCAACATCTAGCAAGCCAAAACAAAGCAACAGGTTGGGTAGATTCTGTTAAGCTGCATGCGATAAACTTACTGGAGATCAGTCACTGGCACTGAAAAACAACATTGTGTTGTGCGATCGAGATAATTGACAGCTTACTTGCAGCCTAACAAGTGGGCCCAAGCAGTCAAAGTCGGCATCTCATGTTGAGTGATTTTGAGGGCTGCAGGCTTATAATTTTAGGGAATTATTTACAGCCAGAGGAATGATCTTTTACAAGTTCAATCAAACTACTCTCTATCACTAAGGAAATGGCGATCTGGCAAAGAATATAAGCAGGATACTGTCTCTGAAAAGTTACACTTCATTCTTAATTACTCATAACTGTTTTTGGCTATGCAAAAGACCTTCAGGCACACGTTTGTTTCATGCTTTTTTAAACTATTATTAAATGATGCTTAAGTCTCATTACAACATTAGAGTACCAACAAACAAGCGGTGTGACAGCTTCGACGGAGATTTGCTTACAGAGAAACCTTCAGACATATGCTTACCATATTCCAAATGAAAAAGTGTATTATTATATAGCCTCGCTTCAAGACAGACCCTGATATTTTATCCATGGTGTTGGCAGTAAAAATCAGCTCGAAAAAAACACTCACCATTTCCGACAAAGTTCAAATAATTTCCGCAACAGGTTTGTATTGCATGAAAAGTTTTGGTCTGAATACATACACCAAGTTACTCTTTAAAAATTCATATAACAATATGTTTTTCAAATATTCTAATTGCAGGTACCAATAACATTTAGTGTATTAAACTCCTGATATCCCTAATGAATATGTTTCCATCCTAATTTCATGAAGCCTCTTACTTATTTGTGTCACTATTTGTCCTTGTAACGTTCACGCGCTGCATTCCAACGCAATGGCTTCGTGGGAAGATCAGTTAGATACAAATGGTTCTGTCACTACAAAATTTTCCCAGTTGAATGTAGATGCTCCTGAATTTATACCCGGTCAGCCATTTATTTTCAAACCACCCCCAATCCCTGAAGTAGTCCCTTGCATCCCTCCTGAGGTTGAAACTCCAAGTGAATCTATACCATCTAGTGAAGTACAAGAAGAAGGTAGGTGCACATTTTTATAATATAACATGGCATTCAGACGTTAGTTTAGATAAAGAAGAAGATGTTCCTAAGAAGGTATGCATATCCATGAATTTGAACTAGATTTTAAGACGTTAACCATTGTCCCAGATAAAGATACACTTAATTTAGTGTTCATTGGTCATGTGGATGCAGGAAAATCTACAATTGGTGGCCACTTACTGTTTCTAACAGGTAACCTTAATTTTTGATGGCCTGATGTTTGTAGATATGGTCGATAAGAGGACTTTGGAAAAATATGAGCGTGAAGCTAAGGAAAAAAATCGGGAGTCTTGGTATTTATCTTGGGCGTTGGATACAAATCCGGAAGAGCGAGACAAAGGGAAAACAGTTGAATGTGGACGTGCCTACTTTGAGACTCAAAAGAAAAGGTTCGTTTTGATTGATGCTCCCGGTCACAAATCCTTTGTACCTAACATGATATCAGGAGCAGCTGTTGCCGATATTGCTATATTGGTTATATCAGCGAGACGTGGAGAGTTTGAAACAGGGTTTGAAAAGGGTGGACAAACAAGAGAGCATGCTTTGCTAGTAAAAACTGCCGGTGTTAAGCATCTTATTGTAGTAGTCAACAAAATGGATGACCCGACAGTTTTATGGGATGAAGTCCGTTACAATGAATGCAAAGATAAGATTTTACCCTTTTTAAAGAAAATCGGCTTTAACATAAAAACCGATGTTTACTGTATGCCGTGTTCAGGATTTGATGGAGCTTTCCTTCGTGATATCCCCAGTGAATCAGTCTGCTCGTGGTATAGGGGTCCGAGCTTATTGGAATATCTTGATAGTCTCCCTAGTTTCTCTCGAAAAACAGATGGCCCTTTGAGGCTTACTGTAACTGACAGGTACAAGGACATGGGCACGTACGCTTCTGGAAAAGTCGAATCTGGATCGGTGTCGAAAGGTGAAACCATAGTGTTGATGCCAAACAGAGTGAACGTCGAAGTTATGCAGGTAAGACTTGTTGCTTTTTAGTTTGAAGTTCCATGAAGAATGCTGCTGATTTTCAGATGCATATGTTTCGAATTTTTACTTCTATAATTAAAGTTTGAAGCATTAATACTCCTCAGTATTGTGATTCAGATTTTGGTACATTTATAAGATTGTTTTCACCTACCATTTGGCTTACCGGTAACTATTTTTGCTACTTTCTGAAAAATATGGAACTGTTCCCTACCTTCAACTCCTTATGTAATCGAACACATGTATTGACTTAGTTTGCACATTAGAATTGCTAGCGAACTTTGTCAACTTGCCACAAAATCTAGTGTTTGATTGGCACATTGTATGTGGCTATGACGATTTGCAGTCAAAAATACTATTATAGCTGTAGTTATATAGTGAACATTCTTGTTTTGTAATACTACATACGTCTTAACTTTTGTATACTGTGGTTAGTTCTCATTCAACTCTCTATATTATGGACTTTATGAAGTTAAAACTACAAGATGTGTAGATCTCAAACATTAAGATGTTCATGATAATCTTTTTATTCTTACTAAATGACTCATCAGTTGGACCTGGCCTACTTTTGTTTTCTGTTCTACTGAATAGAGGCGATATTCCATTGACATTTTATCTGTAATAGTTAATTTGAGTGTGTTACGTATGTAACACGTTATTACTTTAACTGGTAAATTTACATGAGCTGAAATTGTATCCATGTTACCACAGTTTAATAATAATTTCAATTGATAGATTATTTTGCTATTATAAAATTCAACACATTTAATTATTGTATTTTTACTACATGCAAAACTAATTGCCATATATTTCAATATGGCAAAGTGATTAAAAGGGGTTGTTATATCTTTTCTTAGTTGGACACTACTAACTAGTGTGACGTGTCTAGTCCTTTCTTTGGTGCACACTGAATTCTATCAGTCAGGTTTGCGAAGTGGCCACCGTGCTAGGTAGCTCGCCATCACGGTGCACATTGATTTGATGATATTAAATAGTCGGAGGCAATCGGCAGGAAGCCTTCCACCTAGGTTTCGGACTAGTTGGCACTCATCATCGAGGCGTATCTGCGACCTTGAAGGAACATGTCACTTCTGAGGTTCGAACCCGCGTCACCCAGTGCTGCAATCAGAGACGTTACCACTGAGCTATTCGGGCTCGCGATTGATCTCCTGTAGGACTGTAGTGGGTAGCGGCGGTCAAACCAAAACATAGCACGTCAGTGAAATCTACAACAGTTAGTATAAGCCACGTAGGAAGGCGTAGACTGCCTAACTTCCTGGTTGGGATCCTCGGGACGGTAAAAACCAATGGCTGGAAACAATTGGTGACATGGCTCAAAATCGTTCTGAATGACTGGCGCAGATGCATCTGTTTCTCTCTCTGTTTTCGACATAGAACTTTGCACATATGTGCACCAGTTCAAGTCGCTACACTTCCCCATGTAGCACACAAAGCAAGAGAAGAAAGTAGAAGAAATGCATAATAGAGACAGTAAGCAGAGGTGTGAGACAAAGGAAGTAATAACGAAGAACAAAACAGTTTCATTGGAAATCATAAGTCACAAGGAGTGGATGCATCTGCGCCATTGAGAACGATTTTGAGCAATATCACCAATTGTTTCCAACCATTGGTTTTTACCGTCCCGAGGACCCCAACCAGGAAGTCTACACCTTCCTACGTGGCTTAGACCAACTGTTGTGGATTTCATTGACTGATGCCAAGTTTTTGTTTGACCGCCGCTAGCTTTTTTCCAGCCTGACCCTATATCCGCTAACATTGCTCGTCGAGGGAGGCGATGACTTGGCATACGTAACACATGTCCTAACCATCTCAGTCTTTGTAGCTTCACGACTTCGTCGATTGATTTCCCCTGTTTACCTAGAACTCTACGCCTAACCTCCATGTTGCTCACCTTATTATGCCACTTTACACGGGAAATAGAACGCAGGCACCTATGATCAAAGACAGCTAGTCTTTTCATGTCTTCCACTCTCAGTGACCAGGTCTCACAACCATAAAGGAGGACGGAGCGGACTGATGAGCAGTACACCCGCCCTTTGGTCGATAGTCGAACATCTCGTCTACGCCAGAGTCGGCGTAAACTAACAAATGCGAAACGAGCCCCTTGTATTCGTGCTGAGATTTCGTCAGAGATCAGCCCGTTGGGGCTGATGGTACTTCCCAAATAAGTGAAGCGGTCAACGTGCTCTACCACTTCACTTCCTATTTTTAAACTAGGCGTCGATGTAGTCCAGTCCTGTAACATCATCTTGCATTTGGCGGGAGCGAATCGCATGCCAAACATTCGTAGATTGCGGCTCAAGGTGTTTAGAAGACTCTGCATTTCGTCAGCGTCTTCGCCTAGAAGGACTATATCGTCTGCATATTCCAAGTCAACGAGATTATTCCCCGGTAGCAAGTCAATTCCTGAGTCACTGAAGTCACCTAGGGTTAAGTCCATTAACACATCTATGATGAAGTTGAATAGAAAAGGAGATAATGGGCATCCTTGACGGACACCACTGGTCGTCATCAGTTCAGATGACAGCTCGCCGTAAGCCGTCACCTGGCTGTATGAGTACGAATAGAGTGCCTTAATCAGTGCAATATATTTTCTTGGAATTCCCTTTACAGCCAAGCATCTCCAGAGAACTTCCCGATCGACAGAGTCGAATGCTGCCTTTAGGTCAAGAAATATAATGACTGTTGGACGCCGGTAGGAATTCCTATGTTCTAGAATCTTTCGGAGGGTGAATATATGATCAATACACCCTCTTCCTGGTCTAAAGCCTGCCTGGCTCTCTCGTGTTTGTGCCTCCCGAGCACCACTCAGTCTACGCATGATTATTGAGCCTAAGACTTTAGATACTATATTAGTCAAGCTAATCTCTCTGTGATTATCACAGGAAGACTTGTCTCCCTTCTTGTATATGGGGATAATCAGTGACTTACACCAACCCGATGGGACTTCTTCTGATTCCCAGACACTGCCTATTACCTCAGTTAGTGCAGACAGTAAACTGTCTCCACCGTACTTAAATACCTCTGGAGTCATTCCATCAGGTCCCGCTGCTTTGCCTAGTTTCAGATTGGTGACAGCTTTAGTAACCTCAGTTAGGGATGGAGGACCTGTGTCTATATCCCATTCATGGAGGTGTTGGATGTTCTGCAGGTTGAGCGTGGCTATGGGCCAATTAAACTGCTCCTCATAGTGCTCTTTCCAGCGTTCCAGTCGTCTATCCTGGGAGCTAATTATGGTGCCATTTTTCTCCGAGATTGTTTCACTAATGATTTGCCTTCTCCCACCCGTTTCCCTGATGAGTCTAAAGAGCTGCCTAGTGTTGCAGATGCATCCACTCCTTGTGACTTATGATTTCCAATGAAACTGTTTTGTTCTTCGTTATTACCCTTCCTTTGTCTCACACCTCTGCTTACTGTCTCTATTATGCATTTCTTCTACTTTCTTCTCTTGCTTTGTGTGCTACATGGAGGAAGTGTAGCGACTTGAACTGGTGCACATATGTGCAAAGTTCTATGTCGAAAACAGACAGACAGACAGTAGTGGGTAGTTTGATTGGACACTAGTGACTAGTGTGACGTGTCTGGTCCTTTCTTTGGTGCAGACTTTTCATATTTACTTACAGTTGCCCATTAGGATTCCTAATTCTTATTGTGATTTTATGACAATAGTGTACTGGGAAACCTATCAGTTAAAATATGCAGATACAGTTAACAAATTTTTTCCTAGACTATAGTTCACACCTTTCGAGTACATTTTCAGTAAGACGATGAATGCTAAATCCTGATACCAATATTTTCTAGTTTGTACTACAAATTCATTGTCTTTTGAATAAGAAACTTTCCTTGTACACCATTTCATCTGAAAGCCATTATTGTCCCTTTTTCTATCTTACTTAATTTCGTTATATATATTTTTTGTCTTATTGAAAAGGTATTCGTAGGCGATGTTGAGGTTAACAGCGCTGCTGCTGGAGAACACTGCAAGCTCAAATTGAAGAATATTGATGAGGAAGACATCAGTCCAGGCTTCTGCTTTTGCTCTCTCAATAATTTCTGTCAGGTAGACCACAGTGATTGTATTCGAATAAAAATAATGGTTTTGTTTGAAATATTTCACACTAATAACTACTTGCAATTTTGGTAGGCAATAGAATATCGTATATACTCACTACTTACACAAAGACAAATCAAAGTTGGTCTATAATTGCTCCTCAAAAGGTGTATAACTGAGTTATTATCACAAGTTACGAAGAGTATGTGTGGAATATCTGTTTAAGTTTGGTTTCATTCTATCCTATGAGTAGTTTTAAAAGCAGTTCACTAGTAAATAAAAGTCGAACGTTCTCTCTATTAGTTGATAATGAAAAATTCTAATTTCTGGTGGTGAGTAATTTTCATATATTCAGCCGTAGTTGTCAAGTATTTAAAAGTGAAGGTTGCTGCGTTTTTCTTCTGTCAAGCTAGTGTTTCTCATCCTCACAACAAATTTGTGTTACAGATCTTATTTAAAAACAAATTCTGGGTACTTTTTTCACTACATTATTCGTCCACATAGTAAACATAAACTCAGCAGTTGCTTACTAGAAATTGTGTTCATTGTATCAGGTTTAGTGTTTAGTGCTTAAACTGAAGTTATTATTTCACATCAGCATCTGGACTTTTCATTTTTTCTACAAGTAGCTGAAAATTTACATTCAATTTTTCAATAGCTGAGTTACCTAAGCTGTATCAATAGAGACGAGTTTTGTGGTTGTCTCATTGTGTGATGGCATTTAAAGATTTTCGTCAACATTGTGACCACACTTCCTCTGGTATTCTTCACATTGTTGATTTCTTTGATTCATTATTTGTAATAAGTAAATGATACATATAGGCCATGTGATAGCCATCCGTACACTCCATCTTCGTTTAGTTTCCAGCCTAACCACACTGTTCTTCTTTATAATTTTAGCCATAATGACTTGTTTACTACATCACTGTTTGATGTAAATAAATATACTCAGTCATCTAAAACTTACCATTTGTCTCACCTTAACAACGGCAGTTTTTATCTTTGTAGTAAGTACGTCAGATCGATCAATACACTTAAGTCGAATTCAAGCAACCATGTAATAGCCTATGACGAGGAATCGTCTGGAGTGGTAACAGTTACTGGCTTACATCTGAGATGTAGTGATGGATGTGATTCTAGCTGATTACAAAGTCTCACAGATGGACTAGCCAACAAGAGAAACTTCCGTTGATTTAAATTACGCAGACGCTGCAATCTTCTTAGTCAAGGGCGTTGACAAATAGTTTTCTGAACTTCCTCAGCGGGCCACTTCTGTCAGCTCTATGGTGATCTCAGCTCGATTTTAAGCATCGGGAGTGAAATATTTGTATGTATTAATCACACCATCCCTTATTATATGATTATTGATAAAGTCCTGATTGTCATTTCTTAGCTCGTACCAGTTAATTGTCAGTGATTCATTCAACCTTATTTTAATATTATGAGAAATGGTCGCATAAACTAGAAGATACAAAGTGTGTGATCACAAATACCTTTCAATTTCTGGTGTTACTTGTACACGTGTAGTAAGGAACGGTGATGTTAGGTTCAAACTTCGGCAAGAGGGATAAACTGACTAACAGGGTTATAGAGCTTCATTGATTGAAATTGGTAGGGGGGACGTGTTCCATATTTCGATTTATATCTTCCCCTGAAAAGCAATATCAGCTGAAATAGAATTTATTTCGGAAAACGTCGTTGTATGAAGTCATTCACTCTTTGTATAAAGCTAGTCGGTGAATGCAGATTGATGTTCTGGGATTAGAATGACGCTAAGAATCAGCATTTCGTGACTCTTGATGAAATGATTCAGAATCTTTCACAATTGAGTTGATCTAAATGTAGCTTTCAGTGCACACCTACTTGAAAAGTGACGTGAGCATGCACCGGGTGGGGGAGTTGTTGCTTGAACTGCGCGTCATATTAATCCAATTTCATTGAAATGCCATTTCAAATTCACATAGCATATAATTTATTTCAGATTATTCTAAAATTTAAGTTTGACTTTCATTTTTTTGTACTTTTCAGGTTTCAAATGTATTTGATGCTCAATTACTTATTCTCGATTATAAATCTATCATATGTCCAGGATTTATGGCTGTGCTTCATATTCACACGTGTATGAAAGAGGTGCGCTTACGCACAATTATCTGCAAATTAGATAAACGAACAAATCAAAAAACAGAAATATCTCCTAGATTTATTAAACAACATGATGCTGCCATTGTTAGATTTGAAGTAAGTTGTACACATTGTAATTTATTTGTTTGCGTTCTGGGTGGGACATACAGCTTCAGACTTGAACTTTGAAACTTCAGTAGCAGTGTTCTTTTTGCAGCGCAGGGTTGCTAGCCTCTCACTCCCAACCTACCCTCTATACAAGGCTTATTACCGGCTGAGAGTGTTAGAAGTTGTCAGCCGGGATTTGAGCCCTGGCTGCATATTTCGCAGCCAGTATACCGCTAAACCACCAACTCATATATATATATACATCATTTAAATTGCTCACCCAGGTTTTCCAATGGTTCTCTAACCAATGTCAGCTCATCATGAAATCCTGTAACCAAAAAAATAATTAAATTAAATAATTATTTATTACTTCAGTCATCATCCATTACATCATTAACAAGATGTCGACCTAAGACCCCCAATCACTTCCTTCTGTTGTCACACAATTTTCAATTATTGAATACTTTCCACTCACACATTCAACAGTTTATACACAGGCTAATAAAGTTATATATGTCCAAACCAAGTTCACCTTTTACAGTTTGAAAAAAATTTTGGGCATTGGGTTTATGATATTCACTATAATAAAGGTTTTTGTATTTCCCAATGAATGAAAAACAAAACGATATTGTTTTTACTGACGTTTCGCTATTTAATGCTAATAGCTTTATCAAAGTATTATTAAACCTGAATTCGCAAAATCTCAGCATATATATAAGCTAATAAACTCTTAAAATGATAACTTCTATTTATATATATGAAAGAATCACCCAATAGTTTCCAGTAATTCGAGACTATAATTGTCATGTGTATTGAAATCTCTAATTATTTGCCTCAAAGATATAGGATCAGTAACCACGATGACTTTTAAAACGGTGTAGATAGTTCTAAAACAACCAATAAAATATGTGAAAAACAATCACAGGAGGAGATCTTAAATGTCGCTTTATTGTCACCATTCTCTGCGAACGACTTTATTCCTTAACATCTGATGTATTTATTATCTGATGACAATACTATTGTGACGGTTGAAGACGAGATACTTGGTGAAATAATGTTCATTTGGAATTTGGTATCGCTATATAACAAAATTATGTACAGATCATCTGCAAATCATCATTTGCACAGATCTTCCATGTTGTATTACTGCTTCCCCTCGTATTGTGTTTCTTTGCCTCGTTTTCGTGTTTCCCATGTTTTGCCGCAAAGCTAATTCATATGCTTTTGTTTGATGTCTAATCTATTTCTCCTCTATTTGATATTTTTATGTCAATGAACGTCTCACCAATCGGCATCAACTGGAGAGATTTGATGGAGATTACTTACTTCACTTATCTAGGAAGCACAGCTTCAATCAAAGGCCAGCGGAATGGATGAAGATGTGAAAGCCAGCCAGCCAAAATCGGAAAGGCAAGATACGCCTTCATCAACTGCACTCCGCCTCAGCATACAGAACAAGATTCAGATTCTGTTTGACGCAAACGTGAAGTCGATTCTTCTATACGGGTCATGAAAAGCATTTGCAACAGGCTGCAAACCTATATCAACAGGTGTCACCTTCTCTGGCTCCTTACTGAAGGTGAAACGACCGGTCGACCAGGAAGAATTAGCAACAAGAAACTCTAACTGGCGATGAACCAACGAAGAGGCGACTGCTCAACAAATATGTAGGAGGAAGTGAAGACGGATCAGGCATACATTGAGAGGGCCATCGAATGGCATTGCGCGCAATACATCTGTCGAGTGGAATCCCAATGGGAAGCGACAAGCGGGGCATCACTGTGAGGTTGACATGAAGGAGATCATATAGCAAGGAGGAGATAAGTGTTTATGGGCAATCGTGGACTCAGTTGAAAAGGACAGCAGAGAGTAGAAGAAAGTGGAGATGTGTTGTTGAAGCCCTATGTTATACTCGGAACCCAAGGGAATAATAATAGATAATAATAGTAATGAACTTTTTATATACTACTGATAAATATTATCAATAGCGCACGACACAGTATGTCTATGTAGTCTAATGAAATATTCAGGTGAATAATGGGTAAACAGTAAATTGATATTTATGAAGCGCCATAAATTGGTTATATTTAAATACACATATTTCGCACTCATTTTCTGCATTTATATGCTTTCCTTATCACAGTGATAAACCATGTTATACGCTGATTATAAGGTTGTGTCCTATAACATCATCTATAATTCTAAAGTTACTGATACTTCCCAGCCAATCATATCAGGGGAGGTGTTATGCGTGAAATTCTTTAAAGCCATAATATTTTAGGATTAAATGACTGAATCCTATTTCTTTTCACAACAGTTTACTTCTAATCTCCTGGAAACTTAATAAACTTATTTAAAAAATATACTAAAGTTTGGCATCTATAAATACTCTTATATTATGGTTTAATATCGTTTTTTCACTATAAAATATCTTATAAATTTTAATATTTAATCTCAACGTTTAATGTAAACAAAATGAAAAATTGTTACTTGAACAAACAACATGCATGTTAATACATTTAGAAATGAACCATATCTGGTTAGTCAAACTTTGGTAAGTTTGAAGTGCGTGTTTTAAGCCTGAAAATGCTTTTGGAAGTGTGTGGGTGGTTGTTACTTCTCGGCTGCCCACACCGTGGAAGACTGTGAAGTTACATTGACTTAGATGGTTAGGGCATGTGTTACGCATGCATGTCTACCCATCGCCTTCCTCGATGAGCAATGTTAGCTGACATAAGGTCAGGTTAAAAAAGAGCTAGTGGTGGTCAAACCAAAACCAACATGGCTTCATCAGTCAATGAAATTCACAGTCCAACATTTAGTTTAAACCACTTAGGAAGGTGTAGACTTCCTGACTGCTTGGGGTACTCGGGACTGTAAACACCAATGGCTGGAGACAATTGGTGATATGGCTCAAAATCCTCGTCCTCAATAGCGCAGATGCATCCATTCCTTGTGACTTATAATGCCCAACAAAACTATATTGTTCTTCGAATATTACTATTCTTTTTGCCTCATATCTCTGTTTATTGTCTCTGTTTTGCATTCTTTTTAACTTTCTTCTCTTGCTTTGTGTGCTTCAGGGAGTGTAACGGCTCGAACTGCCGCATATCGGTGCAAAGTTCTATGTTGAAACCAGTTAGTCAGTCAGTTAATCCTCTAACCTGTTGATCAAGAGTCTACTTAACCCACAGCTCCTCTATTGATTTCCTTTGATCACAATTCACTTTGAAATTTTTTCAAAAAACGAACTTGGCATATAATGGGCACTGAGAGAAACATGCCACACAAAATCTTATAGTCTGTACGAGAGCTACGGTACTGCTCAGACATCCAAGCTTTAACAAGCGGCAGTCTTAAGGAGCCGCCACTCCTGAGCCTTTGACTTGAAGTTTAATCCACAAGGCAGTCGAACCGCCTTCCCCATGGTTGACCAGTGACCAAGAAAGGTTCATACAGCATTTGATCCATTCGGACTGTGGAGTCCATGCCATAAGTTTAAAATCAGGGTTTTACAGCTACCCCAGGTAGATGTGAATGTCCACCAGTTCATATGTAAGGGCCGGGATGTTCTCCGTTACCCTTTAACTTTGGCGTGACGACAGTGAACAAAACTCACCTTGCAGAGAGAGGCTATGAACGTGTAACCACATAAGAGCATTTCTGGAGGAAGACTGTTGTCTACCCACCCTCGGTTGTACCAGACCCTTTGTGGAAGCAGTATAAACAAAGTAACATTTTGTAGTAAAATACACAACACACACGTCGCAAAATATCTCAGAGTCGCCATGTGAATTTACTGGTTAAACTAGGCTGTACATATATATATATATATATATATATATATATATATATATATATATATATATATATATATATATTATTGTCCTATTATTGTTATTTATTATGAATCCTTTTAATAATTTTCCTCAATTTTAGGTTATAGGTGGTGCAATTTGTTTAGAAAAATTTCAGGACTTCTCACAACTTGGTCGTTTCACCCTACGTGATGAAGGAAAAACAATCGCACTTGGGAAAGTTGTAAAAATTGTCAATCCAATTGAATTCGACCAGTGAACATTGTATATTTTTTAATTCACATGAATAAGACCACCTGCTATCCTTGATATATATATGCAAAGATATATATATAAATGTGATTTGATTGGATTATTTTGCTTCTTATTTCTAACCAGTGAATTGGTGAACTGCTGTCATTATTAGGCACGATTCTGAGTCTTTCTTCATAATACTACTACTAATACTAATAATGATCACAATGCACTTATTTTCAGTTCTAGTAGCCCTTGCTTTAGTCAGATTTATCAGAGATTGAACTTAGGTAGGACTATTCATAGTAATTCTTTTCTGGACCCTGGACCCACGGTGTATGATTACAACTGACCTGAAATTTATTGAAACTAGAATTGTCGCTTTCTATATTTGTCTATTTTGTTTTCAACTAAATACTTTGAGCACTGTAATTTTTGTTTCTTCATTATAACTTACAAAGTCGACAAACCTTTTTTTAAAACTTCGTGCATATTACATATCTGTGAGGAGAAGTCTTACAGTCAAGGAATTTTATTGCTTTTATGTCTGATTACTTATTGTTATTCTGTACTATTCTTTCCCATTTCGGTGTACGACTTGAGATAGTCATTGGGATTGTATCTTGTGTAAACGGTAAATAGAATGTTGGCGAAGCTATTCAAATGCATCAGAGTGTGTCCAAACTACTAGTTTGTTTTGATGTCCACCTGAGCTACAAATCTTCTCTATCATATCTACTAGTTTGTTCATAATAGCCCTTAAGTCTTTTAAATGACTTAACAATTATTATTATTGTCTCTTAGTTCCTAGAGGAACATAGGGCTTCAGTCGCACGTCTCCATGGCGTTCGGTTCTTCGCCAATTTTTTTTCACCTGGCTCCAAGTCTGCCCACATACTTTCATCTCCTCTTCATACGACCGCTTCTATGTCACCCTCTCACTAATGACCGACTCACAGCTTCCCATTCTCCTTCCTTTCGAGTGATGACTTGGCGTGTAATATCACTTGATGGTGGTTTGTTTTCTCAGAGTATGGCCAACCAAACCACCTCCATTTCTTCCTGCATAATTGTTACACAATCGGTCCCTGCTGGGTTGGTTCGCCCCCAGATATCCCTTACTATTACTGATTTTTTCTGATCATCTGACCTTTAGTACTGAGCGAAGACTGCTGTTGATGAAAGTCCGTAGTTTGTTTGAATCGCTCTTCGTGGCGCGGCGCCAAGTCTCTGATCCGTATAGTAGCACTGAATTCACATTGGAGTTGGAAATCCAGATGTTATTTTTCATGCTGACTGCTGTTGATCTATCTCCATACAGACTTGAAAGTAATGAGAGCTTGTCTTGCTTTTCCGATCCTTGCTTTGATATCCTCATCAGTTCCGTCCGCCTGTAGTTAAAACGATGCTTCTTGTCTACCTCTGTGTGGTATTTGGAACGTGGCAACTCGAACTGCTGCACTTCGGTCTGTCTGTCTGGATTCAACATAGAACTTGGCACCGAAGTGCAGCAGTTCGAGTTGCCACGTTCCAAATAGCACACAGAGGTAGACAAGAAGATGAGTGAAGAGAATTAATAGAGTTTGACAAGTATAAGAGTGAAACAGAATGGGTAATGGTAGAAAGGAATATGAAAGATTACAGAGACTGAATACATCTGCGCCATTGACAACGATTTTGAGCCATGTCACCTATTGTCTCCAGCCATTGATTCCTAGAGTCCCGAGGGCCCCAACCCGGGAGTCTGCATCTCCCTACCTGACTCAGTTTAACTGTCAAGGATTTCATGGATTGATGCCATGTTTTTGTTTGGCCACCACTGGCTCTTTTCCAACCTGAACCTATATCAGCTAGCAATGCCCGTCGGGGGAGGCGGTGGTTAGGCATGCGCAGCACGTGACCTAGCCATCTTAGTCTATGTAACTTTATAGCCTCGTCGATTGATTTTCCCTCTTTGCCCAACACTCTACGCCTAACGTCAACATTACTTATCTTGTGAAACCACCTAACGTGAGACAGAGATCGCAGACATCTATGATCGAAAGCAGTCAACCTTTTCATGTCTTCAACGCGTATTGGCCATGTTTCAGAGCCATAGAGAAGGACGGAGCGAACTGATGAGCAGTACACACGTCCCTTGGTTGATAACCGGATGTCACGCCTACGCCAGAGATGGTGTAAGTCAGCGAAAGCAGCTCGAGCTTTTCGGATCCGTGCTGAGATTTCATCGCCAATCAGTCCGTTGGTGCTAATACAACTTCCCAAGTAGGTGAAGTGGTCAACATGTTCTATCACTTCACTCCCTATCACTAAGTTAGGGGTTGACGTGGTCCAGTCCTGTAGCAGCATCTTACATTTTGCAGGGGCGAATCGCATGCCAAACATACGAAGATTGCTGCTCAAGGTGTTCAGAAGACTCTGCATTTTGTCAGCATCCTCCCCTAACAGGACTATGTCATCTGCATATTCTAAGTCCATAAGATTATTCCCTGGTAACAAGTCGATTCCTAAGTCACTACGTTCAGTTAAGGATACTTCCATTAGCATATCTATGATGAAGTTAAACAGAAATGGGGAAAGTGGACATCCCTGTCGGACACCACTGGTTGTTACCAATTCAGATGACAATTCCCCATAAGCCCTTACACGACTACGTGAGTTTGAATAGAGTGCCTTGATTAGTGCAATGTACTTTCTTGGCACTCCCTTCACAGTCAGACATTGCCATAGTACCTTTCGATCCACGGAGTCGAAGGCCGCCTTCAAGTCAAGAAATATGACAATTGTTGGACGCCGAAAAGTGTGTCTATGTTCTAGAATCTGTCGAAGAGTGAAGATATGATCTATGCACCCTCTACCTGGTCTAAAGCCTGCTTGATTTTCCCTTGTCTGTTCCTCCCGAGTTCTGCTTAGTCTATGCATGATTACTGAGCCTAGGATTTTAGAGACTATGTTCGTTAGGCTGATCCCCCTATGATTATCACACGAGGACTTGTTTCCCTTCTTGAATATCGGTATAATAAGTGACTTACCCCAGTCTGATGGAACTGTCTCTGATTCCCAGACTTTGCCTAGTACCTCAGTTAATCTACAAACTAGTATGTCACCCCCATATTTAAACACCTCCGGAATAATTCCGTCGGGTCCTGCCGCTTTGCCTCGTTTCAAATTACTGATAGCTTTTGTAACCTCACCTACAGACGGCGGACCAGTGTCTATATCCCATTCGGGTGTGTGGTGGATGGGGGGGAGGTTCAGTGTGGCTGTAGGCAAGTTAAATTGTTCCTCAAAGTGTTCTTTCCAGCGTTCAAGGCGTCTATCCTGAGAGCTAATTAAGGAGCCATTTTTCTCAGAAATAGTCTCACTTATGAATTGCCTTCTCCCGCCCGATTCTGTGATGAGTCTAAAGAGTTGCCTAGTGTTGCCTATCGCCGATGCTTTTTCCATCTCTTTCGCCTTTGTCACCCACCACTGTTCACGGTCCTTGCGGAGACTTTTAGTAAGTTTCCTTTTGTGCAGCTTTCGCTCCTCATTGAATTCGGAGCTCGCCGGAATAAGTCTTCTAGCATCTATCAGTTCGGATGAGGCAGTCGAAATCCAGTGGTTTTTACTCACCTTTGGATTTGCCTTATTCACAGCTTTTACAGCTGTATCTATAGCTGACTGAATATTCTTCCAGGCTTCTCCAGGGTGAGCACAGCTGTCGAATTCAGATATGCGTTTAGCTAGTTCTTCCTCAAATAGGGATTTAGTTTCCTGATCGAGCTGGGGACGTGATGGTTTTACCGCCAGCTGTTTCCTACGTCCGTTCAGTCGTAAGCACACACGAGCCCGGACCAGTGCGTGATCGGTATCTACACACGTGTTCCAGAAGGAGCGACAATCTCCTACCGACCCACGCCAACGATAGCTTATTGCTATGTGGTCTATTTGTGTCCAGCGTTGGTTTGATGATGGGGGTCGCCAGGTTAAACAGTGTCTCTCCTTGTGTTTAAAGTTAGTGCTTACAAGAAACAAATGATTATCTGAACAGAACTGTAGGAGACGGTCACCGTTGTCGGTTCGCTGGCACGGAACTCCATAGGTGCCACCGACATCCTTCTCAGATTGACACAATTTCCCTACTTGAGCGTTAAAGTCACCAGCTAGAACGACTATATCTGAGCGTTTAGCCTTTCTCACCAAACTAGACAGCTTTTGGTAGAACTCATCCTTCGTTTCATCCGAACTGCAGTCAGTGGGGGCGTAGGCGGAGATTACGAAAAGGCATCGGCGAGTAGTGCAGTCCTTTCTCCTTCTTACTGATCCGTTCAGACGGACAGCACACATTCGGCTATCTACCGGGATCCAGTCAAGCAATGTCTTTTCTGCCCTAGTACTCAGAGCTATCCCTACGCCAGCTAATCCTCGTGAACTAGCTGTGGCATCTCCTGACACCCTCAAGGTGAATTTTGAAGATTCATCCTGTTGGCCAAGTTCTATGTTGAATCCAGACAGACAGACAGGTAAAGGAAGTTACTTCTTTCAGATTCCTCTCAGTTATGCTGATTGTTGTTGTTGCCCAGAAATCTTAGCCACTTCTGTTTTCTTTATGTTCTCCTGAAGTCCTATCTTTGATGCTTCTTCTGCCAACTTGTTGCTTTTCACTTGCATATCTTCCAGTTTGTGGGAAATCAGACATATATCATTGGCGAAGTCCAGATCCCCCAAGTTTTTTTGTGTGGGTCCATTCTATGCCTGTTTCCTCGCTGCCCACTGTCTTTCTCATTATCCAGTCTACCGCAATCAGGAAAATCATTGGAGATAGTAGGCAGCCAGCCAGCTTGTCTTACTATCGTCTTCACTTCAAAGGACTCCATGAGTTTCCCGATGACTGAACAACATGTATCTCACATCGTGTCAGTCCTTAAGATGCTGTCATAATCTCCGCTACACAGGAGACCATTCATGTGATTGCACGTATTATAAATTTGACGATTCATTCTTACTGTGGTGTGTGATAGTACTCCTGAGAGTACACTTGACATTCATCTCTTTATTCATCTTCATAAAACGACGGGAATACTACTACTTATTACCTGTTTCCAAATTGTGGACGTTGACAGTGGTATTGTAAAGAACAAAGGACCGATGAGGTTCGAAGGCAATGTTTATTATGACAAACGCATTGTAGGTACACAAATTTGGTATACCTTGTCTCTAAGTCTTTATTTGCACGTCATTTGCAAACTGGCCGAATATCACCAAATTTGATAGCTTATTGGATTTTGCACAGTTTCTGTTACGTTCTCACAGTTCTCTTCTTCGATTAGTTTTTCCAGTGCCCCAAAACATACTGTAACAATAGAAGACAAGGGCCAGGAAACAGGTCGTTTATTAAAGAAATCAACACATATTTATAGATTTTCATGTACATTATTATAGATTACTGTTAGCAGAAAAACACAGTCTTCTGATTGGTTGTTTATCACTGAAAGTTAATCTTTCATCTCTTTGTGACTGCTTTTTGAAGTTCAGATCATCTGTCTGCTAACTGTATCTGCCTATGCAAAGTCTGCTGTGGTTGGTTGTTGAGTCAGTCTTTGGTCTTATTTTTCTTATGAACAATATTAGGGATGTAAACATTGACGTAAATTACTGTCTACCAATTTGGCTAGCAGCCAGCTGTCACCACAATACTACTACACTCTTATAAATACTCATTTGTTTTTCACGGTATTATCTGAAAAAGCATAACACTTGGCTTAGTATTCGTTATAACAAAGGTTTTTTATATTTCCCAATGAATGAAAAACAATATCGTTTTGTTTTTTCAAACCGTTAAAAGTGAACTTGGTTTGGACATGTATAACTTGGCTTAGTAGTTTCTTTTGTAAAACTTAGTTTACTTATGAGTAGCTTGGATATTTCAGGTAAATATTTACCGACTACGATGTAAATGTAGAACTTCTCACTAAAGGTAGTGAAAACAATCCAGAAGACTTATAATAAACGGAAAGCTACGCGAGAAATTATAACTGCGTGTAGAATGAAGCTCATTTAATGCATATGAGAGATTATAAGGAGGGAATGTATCTTGTTAATGTTGTTGAGAACGGTTTTTTGTCATACCTCCAACAGTTCCAAATCATTGGTTTTTAGCGTCTCGAAGACCCCAGCCAGATAGTCTACATTATCTTACATAGTTAGTTCAGACCAACCGTCGAAGACTTCATGGATCGGTCTGACTACCACTTGCTTTTCTGCAACCTAATCCTACGTCAGCTAACATTGCTCTGTGAAGTAGGTGAAAGCACACATGTACGACTATCCATTGGAAGCAAGTCAAATGGGGATTTTTCTGTCCTAACACTCAATTCTCTCCATGCACAGGTAAAGTCACATGAACCACTCAAAAAATCTTATAATACCCGTACGGCGAATTCCGCAGATTCATAATGTCAGCCAGAAAAACGCTCGGGTGCGTAAATCATCAAATCAGCTCATGCCCTAGTCTTTCCTTTAGTCCATCTAGATTACTGGACAGAAATCAAGATTTTCCTGGACACTGTGTGTCTCCTGACTTGGAGGCGAGCTAGCTACAACCGTGGCTACATTTCACACCTAAGTCATACTGCGTCCCTAGTGAACTCTTAAAATTTCTTTAAAAAGCTGCGCAATGTATAGCCTTTCATTTAATAATCGAATTTAATTGCGATAAAACTGCGAATGAATGCCAGTATTATTGAAAAACAAACCAGTGATCTGAACAATGCTCAAATGATTACGCTTATTATAAATTCATTTTCAGAAAAAGCATTTAGTTATCAAGTACAAGCCTAAAAACAGTTGAATACAGTGAACTGGTTTAGTCAATCTATGGCTTCATCTTAAGAATATTGATCAAGAGTTTAAGTTTAAGAATTTCGCCAATCAGCTGATGACAACGCATTTAATAAATAACTTTCATAGAGTTAATATGGTGGTTCAATGACTCCACTACAAGTGGTTTTGTTAAAGCGGTCCAACAGTAAATTAGAACAAAATAAAGTTCCGATCAGTGTAATAATTAGTATTATGTCATATAGTTATTTTATGAATTAGTTAACTGCGAAGAAGATTTGATTGATTCAGCAGAAAGACTATTTTTAAAGATAATAAGGACAGTGTGAAGGGCCGGCATGATTACACCAACAAATGTTTAAATAGAAGTAGAAGATAAAGACTTAGAGGAAAAATAGCACGATTTCGAATACTTAAACTAGGAATTTAGTAGAAATTCGTTCAGCTGTTTCTTCTCTCTTCCTTGGCCAGTGAAGAACTTAACCAATTGATAATACTGCTGGAACGATAGAAGACAAGACACTTAGTAAAGGAATGTTTATTTGGAAATTATGTACACCTTATCTTCAAATCACCATTAACACAGATCTTCTATATTGTGCTACTTCTGGACTTCATATTGTGTTTCTTTCACGTCTCCTATGTATCTCCACAACGCTGTATCATTTGCTTTAAATGTATCTCCCTGCTATCCCGATGTTTTTATACTGATGAACGTCTCTATTTACTGTCGATAAATCTTATTAGTAGGACACGCCACTACCATCTCTTGTAATATCTTTAACTTTTTTCGTCGACCTTAACTTAGTTGTATTGTGCCTTCATTAAAAGTTAGTTTATTTAACTGCCTCGCAATCCAACACTATATAATCTTACTATTTGTTTATTATAAACCTTTATCTACCACTTCTATGTGAGCTTTTCTGGTATAAACTATACCATTTCTGATTATCCTTATTACTGTTCCATTTTTCACCATTACAGATAAAATTATTATTATTAAACTGTACAGTTTAAATGCACACTCATTATCCTATTGACAAGTCACCATGATAAGTTTATATTTATTTGTATAGTTATGTAGTATTAGAGTGAAGACTGATGAGACTGTAACGGTAAGCAATTCCCCAAGATTATTAGTCTACAAGATTCTCCGCTCGACACTGGATGTAGACTTTTACTGTGTAAGTCGACCTGTTAGGCTGAAGGTACTTGGCACCCTGTCGTGTTACATTCTGTCGTTCGTGCACAATCTACGGCTAGTTAGGCAATCATCACTTAACGTTTCTGATCCCGAGATATACGGCGTATTTTGGACTATCAATTTGTTGTTTTGATTTGTCTGTGATCTCGGTAGAACAAGTACTTTTGGAGTAATGGGATAGAAACGTGCGTTTACGCGTAACGTATCTTGCGTAACCGTCTACATCCATTCATCTCTCAAAAAAATCTAACTGAAAAAGAATTTTGTCCGCCTACATGTGCTGTGCTTGATTTTACTGTGAAAATCTTTAATCCGAGTAATTCTGCTAGACAAAATCTGTGGATTACACAGCGAAACGTTCAGAAAATCTTTTTTTTTTCCTTATTTTCTAAACACGCTTGGATTATTTCAAGTTATCTTACCGTGATTTAATCTGAATCGGCGATGAAATTATTCCAGGAAATTTACAACATTTATGGTATGGATATTTGTAATCTTTAATATATTGATGAAGATTCTGTGCTAGTGTGGCGAGTGCTACTCATAAGATTTGTCAGTAGTATATACATAGAGAGACGTTCATCAGCATAAAAACATCAGACAGCAAGGAGATACATTTGGTGTCAAAGAAAGCAAATAAAACAGCGTTGTGGAGATACATAGGAGACGTGAAAAGAATACAAAGGAAGGCCAGAAGTAGGACAACACAGAGGACTGTGCGAATGGTAATTTGATGACAAGGTGTACATAATTTGGTTATATAGATATACCAATTTCCAGATAAACATTCCTTTACTAAGTCTCCGTTTTCGGCCGTTACACTAAGAAAATCGATTCACATCGTCTAAAGACTCAAGAGTCTAATTTCTGTTATCTTTATGGCACAGAATATGTCATTGATAATCACGCTATTTATGATTGACTCACTTCTTCAATATGGACTAACTAGTTGGTTGACTAAATAGCTAAATGGCAGTTGAATACATCTCCAAACATTTACAATCATTCAATGGACACTTCAATTATACTGACATTCATGATGTCATTTGAAAAACTACATTCATATTCACAAGCCGTGAATTTCATAAAAATTATCTGACAGAATTTAGACCTCATATTATTTAAATCCATAAAATATGAAATCGAAAAAATATCCTATATGTATACGAATGTCATATTTTGATGATAATACTCAATTGATAAACTGTAATTGAAGTTTTATCAGCAGTAAGTAAAGGCATGTTCAGCAGTTTTTCTCGGTTGAATAGGAAAAAAATGTAAAGTATCGACAAAAGAGAACGACAGGTAGGTAGGAAACAGTGCTCTCAATAAAGAGTATGCTTCACAAAACGCTGAGATCATTGAACCAATAGCTTTTCATGAACTAACATGGTTTGAAGTTCGATCACTAGTCCGTATATTATTTAAAGTCAAGGAGTACCAGATCGCTACTTCGTCCTAGTCTAGAGCTCTTCACCAGTATGTACGAAGTTACCTAGAGTTCTAGTGAGAAGTTGTGACCAATTGCATCCATCAAGTCAGGTTGTCCAGCTGTCAAGCTTAAATTCACGAATCAGCAAAAGGTAGAATTCCTAGGCTGGCCATCAGACTCCATCTTAATAGCTGAATACTCAATAGGCTTGGCCTTGTAACCTGAAGTTCCTGGGTTCAACCTCCATTGGGGTCATGGATACATGCTGCTGATGACTCCCAAAATAGGATAAAATTTCCATCCAGTATTCCCTGATTTCCAATGGTACTTCAACGGATATAAATCCGTGATCCAAACAGAAATCAATCAAATCCAGCTAATAGCACTCGTAAAATAAGATGGTTCAGTCATTTAGTCTGACATTTATACTTACACTGTCGAAAGGCGATTCTCCAAAAATACCGAATAATGCGTGTATTCTCAATATTAGTAATTAGTATATTAGTAATTAAAATCCACAGTATCAAACAAACTGCCTAAAATCGATAAACACAGTCTTTTAGATATAAACGTCTTAACTAAATAATTAGTGTAAAACAGTATGAATCAAGTTTGAGAGGTTAGAAATAGCCCCGAAAAAAAAATACCTTTAGGTGTCAGTCTTCATTAGTAAGATTGCCACTGTTTGAAGATGACTTTTTCAAATTGCATCCACTAAACCCTGATATCGTTTGATACATTCAAAAGAATGTTGATTAATCTGACTGAATGAAAACGAAAATTCTAAAATACCACTATTGGCAAATCATTCGATCCTTATTAACGTCGCTCCTACTTATTCACCTTTATATGATTTTAACAAACTAGTGTGTTACACTAAACATATTATAAGAAATATATTTTTTACAACTGCAACCTAGAAACATTTAAATTTGAATAGTGTCATTTATGTGTACTTGAACCTTTCAACTAATGGCATTTTTCTCATTCAAATGGATCTCGTTAACAAAACAGTGCGAATGAATAATTGCAGAACCTAAAGAGAAAATGCCTTCAAGAGAATGTTTTTTGTTCACCAAACAGAGCTTTCGATTAATATATATAAAAGTATTGAGGTAGGTGCGTTCTAAGTGGAATACAAGACTGAAACGATTCGAAGTTACAGGAGTAGTGCAGTTGCTAGCGTCTAAAGCCACCCAATCTAATTTTTTCCAGGTTTACTATAGCCTAGTAAACTGAGACTGGTTTAGGAATGCATCGGCTGGGAATCAGAACCAGACGACATTTGGAACTGCCGGGGTTCTCTACCAGTGAACCACCGACAAACAACGCGTTATCTACTGGTCCTGAATCGACATAGAACTTTGCACAGAAGTGGAGTAGTTCGATTTCTCACAGTCTAAGCAGCACTCAAAGGAAGACGGAGACAGGAAAAGAGATATTCCAAAGGACGATAACGTGTAGAAATATGAGGGAGAAGGAATAGTAACACTGATCCCGCGGCCTGCTTAAATTACTAGGCTACCAGAATTTTCATCCATCAAAATGCTTATACTCTTCTGCGTTTCTTATTGTTTTAATCGTTTAATTATACAACATAACCACTAAATAAACTCGCGCATATATTTAATTAGCTCCCAACTAAACGCTGTGCAATTCTTTCTTCAAATGCAACAAAGCTACGTCACATGGCATACTTCAGATTATTACTTTACATGTAAATCCTGAATGAAGAGGAAATATTTTGGAACTAAATACGCTGAAATTTTCTGTACACATTTCTATTCAAATACTGCCTGAAATCAAGCTTTATTATTCGAAAAAGAATAGGGTTAAATGGATATACCAGATCACAAAGATTGAATGCATTTGCTCCGCAGAGGACGATTTCCAGCCATATCACCAACTTAATAACTCCCATTGTAGCATTAAGAACACAAGATCATATACATAATTCATGCTAACCTTCCGCGTTTTCTTCGTTAAAGACTTCTAAAGACAGCTGAGGCCTTGGAAATTCATGACTTTAAGCCAGACATTTGTGTACAAAAGAAGTATGTGCAATCCCTGCTTCTGCCTTGGCCGTAGAGGGATAGACATTTATTCATTTTGTTTATTTAGTTATTCTATGTACTTTTCCCTTATTACTACGATTATTATCATTCTTATTATTGCTATTCTCACTCTGAACCTTTGCTACTTGACCCACTTGACATTTTAAACCAAAAATTATTAATTTATATATTTTTTATTTTTACAATATTGAATTCTATCTTATCAAATTTCACACCATGTTATGTAACATTTTATATTCGTCTACTAATCTTATAATTATGTACCTCTTTCCAAAATCTATACACCTCATGTGTTATTCTATATATGACATTAATTATTTTGCCACTTGACATTAAACGATGATTATAATCACAAGTATTTTAATTGTATTTCATACTATTATTATTTCATGTATTCACACCTTTTACCTAATTCCCTCACCAGATATAATTTCTTTATAAAACCATATATATACATATGATTGTACAGCTTGATAATAAATTCGTTGAGAAAAGTCTCTTCCCTGAATACTGTGTTCTTAATATCACCAACTGTCTCCAGTCATTAGTTCTCAGAATCCCAAAGACACTAATCAAGTAGTCTGTACCTTCCTGCGTGGCTGGCTCAAATTAACTATCAAAGACTTCATGAATTGATTCCAAATTCTGGTTTGACCACCACTAGCTCTTTTCCAACCTCATCGATCCTATTTCAGCTAACGTTCCCTGTTGTCGAGGAAGGCGATGGGTAGAAATGCATATGTAACACATGCCCTAACCATCTCAATCGATATAACTTCACAGTGCCACCCTTACCTAACACACTTGACGCCTCATCTCAGTATTATTCTCCCTATTGTACAGGAGATGGAGAACGCAAACACCTATGATCAAAGATATCCAGTTATTTTTCCCACTAAGCTCATTACATTACCATTTCACTGAGAAAATGACAGAGATTCGTTGTCAAATAAAGGTACGCATACCTTTTTGAAAACTGATCGAGGCTATCTTCGCAAAAAAGAAAGTACGCTAGAAAAGGCATTTCTGTCATCATCCTCATTATTATTACTATTATTGTTCCTTTGGTATCCTAGTGGAACATAGGGCTTCAACTACACGTCTCCACTTGCTTCTGTCTTCTGCTGTACTTTTCACCTGCATCCATGTTAGTCCATACTCTTTCAACTCCTCTTCACACGATCTCCTCCATATCACTCACCCTTGGACGTCCCACTCGCCGCTTCCCTTTCGAGTTCCACTTCAGCAATGGCCTGACGCGCCATGTTCACCTGGAGTTCTGTCTTCTCTGGCTGCTTCTTCAACCAGTTTGTCGGTTTTCGCTTGTACGTCGTCGATTTTGTGTGACATCAAACATAAATCATCCACGCATGAAATCCAGGTCTTCTAGGTTCCAGGATATTCCTGTCTTCTCGTTTCCCACTGTCTGACGCATAATGCAGTCAGTCCATCACAATTAGGAATATCATTGGTGATAGATAGTATGCACCCTTGTCTGACTCCTGTGTTTACTCCAAACGCCTCACTGAGTTTTCCGTTGTGGATCACTTGGCAGGTGCCGTTGTCGTACAGCTGTTGAATAAGGTTGATGAATATTTGGGGTACGCCATAGTACTCGAGTAGTTTCCAAATTACTTCGCAGTCAACGCTGTCTGTCGAAAGCCTTCTCAAAGTCTATAAAGTTGAGGTAGAGGTTTGATTGCCATTCCTTGCTCTGTTCTGTGATGATGATGATGCGTAGAGCTGCAATTCGGTCAGTACATGATTTGCCTGACTTTCCTGAACCCAGCTTGTTCTGTATCCAATGCATCCTTTATTCTCTCCAGGATGATGCGACTCAGAATTTTACTTGGCGTCGACAAGAGCATGATTCCTCGCCAGTTCTTACAGAGTCCTAAGTCGCCCGTTTTTGTTAGTTTCACCAGTAACCCATCCTCCAATCAGTAGGCACCTTTCCCTCCTTATTACTGATATAATATAACAGTGAAAGTAATTACTTATGTATTATTATTGCTATTATTACTGATGTATATGTATATCAAATAAATATTTAAAAGAACAAAAAACAATTTGAATCTAAATTGTGTTTAACGTTATCCAGCAGTAATAATAATAATAACAATAGTAATAGTAGTAATAATAATAATGGTAATATAAATGTCTCAATTGTCTCGTCAATACAATACAATACAGTAGAATAACAAGGTAAGGCGTAATCGTTATTAACAAAAGTAATAAAATTAAAAAAGAAAGAAAGATACAGTCCAAATTGATTGTTGTGATGATACTTACCACCTACGACTTTTTTTTTAAAAAATGTGCTAGTCTGTGCTGTCTGAGAACAAAAAAAACAACATGTAAGTGTGATCATAAACAATACACAGAAAAGTAAATCAACAACATTCATTGCCACCTCAGATGATGAATGAACCACTGACAGTACACACACATACACAGTGTGTGTGTAACAACGGGTTTTCCATGGAGAGTTAGTTCTTCTTCTCATCACTTTGCATCAAACAACGTGATGTTGACGGTTGAACTATGCTGTAGAAGACGCGTCAGTCAGCAGTTACAACAGAGAAAGGGGCTCACGGGATCGAGAGAGAGGGAAAAGTAGTCAATAATTATGAGTGAGACTGATCAGGGATCAGGAGAGATGAATTTATTTAATATACATATACATTATATATATATATATATATATATATATATATATATGTATCATGTTCAAATGGAATTCGTTGTTTATTCTATACTTATGAGTTGCTGGATAACCTAACTGATTGTTTAATCGAAATCGAAATTACTCTTTTAATTTGTAAAATAAAAGATAATTAATTAGTAAGTATTGATCAAAGAGAAAAGAAAAGAACAAAGTCGACAATTATTCAGTGTTTGAGTAGTCGAAGTATAGTTCTTAAGGCGAGTAGATTAGAACACTATCATTTAAAGAAATGAAAAATACGTGTGTATGTGGGGGAATTAGATAAAAATACACAAAAATGATTACAAGAGAGTCAAAAATAGTAAGAAGAAGAATAGTGGTAGAAAATATCTGTTCCGAATATCGAGTTTCGACATCAGAACTCGGGTGGTGTACAGGTGATTTCAACTGTTTTTTCTAAACAGGAATCAATATATATATATATATCTTTAAAACACCTAAATGTTGTAATGTGAGATTTGATAGGGAAAAGTAAATCGTATGGATACACACCACTGTGCCTTATTCCTTAGTATTATTATACCCCTTCTCCCTGCAGAATTCATACAGTAGAAAAGCCTGTTGCATTGGCCAAAGCAGAATTAAGTGCCATACTTCGATTAGCTGATATAGCAAACAGTGGAATATGATAATATTTGCACGGTACACGTGTACACCTGCCTTTCGCTGCATCACGACATACAATTACACGTCCTTGATTGACTTCAACATTTTCTAAATAATAAGATAAAAACAAAACAAAAATTTATTTAAAATATGAATAAAATTTGTTGTGTAACTATATTATATTTCAGGTTCACTAATTGTTGTCTGATTTCCTACAAACTGCAAGTGAAAAGCAACAAGTTAGCAGAAGAAGCATCAAAGGGAGGACTTCAGGTGAACATAGATAAAGCAGAGGTGATGACGATTCCTGGCCAACAACAACAGACAACAATCAGCCAGCATGAATAGGAAGAACCTGAAAGAAACAACCTCCTTTACCTACCTGGGAACCATCGTTTCAACTACAAGCGGAGGATATCAAAGCCAGAATCGGGAAAGGAAGACAAGCTTTCATTACTCTCAGGTCTGTGTGGAGGTCAACAGCACTACTCAGCATCAAAAATAAGATCCGAATTTTCAACTCCATTGTAAAGTCAGTGCTACTCAATATACGGGTCAGAGACTTGGCGCTGCGTCATAAAGAGCATCTCAAACAAACTACAGACCTTCATCAACAGTTGTCTTCGCCTAACACTCAAGATCAGATGGCCGGCCAGAAAAGATCAGCAATTGCGAGGGATCTCTGGCAATGAGCGAACTAACCAGGAACCGATTGTGAAAGAATCAGGCAGGAAGAAATGGAGATGGATTGGCTGGTCATACTCTGAGGAAACCATCAAGTGACATCACTAGACAAGCCATTGCTCGGGTGGAACCTGAAAGGGAAGCGGCGAGTTGGTCGTCAGCGAAAGGCTGACTTGGATGAGGTCATGTGAGGAGGAGATGAAAGCATGTGGGCAGACTTGAAGCGGAGTGAAAACGTTGGCAGAAAACAGAAGGCAATGGAGAAGCGCAGCTGAAGCCCTATGTTCCTCCAAGAATTAAAGGAAATAATAATAATAAATTGTTGCTGAATAACACTCAGTCTAGGCATAACACATTACAACAAAGTATTGACGATTATATAAATTATGAGTTTTTGTAGGGGATGTGGATCAATTTCAAATTTCTACAAAATCCAATAATCTAAATATCAATCTCCAGACGATTGACGGCTACTGGATGAATGTCGTGAAACTGTACTAAGAACTCTTAGCCAGTGAAGTCCACGACGACAACGTGAAATGGGTGCTCATCGAAAGAAAGCATATCATCATCACGAACTGAAAAAGTTAGAATTCACAGGTCATTGAATTCCTACCCAAGCGGCTGTATGATAAACGAGTTCCGTCTTGTAATTTCAAGGTTCACGATTCGGCCTCCAGTGGGGTTGTGTGTACCTCTGAAGAATTCCAAACTAGAATAAAACAAATGCCCGGTGCTCCTTGGTTTTAAATGATTGTGAAGTGCTATGAATATAGTGAAATTGATTATGAGCAATAAGTTGTTCTCAAAACGTTATCCAGATATTAATACTAGATATTGTTGTGTGTTTTTTATCAAATAAACTTATATGAAATGATTGATAACCTCCATAATGTCAAACAATAACCACCACGTCTCTTCCTCTAGTGCTTGGTTAATTGAAAAAAAAATAGTAAACTTCAAATATTCCTTCGTTTTACTCGCAATCATTCAGACACTTTGTTTTCTGAGAAAAGTTAGTGGTATGGTGGGCGTAGATGCATCCACTCTTTGTGATTTATCATATCCAATAGAATTCTATTGTTCTTCCCTCTTCACCTCTTTTGAATCTCTCTCTCTACTCTTGCTTTGTGTCCTACGTGGATGGATTGTAGCAACTGGAACTGCTGCATATCTGTGCAAAGTTCTACGTTGAAACCAGTCAGTCAAATCTTCATCAGCCTTAATATTCTAAACATTGTCTTTACATTTGGATTTAATTTGCTCAACCCAGAAGCTAAAAATTCATTTTCACATGAGGTGATTTTTTTATCCCATATCCCAAATCTTAAATAAAAAGACATCTAATGAAATATATTTCTTCTCTTCATTACCACCCCGAACACCATAGAATCTCAAGAAAATCCTCGTCGAGAATTGTTATCCAGAAAGATTTATTGCAAAATCTATGAATCCTAGACCACAAACCCCCCCCCCCCCCCGTGCTTAGCGTCCCGAAAAAACTACTCTACATGAACCTTCAATTCAATGGAGATATATCTGCGGAAACACTAAAATATCGTCTGTCGCGCTCACTCAAGAAGACCTTCGCAGCCGAACTACGACTAAACTTCTCCACAAAACCTATGATTCATGTGAACGTGAAGGATAAGCTACCGCTGTTGGCCTCATCAATGTGCATTTATCAATTCACCTGCTCGTGTGGAGCCAGGTATGTCGGCCGTACCCAGCGTTCGCTTTCCAAGCGTATCACCAAACACTTACCAACAGGGTTTTACAAAGGAGAAAAACGATGTCCCCGCAGCTCCATCTTAGAACATCTGATAGAATCCGGACACGTGGCTACACCCCAAACAAACTTCAAAGTAGTCTACAGAGTAAGAAGTATTCTTCTTAAAGGTGTAGAATCAGACTTCTTCAAACTGCAGAAGCAATAGCGATTCACTTGCTAAGCCCTGAACTCTGCATATAGAAGAAATTCGTTCAATCACTACACTTGCAATGGACGTAATCTATCTTATTACCCGACAAGTAAATTTTACCTAATCTCTTTTTCTGTCTCTTCATTAGTATTATTTTGTCTTCTCAATTGTAATATTTTACATCTTCAACTTTCTTGTTCTCTACCCCCACCCGATTTAATTTCTACACCTCACTACCACTGTTACTGACTTGACCAACACTCAATTTCTAGTCATTTATGTTACGTCATCCAATTTAATTGCTCAATTTCAGTTCTAATTTAAATGGCATTATTATCTACCCCACTTCTACCTAATCTCTGCCTGTAATTACCTCTGTTGCTTCCCTAACCTAAGTTGAAACATTTTGGTCAATTATATTACATCATCTAACTTACTAACTCAATCTTACTTTAGTTGCTATCTGATTAACTTTGTTTCTATATTAGATCATTCTTTTATTACCTGATCAATTATCTAAACTTGACAAACCTCATGTACACACACACAAATAATTATATATGAATGCGATTGTACAGCTATGTGAATGAATTCGCAGAAAAGAGTCTCTTCGCTGGACGTCTTCTCTTTTTCATTGAATATTCAGCTACTGGGATGAAATCCAACGGTCGGGTCATGAATTCTATCTTTAGGCAATTTAAGACGTATAGCGCAAACTACCATCTAATGACCTTGTGAGTATTCGACCGCACCCCCAAATTGGTGGACGTCACTGGCTGCAACTTTTCATTAAAACTTCCGGAGACTTCATCTTATAATCAGTGACTAATGAATATTACATTTATTTTTCAAATGTTGATGTTTGAAAATATTTAACTGATTTCCAGTTACACATCACAAACTGAATTCAGACAGAGAACCATTGAAAATCAGAAAGTACTGGACAGCTGTTTCACTACATGTGTCTTGATTAAAAAAATGAAAACATGGTGTAATAGATGCAAATACGTAGATGTACGGAAAGATAGCCCAGGTGTCAAACAGGCCACCAGACTCTTGACTTCTCCTTTAGGCATAAACGAGATCTACAGACACTAGTAAGCATTCATGAAGACCGTAGCATTGAGGGGACTAAAAATGAAACTGAGTCTAATGCAAAATACATCGGGCTAGTTCTATCTTCCGATTTTACTTGGACATCTCATATCCTAACGATTTCTAAGAAAGTGGTCCGTTTAACCTACTACATTAAGAAACTTGGACTATCTGGAATCCCCCAACCTCTATTTTCACAATTTGTCAACTCTCGTATCTTACCTATTCTACTTTACTACTCCCCGTAAGTCTTTCCTGGGCTACTGAAAAAGGACTATACCATCCTGAGAAGGATGTTGAAGGTAGTTAGTAGGACTAGTGGTGTAAAACTCAGTCAGCTCGTCACTACATTAGTAGATAAGCATCTGAATACATGCGAAAAATGGTCTAAAACCATACTCTCCGACCCCCAACACCCCCTCTATTCCCAACTCTCCCCTTGTATCTCATCAGGTAGAACCAGAAATCAGTACAAAATAATACATGCCCGTACAACCAAGTACAGGAACTCAACGATACGCTATGTGGCCCATGTTCTAAGTGACAGAGACAATGTTAAGCGCGAAACCTATGACTTCCTTTGTTGTTAATAACATAATTTTAGGCTTTTTTATTTCTCTCTTATTTGTATTCTCTAGTGAACACCTTCTTAAACATACTTAGCTACCTAAATTATTAACATTGGTTTACTTTTTTATTTTTTATTCTATTCCTTCTTTTGTGTATCTACTGGTCCCGACTATATTATCACTATGAGTATTACAAAATTGTCCTGTCATTAACCATCATGTAATATTAGTTTTGTGATTATTTTTTTGTTCGGCTATATTAACTGACCATCTTGGTTGTGGACGCAATTATCACCCTCTTAAAATTTTGTATTATGCAGGATTACTCCCACTACCACTACAAACACCGCATTAGAGTTGAAAATAAAAAACCTGAAATGTTTATTTTATGATTGTCTGGTGTTGTTCAATCAAATTAATTGATCATCCTGGCGATAAACATTCTTTAATATCATTCTCATAACTTCTTGTATGGCTATAGCTTTACTGTTCACCACGCATAAACATATCATAGCTTCCACTACCCAATACTGAGATATTTTATGTTGTTTATATTCCTTTCTACTTCTCGCTATTATTTCTCATTTTTTGTTATTTTTTTGTTTTTTGTTGTTGTTTTTATATTTATTTTTTGTAATACACCTTTCAAATATGCAATGAAATTAGATGCAATATTGTAAATATGTGCTGAAAATTCCACACTGTACCACTAGTAATGTTTCTGGAATAAAGCAAAATTATTATTATTATTGATTGTGTGGTTTGTCGACAAAACTACTTTGCGTAAGGTCAATCCTGCTGATATATGTACGTAACAATTCTTTAGAAAAGATATCTCTTATCGACTTGTGTGAAGAATGCACGAACTTTTCTATACTCAGTCTTCCCATACAGCAGTTAAAATTTCATTTAATAACCACAAGTAAGCTATTCGTCATGTGTGTAGCAAGAAATAAGAAAGGACATGCTACCAATAATTATAGTGTTGAATACTCACCGTCAACAAGATGAACATAACGACACTCTGAATTACGACGGCATTTACCAGCTTTAAAATCACGACATATCGGTAAGGTTTCCAGGAGCTGAAAATAACAAACAGATAAGAAGAAAATGAATGACCTAAATAGCAAGTATACATAAAAGATGGGCATCATTAAAAAGACATTTCTTGCCGAACTATAAACTGAACTCCAGCCAGAGTTTCTGGTTACTGATTCTTTCTCGTCGGACGGTCATTTCCTCTTCAATATGGAGCCAGAGAAGGCGGATGTTAATGAATGTCTCTAGCTTGTTGGAAATCCTTTTTGTGAAACACTGGCAAATTTTCTGACCCATATAGAAAAAGTGACTAACCTAGCTTTTGTATTGAACAGAATCTAAATCTTGTTCTTTATGCCACGGAGTGTCGAAAATTCAAAAACTGGTTTCAGCTTGACGAAGGTGTATCTTGCCTTTCATATTCTGGCTTTCACATATGCATCCGTTCAATCGACCTGTGGTTGAAACGATGCTGGCTGCCTAGATAAGAGAAGGAAGTAACCTCTTTCAAATCTCTCCCGTTGATGGTGATTGGTGTTGTTTGTTGTCACTGTTCGTTGGTTGGCTATCTTCATCACTCCCATGTTCACTTGGGATCCTATCTTCGCTGCCAACCAGCTTCTTCGGCCAGTTTGTTGGTTTTCGCCTGTAAATCTCCAAGTTTGTAGGATGTTAGACATAAATCATCCACGAAATTCAAATCTTCTAGGGTCTTCTTATCGATGGTCCAGTGCATTTCTCTCTCCTCGCTTCACACAGTCTGACGTCAGTCCACCACAATTAAGAATATCATCGATGATAATAGACAGCTTTGCCAATTCAATTATAGCGCCTTAACACTCAAATAATGGACTCTTAATCAATGCGAATACACAGGTGAAACAAATGCTTAGAAATGTATAACATTATTATACTGAGTAAGAAATAAAAAACAAGCAAGCTTACATGGCCTTTTTCATTGATATAAGCCACATTTGTCATTGGATTTTGTGAGCAAAAATTATTAATGCCATATGGTCCAGATGTTAGACTTCCTAATGGACCTGAAATACACGTGCAGACACAGACACAACGGAAAAAAATATATTCATGAGTAAGCCAAACCATAAAAGACTATACATTTGAATAAATCATCATTATACTGACCCGATGAAGTTGACAATTTCATATATATATATATATATATATATATATATATATATATATATATATATATATATATATATATATATATATGAAATAAACATTCTCTCTCTCTCTCTGTGTACACAAACGATCAAACCAATGACCTTCAAATACGATTTGCGTGTATGCAAATGAAATATATATATATATATATATATATATATATATATATATATATATATATATATATATATATATATATATATATATATATAGGAAAATAAACAACAACCATAACACTTTGATTCTAAATGACCTTAAATTTTGGAACTTTGGATGAAATAAAAGTTTGTTTTCATCATACTCTATTCAGCTGTATACCAAAAAAAACCACAACAATAACAATCAATGTTCACGCTTGTTTGTTTTTTTAATAGACCACTTCGACCATTCATTCTACATATTTCATATTTAGCAGTTGAAAAGTGGTTACCCCTAGACTGACTGGTCAATAAAAACACACACATCAAGGTTGTAGTTGCTTTAATACAGAGTCAGTTAGGTACGATGAAAACAACTGTGAGTGTCATTAAGTTAATTAGACATTGAGAGATAAATAAATTACATTATACTGGCTTTGATTATATTTTTAGAATTTTTAATATATTTGTGCGTTGAAGTTTCTGTAGCGATTCGGTCTGGTTGCTAGCACCACGCGTCAGACAGTGGGAAATGAGAAACAGGACAGGGATATCCTGGATCGATGTGAAGAACCTAGAAGACCTGGATTTCGCGCAGGGGTGATTTATTTTTAATGTCACACAAAATCGAAGACTTACAAGCAAGTGGAAACCGACAAACTGGTCGAAGAAGCAGCCAACGAAAACAGGACTCCAGGTGAACATAGACAAGACGGAGATTGTGAAAATCACCAGCCAACAACAACAGAAACATCCAGCGCCAATCACCATCAACGGGAGGGATTTGAAAGAGGTTACTTCATTCATTCACTTATCTAGGGAGCATTGTCTCAATTATAGGATGTCGTAACGGACGAAGATGTCAAATCGAGAATCGGGAAGGCGAGAAACACAGTCATCAAGCTGAAATCAATCTGGAAATCTTCATCACTCAGCGTCAACAACAAAACTCGGATCTTAAATACAAACGTCAAGTCAGTCAGTTCTTCTATACGGATCAGAAACTCGGTGAGTGGGTCACAAAGAATACTTCCAACAGGCTATTGCAGACATTTATCAACAACTAACTGTCTTCGCTCTATACTGAAGATCAGATGGCCGGGTCGGAAAGAATCACCAACAAGAAACTATGGGAACAAACAAAACAAGAACCAATCTCCCAAGAAATATGCAGGAGAAAGTGGAGATGGATTGGCCACTCGCTGATGAGGCCGCTGGGTGACATCGCGCGCACATCAGGCCATTGCTCGAGTGGAACCAGGCCGAAAGGGAAGCGGCGAGTGGGACGTCGGTGCAAGGGTGACATGGAGGAGATCGTGTGAAGAGGAGGTGAAACAATATGGACAAAGATGGATGCAGGTAAAAAGTACAGCAGAAGAGAGAAGCAAGTGAAAACGTGCAGTTGAAGTCCTATGTTCCACTAGGAACCCAAGGGAACAATAATAATAATACTGGCTTTGATAGATAACATTTCACTCTAAGAATTACAGCATGAGATAGACTAAGTGATTAGCTGATGCTCGCTAGTGACTGGCTACAGGAGGGAGTTTCCTGCTGCAGTTCTAGTGAGAAGTTGTGACCAGTGAGGCGCATCCAGTTGGGATGTGAGGATGGATTTCCTGCCGATGAAATTGATTGGTGGTCGCGCCTAAATCACGAATTGGTAGAGGTAAGAATTCATGGGCTGGCCATTGAATCGGGTCTCAGTGGCTGAATGGTATATGAGCCTGACTTGTGACCGGAAGGTCCTGAGTTTGAATTCCAGTGGGTATGTACTGCCGATGATTCCCAAACTAGGCTGACTAGACAGTTGTCCAGTACTCCAGTGCTCGTTTTTAGTGGTTCTCTAACTGATATGAATCCGTGGTCAAACTCGTAAGTTATTATTATTAGTATGGACTTTTAACAAGGTTCTTCTTTATGTATTTATTGTGTTTAATCGATCCAACACGATTTTGAAGGAAGTAGGATGATTAGGGGCTTTTAATATCATCAGTTTTGTTATACTACTCTAATTCTTGTGGAGGTCGAAAAATACCAAATTATACGTCCATTTTAAAATAGTAAAAATAATGAATTCACTGCACATCATGGGTGTTAGCGGATATATTGTGAATAAGGACACTGGCTTGTTCACCACGCACTACGCATGGTACAACTCCGCTTCTCCAGCTTCTTGTTTTCCACTATTGCCAATCATCTCTGGCCTGTACTTGATCCGCATATCCACTTTTGGATCTTTTGCTTCAGTCTTATTTTCTTGCCCCAAGTACCCTCAGGCTGCCGGCATAATATTAAGTGGAGCGAACGACTACATATCAAAAGGGACTACTTCACTACTAAAATTCTGTACGTCTTTACTTGTGTATTTTGGGGAGAAATCAAAGTCCTATCGTTACTTTAATAAGCTTATTTGACAGGAGTTTCCACTTCTAATTAGGTAGACTGTTACACACAATCAACTAAAACATAACTAAATATACTTGACTGATTTAGACTAATAAATTATGAAATTCACTGACGAAGTTGTTACATGATGATTCAATTCCGTGATAAGGCATAACAGAGTGAGAAGTGGGACAAAGAAATGTGTCAGTCACAGAGGTATACAAGCAGCAAAAGTATACCAATATAAAAAGATCACAAAGTTATTGACGGATAACCTTGATCACAAAACATCTTATGAACGAAAATATGTTTTAAAATTTTAGACAAAATGTCGAGCATCTAATTGGTGGATGGTGACTAGCAGTAGAATCCAGGATGCGCATTTCGTCCTATTTGGGACTCGACATCTGGACGTCAAGCAAGTGAACTTGAACTCAAAGGAAAGCTAGCATAATTCCACAATAATTTGTTTGATGGATAAATCACACAGTAAAATAGTATTATATAGTGGATGAAGAAGTTTCAACTGTTACCGCGAAGCTTTCGGACTTGATTTTTATAGTTCTCTTTATTCTTTCACATTTGTCGTAAGGGGCGGTAGAATTTCCTAGATGTCCGGGTGGACAGGGTGTATGAAATCATCCCTATTGCACGTATTCTCAGTTACCAATCCCCACCTACACCTTTTCATATTAGATTTTAGGACTGTTATTTTGTGCCATCCTATTGTATGGTTGTGTGTAACTGCATGGAGTGCTACAGCTGAGTTATTTTTCCATATCTCCTGTCTTATTAGAGTTGGCGCCAATCTAGACTACTATATTTTTGAGCCCCGCTAGTTTAACTGAACCCGTTCCTACTACTTAGACAGATATGATCTCACAATCATCGCGGGATATTAGATAAACTAAATCGTCTTGTTTAATGTGCTCCACAAGATCCTTTAACCGACATAATTTCTTTTCTAAGTTAGTCTGTGGATTTGAATGACCCTTTTATTCCTGCTTTGTTACGAATTCTACGTGAGGATGACAGTTTTAATGGTGTGGTTATCCGGCTTGCATATCACAATAACCCGACGAGCTACACTGGCTGGCATTAATGTACCTGAATGTGTTACCATACCAGAAAAGTTGTTTGGATGGGGGTTAGACTGAAAGCAGATACCGTCATAGTATAGGCTGTTTACAATATGTTGAGGGTTTGTTGACGAAGTCATACTACTGGAAAACAGGGAGTTAACAGCAGTGAGGTGTTTCCTTTAGATGACTAGCATGTTAGCTACACTGCCTCTCCATTCTGAAGAGCGGGAGTTAGAAAAGGTCAAGCCCGGAAATTGTACATCACGACTTATCTTGAGGCTTTCCGTAGCCCAAAAGTAAGATCTTTGTGCAGATGCAACTCCGAAAACCAATTCAAACATGCCATATGTGGCTGGCTTCAAGCAGATGTCCCCTGGGCTCTGCGGTTACAGAGCACTAATTCTCTTTCTGTTTCGGGTAACCCAGGGAGAAACCAACTACTGTGGTTTGGCTAGCTGGGAAGTAACAACCAGCCATGCACTTCCAAAATCACACAAAGCTCATTCAGATCAAAATTAATCAATATTGTGTTAGATCACGCTGAAACAATGCATGTCATATACATGCATGCTATAGATGTCGAAAGCTTCACTGCGGGTCCGCTCAACCTCTTCAATTCCCTTACAATAGTGGAAACCACCATAATGATAGCCAATTTAAGTACCTATATGGACAGTTGTAAAAGAAGTTGGTTAAAGCACCTGGTTTCTCATAAATGCTGAACTTGTAAGCGTTTCGGTGACCGATTCAAGACCTATGACATGTCACGGAGAAACTTGCAAGCTAAAAGTTTAAAAGCATAGACGTATGAGGCAGTATGCTACTGACTGACTAAGATAAGTAGTTGTACACTACTCATATCAACCAGCAGTGCTTACTTTCCAGTCATCGAAGTCATATAAACACTGGATAGCCGTTACGCCCATTTGAAGCTCAGCTCATCAGAGGTACATCCGATCCGGACTCAGCACAAACAAACGAATCAATACAAACCACTCGAATTTTGGCTAGCTACTTCAGAGAAATAAAAATAATTTTTCCTTCACGTTCCCAGTGGAACATAGGGCTTCAAGCTAGTGGCTTGAGGTTTCTGTAGCAGTGTTCATTTTACAGGATGGGATTGCTAGCCCCATGCCCAATCTCTCCTCTTTACCAGCATTATTTCTGGCTTAGAGAGGTAAAGGAGTGCGTCTGTGGCCGGGGATCGAACCCCGGACCATATGCATGGTCGGCGAGCGTCCTAACCGCCATGCCACCACTTCAGAGAAATAGGAATACGTTAAATTAATTCATAATTTACCAATTAATTCGTAGATCACATACTGTGATCTGAAAAATTTCGCTTTCAACAGGAAACTCTGGTGAAATTTCTCCCACAGCTTTTCAGATTGTAAATCACCAATTAATTTGCAAATTGCAAAATTTGATTTCAATATTGGGAGACTAACAATTCACATTCATGAAGAAATAAGTCCTATATCAAATAGCAAAAATACTATTGGGAAAAAACAACAAAGCTTACATGATGAGTCTAGTACACAACCAGGATTCTGAAGAGTAGGGATTGAAGGCAGTCTTGATGCATCATTTTGCGACAAGTAACCAGCTGCTGCAACTTGTGCTGCAGCCAATTGAGCTTGTTGACTTCTAAGAAGGAGTGATAACAGGAGAGCTTGTTGTTGTTGTTGTTGTTGAAAAACAATATTTGACGTATTCGTGTGTAGATCAGGGGCGGAAGGATGCTGTTGACCTGCAGCTAAAGTTGCAGCAGTGGCTAAAGTTGACGGTACATAAGAAGAATATAGACCAGGTGCAGATATTTGATGATTTGTTACTGTTGCTGGCAACTGACTACGCAACAATTGATGGGATTGAACTTGTTGTTGTTGCTGTTGTTGTACCAGGAAGTTATTGAGTGCTAAGGCTGCAGCAGCTGAAGCTATCGGTATGCTTGCATCACAACCACCATTCATAGAGTATAAAGGTGGATATAGAAACTGTGATGGTGTGTACATGGAAGCAGTAGGTTGTGAGGATAATGGAAGACCATAAATACTCATATTCAAAGGATTTAGGATATTTGTCACTTCAGCGCTAACATGAGGTGCACCACCAATGTCTGTACATGAATTTATTGAAGTAAATCCAGGATTGATAGATCCACAAGAGAAAATAGTAGGAAATGTAGCTCCACACTCAGAAGAATGACTTTTTGAATCACGAGTTTGAGAAGTATTATCAAGCTTTTCCTCACCGTTACATAAAGCAGTTAACTCTTTATTCTGAACTATTCCATCAACTGAAGATGAGTTAGATAAATTTGCTCTCTTTGTTGGTAACCATGCCTATATTGTAAAAAGCAAATAAATGCAACCTGCAATGATTAAAATCAAACATGGCCTGATGAACAATAAAAGTAATTAACTCTTCTGAATGAAACAGAACCCGTACGTCAATTATTCTCCATGTTCTATACAAGCATAGTGTGTCGGTGGATGTGACTGGTAGAATGTTCGCCTGTCACGTACTTTTGGTTCCCGGTTGAAGCAACTCATCTAGTTTAATAGCCTCTACGACCTTCAGAAAAAAGGGAAGGGTGGGCATTAGACTAGCAATCCCTTAAAAATAGCACCTTAACTGAATCTTTAAAGCTCGAAGTTCTATGTTCCACTAGGAATGCGAAGGAATGAAATCAAGCGCTATAAAAGCATCGGTGATACTGACTGTCCGCAAAAAATAGAAGTTACAAGCTGGATATAAGCAGATTTCAGGAATCGGTCAGAGTCTAAGAGAAAACAATGCTCAGTGCCTAAGAAGTCTGATATCAGATTTCATTGGCTGTCTAAATAAACCGGTACCCATTAGATCATCGAATAACAGTCTCAAGTTTTCCAATCACAAAAACATTTGAGTGAACAGAATTCATGAAGTCCATAACGTCTATGATATTGTCAAAGTGTAAATCCTTCAGTGCATTATGCGCGAGATAGACAGCTTGCTCTTTCACGCACAATTCATTTTTATTATACAGTGGTCCAGGGATCCTGGATGAAAATGATAGTTGTAAAATTATTTCGCTCCACTCGAATTTCTTGCATACTAGTACTGACCGACAAAAATCATCTTCAGTATTGAAGGTAGGAATTCGATACCCTGACATTACGTATACAACAATAATTGGTGACTGAAAGTAAACGGCATGTTGCTGAGTTATTCATCAAATGACATAGGACTATGAGTAAACTAATATTTGGATGCATTTACTCTAATGTATTTGAATAGCCTAGCAACATGTCGTTTATCTTCCGTCCAAATGGTTTGCAGGGGAATATATGAAATTCACTGCAAGGCACTCCTAGCCTTCGTACGAAAGTCCTGACATCAGAGTAGAACATATACAATCCTTGAAGTGATTGATTACTAGCATTGTAAAATGGACCATAAATGAGTTTGGGAAATACCAGTGGGGAATCATATTGAACACACAACAAATCGATGTGTTGTTGATGCGATTAAGATTGAAAATCTAAACGAATATTTACTGAATAATTTCTGATATAGTTTAGAACTTGGGCAGATGATCCATGCATATTACAAATTGAATAGGACATTTGAACTGGTAATTAGGTCAACAAAGAAAGAGTTCTTATAAAAGTTGTTATTTGTTTTGTTAGCCTGCAATCAAAAGATAACTGTTACACTTTTATGTACTATTTATACATGCCGCTGCTATCAAATAAAAACCAGTAAACTAGCAATGCGCAAAGATCTAATGACCTTTGACACAATAATGGATATATTTTTGATAGCCCACCAAGTATAAGAAAGTAGGCGAATTTAAACTGACATGTTCCATCAGTTTTTGTTTATCATCCATCACAGAGAAATACAGTTAGTTAAATTGAGAACAGATATAGAGTGAGTGACCTTATGATAAATCACAACCAACAATATTTGACCCCTTAATCTATTCGACTTTAAAATATGAATACAAGTATATGCATACATGATGTATGTTTGCAGGCAAAGGGAGATGTTGCTTTGATTCAATTCTACAGAAAATAAATCATTAGATTTCGCATAAGAAGAAGACGCTACTAAAAAGAAAATAAGTTCACTTCATTCTGTCATGCTACAGAGAGAACAGAATCACCAAATGAAATAAAAATAGATGAGCTATAATATCATAAAGAATCGTGTAATTATCATTATTATTATCATCATTATTTATGCTCGATGGCTTGATAACAATAAAGCACATTCATAGGGTAAAAATACGACAGTATAAATAAATAGAATAGAATAACATGTTATATTACCACAAAGCTGAAGCATTATGTGTAATTAAAGCAAAGCAAACAAAGACTACAACAAATAAAACAAAAATACATACATATATACATATACATATATTAAATAAGCGAATCACCCACATGCATATCCATGCTATTTTCAAAAGTTCCAGTAGCAATATTAGCCTCACGTTTCATGCCCGCACGAACAATCGGTGTGTCAGTATTGCTGGGTAGACCATTTGCAGCATCACTTCTGATTGTCATACTTGATAGGTTGTTGTGGTCATTATTATTACTAGTATTATTATTATTATTATTATCAATAGATGTAACAGAAGTAGATGCAGCTAACGACCAATTAGTTGGTAGATTAGCCGCAGTATGTAGCTGTTGTTGTGGTGGTGGGGGTGGTGGTTGTTGTTGTTGAATAGATTGACACAGTCCAGTAGATGATTGTGGATTTGATAGACAATTCACCAATCGTGTAATAGCAGCAGCAGCAGCAGCATTGCAACCATTAAAGCTTAGCACACTTGGCTGAAATAATGCAGTAGTATTATAAGCGCAACAGATAAACGTGAAGTGCGCATACACGTGTACAAACGTTGAATCAGCGACCAAAAGAATGAATGAATGAGCGAGCGAGCAACAGCACGTCACCACCAGAGATGATTATATATATATATATATTTATGTACATATGCATACACATGTTGTGAGGATAAGGAAGGAGTGAAAATTAAATCAGAAAAAAGCAGCACAAAATGGAGAGCACGAATAATAATACTACTACTGCTATTACTATTGTATAATTATTAATTTAAGGAATAAAGATTAAACAAAACCGCCATTAAAAACAACAAACAAATAAATAACAATTTGCAACCAAAATATCACACGGATATCAAGCTTCATGATGTTAAGGAATTTCAGTTAATGATTGAAAATGTAAAGCATAATTACTTGATTATAATAAGGCCGACAACTAGCAATTTATTGTGTGCATGATGAGTACAGAGCCATGCTAGAACAATTTTTAAACTATTTTCATAAAATACAGACTAGTATCTATAATTGTGGGAGACAGTTACATAAGTAGAGCATTGTCCGACACAGTTAGATAAAGGAGTCAATCGTAAGGTCATCCATCAGAAGTTCCATATTGATACATCTTGTAGATACGGAGGACAAGACTGATAGGAATTCAGCTCTTATCACAATTCTATACCAGGTTCCACCTCAATTGTATACCTTCGATTGCAAAGTATAGGTGAAGCAGTTGCCATAGGATTTTTCGAGCCAGTCTCTGTGTTCAGAAAAATTTAAGTTCAATCGCCCTGCCTCCCATGGTGTTGACCTCCAACCTAGAACAGTTATCACTCCAGTTGACACTAGATAACTTTAAATATTATTTTCATTTGCACTATTAACTTTACCTTAGTTACACAATTTATTATTGCTATCCAGTCGCTATATGATAGTAGGTATTTTCCCCTCTGTCCTTACTAGTATACACATTCTATTTTATTCTATCAACTTACACTACTTCAAATGTTTATGACTAATATTTTATTATGTACTTGTAAAACCTGATGAAGAATTAACGAAAGTCAGAATTCACTAAAATCGTGTTCTATATCAAATAACGGCTTCACACAGGACATCTCAGTTGACTAGATGTTAGTAAAGCGATAAATATAATCAGATAGGGTAACTATTAAACACTGTGTTATAAATCCGATTTTTATGTTAGCGAGGTGGATACAAAAATATGGTGTGAAAAACATTAAACATCTACTGGTGTGTTCCAAACACTGCATGCATGGACTTCCCGGACCTGTATGCACGACAGAGATTATCTGAAACCACTGCCTCGAACGAAATCAACTCAACAGTTAAGTTGTTCAGATCGTAATGCATCGACAGAAACTACCATTGTGATTATTCTAATCAACAGTCCGCCTGGAGCTAAGGTAGAACAACGAATCAGCTTTTATCTGTGTATCTCCAAACCAAGTCAACATTTAATACTCTGGAAAAATTTGGAAACTGGGTGTACAATATTCATTGTTATAAAAGTTTGTATATTTCCCAGTGAATGAAAAACAAAACAACATTGTTTTTTAATGATGTTCCGTTATTTAATGCTAATAAATTTATCAAACTACTCAAAGCATCAGACACACTAAAAGGCAATCTTGTCTGTGTAAAAGACCAAATTCTAAAGCATCCACAATCTGATTGTGTCTATAAAATAAAGTGCTTGGAATCTGATGAGGCATACAGTAGACAAACCTCGTGAGAAATCAAGATCAGAAGAAATAAACACCGCAGAGCATCTATTCGATCACTGAGAAATCCAGTTGAACTAGAGAAACTTGAAAAATCATCTATACACTATAGAATCAGACCATAAAAATGACTGTGACAATAATGAAACCATCCAGAAAATTTTCAGAAATCCCACAGACGGTCTTATATCAGAAGCACTTAATATTAAATGGAATCCAAATTGTCTGAACAGGAAAGACGGACTAAGATGAAACTTGGCGCCGTCCCATTGCACACCCACCCATCATAAAGTGTCAAAATCAACACGAATGTCATCAGCAATTTCACTATAGAAACAGGTGCTATTTTTGTTATATCATACACTTATCAAATCCAACAACCTACGGATGGTATTGTTATGTTTAGCAGTTGCCAACTTGCCAACGTAAAAATTATCTCATGCTGAAGAACAATGAATATATAAGCTGAGATCTAGTAAATTCCTGTCTAATAATACTTTGGTAAAGGTATTAGCACTAAATAGCAGAACGCCAGTAAAACCAAAAAAAAATTTGTTTTTCATTCATTGGGAAATACAAAAAACTTTTACAATAATGAACAGCCTTTGTCTGATCGTGAAGTTCGTTTCAACAACAATTGTTTACTAAAGTCGCAGACAATCCTCGATACACAAGTTGCTATTCCTGCCTACAGCAATCAAATGCAATGTCAAAACCTTTAGGAAAATTCAACGAATTGCCGGTGAGATTTGCTCGAATAGCCTTGGATTAGTTTGTTAAATTCATTCGATCCAATTCCCAGGCTCTAGTAACTCCAGTGTTTCTATTTCACCTTCAGTCATCGCCCTTGACAAATCAAATATGTGACTGTTCACCGTGGGAATATGTTTAAATTTCAAACTATCCCCCGCCACACACACACACACACCTCACATTTGCATCTAAAAAGATACACGTAGAAATCGGTATAATGTGACAAACTATTTCCTTCGGTAACTGTATGTCAGAAACTATGACTAAATCAAAATAGAACGAATACAATTTTCTAGCATAGATGATATATAACAATGCAAAGTTCACACTTCGGCTTTCTCGTATTGTATAAAGAAGACAGAATTTTTCTACCAAGGCATAGTATGTACCGAAAATAATGAACAGCGTCCCATACAGCCTGGTGCTTCGGTGGTAGAATGCTCGCCGACTATACACGTGGTCCAGGGTTCGATTAATAGCCAGCACAGACCTTTACCTTCACTAGCTGGTTGTAAACCCAACAAAGAGGTGAGGTTGGGTATGCGGCTAACAACTCCACCCGGTTAAAACTAATACAGCTGCCACTGAAACTTTGAGGCACAAGCTCGAAACCCAAGGTTCAACTTGGAAAGCAAAGGAATGAAATCAAGACAAATAATAACATTATCTAATGAATACGATTTTGACTGATTAGTGAAGAAAGAATACTCTTTTCGATAACTTCTTCCTCTTCACGTTCTACGGTTATATGAATCCATAGTCATTAAAGAATCATTGTTTTCTAATTTGAACTCAGTAATTCGCTTACATATTGACACGCACACACACACACACGCACATATCAAGCTTCTATTCTATCGCCTCTCTATGTTTTTGATATGATCATTTACCCACATGTAATTTATAAAACCGTATGTGAATAGAATTCAATATGAACTTTGTTGATAAGCGCTGATCACCACATATTTTCGTTGTTATTATTATTATTATTCATGGTCATTTACTTTTGAAATCTGATGTTCAATTTAGTGTTACATTTATGCATATTATCCTATAGAGGCATGTTTTCAGCTATTATAATCTATTCACAATCTCTATTCGCCTACTATCGACTATTTGACCTATTTTAAATATGATTAGACATCCGTATGTACTTTTGTTTTTTTTAGGTAACTGAGTAATTGTCATGCACTTTAATTAATTTTATTATTGTGAACCATGTCAGTTGGTTGTAAAGAGGTTGTGAAAAGAAACTACGAAATGATGCTATCATCTCGTGAAAACTGTTTTCTCTGTGCCTTATTCAAATTAATGTTGTCGTTAATACTAACAATAAGTGTTCTTAATTATTATGAACACATGTAGCTGTAGAACCTCAATAGGAAGATAATCAGTCTTTTGAAATTTCTGCTGAGTATCTTTGATCGCTTAATAGAATTTAACAAAGTATAACTGAAATAATTTTGTGAAGAACACGAATTGGTTAATAGAAGTTCTGGCGTAACAACGAGTATTTAAAATGTTTACAGCTTGGGATAAATTCATATATATATATATTGTATATATATACAACTTGGGCACTGTGTTAGTATTTATTTATTTTATTTTTTATTACAGCTTAATTCCACACTGTATTTTTGGTACAGTTATGGAATTTTCAGTATGTGATATCGGTAGCCCAAATTTTGCAGACCAACCATAGATATCAGGTGTGCGTCGGCAGGGGATCGAACCTCGGACTATGTGCATGGTCGGCGAGAGTCCTAACCACTGTGCCACCGACGCATAGTATTATTTGTTTATCTATGGTCGGCCTGCAAAATTTGGGCTACCGATATCCATGCTGAAAATTTCATACTTGTACCAAAAATACGGTGTGGAATCAAGCTGTAATCAAAAATAAAATAATAAAGAGTGAAACAGTATTATCCACTGGATAACAGCGTCTCTAACACAATTTATTATTCTTCATAATCATGTCACTTATAACCACACAAATTCGAAACTTTCGTTTTATAAATTTCTCAATTCTTTCTTACTTGTAGTACGGGTAGTAGAATTCTCCAGATATTCAGGTGGACAGGCGCTGACTCATAATTCCAGTTGCACGTATGTTCATTTGATTAAATAGAAATAAAGCTCCCGTTATCAATCTCCCCCTCCACTCTCTCAATATTAGACTTTAGAGTCATCATGTTATTGTATACTTGAAACTGCATTTACTTCTATGGAAGAACTATTCTCCAGATTTCTCATCTTATTAGGGCCCACTAATCTAGATTTTCATGTTAGGTGTTTTGTGCTGCTCCGCTAGTCTGACTGACCTCGTTCTACTATTTACACCCCTGTGTATGTAACCTGACAATCATTCAGTAAACTGAATTGTTCTAGTCAATGGGCTCCACAGCATCCTTTAACCAACAAGGCTTGTTTTCTAACTGACTTTGTGGGTTTCAATGCCAGCCACTTTTATTCCTTATTAGTTTTTTTATTAGATGTATCACACAGTGTGAAACAGTATTATTATTTACTGAATGACAAAGTTTCGAACACAATTCATTATTGTTCATAATCATATCAATTGTAATCACACGACTTTGAAACTTGAGTTTTATAGCTTTCTTTGTCTTCTCCTATTTGTTGTAGGGGTAGTAGAATTTTCCAGATATCTGCCTGGACAGGTGTTGAATCATTCCTATTACATGTATTTGCAGTTGATTCGATAAACAAAGCTTCCGTTACCAATCTCTCCCTCCACCCTAATACATTAGATTTTAAAATTGTCATCGTATCCCATCCAGCCTATTGTATGGTTGTGTATTTGCATATAGTGAGTGGTATAGCTGAAGTATTCTCTAGATTTCTTATCTTATTCGGGTCAACCAATCTAGATTTTGCTGCTAGGTTTTTATGTTCGGCTAGTCTGACTGCTCCCTGTTCTACTACTTTAACCTATGTATTTGACCTGACAATCATTGCAGGTAGGGAATTCGATAAACCAAATTGTTTTGTTTTAACGGCTCCACAGGATTGATCGTTTAACCGACAACGCTTGTTTCTAATTGAGTTTGTGGTTAGTTTGAATACCAGCCAATTTTATTCCTGCCTTGTTAAGAATTCTGTGTAAGGTTTCCGAGGTTCCTTCATTGTATGGAATTATTACTGATGATTTAGATTCCTTATTGTTGGTGTCGTCATTAATATTGTTATTAATATTAATATTGTTATCATTATTATTGTGCCCAAGTTTCGCACATATATTAACTTTTATTCCTTTACTGGTACGGATTCTGCATACGGTTTTTCGAGGTATCTTCAGTGCATAGAAGTACTACTGATTCCTTATTGTTAGTATTTTCCTCATTCTGGATAGATTTGTCATGCATGTCGCCATTATTATTGTTATCGTCAGTATTACTATTATCGTCGCTACCATTATTACTATTCATTTCATTTTTACACTTTCCTACATACTTCCTGATTAATTTTTATCAGAGTAATAATTAGGTTTCAAAGCTCCTCTTATATGCCTCACTTCCTGTCTTAGATTTTTCTCGGTACTATTTAGTTTTTGTGCCCTATTACTTGAACATTTCACCAATCCTATTTTTACTGACATAGTATAAGCTAAACACTAGTGTTTACAGATAACCCACACATTCAAACTGATATATGGATTTCGGATCATCCCCTTTCCTGAACGATAAGAAAATATTAGGCAATAAATTCCGCTGCAAATTCTCCACATTATAAAAACACTGTCTAGAATAAAGCTATTATGATTATCACAGGAGAACACTGTATTCTACTGCCTACTTGTATTGTCGGACTTTTAATTCCAATCTTCATTCATCTTTTATACTTATTAAAACTGATTAGCAAAACGGCATCTACGGCATTGAAGACAAAATCTCATCGCCTTTTAAAATTGTAACCTGGATCACTTAGTATTGAAATCAGAGATGTTTTCAATGAACACCTCCCACTGATATTGGTCTTCCCATTTCATCAGTCCACTAAGTATTACACACATTCTAAATACATGCCTGAAGACACATTTTTCATCATTCAGTTTTATCTACAATCGGTCATTTACCAGTTATCAATGTTCAGCTCAGTTAGGTTGGATGATGAATCGCCTGTCGGATAAGCAGGGTTCCACACAGTAAATACTACCGTTATCCGGTCATGTAACATGTTAAATTTAGGTTAATTACAAGAATATATCGCAAGCTAAACTGAATTAAATTGGTCTACATAAAGCACTAAGAATGCATTATTATTATTATTATGTAGAATCATGCAGGAATTCATGTCAAAACTGGAAAGCAATAAAAAACCAAGTCGACAAACAACAATGGACTAAGAATGCAACGCAACCAACTAGAATTAGCAGTTATCTTGATTCCTTCACTATTTGATTTTTACTGACAACAGTTTCACAGTGCCTGTTCTTATAGATGATTAAGCAACAAATTTGCAAGCAAAACGCAGACAAACAACACTTTGCCTTGCAAGCTGTTAACAACGGCGAAAACGTATTCAACGACAACAATAACAACAACAACAACAATAAACTAGACATTTAAGCGACAGATAACGGGATTCCAACAAGTATGATCATAGTCAACACATATCATCAATAAACCATGAATAATGAGAACAACTAAATTTGTTAAATTAATGACTCACCTCTGATGTGAAAACTGTCGATGTATCACCATTTTTACACGATTTAGACAGCATAGATTCATGGGAATATGTTGAACCACCAGTTAATGAAGAAGACGTAGACAGAAGACCATGACCTGGAAGATTATTATGCTGTAGAGCAGCTGCTGCTGCCAATATAGCTGATGCACTAAAAGAATTTGGATCTGTTAGAGAATTCAGAGGTGTTAAATACGTCCCATAAACTGGTCCACCACCTAGAGCAGTAGGCTGTAGGAGTGTTGTTGAAGGCGGCCATCTCAGAGTTGAAGGACAGCCTCCTCCTCCTGCTCCTGCTACCGAACTAAGCGCTGACAAACCGGTGGAGGGGAGTGTCTGTTGCAAGGGCTGTTGCATTGAAATGAGATTGGATGTCTAATTGAAGGAATAATTTAGTATATATCTATATAGTTAAATATTGGTAAATAAAAACTTCATATATTCAACTATTCATTAATGCATTTTTCACGAAAGAATATATAAGTGATAAATCTAAGTCCACAAAATTGGCACAGATTGTCATTTTATCAAAAAGCAGATTTATCAACATCGTCATTTCATCACGCCAATAATCGCAAAACAATAACTTAGATGAATAGGAGTAAGCAAAAATAAAAAAGTTGAGTTGATGTGATATTGGTAAGCGGTCGGCATATAACCATGGTTACACACACACACACACACACACACGCGCGCGCATACACGCACAAAAACACGCAAACAAACGAGAGTCATTACAGTATCAGTAGTGCGCATCATAAAATGACTATTGGTCCGTACTATAACGATAATATTATTATTTTTTTGTTTTGTAATGTGATTATAATGGTAGCACAAGATAAAAACGGACCTGCCAAATAGCTGTGCACATCTGGTGAATAAATATTTGAAACAAACGGAGGGGGTGTATAGCGGAGATAAACAGACAGGCAAAATGGATAGACAAACAGACAAGAAGTATACTCTGTTAATAATGTCAATGTATCAATTGTCAGCTAAGGTCATAATATACACATATACATCTCAAACAAACAAAGAAAAGTATAACAGTAATGAAAGTTTCTCTCAGAATGTGATCACATAAATCAAGAATCTGTCCTGAAATAGTAGGCAATAGAATTATCAAGGACGTCAGTGATACAATGGTAGAATGCTCGTCAACCACACATATCTTCCGGGGTTCGATCCCTGGTCGACGCACGCTTAAACTTTACTAAGCTAGATGAAGAGGGGAGGGTTAGGCGGGAGGCGAACAACTCCATTCCGTAAAAGTAAAACTGTTGTAACTGAAACTTCGAAGCTTAAGCTTGAAGACTTGTATTTCCCTCGGAACGCAAATGAATAAAATAATAAATAAAATGAAAGGTTTGATAGTGTGAAATATTCCCATATTATGAATTAAAAGTCAATCTGAACGAAGAATATTCTTTTCAATAATTTCTCCTCTTCAGGTTCTTACAATTATCAAATATAATATTTGTTGTCGTTACAATAATGATAGCCAGTTATGTGGCGGATACATTTTTAACGTAGAATAACGGATTAGTTATGGGGTGTCAAAATAAATAGTCATATTTGTGTGACAAACGTGCTAGGCTGAAATCGACCACAAAATATTGTAAAACGGAAGACAATTGTGGTGGTTAATCATAACAGAATTGTAGAGTGTGGGGTAGGAAAATTGACAAATCAGTTCAAGGTTATAAAAGGTGTCAGATGAGTGGTTAGTACAAAGTGGTCTGAGTTAAACAGGAGATAGTAAGACTGCAATGAGAGGTTCATAATGAGATAACGAATATGTTAAATGAAACAGTTGGAGGCATATTTTGAGAAAACAGATAATATCACTAATAATAAGTCCGTATAAATGAAAAATTCGATAGTATTGAGGGAATGTTTGCATGAAGGGCATAAATTATGACGAATAATTAATAATAATAATAATTGTATTAATAAGCGAAGGAAAAAAAACCAAGAGGGTTAAGGGGAACGAGTACTCTTGGTGAGAAAAAGAATCATCAATCCAAGTTTGGCCACGGTAGGAACAGCGTCTGGACGTGTTCTTTTTGGATACAAAGTTCCGGTTTAGTCGATCTTATTACAACAGCTTCAGCTATGTGTAGGAGACGTAAGCGAACTGTACGTGATAACGACTTCGGAATTCGGTATATAACCCTGAAAGCTGTGTTGACATCGATGCGATGTCCAGTATCGACCAGGTGTGACAGGATCGAGCTTTTTATGCACTTAATATCCCTCCCGCATCGCTATCTAATTGATGTGATAAACAATGGATTGTAGTCTCAGCCACCTACTCAACCCTTCCTTTTCTCGGGATTATTACCGCCTAGATGGGGTTTAAGAGTGCGTCAGTCGGGGGTCGAACCCGGATCACGTTTGCGGTTGCCAGGCGTGTTCTACCATTGGATAACTAACGCACAAAGTCATAGTTAATTATATCAAAAGAGGCAAATTAAAAATTGTTTCATGAAAAGGATTCCCAACACGTCACTGCAGACTTTTATAAAAATTCACCACCTTCTCTGGCTCCATACTGAAGATCAAATGGCCACCCGGCCAGAAGGAATTAGCAGCAAGAAACTCTGGCTGGCGACGAACCAACCAAGAGCCGATTGCTCAACAAATATGTAGGAGGAAATGGAGACGAATCAGACATACATTGAGGAAGCCATCGAATGACACCGTGCGCAATGCAGGTCATCGCTCAAATGGAATCCGAATAGGAAGCGACGAGCGGGTCGTCGGTGGAGGGAGATCGTATGGTGAGGAGGAGATGAGAGATTATGGGGAGTCGTGGACCCAGATGAAGGGGACAGCAGAGAACAGAACAAAGTGGAGATGTGTTTTTAAAGCCCTATGTTCCGCTCGGAACCCAAGGGTGTGTGTATTCGAAAGTATTATTGCTAATACATACAGATACAAAACAAACATAGCTCAATGAAAATAAAGACGATTAAGAATGAATTACCTTCAATTCAGATAAGCGTTGTTGACTTTCCAACAGTTTTCTTTGTTCATCACCACGTTTTATAATTGCTTCAGTTTGATGTGGAGGTGGATGATAGTATTTACAGTAGGAAAATTTGCAGAGCCTCCTCTGTGTAGAAGAAAATAGGTATGTGTGTAAAGGAAAACATGTTAATGAACACATATGAAGGCAGAACAGAAACAGAACAATAAAAATAATAAAACAATAAAAAATAATTATTATTATACAAAATGTATAACCTTCGCTGTCTTTTCTTATATAAGATATATTCAAAGTACTTGTGTACAGAGCAGCAGTTCGATGTCTCCTTCTAAATGGTTTTGAGACATGGCCATTAAAAGTAGGAGGTGTAAAAATTCAAATTGTCTTCGATTGCAAATAATTGCATTTTGTCTCCCGTCTTAAGTGATATAATGTTATCTTATTGCTTTACGTTCCCAATGGAACATAGGACTTCAAGATAGAGCTTTGAAGTTTCCGTAGCAGTGTTTATTTTTATTTTCGGGATGGGGTTGCTAACCTCACGCCCAACCTTCTCTCTTTACTGCTTTTACTACCGGTCTAGCGAGGCCTAGGAGTGCACTGACCAGGGATCGAAACCCGAACCACATGAGTGGCTGGCGAGCATTCTGCCACTGAACCACCGACGCACTAAGTTACATAATAATAGTGAGTAATTGTGAAGTTAGGTGTAGTGTTAGATAAGGAGAAAAAATCAGCCGATGGATTGAGATGGCTAGGACATGTGTTACGCATGCTCAGCCATAGCCTTCCTCGAGTGGTAATGTTAGCTGATATAGAATGAGGCTGGAAATAAGTTAGGGATGAGTGCGTCAAAATGAGTATATCAGATCCATGAAATCTTAAGCAGATGGCTTGAGCCACGTAGGGAGGTGTAGACTGCCAGATCTGGGCCCTTGAAATGCTATAAACCAATAACTTGAGACCATTGGATTGGGAACAGAGATCAAAACTGTTCTCAATGGCGCAGATGCATTCACTCATTGCAGTCTCCTGCATTAAGTTCTCGTATTTCTGCATGTGAGCATTCTTTCGTCTACACATCTCTGCTTATTATATTTCGTTTGAATCTCTTTCTTTTCTCTCTTTTCCTCTACCTTTGTGTGCTACACGGGGTGTGGTCACTTGAAGTATTTCACTTCTGTGCAAAATTCTATTTTGGCACTCAATCGGTCATACAAAATATATATCAGCAAATAATCAGTTTTAAAACAAAGTGAGTCCAGTCACATCCAAAGAACCTTCTAATTAGTTTGAGCACTAAATTAACGATTTCAGTTTATTTCTGTAGACATTCAACATGACCACCACACTATTGTCAACAAGAAAATTTTGTCCAACTGATATAAACTGCTGACGAAGTTCCCCTTCCCAAATAAATCAGTGGAAATACAGAAATCAAACTTCCACCTATAACTCGGATACAACACCGGCTATCAACTATTGGATGACAAGTTCACGTGTCACTCCACCCATTGAGGTATCCAGACACATTGACAACATATAACTCATGTGACTGTGACTGAAAACATCTATCTTTTCACACTGAATGCAAACAATGCACCAATCCTACTATGTTTAAAAATCGCTTTGAAACTCCATACTTATGTCCTCCGACTTTCAATTCGTTCTGTCTCCGGCTTTCAGTGGTATAATATAGTCTGTAATATCCAGGTTATGCACAAAGTGTTAGGTAATGAGAGAGTCAGCGAGTGGAGATATAGCTCATTCAGGCACTGGCTGACGAATCTGAGTCCTGCTTCACCTACTTCAGATTAGGCAATTGGATAGTATCACCAGCCGTCACACAACACATGTGACTAACCCTGCTAGTTAGGCTTAAACGAACAAAAACATATTCTGTATACTACACTTTTCAAGTTTACTTCCATAGTTTTTCAATTCACGAAAAAAAACAGCTAAACCTAATAGTCAATACATTCTGTTATACTAAACGAGCTTTTTTTTTATTGAAAATGACTAGAACAGAAACCATGTCATTATGCACACTACAGAGAATTTTGTTGTATTCTCACTATTTAAAACAGCAATAAAATTTTATCGTATTGTCATAAATGGATTTTTCACATGAATTGTGACTCACAGGTTCACTCTATAATGACGACAGGTTTGAACTTAACTTTAACTGTGAAAAAAAACATGAACAGTCAGATTGTATGACTGACCCTAAAACATTGATGGTACTGCTTTCTTAGTGCTTTTGAGCATATACAAAGTGAGTGAGTCACATTGTTTGCAAACAACAAGATAATAAATAATTCAACAGATAAACGGTTTGTGATAAACACCAGCATAAAGTTCAATGATGAACAACATTGGAATCCATCATATGAGTAGAAAAATAAAAGGTATTAGAAAACAAGTATGCAGTAAGAACCATTCTTAGAATAATTGTGTTATCTATCGATCGATTATTATTTTAAATCTACATATGCGAGTCATAATATCGACCAATCCAGTATGCTTTACGCAAAAAGCTCATAGTGGAAACAATAATTCATACAAACGAGACTGAGAAAAACAATGACGTCCGGATTCTAAGTAAAATGAAGACATAAAGAAATGAATATTAAAAATTTGTACACAAAATGGCGTGAGATTACTTCTATTACAAATCAGAATAACTTACACAAAAGTCATGAAATATATAATCATTACTATTCACAAGAATTCACAGTCTCCCACCAAAGAAATTGGAACAAACCTAAATACGACGAACGTTTACTATTAGAACCAAATGAAGCCTCACAACCAACTGGTACATTAGCTGCTGACGCTTTAATGAGTATCCCACAGCCTGGAGCTCGCATAGACAATCAACCATCCTCAGAAGAAGGAATTAATAACTATCCAGAATTACGAAAAGATGAAAGCGATCACTTAACAGGAAACACATTCTACCAATCATCTCTGGAAAATCCAAATATAGTTCATCCAACTGTTGATCAGAATACTCAAAATCAACCAGCTTCACGTATTTCTATTCGAGAAGAAGAGAAATACTTCATACCTAGCAGTCCAAAATCAAACGCTCCAAGAATGATACAAAGTGAAAATGGTCGTACAGTTCCTGAAAATGCTTTTCGTCGTTTAAAGCATATGGGATTAGCAGAAGACGCAACCGAGAAACTGCCTGATTTACCACCTCCTGGTGACCTTGGCGCAAATGGATATCCAGAATTAAAGAGTATTGGTAAAAAACCGACCAAGAAATATCCAACTAGCAAAGAATATCAACTGACACGATGCCTATGCTGTTGGACAACATTTATAATGATTGTCATCGGACTATGTGCTATTGGTACATTAATTTTGGCAGGTATATTGTTTGATGCAGAATGCCTAACAATAAGTATAGGTCTAGTGATCTTGAATTTATTTATTTTAATAATAATAACTTTAGAATGGATAAGAATGTGGCTTTGGCGTGAACCTTCAGAAAACTACAAGTGCAAAAATTCACGAGCTGCATCTTTCTTAGTCCCTAAGGAGAATGCAGGGTCTGGATCTTTAGAACCATCTATAGGTATTGGATTTCCAAATATAACCTCACAACCGATGGTCATGCCAGCTTCTCTGTTGGGATATACATATTCACCTGTTTCGAAAAACCAAGGTGGCTTTCTTTCTCCGGGACCTCAGCAACGTCTATATGATATACCACAGTTTGTGTCTGCTATATGTTTATTGATATTATACATTTTTGCGGCGATTTGTATATGTGTGACATTTTCAGAGTCAAAAATGAAGGTTGACCAGTGTAAGTCAATTTCAGCAGTTGGTTTGGGTTATAGTATCATGTTAGCTATTCTCATTGTCATACGAATGTTACTGTGTTGTCGAAGTGATGCATGCCAAGGATTGTGCTACACAATGAAAACCAAAAGTTCTGATAGACGTGCTTTCGTCCCGATTGTTGCTGTAAACCAGTTGCACCAAGTACTTCCAGGCTTAGGACAAATGCATGCAAGTGGTAATGGTAATACAAGAAACTCTCAGCCAACAGGATGGCTAAACAATTTAGCAATATCTTCTGATCCTAGTCAACAACTAAGCATGATTCAGCCAATGCCTGTCAAATTCTCGCAAGATATTACACCTTAGAAAGATAGAGATGATTGTTCTATAAATAGGATAATTAATGGGTTGAATTAAATATACTCTAGTAGCAAAAACTTCCTTATTTCTATGACATGACTAAGAGATGCCTTTACTAATAAAAAACATGATTGAATGAAATCAGACTTCTTCTTAAATCATCTAAAAAGTAAACTTGTAAACTTTAGGAGGAAAGAAGTAATTATTATTAACTCAGGAAAAACTCACTTTGATAAAATCATAACATACTGTCACATAACCTTTATCCACCCGAACAGTTGCCGGTGGATGGGCATACTGACATGTATTTCCCGATATTGCGCAATGAAAACTTTTTTCATCCTCATGATGTGTTAAATTTGAAGAACTAGCATCACTTGTATTGGATTCTTCTGATTTTATGGAACATTTAGTTTCACCAGTCTTTGATTCATTGTCAGATTGGTTAGAATTAGTTTGTGAAGAATTAGACGTTCCCAAAACTGATGTACACACGCGTAGCTTAAGCCAACGAGAATCTCTGCTACCTGATGAAGTATGATTTGAATAAACTGGTATAGGAGATGCTGAGGTATGTTGAGTAGTTGGAAAACCATTGGAGGTAGAATGTAAAGAGACGAGAGATGATGATAATGAAGAGGATCCTGATAAACTGGAATTATTCACACTGCTGAAATTCAGGGTATTTTGATGATTCTGAAATCCAGGTGTAGTCTGAATAGAGAAGGTGACTGGTGTAGACTGAGAAAGATTATTAGAATTCGCAAATCCTGTGATAGCTAACAATGGTTTCGTAAGGAATGGTACGGCAGCTTGATAAGATTTACTTGGTTCCGAAACGACACTTGACGAACAGGGAATCGGGAACGGGTTCGTAAGTGGAGAATGCCTTTAGATAAAAAATTAGACAATTAACAAACATTGTTTATAATTAGAATGTAATGCAGTTATTCAATGTGTAAAAACCAGTGTCTAAAAATCGTCTGTTTCTTGTGAATACATAAATATGTATAAAAATTGTACTTCAATGCATTCGAAGGATATATGTTGGAAGAAACCAGCCGAGACTGCCAATCTACTTAATGATGATAATAAGAGCAAAGCAGACGCCGCTTCACATAACAGACTATTCAGCTATCGATGATAATCATAGAAATACACTAGAATTTATTTTGCTACTGTCATACGGAAACATGGCATATTTTAAAAGCCACAATACAGATGTGGTTTTAAGAAGGGGGGGGGAGGGAATTGAAATTTACACGCTACATGCCTCAACCAACTATCGCGATAGTGATTTGAAGTACTGAAGCGTCAAATCATAATATCGATTTTCCACCAAAAAGTTAGTAGATGGACAAAAGTGAACACTGAAACCAATCCAATACATTTCCTAACAAGCACTTGTTATCGCAAAAGAGCGGTTATAAGTCTGTGAACCACGCTTTTCATTTTCTTTAAATATTTTGATATAAGTATAAAACTTGGGCACTGTGGTAGAGTATAATTCCATTATAGATAAGATTTTATTCTGATAAATCGCACAGTGTTTACAGTTATATGAACTGATCAGTTCATATAACTGTAAACACTGTGCGATTTATCAGAATAAAATCTTATCTTTAAATATTTCCCCATAGAGCATCAGATTAACGACATTGATAGTCCAATATTCACGATTAACTTCGTGAATAACTTCGCGGATGCCCGGCGCTCTCCACCGGGTTGACTGTCCATTGGATGACGGTCTAGGGGAGATGGCTAAAACCCTGATTCCAAACCTCCAACGACTGGCGTATGAAGCTCACTGGAGCTCACCGGCAGACGTATGGACAAAGGGCTTGTTGGATGTCCTGGATGTCTGGCCCCATTCAAAAAGGCGTATGAACCGAACTCCGGTCACCGGCTGTCAATGGATAGTGGACTCCTTACTCCACTCCTACTGCCTTGTAGGTCACACTTGGCTGTGTAAAGGCTAGAGCTGCACTCTCAAACAAAAGGCCGAGCGATGCTGGGGACATCACTCGTACCAAATTCCCATGAAACTTCATGAACTCTCTTACAAATTGCCGTGCCTGTGCAGCGATGATTCGAGACGTTCATGAAGCCGGCTCATCCTCCCGTAGGAGATAGCCGAAGTAAAAGAAAAAAAAAAGAAAAGAAGAAGATTAACTTCGTGCAGTTCTACGGAGTTAATAAATGGTCGGGTTCACTAAGTCAGGAGTGAGAAGTTACCCGACAACAATATTGCAACTACATGGAGAAGTGGTAAAAGTTGAAAAACGTGACTTATCGGTCTATGATATGATGTCTGAATGGTGACATGACATTTCTGAATTTTAACAAGTTTGAGCACTCCTGAAGAGTCCTAAGATGCAAAAGCACATTCACATTTTCGGGAGTGTTTTATGTGTAGTACTATGGAGATCATAAACAACCTAGAAAATAAACCGACGACTAACGCCGTTTATGTGATCCTATTCCAACTTCTCTGTGCTCACAATGAAGATGATACATTGCAGTCAGTTAATGGTGAATTGGGTACTTGTTTGAATTTTGATACTACTTTGTGTACTAGATTTGTTATGAGTTTTAGAAGTTATCATGACAGTCCTATAGGCTGAAATAATAGGTATATGTATTAACAACTCTTTTTCCTCCTGCTAAATATTGATTTGGATACAAAGGTACCTACTAGTTTTTCAAAAAACACCAACGAATGTTTACACTTTGGTCTGTCTGTCTGTTTTCGACATAGAACTTTGCACATATGTGCACCAGTTCAAGTCGCCACACTCCCTCCTTGTAGCACACAAAGCAAGAGAAGAAAGTAGAAGAAATGCATAATAGAGACAGTAAGCAGAGGTGTGAGACAAAGGAAGGGTAATAACGAAGAACAAAACAGTTTCATTGGAAATCATAAGTCACAAGGAGTGGATGCATCTGCACTAGCCATTGAGAACGATTTTGAGCCATGTCACCAATTGTTTCCAACCATTGTTTTTACCGTCCCGAGAACCCCAACCAGTCAGGAAGTCTACACCTTCCTACGTGACTGGCTTAAACTAACTGTTGTGGATTTCATTGACTGGTACCATGTTTTGGTTTGACCGCCGCTAGCTCTTTTCCAGCCTCACCCTATATCCGCTAACATTGCTCGTCGAGGAAGGCGATGACTAGGCATACGTAACACATGTCCTAACCACCTCAGTCTTTGTAACTTCACAACTTCGTGGATTGATTTCCCCTCTTTACCTAGCACTCATCCGACGCCTAACCTCAATATTGCTCACCTTATTATGCCACTTCACACGGAAGATAGAACGCAGGCACCTATGATCAAAGACAGCTAATCTTTTCATGTCCTCTACCTTCAGTGGCCAGGTCACACAGCCAGCCATAAAGGAGGACGGAGCGAAGTGACTGCTGAACTTTACACCCGCTCTTTGGTCGATAGTCGGATATCTCGTCTACGCCAGAGATGGCGTAAACTGGCATATGGGAAACTAGCCCCCTGTATCCGTGCTGAGATTTCGTCTTTGGACCTACAAGATCCCATGATGGTAGTGAGTAAAGTTGTTTGTGGTTAGGAGATATCGCCTATCAGACTGACTTTCTGAGAGATTCTCGTAATTCCTTATACCCGGCTTTTATCGCTACATGGGTATCACAAGCTTGCGCAAAACATCAACATAGCAAGGCCTGGTAAAGACAATGAGTAAGTAAGATAGGAGCAGGAATTACATATGTCAAGATTAACAAGTTTTCCTAGATCATCAGGTCTACCGACAACTAGAAGCGGGACCTAAGTGAAGCTGTTTTTGAAGCGAATGATACGCTGAACTTCCACCTTCAATGATACCTGAAAAGTTGGGGGGAACAACTTAATTGGGAATCAAAAGATATCCCTTAAGCTTTATTACATCATCATTACTATTTCTGTTCATATTTCTGAGAAGCTTCAGAAGTATCATCTGTTATAACGCTTTAAGGTCATCGCGAAATTGTCATGTGGATAACGAATAAAGTGGAAAAACTAAAACTGATTTATTAATTAACAAGGAGTAAAAGACCAGTCAAACTACTGTAAGCTGATAATAACCATACAATACACAATGAATTCCCGTTATGAGTATAGGATTATCTCCTGGTCGGCGGGTGAAATGCCTAAAATGTAGAAATGAGGTGCAAACTAACACGCAAACAACTGTCAATCAAGCACACCATTGTATCATTTCAACTGTCGCAACAGTTTGAACTCATTTAACTGGTACAAGTGCCTCATATACTAGATTAAAGGCTCCACATGATATGAGAGATGATGATACTATCCAATAGTCCGGAAAGAAATAAGTGGGGCGGGATCATGACACGGAACTCTGACTAAGGACCAATACCTTGGTGAGCCACGTCTCCATAACAACTATCGTGGAGTTGCGGCTCAATGGCCTAGACGCCCAACTTTAACCCCTCTCCATTTACTGAGGTTTACGTAGACAGAAAGTAACACTGGTTCTCATGCAATAAGTGTGGCTTAGTGTTAATTGTATGGGAATACAAGTGTTTGCTGAGTGAGTACACTGCTGGTAGCAGCTACTATCTCTACTGAAGGGAACACTTCACCGACAAAATAATGCTACCTGATCTATGAATGAACAGTTCAAGTTTACGTGTTATGGTCTATCTGATGTCTTATAATCTACTGACAACTATTTTTCAGGCAGGAAAACCTTTATCAGTTTCTCATACGGATACACAAAACAGTTGATCTTCAACCGACACATACACTAGTGAAACCATGTACTTTTTTATACTAACTCTAAGCATGAGTTGTAGCCTCATACACAAATCCGTAGCCTAATTTTAACTAAGTCTATACACCACTGTGCGTTATTCAACTTGCTAGTGTTACATAGCGTCAGTGGCACAGAGTTAGAATGCTCACCAACCACGCCTCACGTGGTTCGGAGTTCTATCCCTGGCCGATGCACTCCTAGACCTCACTAAGCCAGTAATAAGACTGGTAAATAGGGAAGATTGGGCATGAGGAGGCTAGCAACCCCATCCAGTAAAAATAAACGCCATTGCTACTGAGACTTCAAAGCTCTGTGTTGAAGCCCAATGTTCCAGTGGGAACGTAAAGGTATAAAATAAAAAACACACGAATAAAGTGCTACATAATAAAGGCAATTTTAATTATGTAAACAATTTTTTTATTCACAGCTTGATTCCACACTGTATTTTTGGTACAAGTATGCAATTTTCAGCATGGATATCGGTAGCCCAAATTTTGCAGGCCGACCATAGATATCAGGTGTGCGTCGGCAGGGGATTGAACCTTGGACCATGTGCATGGTCGGCGAGAGTCCTAACCTCTGTGTCACTGACGCACATATCCAACCATCCTAGCTATGACAGATTATTACCCAAATAATGTTAATCTCCTCTAATCCTTATGTAAATGCGGTGAAGCTGAACAATCAGCCAAAATCACAGTGACCTTGAACAACCAATCAGAATTCAGATGCAAAATATCTCATAATTGGAGAAAAATGTTTTTAAAAACATTGTAAACATGATATTACACTGTATAATTGTCGCTTATGTGTTGTTAGAATGTCTCCAAGACACTACACGGATTATCTATGCAAAAAGCATACCATGACTAAATTATGGTACTTTGTGATCCACTGACATTCCTGACAATGTTCTCTAACCTATTCAGATAAGTTCACTTTTACCAGCCACCACCAAGGACGTTATAAATATTCTTGAACAGCTGCTCATAGTAAACCAACTCTAAAATTAATGAATTTCTAGATAAACTGTATTCCAACACATACAGACAACCCCTCCTCCTAAAGGTGAAATTAAGCTTTAAGCACCAGTGGGTGCTAACGTACAAATGACCTAGAACACACCAACCACGTGATGATAATAATAATTTGCTTTATTCCAAAACAGTACTTGTGATGCAGAATGGAATTCTCAACATTTTACTACAGTATTGCATTCAGTTAGCACATTATCAATAAATAAAATTCTACACAGATTAAGAAAATCTCAGTTCATTATGACAACATATTGGTATGTCGGTAGCAAAGCCAAAAATTGAACAGTGTTGGAAGGTATTAGAAAAGTTGATGCTAGCATATTTACTGGCTTAAGCAGAAGAAAGAATGAGAAAAGGAAAAGAAAGAAAAAACGTTGTACCTATAAATGATATGAATTAGGAAGATGAGATCCATCTGTTCTACTGACTATTTAATAAGTTATAGGTATCACGCCTAGTGCTTTTTTTATAGCACAGAACACGAGCTAATTAGGGTAGGGTTGAGTTTTTGTACTTACTAGTGCGATCATATAATTTTCTATATAGGCTTCTGGTTTCGCCTAATGAGATACTGGAGGAGAGTTGTGAATGAAGAGGGTGGTGTGAGTTAGATAAAATGGATTGAGCCCATTTTTCACATGAGTCCATGTGCCTCTCAACCAGAATATTAACAACCTGGTTAAGTGGCATGTTGCTTACTCTGCTGACAACCTTCAACATCCTGCGTAACAAGGCATAGTCTTTCTTCAGTAGCCCAGGAAAAACTAAGGGGGAACAATAGAGAATAATAGGCAGGATGCGAGAGTTAACGAATTGCAGGAGTAAGGGTTGGGTTATACCAGAATGTCTTAACTTCTTGATGTAGATGGTAAGATGACAGTTTTTGCATATAAAGTACATAAATTCATGAAAACAAAGAATTGAAAGGCATGAAACAGTGTGACAAAAATATCCTGAGATTTCTGGATGGGAGTATCAATAGAGTAATTTAACCACATTCTATGCATGAAATTATCTAGGTCTTCTAACCCAGACAATATCCATAATCTTTCCTTAACATAACCCTACCGTGAAAATATCTTTAAACTAAACCTACTCTAACTCGAACCAACCCCAATGTAGAGGGCAATAGTAAAGATAAGACATCACAGTCAAATAACCTTAAACCGCCCAGCATTACAGATGAGTGTTTTTCATAAACTTTGTTGCAAGTTTCAACCAACCTTAATCCTACCCTAACCTTTATTCTGAATCAGGGTGAAACCTGTAGCGCAGATCATGAAAAGCATCCATTTGTAGGCAAAGTTCATTAATAGCACCCCAAGGGATGAGAACACGCTAGTGACCTTGAGCCGACCAATCATAAAAATGAGGAATTTTTGCACAAAAATGACGCATATTTACAAGAAAATGCATGAAAAGAAACACTATATAGGATATCTTCCTGTGACAACTTAAAAATACGTCCCAGTAATAATGAGAAGTATCTGTTGCTAAGTTAGAATATGATAATTATTACATGTGTTCACCGAGGTGACTGAAGACGAGCTGTTTTTGTGTATCGTTTATCTCTCTTATCCTGTTGAGCACTCTTCCCTGAAATACCTCGGTTGAATTATTATGGCTTCCAGTAAGCGGATTGACGACTACTTACTAGGAAAATGTGGATAACAAAACAAATTCAAACGAATGACGTCAACTCTAAATCTATGGCAAGAGTAAACAATAAACACCTAAGTCAAATGACCTCGATTAGACCATTCAGACAGCTCAGCATTACAAATGGTTGCCAGTCGTAATCCTCTTTAAAAATGTCTCCTAGATTTGGTTTTTGACTTCTCTGCGGAAAATGTGTTGGTAGGGTGGAATAAAACATGCATATGTGGAGGGATAATGACTCTGCAAAAGTATTGCCAGGCTATTGATGGTAATGCATTCAGATGCAACCACTTTATATGAGGAAGTCTGTAAAAGCTGGTCAGTCGTATATATTTGGTGACATTTTAAGATACTTTCTTCTCGAAATCAAAGCTCTCCCTTAGTAATATATTGTGTATATGTAACCAGTATCTGCTACAGCTAGAGAAATAAAGAATACATTGGTTTGATATGCCTATAACCACTTCTATGAGAATCTGGGACCAATTTTTGCAGCATATACCCTATATGATTCATTATTATTGCATATATATCATAGATACACTTCTTTCTAAGTACCACTTTTCACCCAGAAGAATCTCATTGGCTATCTTAAGGTCATTTGACTTTGATGTCTATTGTCTACATCTTACCATATCCCCTAACCTTAATCCTAAACCTAAATTACAACCCTTATCCTAACCTTAACCCCAATACTTACCTTAATCCTGATCATAACCCTAAGGAGCTATTAACACATTGTTCATACAGTACTTAAAAACGTGATCTGGGTGAAATTTGCTCCTTAGTTAATCAATAGCATTGATATTTCAAATATGATAGTGATAGGTGCCATTAGCCAACGACTAGCATGTGTTCAAGGTCACTTGAGCGTTCGCACTCAGGGATACTATTGTTGAACTTCTCCCATTTATAATGCTGAGCGATCTGATTGGTTGCCTCGAGGTCATCTAACTGTGGTGTCTATCCTTAATTGGTTAGAGTGTGCATCCCAGATACCTATATGGAGCCTTCTTACCTTCAATGTTATATACACTGAATAATGGAAAGAATGATTTTTAATTGATAAGATGCGATTTGACCGTTAAAAGACTTAATTCGATAATAGATGTTCAGGCATCCAAATATGTAAGCATAATCACTACTGTGCAGCTGACCCCGCTATAGTTTTACAAATTTCATTATTCTGCTACCAGTTACTCGTCGATTGCTTCATATTTTCGTCATAATTAATACGAGAAGATTAATATTATTAAAAGACTATTCACACAGACGAATGGAGAGGTTTCAGACAGTTACTTTTATTCGGCTATGTATTGGTAACACTATAAATAATAATAATGTTTCTGATTTTGTTGATCCATTTGGGTGGCATCTACAGGGAATCCAGAGTGATTCTTGAGACACTTGAAAAAAAAGGATTGACTGCTCGCTTGGGTTGGTATACTACAGTCAAAAATTTATATTTGTAGGACACAAAATACAGGTTCTGAAAATGACCGTTATTTCCACTTGGTAGAACAATTTGGATAATAATAATAACGATGATAACAATAATAGCTCCAACAACAAAAGCAAACGGTTTTACTTACAACATGGTAAATAAGGCGACAAAGTAATTCCGTAGTGATTTGATTCAATGTGATTTAGTGAATAAGAGGTATCCGGTGCATTTCTTTGGACATTACAACAATCTATGACTTTGTACAGCCGCCAAATGTACAAATAAATTACTATTGACCTTCAGTCACATGGTTAAGGCAGACAAATACGACTATTCATTCACATAGTGTAGCCTCAGTGGGGGCTGACCCGAATTATGATTGGACGAGAAAAATCATTTGAAAATATGCAGCACCCAATGGTCCATGATGTAGGGTTAGACAACTAGACATGTCTGTGTTTTTTGATTGGTCGAATTTTTCGATTGACCATGTGGTCCTTGTAGCGAACATGAAATAAATAAAAAAAAGTTGTCCCTAGCTGTATTTGTTTTTGTGTTGTTAATAGGATGGTGGATGAAAAATCAGAATTATTTTCAGACCTTAGTCAGTTTTCTTCTCTTTGTGAAAGCCATTCGTTATGTGTGGACTTTAGTGAGAAAAATCTGTTGTGTGTTATAGATACATATACAATAAGATAGTGGTGCAGTTGAAGGGTTTTTCTTATCAAATCAACTGCCAATAAACAATGCGTATTCGGTTACACAGTACCAAAAGTTGCTTACTGATACGGTTAAATTACAGAGTATGGCAACACACTTAGTAAATAAATTTATAATGAAATCGATATAACCGAGATTTGCAAGTATTGGTTTTGTAGGGATTTTGTTTGATTGCATGGGGAATTTCGTCCCAGTTTGGGACTCTTCATCAGTAAGCTGTCCAGTACTCCCAGGATTTCTAGTGGTTGTCTAACTAATGTCAGCTCATGATGAAATCCTCCATGCAATATCTGAGATTTGTTTTACGGAGAAGCATATCAAATCGATTCTTCTTTCCCCTTCCCCCACCTTGAGCGATCGCACCACGATGAATATATTCTAATTACTGAGGTTTAAATTCATCTTTGTCTATTACTATTTCATCTTCTTTGGAAAGAATGTTGTTCAGGGTTCAGCAGATAGTATCCACCTCATCCCCTCTCGCTTGCTCGCTCTTTTAACCGCTTAGTATAATCACTTAAGTTTTTCAAGAATGCCACCACCACAATACATAAAGCAGAACAAAGTGGTGATTTATAGACCAATGGTGTTTTGTAACTAAACTAATTTCAGTCAAATGACAAAAAATTCTTATCTTGACATTTTAATAAAAAATAGGACGCTAACAATAACCTTTAAACGAATTTGACCATGGATTGACATCAATTAGAAAACCATTAAAAGCCATCACTGGAGTACTGGACATCTGTTTCATTCCTCCTAGTTTGGAAGTCACCGGTAGTAGGCACCCAATGTCAGGGTTCGAACCCAGGACCTTCGGGTTACAAGACAAGCTCTTAAACCATTCAGCCACTGGGACCCGATTCGATGGCCCATAAATGGGCCACGCGCGCTAAATCACGAATTGGTAGAAGTTAGAATTCACGGGCTGGTCAATGAATCAGATCCCAGTGGTTGAATGGTAAAAGAGTTTGCCTGGTTATCGGAAAATCCTGGGTTCGAACCCTGTTAGTGGGTGCTTACTATCGTTGATTCCGAAACTAGGATGAAACAGCTGTCCAGTACTCCAGTGTTGTTTTTCAATGTTTCTCCAACTGATACCAATTCGTGGTCAAACTGGTATAAACATATCCAATGTTTACAAACCAAACTCTTGAAAATAACCTTTAAACGATTAGAGACATCTTTTAACACAATGTGAGCATTTCTTCTGACTTAAAATCTTCACTCGTTTATTAAAACTGATTACACTGTGACGATATTTAACAGAATTTTGTGGTTAAGATTAAAAAGTCAGGAAGGAGTGTTAAACACCTTTTTTTTTACTTTGAGGCTAGCTCAATGTGAGATGGAGGTTTTCAAGAATTTGAAGCTACTTCTCCGTTAATTTGTATAGGTGAATGATTTGATACTCATTTAGTTTCCCATTACGAATAAACATCGCCTTGAACACCATTGAGAACCAATGAAAACTATAGGCAATGTTTTGTCCCTGTTGTAAGTCTTCAGTATCGACTATACCATAGGATTTAGTCCAAAAAAACTACCATATCTGTGTACACCGTTTAAGAGTTCCAAGCAAACCCAAAGTAATTGTCTATATGCTGCTACCTAGTTTTCAGTAATTTGTTAGATGATGTTATTTTTTGGCCAGTCGGTTCAAATCAACGAGGTGTATAGCAGACAAACAAACAGAATCCTTTAACGAACTGCCTCAATCAAGTACATTCAAGAATCGTACATGATTACTAGCTTTAGAGTGAAGTTTTACCAACGTATAACATGTGTATAACATGGATGTGTTTCTCATCCCACATACTTCTTCAACAAGTAAAAGAAACAAACAACAACCTATAGAATGTTTTCGATACTATTTATTAGCCAATAATACTGTGATATATAATTGTAATCAGAAAATCAATATACACAATCACAAATACATACACAGTTAGTCAATTCATTCTTAACGCCAATCAATGCCATCATCATTCAATACGTGCGCACTAATAACAGATGCTTTGTTGTTGCTACTTTTGTAAAAAGCAAAAATAAAAGTTTAAATTCACACACAGAGTCACATGTTATCGCGATGTTGTCCTTTTAGTCTACTGGCAGTATAACCACATACTTCAACAATGTTGCTTTCTTTTGCTTCTTCTTCTTCTTCTTTCATATTCTCGTTTGTTCATGAATCTTAACAATAGTTATCTGACAAACAATGGCAAGTCAAAGTAATTACAGACAGAAATAAGCAAGGCTTGAACTTGTTTGTTATTTTAGACAAGAGACAGTATTGTGTGTTATTATTTCATCTTAACTAATTTTCTTTGTTAGTTTGTTTTTTTCTTTCGTTTTTCTTTCTTATTTCTTTTGGATAACTTTCAAACTGAATCAAGATGAACAGAGACAGGTGGTTTTCTAATTAGTGACAAAAGGACTGCAAACCTTAAAACAACTCAATCAGGTTTCTTATTAGTATTAAAAGTTTGATATGGTGGGTTGGTATCAGAACGGACACCATCGTCGCGTATTACAGCACACACAAGAAGCTGGTAAATAAATTTATCGGTCAAATGAAGAGAATATATATATATACATATGCATACAACTGTTCCTATGTCAGTGATTCGCAAATCATTCACGTCGTCCAGGATTCGATTCCCAGATGACACATCGCTAAACGTTATATAGTTTACTAGTCGGTAATATGCCTGGAAAATAGGACAGGTTGAGCGGGAGTATAGTAACTCCAATACTCAAAAAAGGAACGGCACCGTCTGCACTGAAAATTCAAAGCTTGAAGCTCTATGTTCCACCCGGTAAGCAAAGAAACGAAAAAAACCTCACAACTTAGTATATGCGTAGAACTTGGACACTGTAGTAGTATGTCACACCATATTAATTAATTTATTAGATTTATCATACAGTGAAACAGTATTGTTTACTGGATGACGTTTATATATATAGGTAGATCGATCAATAAAATGGTCAGAAGTGAAGTTATTTCTGGCAAACAACTTGAATTTGGAACAAAAGTTCCAGTAGAAGATACAATGCTAGGAGTGCACTTATGGATGATTTCTACAGTATTTAAATTTCAAGAGAAAATATACAAACAGACTCAGGAATTTGCCAAGGGGTTGCCAATGTCCCCGATGGTGACAGGTATATTCGTGGATAGGTGGGGAAACTTAGCGATTGAAATTTTCAGCCTCACCCCATAAAGTATGGTGAAGGTATGTAGATGACACATTCACTGTACTTAGAACATAAGACATAAACAGATTTTTTGAAAGTATCAATTCGAAGGTAGAGGCCGTACAATTCATTTATAAGTTGGAAAGTTAAGAAGGAGAGCTTCCAATGTCAGATTGCAGCATAAAAAGGAGAAAAGATGGGAAGTTAAACACTAGTGTTTACAAGAAACCCACACATTCAAACAGATATTTAGATTTCCGATCATCCCTCCCTATGTCAGTAAAAATAGAATCTGTGAAATGTTTAAATTACAGGGCACAAAAACTAAATAGTACCAAGGAAAATCTAAGAGACAAATAAGAAAAGCTTTGAAACTTATTAATAAACCCCTAATAATTTATTCAGGAAGTATGTAGGAAAGTGAAAAAATGAAATGAATAGTAATAATGGGAGTGACAATAATAGGAATGCTGACGGTAACAATTATAATGGCGACATGCATGACAAATCTACCCAGAATGAGGACAATACTAACAATAAGGAATCTAAATCATCAGTAGTACTTTTATGCAAAGAAGAAACCTCGGAAACCGTATGCAGAATCCATAAGAGTGAAGGAATAAAAGTGGCTGGTATTCAAACCTACAAAGTCAATTAGAAAATAAGCCTTGTCGGTTAAAGGATACTGTGGAGTCCATTGACCAGAACAGTTCAGTTAATCTAGTACCCTGTTTGCAATGACTGTCAGGTTAGATGCAAAGGTGAAAGTAGTGGAACAGTATCCGTCAGACTAGCGAAGCAGCACAAAAACCTAACGGGGAAATCTAGATTAGTTGATCCTATTGGAAATCTGGAGAGTGGTTGAGCTATAGCACTCACTACATGCAGCTACACACAAGCATACAGTAGGATGGATGGGATAAGATGACAGCTCTGAAGTCTAGTATCGAGAGGATGGAGGGGGAGATTAATAATGGGAGCTTTATTTATATTAAATCAAATGAACACACGTGCAACTGGAATTATGACTCAACGCCTGTCCACCTGAATATCTGGAAAATTCTACTACCCATACGGAGGATAGGAAAGAATAAAGAAAACCATAGAACGCAATTTTCGAATTAGTGTGGTTATAATTGTCATAATTAGGAGCAATAAATTGTGTTAGAAACTTTTTCACCCAGTAAATAATGCTGTTTTACTGTGTGATATGTCTAATATGTCTAATGTCAGCTGATGTCACCACTCAACAGTAAGTAAATCCATAAAATTGTTTACCAACTGCTGAGTTTTTATTCAGCATTGGGTGTCAACCTTCACAGCTTAAGTTGATTGGTCCAGCAACCAGATCATTTGACACAATGTCACGTTACGTCTGTTTTGTTCGTATACAATCTTTAGTGAGTTAATAAAGCAGCCCGGTTTAAGATCAACTGTTCAATAATTTATTCCGTATTCTGAATCATCCAGTTGTTGTTCTGACTTGACTGATCCATATCAAATACATACATTTACGATGAAGGATAGTATAGGATGTGCTATACTACAATCCTATCTTCCTTGCTCACACCAACATCAAAATACTAAATTGTTATGGAACAACAAGTTTACTGTAACATTGTGATTAGGGTTACAAGGTTTATAATTAAAGTAGTTTCAAGTAAAAACAAATTATAAACTATCAAGAAGTTAAACAAAATAGCTATATGATCGGTTGTTCCTTGCATGCTGAGTTGAACATAGGACTTCAAGCTTGCAGTTTCAGTACCAGTGGTGTTGTTGTTTTTACTTGGTGGGGTTGCCAACCTCATATCCAAACTTTCCTCTTTCCCTACTTACTAGCCTCTAGTAAACTAAGTGAGAGTTAGGAGTAAACCGGCTAAGAATGAAATCCAAACCACGTGTGTGGTTAGCCAGCATTCTACCTGTGAACCACTGACGCACTTATATGATTTATACTATTGATTCATATCAGTAGTCTTTAAAATGTTTTTTTCAGCCGGTTAGCCTCGAGAGAGAGAGACAGCAAAATATGTAGGGAAGGGAAAATGTTTGATTGCATGGAGGATTTCATCATGAGAGTACATCAGTTCCGTACCGTGGGTGCGTCCTGATGACGGGTCCCGAACTGGGACGAAACAGCTGTCCAGTACTCCTAGCTGGTTTTCCAGTGGTTCTCTGATTAATGTCAGCTCATGTTGAAATCCTCCATGCAATCGAACAAAAATCCCTACAAAACCAATACTTGAAAAGTGAAAATGTCTCTGTAAGCAAAATATTATGATGTCTAGACAAAACCTAAGTAAAGGTCACCAAAATCAATAACATATCAAGAAAAGACAGCTTTTCCTTCCCTCTGCTCCTCATCTTTACTTCTCCCTAGCTTTATCTTATTTTTTTTCAGTCGGATTTAATGATATATTATCACATATATTTCAACCATAATTAGTAAAGAAATCAAATATGTGAAGAAAGAGGTTTAGTTTGTGAGGTTGAATTAGGGTTTTGTTGTTAAGCCATTCATCAAAACTTCTCTAAACTTCTTTCAAAATTATGAGAAATAATTAGTGTGTTTTCGTGTCAGTTGTAATTGATTATACCATCACACTGAACTTATTTTGTTGCTTCCTTATACTATCATCTTCATGTCTAACTTCCTCTTCCTTTCCTGGACTACTTAAGAAAGACTTTGCTTCGCTGAGAAGGGCACTAAAAGCCGTTAGTAGGGCAAGTGGGATATCGTTAAACAAACTGGTTAACACTATTGTGGATAGACATATAATGAATGTCATGTAAGAAACTAGCGAATACAATATTGTCAGACTCCGAGCATCCTCTCTATACGCAGCTGTCTTCTTGCATTTCATCTGGTAGAACTAGAAGCAGCTTTAAGAGGCTGTATGCTAGGACTACCAAGTACAAAAACTCCACAATACCATATCTGGCACAGCTGTTATGTGATGAGAAATCCGTTAGGAATGACACGATAAACTTACTGCGGCACTCTAACAAATAATCCCATTAGTTTTTGTTTTCCTTTCCTCGTTACTATTACACTGTTGTTCTCATCTTCTATCACACATCAACTTTATATTTCATATCCTGCGGTACATTGTTTGAAATGTAAACTCTACGCTGTTTTCTTTGTTTTTAATTTTTATTTATCTTCTTTTTGGCGTTGGTTTTTTCATTTATTTATTTTTTTTGATTTTAAAAATCTTATAAAATTTATGAGGTAATTAGATGCAATATTTTGTAATGCACGCTGAAAATTCCATACCTGTACCACAAATACCGTTTGGAATAAAGCTGTTAATATTACTATTATTATACCCAAACACAGTGTATATTCTTATTTCATTAATCCCATGTATATTTGAGGCTGTCTGCAGTTGAAGAGAAGTCTAGAAATAAAATGTGTTCAGGTTTTATACTGCTTCATGCTTTAAGTCTAATTCCAGTAATGAGGGCTTCAACATCACTGATCTAGGTATATCGATTATACGATATTTAGTAAATCATTCAACTAAAACAGATTCTACATGAAACTTAAGTATTATTCATATTTCTCTCTTTTTACAAGTCAGAAGTGAACACTACAACAATTATGCATGCTGGTAAACGTTAGTGGTGTTCACCAACCACGTTAAAGGTGTGGATTTCGATCCCCAGCTAAGGAACGTCACCTAGCCGGCAGGGAATCCAGAAAAAACACAAGATTTGGTGTGAACTTAACAATCTCATCTCATATGAATAATAACACCCTGCTCTACCTGAACTTCAAAACTTGAAGCCCCATGATCCTCTCGGAATGCAAAAGATTAAAAAAAACTATGAACAATAACTGTTGCATTTAAAAAAGTTCTATTTTGATCACGGTTTTTAAACTCATATTGTGGAGATAAAATGAAAACTAAACAAATCTTCAATGTGAACTCTATTCACAATTTATTTTGGTATTTGATTACAATTCACCTTTTCAATAGGTGAAATCAATATACAAAATGCCTATGTAGTATAAATTAAAAAAGAAAAAAAACATTAGTCAGATTTTAGCAAAGTGTGCTTTTCGTAATTTTATTTCAAAGCTGTACAGATAAATGGTGTTTCTAAAAGGTCATGGAAAATGCCAGTAGAGGTCACTTGTCAATATCAGTTGATAACAAAACTTATGAGATTACATGTCAAGATGAAAAAAGAATGGACAGATTGCAAAAACTTGGTCAAGTAGGCTTAACATAATCTAAAAGTATTCAGTGGTAAATAGAGCTCAGAAATGATGAACATTAAAATTGTAGGAGTTTAGAAAACAGGAGTACTATTTATATGAGTAATGGGTTTAAGATAGTATTATTCCCTTAGGTTGCAAGTGGGACATAAGACTTCAACGGCACATCTTCACTAAGTTCTATTCTCTCCGGGACTGTTTAGCTTGCCCCACTATTGCCCATAATAGCTCATCTCCCCCTCCTCACACGACCTCCTCCATGTTCAACCTAGGACGACCTACTTGTCTCTTTCCATTGAGATTCTTCTCGAGCCATGGCTTGGCAGGCGATGTCATTTGACGACCTACTTAGTGTGTGTTCCATCTATCTAGATTTTCTTCTGCATATTTGTTGAGTAATATGTTCTTGAGTGGTTCGTTCCCAGAACTCTCTGCTGCTAATTCTTTCTGGCTCGCCGGCCATTTGATTTTCAGTATGTATCTACTAAAGGTAGCTACTGATAAAAGTCTGCAACCTGTTCGAAATGTTTTCCGTGAAGCACCAAGTTTCTGACTGCCTTATCATTTGTGTAGAAAATCCGAATCTTGTTATTTATGCTGGCTGAGTTAGTGCAGATTTCCAAACTGGTTTCAGGTTGATGAAGGCGATTTCCGATTCTGGCTGGCTGTCTTTCACATCTTCATCTATTCCGCCGGCCTGTGCTTGAAACGATGCTGGTTGTCTAGATAAGTGAAGGAGGCAATCTCTTTCAAATCTCTCCGTTGCTGGTGATTGGTGTTATTTGTTGTCACTCTTGACTGGTTGGTTATTTTCATCACCTCCGTCTTCCCGATGTTGATCTGGAGTCCTGTCTCTGCTGTTTGCCTCTTCAGCTAGTTTATTGGTTTCCGCCTGTAAGTTTTCGAGTGTATGTGACATTAAACATAAATCATCCACACGTGGAATCCAGATCTTCTAGAGTCTTCTTATCAGTAGTCCAGCTTATTCCTGTCTTCTCACCAAACCCCACAGTCTTCGGTGCGTCGGTGGCACAGTGGTTAGGACTCTCGACGACCATGCACATGGTCCAGGGGTTCGAGCCCACACCGGCGCACACCAGATATCTATGGTCGGCCTGCGAAATTTGGGCTACCAATATCCATGCTGAAAATTCCATACTTGTACCAAAAATACAGTGTGGAATCAAGCTGTTACCAAAAATAAAAAAAAAAAAAAAATAAAATAAAATAATCCAGTTCACTAAAATTTAGAAAACCATCAGTGATAATGGGCAGCCTTGTTTTACTCCTGTATCCTGTATTCCGGTGTGGATCGCTTGACGCGTACCACTGTCACAAACTAGCATAGATTATTCAGAGTATGTACAAGGCACGCATATGTACACAAGGCAATCTCCCTCATATCTTCATTATTGAAAACTATGGAGGAACTTCTATTGCTTGTTCTTAAACCTTCTCTAAAATCTTCCGGTAACCCAAAGCAGATTGCTTATAAATGAAATAGAAGCACTTTAAGTGTGACCATTACACTCCACCACAATATTGTTTCAAGGCTAGATAAAGTTGCAAGGTTTGTTCGACCCCCATTTTAAGACTACACTGCTGCTTTTAACTCTATTTTAACAGCCCTTTACTAAGCAAGCTGATTCCAGGATGCACTGATTCCTGGGTCATAAAGTACCTATCTTCCTATTTTACGAGTAGGAAACATAATACTCTTTTAAGTGGAAGACGCTCCACTACTTTGCTAACAGAAACTGGTATGCTTCAAGGTGTTATACTTTCCGCATTTCGTTTTTCTTTCTTTTTGCGTGACCTACCGTCTTCTTCTAAAGCTAATTTCATTATATATGCCGATGTTCTGACAATTTCATTCCTAGTAGATTTTGCACCGAGCTGTTCTGATATGAATAGATTCTTATCTGAAGTTAACAAATAGTCTTAAACTGAATCCATCTAAATGTCGTGCCGTTGATCTGAGTTCCAAACGTGAGCAAGACTTGAGTAGTCTGATTCAGTCGCACTGTTCCTGTAACACAAACGACAGTGTGATAGGGAGGAAATCGAATATCTCCTATCTCGGCATCAGTTTCCCTCTAAATCTCTGTTAGTCGTTTCATATATTATTGATTTCTTAGAAAATTTTCCGTTAGATTTATTACATGAAGAAGCTGAGACCTTCTGGTATAACTTTACGTCTTTTCTTCTTCTTCTTATTGTTATTCCCTTGCGTTCCAAGTGGAACATAAGGTTTCAGAAACGCATCTCCACTTTGTTCTGTTTCCTGCCGTCCTCATCATCTGGTTCCACGATTGACCAAACTTTCTCATCTCCTCCTCACACGATCTCCTCCATGTCACTGGTCGCTTCCCTGCTGAATTCCACTCAAGCGATGGCCTGCATTGAGCAGGATGTCACTCGGCGGTCTCCTCAATGTATACCCCATCCGTCTCCACTTTCTCCTACATATTTGTTGACCGATTGGCTCTTCGTTGGTTCATTCCCAACCAGAATTCCTTGTTGCTAATTCTTTCTGGCCCGCCGGCTGGCCGGTCATTTTATCTTCAATATGCAGCCAGAGAAGGTGGCACCTGTTGATAAAGGTTTGTAACCTGTTGGAAATGGTTTTCGTGACATGCAGTGCAAGTTTCTGACCTGTAAAGAAGAATCAACTTCACACTGATGTTGAAAATGCGAATCTTGTTATTTATGCTACAAAGTGCAGATTTCCAAACTGGTTTTAGGTTAATGAAGGCCTTTCCGATTCCTGCTGACTGGCTTTCACATCTTCATCCTTTCCGCCGGCCTGTGCTTGAAACGATGCTGGTTGTCTAGATAAGTGAAGGAAGTAACCTCTTTTAAATCTCTCCCGTAAATGGTGATCGGTTTGTCTGTTGTCACTCTTGGCTGGTTGGTTATCTTCATCAATCACTCTCGTCTTCTCTATGTTCACCTGCAGTTTTGGGTATATCAAGAAAGACTGTGTCACATCATGCAGACTGTAAGTAGGGTTAGTGGTGTGTCTTTAAGTCAACTAACTGACATTGTTGCTGATAGATATTTCAATTCCTGCAAACAAGTTAATTAAAGTCATCTTATCAGATGCCGAACATCCTATTTGTTCGCAAGTTTTTCCCTGCCTCTCTTCGGGTAAAACCAGGAGATATTTCATAAGAATATATCCTCACACAGCAAAATCTAAAAACTCAACCACATTACATTTAGCTCGGGTTTTATGCGAGGAGACAAATGTCAGAAAAGAGCTTATCGATTTTAAAAAATCAGTAAATAAACGACAAATTATAATCAGAATTATTATTACACGTATAATTTGTAATATTCTTCATTATTATTATTATTATATTATTGCTCCCTTGGGTTCCTAGTGGAACATAGGGCTTCAACTGCACGTCTCCATTTGCTTCTATCTTCTGCTATACTTTTCGCCTGCATCCATGTTAATCCATATTCTTTCAACTCCTCTTCACACGATCTCCTCCATGTCACCCTTGGACGTCCCACACGCCGCTTCTCTTTCGGGTTCCACTCGAGGGCTTGGCGCGCGATGTCACCCAGCGGTCTCCTCAGTGAGTGTCCGATCCATCTCCACTTTCTCCTGCATATTTGTTGGGCGATTGGTTCTTGCTTTGTTTGTTTCCATAATTCCTTGTTGGTGATTCTTTCCGGCCATCTGATCTTCAGTATTGAGCGAAGACAGTTGTTAATAAAGGTCTGCAGCCTTTTGGAAATATTCTTTGTGACCCGCCCGCCAAGTTTCTGATCCGTATAGAAGAACTGACTTTACGTTTGCATTGAAAATCCGAATTTTGTTATTGATGCTGGCTGAGTGACGAAGATTTCCAGATTGATTTCAGGCTGATGAATGTGTTTCTCGCCTTCCCGATTCTCGCTCGATTTCACATCCTCGTCCGTTCCGACTTCCTGTAGTTGAGACAATGCTCCCTAGATAAGTGAATGAAGTAACCTCTTTCAAATCCCTCCCGTTGATGGTGATTGACGTTGGATGTTGTTGTTGTTGGTTGGTTATTTTCACTACGATGCTCCGTCTTGTCTATGTTTACCTGGAGTCCTGTCTTTGCCGCTTCTTCGACCAGTTTGTCGGTTTTCGCTTGTAAGTCTTCGATTGTGTGACAGTGACATCAAACATAAGTCATCCGCGAAATCCAGGTCTTCTAGGTTCTTCACGTTGGTCCAGTTTTCGTGGTTTTATTTTTATTTTTTTCTATATTATGTATTTATATGCTTATAAAAGGAGCTAAGCTGTTTCGATATAGACGAACGTTGAAAATCCCATTCTGTATAACTATTGTTGTCTGAAATAAAGTGATTATATTTTACAATTATTGAAATTTAAATGCACTCAAGATAGACTTAATCAATTAAAGAGAAATACTTGGAGAAAATAAACTAGTGTGTTGAATAAATATTTTGTTTTTATTTAATCATAACAAACGTATCACTTTAGATTTTCAAATGTCGGTTTGCAGAGATTTGATTGGTTTCAAGATTTCATTATGGTCCTTTAAACTGATGTAAGTTTAATGATGAAATCCTGATACATTACTCTAGAGGCTAAATCAACTTTTAGTTTAATTGATGCTAGTATTCACTACAATGGTGATATGTAACTTCTCACTGTCACATTACCCGATGGTTGATTTCGGTGGACACTGTCGTTGCCTTTCACGTAGAACATAGAGCTTGAAGTTTTCTGCAATTTCAGCCGCAGTGGTGTTATTTTTGCTGCGTGGAATTGCTAGCCTCATGAATAATTTTGCCGCTTTTACGGGATTCATTCCAACTAGCAGACTAGATGAGATGCAAGAGTGAGTCGGTTGAGAATAGAATTCCGACTTCTTGAGTGATTGCTGACCGGCGCATTAGTTAACACTATGCACCACCATTAATTTACTCATTTTCATCTCCAGTGGAACACATGCCTTCAATCTAGAGTCTGTATGATATCGGGCAAAAATCATCTGCGAAATCCAGATCTTCTAGAGTCTTCTTATTGGTGGTCTAGCTTATTCCTGTCTTCTCACCAAACCCCTAATCTTCCGTGTAATCCGTGTAATACCATCGATGATAATAGTAGCAGTGGTGCTTTTTACGGGATGGGGTTGCCAGTCTCAAGACCTACCTTCTCTCTTTACCGGGCTTTATTACCGGTGAAGCGAGGTAAACGTATGCGTCAGCCGGGGATCGAACCCCGCACAGTTTGCGTGGTTGTTCAGTGTTCTTCCACTACGCTACCAAAGCAATGCAACACCACTGAATTCATCCATTAAAAAAAAAAAATTTTTTTTCACATCTTTCTTGACAATTGCCTTATTTTTTAATAAGAATTATTAAGGCGAAAAAGTTATGGCGTAGCCCAGTGGTGTGCCAAGTAGACAAGTAAATATGAATAAAGCTTTACGAAAAAGTCTTCTAGACTAAACAAACAACACTGATATTTTGTAAAATACATTGTATTATGTGACTATTCTGTTTCCTTTTAAAATGCTGTCAATAATTATTTCTTGGCAGAAATTTCTGTGATCACAGATGTTCGAAAAGGTTCGTCAGTTGGCGAGTTTAAAGGAGCCAACTAGCTATCCTTTATCAAAACTTTTGACCGCCCGACTTTGTAAAGCCTTCATTAATCCATGAAGCATACAGTTATGTGCTACAGACTCAGCTTTATGTATCTCTGCTACGGAAGTCACTAGTCATCAGAAACGCAACCACTTCGTAAGTGCTGTAAAAATTCGTAAGCCACAAGCGAGATCAATATTTTCACCTTTCAAGTGTTGGTTTGTAGGGATTTGATTGGTTACAGGATTTCATCATAAGCTGAAATTAGTTAGAGAACCACTGGAAAACCAGTTGGGAGTACTGGTCAACTGTTTCGTCCTAGTTTGGGACTCTTCATCAGTACGCACCTCTTACCAAATCACTTTTCACAAGAAACCATCTTCAAGCTGAACGCGCTTACTTAAATATCTCAGACAGAAAATCTGTAACTCAGTAGATTCAAGCTACATCTTATTTTTTTTAAAACTTTTACATCAATGTACGACCACTCAAGGACCCGTATTTTGTATGATGTTACTCAAAGGCCCCCTCAAAGTATGTCCACTACATCTCCATTTCCTTCTGCATATTTGTTGCGCAGTAGATTCTTGGTTGGTTCTATGTCACTGATGCAGTTCTTTGTTGGCAGTCCTTTCTGGTTGGCTATTAGATCTTCACTATGAAGTCAAAGAAGACAGCCGTCAATAAATGTCTACAACAGCCTTTTGGAAATATCCTCCTTGACGCACATGTCAAGTTTCTGAACCTTATGGAAGAGGCAATTTGAGATAAACTTCAAAGGTCTGAATCTTGTTCCTTATGTTGAGTGCAGCGGATTTCTACACTGACTTCAAATTAAAGGTAATGTGTCTTACTTCTCCGCTCCTGTTTATGGTATGTTCATCCATACCGGCTGCAGTTGAAACGATGCTACTTAGATAAACGAAAGAGGTGATCTCTCTTAGATTTCTGGCAATGGTAATGATAGGTGCTTGTTGGTGTTATTCAGGTATCTTCATCGCCACTGTATTCTGTGTATTTACTTGAAGTCCTTTCTTCACCGCCGCCTCCGTAAACTTGTTGGCCTTTATATATATATATATATATATATATATATATATATATATATATATATATATATATATATATAAGTTCATTTGATGAGGAAATTATCTGACATGTTCTTGGCCTATCAGGTTACTATTGTTGTAATAGATGTAGCCCAAAAGTGGAGGGAAAATCCAATTTAAAGCAAGATTCAAACTCCATATGATAAGGATAGACGTAAGAAGTAGTTAGGCAGTTAGTAAGCTGATGAACAGACAGTCATGTAACATTCGTTCCCATGACAAGTGGGTATTATCTGAAATACAAGCTTATTTGTCAATTTAACAAGACGAATTTACCTTAGAAACCTGTCATTATGTCTGATATTCTTGTGATATGATTATTGGCATTATTATGCTACATTTGGTATTCTTAATCTATTCAATGTGATCAATATATATCTATCTATACTTCGATATTACTGTACTCTTCTATTGGAAATGTATGCAAGAATATGCAAATTAGCCAAGTTTTACTAATAGTTGTCAACATAGAAAAATCTACTCACAATATATATGTATATATATGTTTTGCTTGTCTCTCTACATATGATTACTATTTAGCTTTATCATTCATTTCTAATGTTCATTTTGTTTTAATAAGCATTGGTAACATGCATTAATTAGTAAATTAGTTATACTGTTACTCTTTTCATCAACCACAAAGAGTCATTAGTACATAACTATTATATTCTTCTAAGCGATCAATAACTGCCGTCAGTAGGTTTCTTGTCCTTAATATATACATATATGGTTGATTTTAAGGTTCTACGACGATACAGCTAAGTCCTATTCAAATTGATTAACTGTTCCAATGAATTTTAGATGATAAATTCAAACAAATTCATTGATCAATATTAAATATTCGGTTATTTTATTTCACACTATTAACTATAACCAAGTGTTGTATTTTAATAGCTGACATTTAACGATGATTCTTTTGATTTGTGTAGATTTGATAGACCGTAAGATAAATTTCGTCATTATTCCATTGAGTCTGAGGTGTAATAAACTTTGCTTGAAACATTTTCCAGTTATTAATATTGGATCACTTGTGAGGGTATGTGTTATGTCAAGTATACTTATCTAATATTAAATTGTATTTTACCACCGTACCCTAATTCTACTCTTACATTAGTTAAGTATATACACGTGAAAGAAGCGCTTGACAAGCACTGACACTCATCTCTCAGTGTTATTTTCGTGGTGGTCTGCATTTGAGGTTATGGGTTTTCTGGCAGTCGTTTTGAATTCGACCACGGGTGTTTAGAAAAGGAAAAGCTTCCCTATACACTCTGAACATTACGTTTAATCTCTCCTGACGATAACATAAATTCGAGTTATTCTTCAATTGAGTTCGTACAGCATCCTTTCAATTAATTCCTTTTATTACACTAGTCCAAACGTCGACTGCATGGCGGTAGAATGTTCACCGACCACGCACGTGGCTTTGGGTTCGATCCCCAGCCACTGGACTCACTCATTTACCTCGCTAAGCCGGTAATAAGACTGATAAAGAGGGAAGGTTGGGCATGAGAAGGCCAGTAACCCCATTCCTTAAAAGTAAACACCAAAGTTACTGAAAATTCAAAGCTCTACCTTGAAGCCATATGTTCAGTTAGGAGCGTAAAGGGAGAAAACAATAAAATAAATAATTAGATTGGTCCATTGTTGTGGGCTTGTATTTATTTATCATTGATTTTCAGCTCCTTCTTTTGGATGCTTGTTGTGATCACTTTAGATTGGCCAGCATCATTCGTATAAAGGTCATGTAGGAATGCTTCTATTCAAATGTTGCAACAACTTCTGTCAACCGAAGGTGTCATTTTACAAGTTTCATCTACATTTTCTATTTCCTGTTGTTGTTTTTTTGACTATTTGACCTTTGAACTTGTCACTAGATTGAGCATATTTGTACCGCCTAGTCTTGCTATTTCCATCAATCCGTGTGTCCCATTCGGTGTTTCTTCATGAATTATTGACTGCTGGGTTCAGTTTTTTCTTTAAAAAGGCTTTTTTGGTTCTCTGTAACTTGGTAAAGTTCAGTTGGTTTTAAAACCTTACTGTCACTCTCAGTTTTTATTACCAGTGGATACTATTTGAAGTTCGAATCTCGTCTAATCATTTCTTTCTAAATGGTTTCATAGACAGTGTAGCAAGTTAAGTGGTTTGGAAATCATTCCAAGAACAATCTATATGCAGTAATGGTACTTAATTGAATATTTCAACTAGTTTTGCGATTATTATCCTTTTCCCCTGATCTGTATATCATCATTCTGACATCTGCACACCTTCTTTAGACTTAGTCCTTATCACTTGTCTTAGCTTTTGTTTGGCCCTTAATTTTCAATGCTTCATATTGCTACTGTGATAGCTGACTGTTGATGATAATGTGTTGTTTGATGATTGTGGTTTTGTTTGAATGGATTCAAGGTTACGTTGTAGAATGACTTCTTAACCTTGGACTGTCTATGGAAACGAGTTATGTTCTGTTCTGTTTGATTCTTGCACACGGAGTTTACATCCCATCTCACTAAATCACCTAAGCATTTGTTTCTCTTCCTCTCTCTCTCTCTCTAGGTGGTCACCTTTTAATCGAAAAATAAATCTGATGTATCATAATACTTAAGATACTCTGACTGAAGCAAATATTCGTAAGATTATTATTATCATTATATCCTTTAATTCTTGGAGGAACATAGGGCTTCAGCTGCGCTTCTCCAGTGCCTTCGGTTTTCTGCCAACTTTTTCACTCCGCTCCAAGTCTGCCCACATACTTTCATCTCCTCCTCACATGACCTCATCCAAGTCGCCCTCACAATGACGACCAACTCGCCGCTTCCCTTTCGGGTTCCACTCGAGCAATGGCTTGTCTAGTGATGTCACTTGGTGGTTTCCTCAGAGTATGGTCAGCCAATCCATCTCCATTTCTTCCTGCCTATTTCTTTCACAATCGGTTCCAGCTAGGGTGGTTCGCTCATTGCCAGAGATCCCTCACAGTTGCTGATCTTTTCTGGCAGGCCATCTGATCTTGAGTATTGAGCGAAGACAATTGTTGATGAAGGTTTGAAGTTTGTTTGAGATGCTGTTTATGACTCGCTGGCCAAGTCTCTGATCCGTATAGTGAGTAGCACTGACTTCACATTGGATCTTATTTTTGATGCTGAGTAGTGCTGTTGACCTCCACACAGACTTGATAGTAATGAAAGCTTGTCTTGCTTTCCCGATCCTTCCTTTGATATCCTCGTCAGTTCCGTCCGCCTGTAGTTGAGACGATGCTTCCCAGGTAGGTGAAGGAGGTTGTTTCTTTCAGGTTCTTCCTATTCATGCTGGCTGATTGTTGTCTGTTGTTGTTGTTGGTGTTGGCCAGGAACCTTCACCACCTCTGTTTTCTCTATGTTCACCTGAAGTCCTGTCTTTGATGCTTCTTCTGCCAGCTTGTTGCTTGTAATTAAAAGGATGTTAAAAGCATACTATGATTAATTCCCTATGGTACAACCCGAATCACTGTATCCAAGATGCATAATAATTCCGTAGACTTGTATAGACCTAGAAACAGGTTAACTTCCAAAGGCGCCTATTCTCTAATAGTGTGGCTTCCTTAAAACTTGGGCTACCGAAAACCTCCATCAATATATTGTTCATAATTTCCCCTAATCACTTTGTGTCAGTCGAGTAAAGTATGACCTCTGCTAGTATTTTTTTTACTCTGACAAGTACTTTAAACATTTACAACCTGCTGATTCGCAAGTTTCTACTAAATATGAGAAAAGGCGTTTTCCTCGTTGGGGCTTATCCCAATACGGTTCTTGGTTGGTGTCCTTGAATCACCAAAATGTACTCCTGAACTTTTATAATTGGCATTCATCAATAAAATTTCATGTATTTGTTGAAGCACAAAAAAAGTGATTTCACATGATGGATTGGTTTGCGCTTCAGGTCAGACAGAACTGTGTCACACAATCTGCTGCCAATTCATCTTTTGATAACACAGAATTTTCAAGTATTAGTTTTGTAGGGATTTTGTTTGACTGGTCGGAGGATTTCATCATGAGCTAACATCAGTTAGAGAACCACTGGAAAACCAGCTGGGTTCAAACCCCAGTGGGTGCGTACTGATGAAGAGTCCCAAACTAGGACGAAACAGCTGTCCAGTACTCCCAGCTGGTTTTCCAGTGGTTCTCTAACTGAAGTCAGCTCATGATGAAATCCTCAAGCCAATCAAACATAGAATTTAACGTCACAAAACAAAATTGATTTAGAATGACAAGTGAAATAATACCGGGACAGTCATTTCAAAGTGGGAATAGTAATAGTAATAATTGACGCTATAAACAAAGAGTATACAAATTGAATAGACAATATGAAAAAAATTGGTACAGCCAAAATATGATTGGAGATTACCATACTTTAGCATAGAGGAATTAACACCATGAAAGTTGGAGGGGTTGAACGAACTTTTTCTGTACACAGAGATCTGGCTTTTTTATTTCGATAACCAAAGCTTCAGCAATACAGATGAGTTGGGTACGTAGTGGTTTCGGTAAATTACTTTTTGTCTTATAGTGTCTTTGCTAAAGTATAGTAATCCCTAATCATATTTTGGCTGTACCAATTTTTTCATTTTATCTATTCAATTTGTTTACTCTTTCTTTATTGCGTCAATTATTACTATTACTATTCCCACTTTGAAATGACTGTCCCGGTATCATTTCACTTGTCATTCTAAATCAATTAATCTTTTATTTGAAGATTCTGGACGGAAAGAAAACATCATGTAATAAACTCCTGTACGTTATATAAGTATTCTTTCGAGTAAAGCTATTACTATTAAAAATTAATGTACACAATTACTTAAAGGAGATTTGTCCAGATAGCTCACTACCAGTGATTAATCAGGGATTAAATTTAGCATAACTAGCTTGATTAAACCGCTGCAAACGGTTACAGAAAAAGTGTAATCTAGAAATATGTTTGTATCATATTGTCTCATGTTCTTTTAACCTATCTCAAAATATTTCTCTTCATAAATCTTTATTGTCTACATAACCCGTGATATTCAGGGATCGCTGAAAACTGGTTTAACTTTTTAGCTTAGGATTCTTGAGCAGCCCACACTTACAGTTTTCAGAGCAGAAGTCTACACCAAAGTACAGAAGTTCAATTTGTCGCACAGTTTAAAATCACATGTAAAGGTAGGAAAAAAGAAACAAATGTAAAGAAATTGTAGTAAACACAAATACTCTAGGGAAAGAGTAATTACTGAATTGAATTTTAGATTTTCCCGTCGACTGATTGGACCGAAGTGCTCGGACTAAGGTTGACATGTCGGCTTCTTGTGCAGATGCTTCGACGATGTCTGGGCATGTAATTAGAATTTAATTGGATTATGGTGACTACCAGTGGAAACCAGGATGCGCCTCGGCGTTTGAAACTATGGGCACTGGGTTCGAGCCTTGGTGGGAACATCACTCAATGGGGAATGCAGATACATTGAGCTGACAAGTCCCAAACAGGACGAAATGCGCACCCTGGATTCCATACACCAATTAAAGAGTAATTTCATTGGAGAATAATGAGAAATAAATGGGTTTGGGAAATCACAAGAAGTAGATACATCTGCTCCATTGAGGATGACTTTGAGCTACGTCAGCCGTTGATCCCTAGTGTTTCGAAAACCACAGCTATACAGTTTACACTTCACAATGTGGCTCAAACTAACAGTCAGTGATTTCATGGACTGGTATCATCTTTCGATTCTACCGTGTCTTACCTTTTTTCAACCCAATCCTATGTTATTTGACGTTAATTGACGAGGGATGTGACATCTTGGCATGTGTGACACGTGTCCTAGCCATCTTGATTGATGCAGCTTCACAGCCTCGTCGATTGGCTTTCTCTCTTTAATTAACACGCTACGCCTAACCTCAATATTACTCAGCTTATGATACAAACTATCACAAGCGGTAGAACTCAGACACTCCCAGAGGTCATTCTCATGGCCATACACCTGCGCAGTATACAATCGCCGGAGTCAAACACCGCCTTCTGTTCAAGAGATATAACCAGTAGAGGATGCCAGTAAGTATGCCTATTTTTTCGAACTTAACAGAGGGTGAATATACAATCATTACCCCTGCCTGAAGATACTTTCCCATTGGAACCTGATATTCTTCGAATAATTCATATAAAATATGATGTGTCTAAGGCTAGTTTCTTTCTTTAAAACTCATTCAGTCACACAATGATTCATAGTTAATCAACTCTTTTTCACTTATTGATTTCTATAGACGTTCCTATATGATTTATTATCTGTTAAGTGTGCCTGACAAGGAAGACAAGATAACTTATCCATAGATGAAATATTGTTTCACATTAACCTGTTTTATCACAGTGGAACACACAGTTGAAATAGAACAGAATAGAAAAGAATCATCAAATAAAATAGATAAATTTCAATGACTCATACTGATGACCCTAATAAAAATGCAACACAACCGCATGACCTTATTTCCACTGCATGATAGGCGCATTTGCACATGTCGATGTGCATGTTGGCTGTATGTGTGCACACCTGCACACACACATTTTTTTCCACTGTAGCGAATGTGTCTATGTTTAGTTTACCTTGTTGTAGCTATCAGTTTAGTGATGCGTATATTTAATGTACAATGTAAAGCTGAAGTTAGAAACTAATTTTATGCACCATTTCCTTAAAATATGCACTGAATGAAACATTTGTTTACTGTTATTATTTTAGCAATTTCAGGTAGTTGATTTCTACTATTGATATACACTTTGGCGGGCTGTTTAAATCATCGGGCTACTTAGTTTTTCCAGCCATCAAAATGTATTCTATTTGCTCAATTTAATAATTTTGCCAGTTTCCCCACGGAGTGATATCAGTTAGAGAGCCATTGAAAAACAGAACTGCAGTACTGGACAGCTATTTCATCAGCCTGGTTTGGGAGTCATCGGCAGTACGCACCCACTGTCAGGGTTCAAACTTAGGACTTTCTGGTTACAAGGTAAGCTCGTAGACCATTCAGCCACTGGGACCCGATTCAAAGGCCAGCCTATGAATTCTGACTTCTACCAATTCGTGATTTAGCGCGACTACCAACAAATGCCATCGGCGGGACATCCATCCTTACACCTGACTGATCACGACTTCTCACTAGGTATGAATAAAAGTGGCATTCAAACCCACAAACGCAATTAGAAACAAGCTTTGTCGGTTAAAGGATCAATCCTGTGAAGCCTTTAAAACAAAATAATTTAGTTTATCTAATACCCTACCGCCAATGATTGTCAGGTCAAATACACAGATCAAACTAGAAGAACAGGGGCAGTCAGACTAGCCGAACATAAAAACCTTACAAAATCTAGGTTGGTTGACCCAAATAAGATAAGAAATCTAGAGAATAGTTCAGCTATAGCACTCACTGCATGCAATTACACATAACCATACAATAGGCTGGATGGGATACGATGACAATTTTAAAATCTAATGTATTAGGGTGGAGGGAGAGATTGATAACAGAAGCTTTTTTAATCGAATCAACTGCAAATACATGTAATAGGAATGATTCAACACCTGTCCAGGCAGATATCTGGAAAATTCTACCACCCCTACGACAAATAGGAGAAGATAAAGAAAACTATAAAACTCAAGTTTCGAAGTCGTGTGATTATAACTGATATGATTATGAACAATAATAAATTGTGTTCGAAACCTAGTCATCCAGTAAATAATACTGTTTCTCACTGTATGATACCTCTAATAAACAAACTAATATGGAAGGATCAGATTTGTTTTTCGAGTCTGATCACGGACTGGTATCAGTTAGAGAAGTTAGAATTCATGGGCTGGCCATTGAATCGGATCCCAGTGGCTACTAAATGGTATACGAGCTTACCTTGTAACCAAAAAGTTCTGGATTTGAACCCTGACACTGGATGTGTACTCCCGATGATTTCCAAACCAAGCTGACGAAACAGCTGTTCATTACTCCCTAGTTTTCAGTGGTTCTCTAAGTGATATCAATCCGTGGTCAAACTTGAAAAAAAAACAAATGAAATCTTTACAAATCAACTCTTGAAAATATGAATCCATATTTATTTTCTGCACAAATTAAGTTCATGAATCATCATCTACACCAATACGCATTTTCGGAAATAGCTTTCCACCTACTGCTGAAAAGTTTTTTTTAAAGTAAATAGAGGAAAAACATTCAGATAAAATGAAAATTTGGACATTGTGATAAAGCAGATTCCTATCATTTTTATTTGATAAAAGCACACAGTGATACAGCATTATTTACTGATGACTGCGTTTCGAGCACAATTTATTACTCATAATCATATCAAGGCAGTCACAGAACTTTCAGACTTTGCTTATATAATTCCATTATTTCTTATCCTTTGATTGTATTAGTAGTAGTAGTATTTTTCATGTCTCTGGAATCAACACTGAGTTATTCTTATGGTTCATGTTAGCTGCAGATTTGATGAGCGCGGATTTAGTGATCAACCCCTCCCTCCACCTATCTATATTGGTTTTAAGAACTGTAGCTCTAACCCACCCTATCGTATGACTGTGGGTTAGTTCATACATTGCAATTGCTGAGATTTTCTCCAAACTGTTCATCTTTGTACAAACAGTCATTTTACACTTAGATAAATCCCCATGTTTCGATAACCAGACCAACCACTGTCTACTGGTCATTGAAAGGCATTATGTAGGCCAATAGCGTCCTTTCTGTCTGTCTGTCTGTTTTCGACATAGAACTTTGCACAAATGTGCGGAAGTTCAAGTCGCCACATTCCGTGTAGCACGCGAAGCAAGAGAAGAAAGTACAAGAAAAGCATAATAGAAACAGTGAGCAGAGGTGTGAGACAAAGGAGTAATAAAGAAAAACAAAACAGTTTCATTGAAGATCATAAGTCACAGGGAGTGGATGCATCTGCGCCACTGAGAACGATTTTGAGCCATGTCACCAATTGTTTCCAACCATAGATTTTTACCGTCCCGAGGACCCCAGCCTGGAAGTCTACACCTTCCTACGTGGCTTAGACCAACTGTTGTGGATTTCATTGACTGATGCCAAGTTTTTGTTTGACCGCCGCTAGCTTTTTTCCAGCCTGACCCTATATCCGCTAACATTGCTCGTCGAGGGAGGCGATGGCTTGGCATACGTAACACATGTCCTAACCATCTCAGTCTTTGTAGCTTCACGACTTCGTCGATTGATTTCCCCTGTTTACCTAGAACTCTACGCCTAACCTCCATGTTGCTCACCTTATTATGCCACTTTACACGGGAAATAGAACGCAGGCACCTATGATCAAAGACAGCTAGTCTTTTCATGTCTTCCACTCTCAGTGGCCAGGTCTCACAACCATAAAGGAGGACGGAGCGGACTGATGAGCAGTACACCCGCCCTTTGGTCGATAGTCGAACATCTCGTCTACGCCAGAGTCGGCGTAAACTAACAAATGCGAAACGAGCCCCTTGTATTCGTGCTGAGATTTCGTCAGAGATCAGCCCGTTGGGGCTGATGGTACTTCCCAAATAAGTGAAGCGGTCAACGTGCTCTACCACTTCACTTCCTATTTTTAAACTAGGCGTCGATGTAGTCCAGTCCTGTAACATCATCTTGCATTTGGCGGGAGCGAATCGCATGCCAAACATTCGTAGATTGCGGCTCAAGGTGTTTAGAAGACTCTGCATTTCGTCAGCGTCTTCGCCTAGAAGGACTATATCGTCTGCATATTCCAAGTCAACGAGATTATTCCCCGGTAGCAAGTCAATCCCTGAGTCGCTGAAGTCACCTAGGGTTAAGTCCATTAACACATCTATGATGAAGTTGAATAGAAAAGGAGATAATGGGCATCCTTGACGGACACCACTGGTCGTCATCAGTTCAGATGACAGCTCGCCGTAAGCCCTCACCTGGCTGTATGAGTACGAGTAGAGTGCCTTAATCAGTGCAATATATTTTCTTGGAATTCCCTTTACAGCCAAGCATCTCCAGAGAACTTCCCGATCGACAGAGTCGAATGCTGCCTTTAGGTCAAGAAATATAATGACTGTTGGACGCCGGTAGGAATGCCTATGTTCTAGAATCTGTCGGAGGGTGAAGATATGATCAATACACCCTCTTCCTGGTCTAAAGCCTGCCTGGCTCTCTCGTGTTTGTGCTTCCCGAGCACCACTCAGTCTACGCATGATTATTGAGCCTAAGACTTTAGATACTATATTAGTCAAGCTAATCCCTCTGTGATTATCACAGGAAGACTTGTCTCCCTTCTTGTATATGGGGATAATCAGTGACTTACACCAACCCGATGGGACTTCTTCTGATTCCCAGACGCTGCCTAGTACCTCAGTTAATCCGGACAGTAAGCTGTCTCCACCGTACTTAAATACCTCTGGCGTCATTCCATCAGGTCCCGCTGCTTTGCCTAGTTTCAGATTGGTGACAGCTTTAGTAACCTCAGTTAGTGACGGAGGACCTGTGTTTATATCCCATTCAGGGAGGTGTTGGATGCTCGGAAGGTTGAGCGTGGCTGTGGGCAAATTAAACTGCTCCTCATAATGCTCTTTCCAACGATCCAGTCGTCTATCCTGGAGCTAATTATAGTGCCATTTTTTTCCGAGATTGTCTCACTAATGATTTGTCTTCTCCCACCCGTTTCCCTGATGAGTCCAAAGAGTTGCCTGGTGTTGCCTATCCTCAAAGCTTTCTCCATCTCTTTGGCTTTTGTCGCCCACCACTGTTCACGGTCCTTGCGGAGACTTTTCGTAAGTTTCCTCTTGTGCAGCTTTCGCTCCTCATTGAATTCGGAGCTCGCCGGAATAAGTCTTCTAGCATCTATCAGTTCGGATGAGGCGGTGGAGATCCAGTGGTTTTTACTCACCTTTGGGTTTACCTTATTCACAGCTTTTACAGCTGTATCTATGGCTGCCTGGATATTTTTCCAAGCTTCTTCAGGGTGAGCACAGCTGTCGAACACAGATATGTGTTTAGCTAGTTCTTCCTGAAATACGGATTTAGTTTCCTGATCGAGCTGGGGACGTGATGGTTTTACCGCCAGCTGTTTCCTACGTCCGTTCAGTCGTAAGCACACCCGAGCGCGGACCAGTGCATGGTCGGTATCTACGCACGTGTTCCAGAAGGAGCGACAATCTCCTACCGACCCACGCCAACGATAGCGTCCTTTAGGTGTATTAAACATGATTCCAATTATGATATTATAATACATTCAAGTCTTCACGTTCTACCATCTGTCAGCATTGTACACAGTTAGAAACTAACAACGCTACATTAAGAAGCACAAGTGAAAACTTAATGTATAATTAACAAAATCAAATTTCGAAAAGGGTGAAACGAACGAAAAAGTGTATGTAACAAACGAAAAGAAGTGTTCAATAATACAACGGTAAATATACTACAAGCATATGTAAAATTAGTATCTGTTAACGTATAATATGCCTACATGAATTAGTTTTATAAACGTACAGTTAGGGTTAATAAAGGAGAGCTACAGAATTCCCCCACCAGAAAACTGAAATACAAATTATTACATTGAAGTGTTTGAAAATATCAGCTGTTCGCTTAACGTATAGTGCTGGTGTGATACAGTAGAACATGTATGCGTCAAGATGAAAAATATGCAATTTAATCAATAAGGTTATGAAAAATAGACGAAAAGTTAATAATATTAGTGTCGTCGTATCCAAAGGCAAGGACTTATTGAATGCTAACAGATAATTGTCGTAACCAGATTTGATAAAGGAGTCGTTTATCAATTTTCTTACCTGCCACGAGCCTTTGGAACGGTGTTTTACCCCCTAACTCGATATTACTTAGCAAACATTCTAGTATCTGCCTATCGGAGAGTGATGTACATCGTAGTACCTCTTCTTTCATTTTGTCGTTGGAGGGGATTCTGTGCTGGGATGATAAACGATGTATTCGCGTATTAGCTCAGCGACTTTGTCCGGTAGTACAGTACTCAAAATGCAGAATTTAGCGTTCTGTGAAGACAGCTTATTGGCAGTGAAATAATGTTCCAGTCGAGCAAACTAAAGATAGAGGTCTCTGGGTTTAAAAACCGGTACAGCAAGAGTAATAGTACTAATGGACCCCAACGTACAGTTATCAGAGTTAGTGGAAGAAGTATTACAATTCATCAAAAAAATGGTTTCAAAGTAACGAAGTGGCGAAATTTACACAAAATGAATACATCGAAAGACAAAACAAAAAACGATGCTCAACATGAAAAAATGTAGGTTACCCATTGAGAATGTATAACAGAATAAGTTCAAAATATGTAATATGCATAAATCCACCGAAATTAGCATGTGCTTCGATACGTCGAGTTCATCAATTTATATGTCAAGATGAATCAGTTTTATGAACGTACAGTTAGAGTTAATACACCGGCGCTACAAGCCTACAGAGCTTGTCCATCAGTGAATCTGAGGTTTAAATACCACCCTAATTCCTACTTTATTAGGAATCCTACGTAGAGTTTCAAATGCCCCTTCCATATATGCCAAAACTGTAGAAGCTTTAAATTCAGTTTCATTACTACTTTTTTTTCTCTTGTGAGTGTTCTTGAACTTCCTAATGAATTTCACAGGATATTTATTTGTCACCAATGTTTCTTCGCGCTATTTCATCCCATGATTTAGGCTTTCTGACGTGCCACTTACAGCTTTCTCGTAGTTCGTTAGACAATTAACTACACCTGCTGCTTACATCGTCTTTTCAAGTTGTATGAACCTCAGTACATTAAATACACTGATTTGGTTGAAATATTAAGCTAAAATGAAGTGATTTGAACAAGAAAACCGGAACTTATTGATTCACGAATGCTCATCGATTCCATCAGTTATTGATGGCACTACATCACGAACTGAAAAAGCCGGAATTCATAGATTACTGAATTCCAACTCAAGCAGTTAAGTGACTGATGAGCTGATATCGCAACCTGGAGGTACCAGGTTCGACCTCTGGTGGTGTCGTGGGTGCATATCTGCTGGAGACCCCCAGAGTAGAACGAAACAATTTTTCCGTGCTCCATAGTTTTCAATGATTCTCTAATTGATGTTGGTCTGTGACGAAATGCATGTTGAAATTAACCCTTATATCGAGATTAATCTGAATTTCCATAAAAACTATAATCTTAATATTCATATACTGACTTGAAAAGTGAATTAATTCGATAATGTTAATATCATCGATCTTTTAAATGCGATATACAATTCAGTAATGATGAGTCTGAGTTATTAAAATGTTCTAGAATACTACACACTTATGAGAGTTCAAAGTACAAATGAATATATTGAAGTCCATAGAATTGAATCTCTGGGTTTTTTTTTCACGTCAGTATCATGTGCAAACATAATTTTAGTTTGCGCATACAACTAACCTTTATAACCAAAAACTTTATGAAATAATGTTTCAAGTGGACATGACTGCATGCAATATCAAAAACCTTCATAATGACTAATCCTTGGGAAATAACCAACATCATAAGTCTAGCACTTAGTGGTGCTGATGGAATTTTGTCAGTCAAGTTTCCTAGGTGGCTCACCACAATTGACGTCCACTTCTAGAAATAATATTAGATGGTTGGAGTTATCCGCCCCCATGCCGCTGACCTAGGCTTCATGCTTATTAGCAGTCATAAGCAAGGCATAACTGCAACCTCAAGGGAATTTATGTTGCCTGTGACATTCAAACTTGACTTAGTCAGTGTGTCAGTCAGAAATGTTAACGCTGATCTCAGAGCTCCTGACTAACTGATTCCTTCTAGCATGTAATATTACGTTATACTGACTTTTCATGTCTTCACTGGTTAAATTCTGTTTGTTTTGAATTGGGTTTATAGAAATGAGAGAACTTATACTTGTTTAAACAGATGAATACAGGATTCATGGATATAACAGTGAATGTGGAGTGTGATAAGGCCGCCGATGATGCTCACTAACAATCCTGCGATTATTTTATCTTTTAACTTTGTGTTTCAGTCATTTCAAACACAGTCAAACTTTCATTTATTTATCAAACTCTTTGTCATTATTGATAATAATAATAATAAGTTTGACTTTATTAAATGACAATTTATCATCACTTATTTATTTAATAATTAATCAATTATAATAACTGTGTTAAATAATTATTGTCATAATGAGGTAAAGTTCATTTGCATATGTAACAAATAGATTGATCTGAATTCTGTGAAATAAAATAACAGCTTTGGATAGTGTTATTAGAAGACAGAAATTATCTGAAAAATGTGATGTATTTGAGCAATCAATACATTTCGAACAATCTGATCACAGTTTCGCTCATCAGACCAGTTAATATGAAAAATAAAAAGCTAATTAAAATAGACAAAGTGATAACGAATTTAAGAATAATAAGAACAACAATACTACTCTAATTCAAGTTTAGATTTTCCCGTCAATTGATTGAACCGAAGTGTTCGGTTTCAGGTTGACATATCGGCTTCTTGTGCAAGTGCCTCGACGAGTCCTTGACAGGACGAAATGCACGTCCTGGATTCTACTGCAAGTCACCACCCACCAATTAATTAATACTACCTTTGGTTATATAATCAATATGCCACTCTCTTACACATAGATCAGTAGACATAAAGTTTCAATTTAACAATATTCTGTACCGCAAAATTGATGGAGCCGCTATGGGAAGTCCTCTGGGTCCGATTCTGGCAGATATTTTTATGGGCAATCTGATACAAACAAGAATGAAGGTCGAAATCTATCAGACAGACTTCCAAACCAGGTATTTAGATGACACCCTTGACATTTGTGATTGTTTTAATCACGTATCTCAAATATTAAATGTCCTGAATATTGCTCATCCTAATATAAAGTCTACAATGGAGTGTGAAGATGAGGACAAGCTTCACTCTCTCGATCTTGGCATCGAATATGATAAGGATGGAAAGATCGTAAGGTACATCTATAGAAAGGAGGAGGCCTGCAGGGAGATTTACTTAACTTCTAAAGCTTCTGTTTTATAGGTTACAAAAGTGGATCTGCGAGAACACTGTTTGATAGAGTAAGGAAGCTTTATTCAAAAGAAAAAGTTGAGGAAGAACTACCCACTGTTGAAAAATGTCTGAGTGATGATGGTTACCAACAGAAATTCATCGACAAAAGTGGAAAACGTAGAGCTGAAAAGGTGAAATAAAATACAATAGAGAAAAAGCCCATCTTTTTACAGCATGCCTTTAAAGGTGACGATACTGCTAGTAGAATAAGATGCAGACTAAACGCTGCCCTGAAAAAAGTCATATCCAACCACCAAGCTTGTGTGTGTTTCACAAACGACCATTTGTTTCAGACAATCAAAAGTGGACAAGCTTCCACCTCATGTTGCCTCCATATGTGTCTACCAATTTACACGTACGTGCCAAAGCACATACTTTGGGAGGACAGAGAGAAGAGTTATTGTCTACATCTCTGAACATATACCAAAAAACGTATGACTAAAGGGCCCACAAATAATAAACGGTGCGATCGCACGCCATCTACTGGATGCTGGTTATGCTGTGAACAACCTGAAGGTGTTCAAAATAATCAACAGAAAAAAGAAACCTAGCCTGGTTCGTTTTGCTGAGGCAATCGCCACCAAACGGTTAAAACTAAATCTACGTACGCATAAAGAGATAGTGATGAATTTTGCACTACCTTGGTGATAACAAAGCATACAAATTTAACCACGTCATCTTCAGTCCTGTTAAGAAACCTTGATTTTTTTGTTTAAATATCACTCATCCAACCCTCCTTTTATGACTGTTTTATAAAATGTGTTTTTCTGTGGTTACATAACCTATTACTTCTTACACTTTGTCTAGTTATCTTTAAGTATTGGTAAGGACTATGTTTGAATGGGTGGAGGATTTCATCATGAGCTGACGTCAATTTGAGAAACATTGGAAAACAAGAGAGTACTGGACAGCTGTTTCTTCCTGGTTTGGGACTTTTCACAAGTATGCATACACCACAAGGGTTCGAACCCAGGATCTTCTGGTTACAAGGCGAGCTCGTATACCATTAAGCCACTGTCTAGCGAATCTTTGTTTCTACCCACAAAACATTTGTTGAACTCTATCGTTTTGTTTCCAAGTCTAGTCATGCAGTTCTTCTACAGACAGTCGATCCTTTTCACTCTCAATTATTTAGCAACTTACATCATACCTGACCAATGTTACTCTTAGTTCCAATCAATTACTCCTTATCACTGTAAAAAAGAATATTCAGATATTCAATTTAATTTATAGTTTTGGTATTGTTCAGATTGTAACTATTTGAGAAGAATCCATAAAATGATTTTAAACAATAATTGAGCTCAGATTATCCCGGTAAAATTGTCGTCCTCACTTTATTCAGATTAGGGAAATGTCGAGCGAACTTTCAAAGCCCAGTACGTAATGAACTAAGTTTTCTTTGAAAGATATTTTCGAACTTATTGACTGTCTTTTAAACGTGAATTTAAAAGATATGGAAATGTACTCTTATGATGTTAGTTCCCTGTTTACAAATGTACCCTTGACTTAGACTGTTGATGTTCTTTGTGACCACATATATCCTCTAGTTGTCTTTCATTCCCTATTCCTCTAACTTATTTCAAAGATTTATTATTATTATTATTATTATTATCATGTACTGACAATGTTCATTTGATATTTGAAGGTGAGTACTTTCGCAAAGTGGAAGGCGTTGCTATAAGAGGGGGGGGGAGTGAAGTGGTAGTCCATTAAGACTATTGTTGGCTGATGTTTACATTGTCTTATACTGAAAATGTCGCCGTTGATTTGATTGCTAAAGTGTATTTCTACAGGAGATATGTTGATGACATCATTCTAAAATGCAATAATTTTGAAGATTCCATTTGTCTATTGAAAAGAATTAATTATGTACAAAAGCATATAAGTCTTGCATGTGAAGAAGAACATTTCAACCAACTTGCATTCCTAGACACTCTGAGTACAGCCAACATATCTAGCTCCAGCGTTTGCAATCCAAACGTATCATCGAACACTTACTCTCATGCTTTTATAAAGGGGGAATAAAATTTTCCCATGGCTTTATCTCGAAACACCTGATCGAATCTGGACATCAAGCTAATTCACAAGCCAACTATAAAGTTATCTACAGAATAAGTGGGAATCTTGTTAAAGGAGCACGAATCAAACTTCTTTATGCCTAGGGGTATTTTGTTATCTCACAGTTTACATCTCTAATTGGACGTCTTTGGAAATATTGCTTTTATTAAATAAAGTATAATTATGTATACAATTGGTGGATGGTGGCTAGCAGTGGAATCCAGGATGCGCATTTCGTCCTATTTGGGACTCGTCATCTGGATGTACCTGCATTTCTCAGTGAGTGATGATGTTCCCACCGAGGCTCGAACCCAGTACCCATAGTTTCGGTGGGAACATCATCACTCACTGAGAAATGCAGGTACATCCAGCTGACGAGTCCCAATTAGGACGAAACGCGCATCCTGGATTCCACTGCTAGCCACCATCCACCAATTGTATACAAATCAAATCCCCAGACATCGTCGAAGCATCTGCACAAGAAGCCGAAATGTCAACCTGAGACCGAGCACTTCGGTCCAATCAATCGACGGGAAAATCAAAAAAAAAATTCAATTCAAGAGTTACTGTTCACTGAACATCTTTTGTTTTATACGACTCAATGAGAATTTTCAAGTATTTCGAAACCCAATCTAGCCTGTCTAGGTAGAGAAGGGAAGAAGGGTAGCAATAGTTTTATCCTCGAGCACTTTTTCAGCTCTGGACACCGGGGGTATTTCTGTATAAATGCTTCAGAGTGATCGACAAAATTCCTCCAGTATAGGAAAAAAAATGACGACCTCGAATAAGCCAGTCAATATATGACCGAATCATTGCATATGAGGCACTTTAAACTCCGCCTGTGTTCCCAAGGAATACATGCACCTAATCAGCTTATAATTACAATTATTATTTTATTACTATCCTTTATCAATAACATTCTATTTCATTCTACAGATCTCATCCAATCACTTCACTGTGTTTTCACTATCATTTTTCCATTTTGTACATTCAGATTGGCCAGATTGTCTTTACACTGATTGTACAGTACTCATTTCCGTCATTTAATTTCCATTTGAGCACTGCCGTCTAGATTTTTTCCCACATTATGTCAAACATTTTTTAGAATATGATGACCAGTATTTGAGAGACTTTTTGAATTCTCTGTCGAACATAAATACGAATGGAAATGACTCGTCAGAAAGGAAATTGTCTTCACTAATACGTCTTCTTTCAGGTAGACGACATGGGGATTTTCCTTTCTTGATCAAAATGGATAGTAGTACTAATTTTTGACGATGAGACAAACTGACATTGACGCAGTAGGAGGTAGATTTAGTTAAAAAAGAAAATCAGTTAGAGAAATGCCGGAAACTAGAGAGCACTGAACAGCTTCCTCGTCCTAAATCAGACCTCTTCAACTGAGACCGAATAAAGAACCTTCAAGTTACGAGACGAGCATGCCACCACTAAACTGCATTAGGTTGAAATCTAATTGCTTGTGAATTATAACTTCCGTCAGTTCCCGTAAACCAACATCACCATCCACTTTTAGAAACTTTCAGACTTGTAGACTAAATACTGAGTTTCATTTAGTGTCTGTGGTTTGTGATGATGTCAATACCGAGAGGATTGAAATCTATAACCAAAAAAAGTAAACTGAAGGAATGAATACCTAATTCGATGTTCTGCAACTTCATCGAGTTCAGCTGTTACCTACTGCATATACATCAGTTCATACAGATTCATAAATCAATATTTTTCTTTGATATAAATTCTACTTTTTATTATAAGTGTTCCTTACCCAGTACGCTTAAGCACTCACAACGGAAAGCTCAGTGAAGCGTTTGAAGTGATGGCAAGAGCAAGACAAGACTGCCTATTATCACCGAGGATATTCTTGATTGGGGTGGAATCAATGATGCAACAGATCGTGGGGAGCGAAAAGACGGGTATACTTTGGATCCAGAAAAAGACTCCGGAAGATCTGGATCTCACGGAAGTCATGCAAACTCTGGGTCTACTGGTTAGAACCAACAAGTTGTCAGAAGAAGTAATGGCGAAAGGACTTAAGATGTCGTCCACATATCTAACGTACAACTGGAAATTGTCGATGGTTGATTTGAGTGGGCCGTTCTCGAGGCTTGCCATGAAGCAGTCTGCTAGTAATGGGCCCAGTGGAGATCCCATTGCGATCCCATCTTGTTGTCTGTAAATAATGTCGTTGAATGTGAATTGCACATTGAGTGTACATCTCAGTAGTAGTTCTTTTAAACAGGTCGTCGGTAATCCGATGTTCAGCTGATTTTCGTCGATATAGTGACAAATATAAGAGACAGTTTACCAACGTTCCACTCACAGAAACTGTCTCTTATATTTGTCACTATATCGACGAAAATCAGCTGAACATCGGATTACCGACGACCTGTTTAAAAGAACTACTACTGAGATGTACACTCAATGTGCAATTCACATTCAACGACATTATTTACAGACAACAAGATGGGATCGCAATGGGATCTCCACTGGGCCCATTACTAGCAGACTGCTTCATGGCAAGCCTCGAGAACGGCCCACTCAAATCAACCATCGACAATTTCCAGTTGTACGTTAGATATGTGGACGACATCTTTATCATCTGTGATGACGGTCACGATCTCAATCAACTACTTCAAATATTCAACAAATGCCATCCAGCCACAAAGTTCACTTTGGAAACTGAAAATGAATCTAAAATCCCTTTTCTTGATGTCGAGCTTACAAGGAGAGATGACGGAACTTTAAGAAGGTCAATCCATAGGAAACCGACTTGGAACGGACAATTAACAAGTTTCTACAGCTGGGTACCAATCAGTAGGAAAAGAAACCTAATTAAATCCCTTGCCACTCGCGTCAGACGCATCTGCAGCTCCGACACCATGGAAGAAGAACTAAACTTCCTGAGGGAAATCTTCATACAAAATGGCTACCCACCAAGATTCGTAGAGAAAAACATCAAACAGAAAAACCAAAAGCAAGAGACACCATCCGTGCCAAAAAAGATACTTTATATGAACCTAAACTTCAAAGGAGACCTACTTAGTGACGTCCTCAGAAGAAGAATTTCCACCTCTTTAGGAAGAACTTTCCCTGCGGCAACACTAAGAATAGTGTTCTCCAGTCGCCCACTGATCTGCAGAAACCCAAAGGACAAGATTCCGCACATGACCACTTCTGTGTGTATATATCAGTTCACCTGTTGCTGTGGAGCCAGGTACATCGGTCGTTCAACGCGCATCCTGTCAAAAAAGGTCAAAGAACACTATCCAGCGCGGCTACAGAAAGGAAATAATGGCCATATAAGGAGTGCAATAATCGAACATCTCGTCAACACTGGTCATTCCATCTCAACGAACGCCTCCTTCAAAGTAATCTACAAAGTGAAGAACAACCTTCCAAAGACAGTACGATTCCGTCTTCTTTGCATCGCAGAAGCCCTAGCCATCCAGCTGGTGGAACCAGAACTATGCATACAAAAGAAAATTATCCACCCACTTCTACTCGCATGGTAACAACTCCGTTGATTTGACCTAACTTTTCTTTGTTTGTTTGATTTGACCTTACTTCTGTTTGTATGCTTATTTTTCTAACTTAAAACCCTTGTGTAATTCTGTATATTATTTTGTTTCCATGTACACCCTTTGAGCACAACTCATTCATCAAACTATTCATGCTATTACGTAACTCTTATTTAACAATCATTTATGACAACTCATCACTTTTGTTACTATCCTCTTATAAACATCCAATTCATCTGAACTCACTAATTGTATTTTCGTTTGACAAATTTAATGTATACACACACACACAAAATAACCATATATATTTGCGATTGTACAGCTATGAAAATGAATTTGCCGAAAAGAGACTCTTCGCTGAACTACTTGTCTTCTGTCTACTAATGTTCGAATGGGAATTATTCATGAATGGGAAATCACTATTCGAACATTAGTCCGAAGAAAACATGGAAGAAATTGTCTGAGGAGGAAACGAAAGCTTATGGACAATAGTAGGGCTGGCTGAAAAATACTCCAAAAAAAGTATGAAATAGGGATACTCTGTTGAAATCCGGGTTTCCATTTAAAACTCAAGCGAATAATAACATTAATAAATATGAAGTTTTTTACTGTGAGGAAAAATTGCCAGAGTTTGTTGTAACAAAATATCACTTGGTATTAGATGGTTGGAGGCAATCGGAAGGAAACCTTGCATCTAGGTTTCGTGCTAGCTAGTACTCATCAGTAAGGTGTATCTGCAAACTCGAAGACATCCTGCTGATTGCCACCAACCATCTAATACCGAAAATTCACCGCGCATCGTGATGGTGAGCCACCTAGTGGCATGATGGCCACATTACAAACTTGACTGACTAGTAGAATTCAGTCTGCACCAAAGATAAGACTAGGCACACACACACACACACAAATTTTACTAGTTACTGACTAGTGTCCAATCAATCAATCACTTGACAAATCAATATTACACCAAAGCACCGCTGAATACCAAGAAGCGCTGAATAACTGCTATAATTCTCTTTCAATGAACGCACTTAAAACTCTATCAACAGTTGAGATACAGGCTGACAGACTTCAATGAAATTAAATAACGCCTCAGTCACTCTGTACGTAGTATCATATATTTTCTCTTACAACGTTGTATCTATAACAAACGGTTATCAAAAGAAAAGCAATAATATATTAGGAATTTGTCTTAATCTCATCTAAATTAGTATATATATATATATATATCTTATGGTGTGATAATTAAGATTCTCAAACTCAATAATAATGATAATACCTTACATTAGCACATGTATATGACTGATATTACAATCTACCTTCATCAGTGTGTTGATGTGACGCACTTTAATGTCATGTTACGACTGTTAATTGCCTTGTATGCAAATATCTGCCTATATCTATAATATTCTATGGCTATTATTGTAGTAAACTTCATCCTAGATTACTGTATCCAAGCTACAAGTTGATAAATTTATCAAGCAATTAGACGTATACTGATAACTGATGGAAAAGTAGTGACACCTTTACAATGAGAAACATTAACGCACAAAAGCTTATCTTGTTTTTCCAGTTCTTTTTTCTGGAACTTATCATTTTAGAAGTTATACAAAAGAAAATCAGTCCAAAATTCATGGGGGGTTAACAAAACTTTCAGTAAGAATTCACATTTATCTCCTCTAGAATAATGGTTATACTAAGAAATTGGATTTAGAAATATGTTTGACTACTGGAAGTATGAAATGCAAACTGGTTAGTCTTTGAGTGTTGAACACAGAGAGAAGTATTAGTCTTAATAACTCACTGACATAATAAACAAATCCCCCTTAATTAATTTAAACAAAGCAATAGAAATACACACAGAGCACAGTCTTCTCGGTGTCTTCTCAGCTAAATGAAGCCTGAATACTGGAAGTTATTTTAATTTATTCCTTCACGTTCCCCAGTGGAACATAGGGCTTAAAGCTGATGGCTTGAAGTTTCTGTAGCAGTGTGTATTTTACAGGATGGGGTTGCTAGCCCCATGCCCAACCTTTCCTCTTTACCAGTCTTATTTCTGGCTTAGCGAGGTAAAGGAGTGCGTCTATGGCCGGGGATCGAAGCCCGGACCATGTGCATGCTAGGCCAGCGTCCTAACCGCTATGTCACCGACGCACCTGGAAGTTATTATTTTTATTGAAATTGATCAGGATTCCATCCCCAGCTCAGGCACTCCTTAACTTCACTAAGCCGATAGTAGGACTAGTGAAGAGGGAAGGCTGGGCATAAGGTTAGCAACCCAATCCCGTAAAAAATTAAACACCACTTCTACAGAAACTTCAAAGCTCTGGATTGAAGCCCCATGCTCCATTCGGAACGTCAAGGAATAAAACAAAAATAATAATTAGTTCATGGGACATAAACTGTAGCACAGTACTCAAAAATGATCATGGTAGTGTATACATGAATCAAAATGTTGACTTAGTAAGATAACAAAATTGTTGTGGCATTTATGTACATTATCTGATAGATGTTTCTCGAATAAAACAAAAACTGTGAAGCAAAGTAGAAACATGATGCTGAGATACACAAATAACAAGATTACGTAAGTCATTAGAAAGTTGTCAATAAATAAATAACCTACGAAAAGACATATATTGTGAGTTAAACTCATTTAGACAGATGTCAGACTTAGCAGGACACTTAATAAATGATGACGTAAATGAGTGAGAAAGTAAAAATGAAAGGAAATCAGTACTTACGTTTAATAAAAGGTGACCTAGTTAGTTTATGCGTAGCTGACGAATCAGACACACTGAAGAAAAAAAACAGGAAAAAGGGCTTACTAAAAACTCCATGACTAAAACGAAATAAGTATTTGACTAACACAATCATGAGAAGGTATCTAAGTGACACGGGGCACCAGTTGGACATCTCGAATTTCTTCAAAATAATAGACAAACCAATAACCTCATGCCTGTTGAAGTCTGCAGAGATCATCGCCACCAAAAAACGATACTAACTAGCCTTACTCAGCTTTTAACTTCAATCAGGCATTATCGATAAATACAGGGAAGATAGGCGACAATTTTGTGGCACAATATTTCCACCTTCACAGTTTCTTCTTTTCACTTTTTCTAGAACTAATCATTTTAGAAGTTTTTTAAAATACAGATTATGAGAAATTTGAAGGGCTTTCGGTAGGAATTCAAACATTTCTCGTCAAGGATGACGACTGTCAATATGTCTTTGAATATTGCAGATTAAAAAGACTGTCAGTCTTAATAACTCAAACATATAATTATTTCTTAAGTACTGATCTTCAGGGATCTGATTGGTTGCAGGATTGATCACGAGGACCATTGGGAAACAAGGGAGTACTGGACAACTGCCTCGTCCTACCCTGGGACTCTTCACCTGTAGGCACCCACTGGGGTTAAAACCCAGGACCTTCTGGTGATGAGGAGTGCTCGTAGACCATTCAGCCACTGGGGATCGATCCAATGGCCCATGAATTCCAACTTCTATCAATTTGTGATATACATTTATCACAACTGTCTGCCATTGTCACAGGCGAGTAACCATCCTCTCTCCTAACTTGGTGGACCATGCTGGTTACGAATTCTCTCCAGAATTATTTGTCTACCAATTCATTATGAACCTCGCCTAGATTACTAGCACGCTAGTTTTCTAGCCGGTCCCAAACCCGAATAAAGAGGGAGGGTTTGGGCGTGGTGCTAGCTACTCCACCCCCAAAACTTAACCAAACCGCTACAGAAACTTCAACTCATAAATATATTAAAAATACTAAAAATATAAACAATAACCTTATTTTTCCCTGAAATCAGGGAAGCGAAATGGCACAGGTTGGTGAAAGCCTTCGGGAAGCCAGTCAGCTGATATGCCTTCTTTCGATGAAAGCAAAAGTAAGGATGGGTACCTGGAATGTTCGCATAATGTACGAAACTGGTAAGGCTGCCCAGATAGCCGCTGAAATGAGAAGGTACAGAATAGAAGTGTTGGGAATCTGCGAGAGCAGATGGAACGGAACTGGAAGGTGCCAACTGCCAACTGGAGAGACAGTAATCTTTTCCGGCCACCCAGAGGACAAGCACGAGCACACAGAGGGAGTGGCCATCATGATGTCACCAACAGCAACCAAAGCTCTCATGCAGTGGGAAACAATCTCCTCCAGGATAATGACAGCCAGGTTCAACTCAAAAGGAAGGAAAGTTACAGTCATCCAATGCTATGCGCCTACAAACGTCTCAGAGCAAGAGAAGAAGTAGGCGTTCTACAGACAACTACAAACAATAATGGATAACGTCCCAAATGGCGATATCGAAATTCTGATGGGCGACATGAATGCGAAGCTGGGAGGAGACAACACAGGAAGAGAACTCACCATGGGTCGTGAGGCCCTCGGTGAAATGAACGACAATGGTGAACTCTCCTCAGACTTCTGCACCTTCAATGATTTGGTGATTGGCGGTAGTGTGTTCAAACACAAGGATATACACAAGACGACATGGATTTCACCAGATGGAAACACCAAAAACCAAATAGACTTCATCTCAATTTCAAGAAAGTGGAGACGGAGCCTACTGGACACAATGTCGAGGAGAGGAGTAGATGTGGGTTCAGACCACTATCTAGTAGAAGGGACTTTCAAGGTGAAGCTAAAAGCCTCGAGGATAGCTGGAGATAGGTCACAACAAGGAACACCAATAAGAAACTATGGGAACAAACAAAAATTGAACTAATCGCCCAACAACAACAAATATGCAGGAGAAAGTGGAGATGGATTGGACACTCGCTGAGGAGGCCTCTGGGTGACATCGCGCGCGAGTCAGGCCATTGGTCGAGTGGAACCAGGCCGAAAGGGAAGCAGCGAAAGGGTCATCGGTGCAAGGATGACATGGAGGATATGGTGTGAAGAGGAGTTGAAAGAGTATGGAGTAACATGGATGCAGGTGAAAAGTACAGTAGAAGGAAGACAGAAGTGGCAAGTGGAGATGTGCAGTTGAAGCCCTATGCTCCACTATGAACCCAAGGGAACAATAATAATATAATAATAATAATAATTAATTCAATATGACCTCTTATTTATCTGATATTTGTATACATAACATTGACTTCTAGCCACAAAAAAATGTAAAATTAATTCATGGTCAGTTGTGACTTAATAGTGCTTAGCAGTGTAATTCAATCGGCACTGATAGGTGAACATTTTGCCAGCCAGATTGCATTGCATTAAAAAAATAAAAGTGGAAGTATCATTTATACATTTTTTTGTGTACGTGTATCTATCTGTGTGATAAATACTTGTGTAAATATCTCAGATGAATAAATAAATGAATAATTCAATTAAGAATTGATTTGATTCGAAATGTAGCTATTTCAAGAGTATCACAAAATTCTAATGTACATGTACCTCTGTGTGTGTGTGTGTGGATGTGTGTTTCTATGTACAATGTAACCTGCTAACTGAAAAGTTGACTACTCAGTTTGTTGGCAAAGTCGATAATAACCTAATAAACTGTTACAATTATGCAAATCGTTACCTTGAATAACTATGAATCATTCTGTTACAGCCCGTGTGTGTGTGTGTGTGTGTGTGTGTGTGTGAAGATACTGTTTATTTTCTGGAGTTGTATGTTATGCAGTAACTAATTATTACTTTCTTTACTTAGATTGACGAAGTATTTTAACAAATTGACAATACTAGTATTCAGTGGGTTGTGTCCGTCAATGGAACCCAATATGGAGGTTTCGCCCTATTTTATATTTCTTCAACTGGATGCACTTGCATGGCAATACCAAGATGTTGTCCTAAAATTGAATGCTGAGTTAGACTCTCAGTGGAAACAGCATTACTCACTGGGGGATGACATTACATTCCACTGACTGGTCACAAATAAACTGAGATGAGTCTTTTAGATTCCATTTGTAGCTTATTAGCAGTTATTACTATTATTCCCCTTGGATTCCTAGTGGAACATAGGGATTCAATAGAACATCACTTTCTCCAGTTCTTTGAGGTCCTCTTTAGCTGGATCCTTGGCTGCTCATGATGTCTCATCTCCTTCTTACAAGCCCTCCTCTACGTCACCTTCGGATGTCCCACTCGTCGTTATCCCTTTCGAGTTTCACCCAAAAGCCTGGAGCGTGATGTCATTCAGCGGTCCTCAGCCTATATCCGATTTATCTCCGTTTTCTTAGGCATATATGTGGAGCAGAAGGTTCTTGATTGGTTCGTTCCAGGAGTTTCTTGTTGTCAATCCTTCCCATTTACAGTCTAAAATGATATCATTCTATAAGTTCTCATCAGCTGCAGACTACCTGAAATCACAATGGTTATATAAATGATAATAACATACTTTAGTGTTTGAGTGGTAGTAGAGAAGAGATACTATAAAATTGACGCATCAAAAATGAAAGCATTACAATTTTTAGTTTAAGTTTTCATCATCAGTTTATACGCTTTTAAAGTTGAAAAGAGGGGGGAGGGGTAAGACAGAAAACAGGAAAAATTGATTAACAGAACAGTGTTAGCTTGTAGGTTGACATAGCAACTCCAAAAAACAAAAGTGGTTACAGTTTATGAGATGAAGATTTGTTCAGCGAGTTGAGATCACTGAATTAGATGACCAATTATTGTAATCAAAATCAAAATTCAGTTACCAAGGCAGTGAGGAGTTAATCACACTCTCTTTCTGTATGCATAAGTCTGGTTTAAGTCGTTTGATTGAGATCGCTTCGACAAATTGTTGTAAATTTGCTGTCTTTTGTCTATTTAATATTTTGAAGGACTTAGAAATCTCTACGAGATGCCCGGTATCAACAATATGTCTGGTGATTGCACTCTGAGAATATTTGCTTCCTTTCAGGCACAGGTTTCTTGGGTTATTTTCAGATTAACTTCTCACTGCCTTGGTAACTGAATTTTGATTTTGATTACAATAATTAGTCATCTAATTCAGTGATCTCAACTCACTGAACAAATCTTAATCTCATAAACTGTAACCACTTTTGTTTTTTGGAGTTGCTATGTCAACCTACAAGCTAACACTGTTCTGTTAATCAATTTTTCCTGTTTTCTGTCTTACCCCTCCCCCCTCTTTTCAACTTTAAAAGCGTATAAACTGATGATGAAAACTTAAACTAAAAATTGTAATGCTTTCATTTTTGATGCGTCAATTTTATAGTATCTCTTCTCTACTACCACTCAAACACTAAAGTATGTTACAGGATTTCATCATGAGCTGACATTAGTTAGAGAACCATTGGAAAACCTGGGAGTACTGGAGAGCGGTTTCGTCCTAGTTTGGGACTCCTCATCAGTACGTACCCACCGGGATTCGAACCCGGGGTGTTATTATCATTTACATAACCATTGTGATTTCAGGTAGTCTGCAGATGATGAGAACCTGTGAAATAGAATGTTATCATTTTATACTGCAAATTTCGTCTTCCTTTAAGATACAATTGGTGGATGGTGACTAGCAGTGGAATCCAGGATGCGCATTTCGTCCTAATTGGGACTCGTCATCTGGATGTACCTGCATTTCTCAGTGAGTGATGATGTTCCCACCGAGGCTCGAACCCAGTACCCATAGTTTCGAACGCCAAAGCGTTATCCACCAGACCACTTGGGCCGACGGGAAAATCAAAAAAATCCAATTCGTCTTCCTTTCTTTATCGAAATTTATCAAGGGAACCAACTGTATGAACCTTTCCATTTAGCCATTTGGTCTTCACCATGGTTCCAGGGAAGGCAGTTGTTGATGAAAGTCTGTAACTTATTGGAAATTTTATTAGGGACACATGTACCAAGTCCCTGAATCATATAGAAGAACCAGCTAACTAATTTCGTTCTTTGTGTTAGCTACCAACAACCTAATAACATCATTATCTGGTTTAGGACAATTTTGAATTCCTCGCTGATTGGTTGTAATGAAATGTTTGGCCTCTATTGACATGTCCACTCCTAGTACAGGCTCTTTGACGACGTTTGGGGGTTAACATAAAGTATTTTTGTGGATGGTGACTAGCAATGGAATCGAGGATGCATATTTTGTCGTACTTAGGAGTCACCATCTGAATGTACTTTCAATCCCCAATGAGTGATGGTGTTCCTACTGCAACTCGAACCCAGTACCTTTCGTTTCAAATGCCAGAGCCGGTGCATGTATCTGATAAGTCCAGAATAGGTCGATATGCGCATCCTAGGCTCCACCTCTAGTGAGCACTCGCCAAACTACCTCAAATAACTTCCTGTCAGCCTTCAGACACTGTTGTACCATCCATACTACGAGTGGACATATCAATATCGACCGATCACTTCGGTTAGATAAAAATCAATCAACAAGAGTTACAAACTAAATTAAGCAAATAATGATGATGATAACTCTAATGCACTAAATTCGTACAATTTAGTACAGGGCAGTATCACTGGAAACCTTTGTCTCAATTCTCTAACAGATGAACCAGTGTAGTGTGAATACAAAAATAGTATCAAGGATAGCTTGCCGGCTAATTATTTTTGTACTGATTGGCGAACTCCTGTTCAGGACTTTGTCACGCTAAAAATAAACTTCTCAAAAACTATACATGTCCGACTAGACTACAGTGACTTTGTGGTTTCATACAATGCCCTCAATGGTGCTATTCTGTGCTTAAACTAGAAGCAGAAAAATGGAGAAACCAACAGTGGATCTTCACTAATCAACAGGGTAAACTGATTTGATGAAAATGACTTGAGTACTTATTGGTGAGGTATTTCATTTCACAGTCAACTGGCCTCTGTTTAACGAAAACAGAAACATTAAAGTATCTAGTTTGATAATGGAATGATGTCATTTAGCGAACCACTGAAAACCACTGAGCCTCTGGAGCACTAAACTCCTGTTTCGTCATAGTTGGAGACTGTTTAACAGCAGCTATCCCTCGAAATTCGAACACAGGACCTTCCGGTTACAAGGGAAACTCCTAGACCAGCCACTGTGTCCATGAATTTCAACTTCTACTAATTTGTAATTATACCTCCACTATCAGTCAATTTGTCTTCACATCCAATTTGGCGGACCCCAGTGGTCAAGACTACTCCAGACAATTTCACCCTGTAGACAGTCACTAGTGAGCATTGGATTAGTATCCAAGGGTTAGTTTATAGGGATTTGATTTAATTTAGATTTGATCACGGATTGATATGAGTTCGATCCTCAGCGAGATTACAGTGCATACTAGTGAAGAGTACCAGATTAGGACGGAACAACTGTGCAGTAAGTACTCTCTGTTTGTTTTCAATGATCCTCTGACTGACATCAATCCGTGATCAAATTTAAAACAAATCGGAAATCCTAAAAACTAACCCTTGGAAATCAAAGTGTCTAGTAAACAGTTTTTTCACTCATAAATTATTAAGTCAAATATGCATTTATTAGGTCTGAAGATAAGCGAAACGGTTATTGCACTTACACTTCTCTTTCATATGTAATTCAACATTAGATAAAAGGAGATTCATTATTATCTAAAACTCTCTTGAAGTAAAATATGTACATTTAGAAGACGTAATTCTATAGATAAGTAATCACATGTATCATCTATTTATATGCTTCATTAATATAAAGTAACTAAAAGGATTTTCAAATTCTGACATACATTCCATGTTATCTACATCAATTGATCTTAGTGGCGTAGAATTAAATCAGCGCCTACTTTTACTTATATAATACTTAAAATAAATGATAAAAGCTATTTATTGATTTTTTCATTGGATGACTTAAATAAGAAGGCGTTTCATTGTTGTGAATGGATTGTTTCATACGAACTAGTGTTATTTGAGAAGAACATTACCTTACAAAATGACGACCTTCTGAGGAATTAAACACGTTAATTACACAAAATATTAAAATAAAAGTCCAAATTAGTAAGGATATTTAAGCAGTGTAATACAATTATTAATCTTCCCAACATAGACGAATTGTGGATGAAATTCAACAACATCCATCCTTCACCTAATTTTACTTGTAAAGAAGAGCAGGATACTAAAGTACATTTTCTGGATGTCTAGCTGAGGAGGCGAGAAGATGGATCACTTGGGAGAAACTTGTATAGAAAAAGTACATTCACAGAGCAATATATACACTATCTTAGTTATGTGCCCATTTAATATAAAAGATATGTATGGATGACCTCTTACAAAAGGAATTTGAATATATTCATGATTCCTTGACGGAGATGATCTATCCGAATAGTTTCATAAAGAAACATATGAAAACACCAGAGAAAAAACCTGAGACTCTGACTGCACGTAAGAAACCTGTATTTATTAAGTTACAATTTAATGGTGACTTATCAAGTGAGATTTTATTCCAGAGACCTTCCAGGGGTATACGAAGAACGTTTCACGCAGCAAACCTATGTTTTTCATTCTCTAGCTGACAAATGATTGGGACGCAAACGAAAGACAAGCTAGATAGTTTTGCCACATCTGTGTGCATTTATCAATGTAACTCCACCTGCGGTGACAGTTATGTTGGGCACACTATTACTAGACAGCTTAGCCAACGTGTCACTGAATATCTTCCATCGAGGTTTGGCAAAGGACAGACAAAAACAATATGTAGCTCCATTTTATCACATTTAGTTGGTAGTGGTCGTGCAGTGGAGAAAACGAGAGTCTTCACAGTAATTCATCGTATTCCACCGAATCTTCCCAGTAGACTTCGTATTCGTCTACTGCACACAGCTGAGGCGATATTTATTTATTTTTGATTTTTATTTTTGATTACAGCTTGATTCCACACCGTATTTTTGGTACATGTATGGAATTTTCAGCATGGATATCGGTAGCCCAATTTTTGCAGGCCGACCATAGATATCAGGTGGGGGCTCGAACCCCAGACCATGTGCATGGTCGGCAGGAGTCCTAACCACTGTGCCACCGACCTACAAAAATAAAGGGAGGACCGTGAGGCCTCCCCACTGACAAAAACTACACGCCCGAACGCACCCGATTAGGGTCCGTCGCGAGTTTCAACCCACCGAGGTGCAATGGTGAGCCTCCACCCAGGGTCAGAGCATTCTTGATCACCCTCAACCCGGCGCCAGGCATTCGAACTATGAAACCTTATTTATGCATTAAAAAGAAGCTCGTAAGGCCGTTATCCCTCCCTCGGCGAATCAAGACCTAACCAACTGATGGCTTCTACACCATCCCCTACTTACATTTTCAACCCCTCTCTTATCATCTTTTAATCTTATCACATCATTAAACACGTGTTTCATTTACTTCCCTTAATCGGTTCATTTGTTTTCCTTAGCCTCTATCGATTACTTCTACCTGAACATCTGTTTATTTAATCATACTGTTTTCCGTTATTCTTGTTATCACAGATAGCCTCACTTTATCATCCTTGTTATTGATAGAACCATTATTATTATAATTACTACTAATATTATGACTACTTGCACAATTTATATGCACAATCTTATTATCCTATAGACAAAACATCGTGATTGGTTTATATTTGAATATTTATTTGTAAAGTCATGTATATTAGCGTTAAGCCTGATGGAATCTAATTGAAAACAGTATTCAAGTGTTGGTTTGTAGGGATTTGATTGGTTACAGGATTTCATCATGAGCTGACATTAGTTAGAGAACCATTGGAAAACCTGGGAGTACTGGACAGCTGTTTCGTCCTAGTTTGGGACTCTTCAGCAGTACCCACCCACCGGGATTCGAACCCAGGACCTTCCGGTTACAAGGCGAGCTCGTATACCATTAAGCCACTGGGACACGATCCAATGGTCCTTGAATTCTAACTTCTGCCAATTCACGACATGGCGCGACCGCTAGCCAATGTCTTCGGCGAGTATTTGTCTTCACACCCGATGAGCTGCACCCTAATGGTCACGACTTCCCACTGGAACCCAGGTCACTGCCTATCTGAATAGGGCCAGTCGCCAGTGAGCATCTCATTGGTATTCAAGTGTTGGTTTGTAGGGATTTGATTGATTTCAGGATTTCATCATGAGCTGACATTAGTTAGACATCGGGTCCCAGTGGCTTAATAGTATACGAGCTCGCCTTGTAACCGGAAGGTCCTGGGTTCGAATCCCGGTGGGTGCGCACTGATGAAGAGTCCCAAACTAGGACGAAACAGCTGCCCAGTACTCCCAGGTTTTCCAATGGTTCTCTAACTAATGTCAGCTTATGATGAAATCCTGAAAACTATATTGTTCGCTTAAATGTGTTGTTCTTAGTTATCAATTTGTATGAGTTGTAAAACAGTACAGTTACTCGCAAATAAGATTAAGTCCATTTCCACAGTTTAAACAATATAATCCAGAGGTACTCTTCACTGTGTATACTCCGATAGTATTTTCTCCGCTGTGGATGTTGCCGAGGGTTGCTGAATACACTTTAGATGAAGATGAGAGATTCCTATAAATTCTAATGTATGCAACCAAAAATGACTAGGGTAAATGTACAGTTGCGGGGAGTGAGAAGACGAATCAAGAACGAAGACATGCACATTTTCTCGATCCAGATAAAACGTTATCATTAAAACAAAAATGTCGACTAAAATAAAAGACATACAAAAAATGTGCCATTCTTCTTTAAAATTCCACAAAAAGTGTACAAAATCATCCACCTCAGCTCTACAACCAGTTTAAGTCATTGAGCTACCAAATGTTATTTCCCCTGTACCTCAAAATGCATCATATTTACTGTATTTTATATTGTTTTAACCATTTTCAACTGCACTCATGAACCCTAACTTAGTTTTACGCACATTTTGAGAAAGCTTTCAATCTATTGCTACGAATCTTATAAAGGAAACAGGAGAAAACTTCACAGAGTATAATGGGACTAACAATCCAAACAAGGAATTGATCTTGCCAACTTCCTGTCAATCTGTCATACCCAATGCCTCCGTATCTATTTGAACTTAACTGGCAGAGCACTTGCAGCAGTCATTTAACATGGCCGATTCATTGTAGTTTATTTCCTTATCAGTAATATGTCTCCCATGTAATTTTAATAACATATATATATATATATATATATATATCACCATGCGTAGAGCGTCGGTGGCACAGCGGTCAGGACGCCCGCTGACCATGCAAATGATCCGGGATTCGATCCCCGGCCACAGACACACTCCTTTACCTCGCTAAGCCACAAATAATGCTGGTAAAGAGGAAGGGTTGGGCATGAGGCTAGCAACCTCATCCTGTAAAATAAACACTGCTTCAGAAACTTCAAGCCACTAGCTTGAATTGATAACATTTATTTCCCGATACGAATTTAAAACAAGTAATAAAGGTTAATAAAGCAGGATTTAATGAATTCATCAAATTTCGGTAGAACTCGTCAGCTGAATACTCTACATACACGGATAAATATACTTTTGAAATTACATTGGGAGATGTAAGACTGATAAGTAAACAAACTACATTGAATTAGTCATGGAGGTGTGAATGTTTTCCAGGTCATGTTCAAATAGATAAGGGGAGAGAGAGTATGAGAGATCAAAATTAAGATAAATTGCATTACGCTTCAATTACATCACTTAGATAAACAATTAGTCATTAGGGAATATAACGAGAATTGCAAACAGACTAATATCAATAGTAATAGTTATAATAACAATAATAATAGTGTTGAAGTGAGTTAAGATAATCTTACTGATAAAGCATAGTTTTAAATGAATCAAGAATAATAATAATAATAATGTTAATAATAATAACAATAATAAGAAGAGGTAGAATAATAGTAATAACAGTAAGAATAATAAGTAAAACGTATTACCATGGTAGATTCAGAGTCACGACCATCTCCTTTTGTATACAGAGAGCTGGTTTATAAATTCGAATTGCACAAGCCTCTGCAATTGCAAGCATCTTCTTGTTTCTTTGTTTGCTGACAATGGTGAATGACTTGACGCGTCGATATCATGTCCGTAATCCACAAGATGTTTTGTTATTGAGGATTTTGGCACTTTGCACTCAGCTGTTTTCAACCATTTTGGCAAATGCTCCATCATGCGAGTAGACAATCGCCTTTCCGTACGACCTATGTATTTGCTGCCACAAACACACTCAAATTGATATATGCAGTTTGAAGTGTCGAGGATTGGCGACTGGTCTTTCCCAGATTGTTGAAGCACTCGCTTGGTGGTGTTAAGGATAACAAGTTTTGCAGCATAATAAGTTCTCTTGATGGCTTTGTCGAGTCTTCGTTTCACTACTTCCTGTACGTCATCTCCTTTGAACGGCAAATTGATATAGACAGGTTTCTTTGGAACTGTTTGAATTGTTTTGCAGGGGTAGTTTCTTTAGAGTATTTATTAATGAACTTCTCAGGATATCCATTCTTAGATAAAATATCCTTCAGAGATTTTATTTCATGTTCAATAGTACTGTCAGAACAAATTTTTCGTGCTCTATTGAACAGTGTTCTGACTAAGTTCTTTTTGTACTGGATTGGAACAAAGCTCTTGAAATGCATGTACTGTCCTGTCCATGAAGACTTTCTAAATATAGATCTTTCGATTGTGCCATCATTCATTTTGGCTAGAAAAACGTCTAGGAATTTAATAGTATCGTTTTCCTCGTGTTCTACTGTGAAATTGAGATTTGGATGGCATGAATTGAATTTTATCAACATGTCTTCCGCTTTTGATCTGCTTTCACAGACAATAAAAATGTCATCAACATATCTTAGGTATACATTTGTTTCTTGTATATTTTGCTGCAAAGTACCGGTTTCTAGGCGTGACAAGAATAAGTCGGCGAAAAGTGGTCCCAAAGGGCTTCCCATTGCGACACCATCAACTTGACGGAACAGACGCCCGTTGAATTGGAATTGGACATTTTTAGTACATAAAAGTAGTAATTTCCTCAATTCCGATGTTGGAATGGGTATGTCTTCAGCTTCTTTACATATGAAGTCGATAGTCTCAACAACTGGCACATTTGTGAAAAGGGAGGTAACATCGAAAGAGACCAAATGCTTATCGGATACATTGAAATCTTTAATTTGATTGACAAATTGAAATGAATCAGAGACTATATGTGTTCCGAAACGTTTCAGCAAGGGCTGCAACAGTTCACATAGCCACTGTGCTAATCTGTGGTATGGTGAGTTTATCATAGAGAGTATGGGTCTTAACGGCGCTCCTGGTTTGTGTATTTTTACGCGTCCGTATAGTTTTGGGATTTGTGACCCAATCGGTTTGATATTTCTATATGTGTTTTCGTCGATGTATTTATTTTTGAAGAGTTGTCGTAGATGCTGCACAATTTTCCTTTCGGTTGATAACGTTTGGTCTTTTGCATGGTTATCCAATTTGAATTTAGATTCATCAGAGAAATTTGATGCATTTTTTCGAGATAATCTATCTTGTTCATTAGCACTACACTTTGTCCTTTATCAGCTTGTAAGATAACAAGATTTTAGTAGAAAGCAAAGATGATGAATATTGCTCATCAATTACGAGTCATGCCAACCAATCAAAAGTCGCATATCACCAAAGAACACTGGAGATCTTTAAACAATCTCCGAAAAGACAAAAATCTTGTTATCTTACAAGCTGATAAAGGACAAAGTGTAGTGCTAATGAACAAGATAGATCATTGTTTGTTTAATCATGCTGTTTTCATTATTTCACTGTGGAACGTGAAGGAAAAAAATACGTAGAGTAACCAGCTGAAGAGTTCTATCGAAATTTGGTAGATTAACTAAATCCTGTTATATTGATATTAGTTGCTTGTTTTAAATTGATTTCCGAAACAAACATTTCCAACTTCTTGTTGAAGATGCACGGTCATAAATTCGTGATTTTAGTCTACAACTATCACTGGACCGATTGTCAAATTGTTCTCCAAATGATTTTATCTCTATTCATACGTAGCAGTGTGTGTTTTGACATTGTTCTGCGTTTTCGCAGCGTTCATTACATTATCTACTGTATTATTCAGCTCCTACGTGGATTTGGTGCTATAAAATTTGAAGAAGTTATTGAAAACAACTGTTCACTCATGATGTTCTTATTCTATACGGGAAATGCGGTGGAGTTAGGTTAAATAACTGGGATAGTTACTGTATAACTAGATAAGTATTTGTATTGACGTAAAAAACGCATAAATGTAACAGAATTTCGGACAAATAACTCAGCTAGTCAGGTGAAATTGAGGTCTAAATCAAAAATTAGATATCATAGCGATGGTCCAGTAATGGACAGGCCTTTCATGATAATTCTATTGTTATTCAAGACTACCGATTCAGCTTTATTCATTGTGGTTTCAGAGTAAAAAAAAACTTTTAGATGAAAAGAGTTTTAAACTGACTGGGAGAGGTTTTAAACTTTATCTGATGTAACGAACTTAGTACTGTGTATTCATATTTACCCGTGATAACCGACTGGACTTCTCTCATGGGAAATAGTCTGAACAAGGTATTAGCAGTATTCATTCATATTGACACATTCATTTCACTGTCGTTATGCTAATAAAATTATGAATGCGTTGGTAGCTTAAGGATAGAATTCTGGCCGACCACGCATATGCTCCAGGGTCCGATCCCCGTCCGATACACCCTTATCTTGCTAAGCCAGTAATAAGACCGGTAAATGAGGGAAGTTTGAACAGGAGGTTAGCAACCCCACCTCGTAAAAATAAAACAACATTGCTTCCGGAACTTCAGAGCTCTAGCTTGAAGCCCTATGTTCAGCGGGGAACGTAAAGGAATAAAGATGACAGATTTATGTGTATTGCTTTTATTTCTGTGTAGGTATGATCAAAATCTTCGAAACATTTTGAAGTAGAACAAGTAACTTTCTGACGACCATATTAGATAAGTTTATTTTAATAATAACTCAGTGATGAATCAGTATTAACAACTGGATGACAAGGTTTCGAGCATAAATTATTGCCAATCATAACCATATCAATTTAGTCCCATGGTTTCGCAGTTTGTCTTATACATATTTGCTATGATTGGTTTCTATCCTTTTGTGTCTCCAACTTCCCTTTGTTGTTTGTCGCCACATTCCATATCTGCGATATAGGTGTTGCGTTATTCTGGTCGCACATGTGCGGTGTTAAATCGATAAACAAGGTTTCATTAATTAACCTCTCTCTCTCTCCCTACCTAACTATATTACTTTTTAATACTCTCACCCTGTCCCAAACTATTGCTGTGTGATTACATGCAAGTGGGTGCATCGCAATGGCTGAGCTTTTTTCTAGGTTATTTAAATTAGCAGGGTCAATTATTCTGGGTTTAGCTAAATTTTTGTCTGACGACCAGCCAGGTTAACAGTTCCACATATTTTAGAGTTAAAGACTATAAAATATCATGAGAAAAGAATGCTAAGGTAGAGAATCCGTAAAGAACTGATTGAATGCTCAATCGGGAAGAGGCAATTATAAATCTAATAGCACTATCCAGATTTATGAAATGGAATAACTGTTTTACATTTTTGAAATGAAGACTCTCTCTATACATTGTCAAACGGTTAAATGACCTCCTTAACTTTAAGTGTAAAGTAGCATCTGAAAAAGTGAAATTAGATTTTTATAAATCTTGTCCTCTTAAGTCATACATTCCTGAAGGTATTTTATAAATCTCTTCCATCTTCTAAACTTCAACCAAATTTTTCAAATCTTATTCGTCTTGCGAAGTCTCACATTGATAATTCCAATGAGAAGTTATGTGGATTAACTGAACTCCAGTTACTATCTTCATCTTCCGAAATTTGCTAAATCAATTTCATTAATTTTCGAAGCTCTGCCGTTAATAAAATAAAAGCGATAAATAAATGATAAATAAATAAATAGAATAAAATAGATTGAAGCTGCTTGGATCTCTTACCAGTGACTATCAAATAAAATCATTTCCATCAAATCTTGATAAGTATGTGACAAATGTGTCATCAGTTAAACTTCTAGTACACGAGAAGGAGACACTACCAATTGGTTTCAATTTTTCAATCCCATTAAACATGATCACAAACGTAGCAGTCTATTTCCAGTTTGAAAATATTTATGGCCAGATTAGTCCTCTAGTTCCAAAGCTAGTGGAAAGCTGAATTTGTAGATGTAGCACATTAATTCCGTAATTCAAGTCGGAAACAAAGAAAGCACGTTGACTTCGACCCATTTCAAAGCCCTAAAAAAATTACGTCTCATCTGAAACCTGACAAAGGATCTGGTGCAAGTGAAATGGAAAGGTATGACTATAAAACAAAAATGGCATCTATTCCTAATAATAAAAGCAGATTCGTAGCCGATGTCCCTTCTGTTAATATCAGAAAACTGGAAGGAAAAGTAACATCCCACTAAGTAAAACTTTGTGGCATGGATGTTATTGACAAACAAGAGTGTAATTTGTTGTAACATATGCTATCTGACTTTCTAAACCTTCATGAATAACCCTAAATTCATAAATTTGACAATCCATTTCGTCCAATTCTATCAATGTCATTCTCCTACACATAAACTGGCAAAATGGATTTTTTTCCTTCACGTTCACAGTGGAACATAAGGCTTCAAGCTAGTGACTTGAAGTTTCTGAAGCAGTGTTTATTTTACAGGATGGGGTTGCTAGCCCCATGCCCAACCTCTCCTCTTTACCAGCTTTTTTATTACTGGCTTAGAGAGGTAAAGGAGTGCGTCTGTGGCCGGTGATCGAACCCCGGACCATGTGCATGGTCGGCCAGCGTCCTAACCACTATGCCACCGACGCGGCAAAATGCTTAGCTGGTATTTTAAGTCCAGTATGTAATAAATTATGTAGGTTCTCTTTGAAAGATATTCTTGAACTTGTCGACTGTCTTGTTAACATGAATGTAAGAGATGTGGAAATGTACTATTATGATGTCAATTCCTCGTTTACAAATGTACCCTTTATTTAGACTGTTGATATTCTTCGCGATTATATATATCCTCTAGTTGTATTTCCTTCCCTATTCCTCTAACTTATTTGAAAGTTTTATTATTATGTTGTACTAACGGTGTCCATGTAACATTTGAATTTGAGGACTATAGGAAAGTGGAAGGCGTTTCTATGAGGGTGGTGGTGGTCCATTAAGACCATTGCTGGCTGATGTTTACATGGTCTTACATTGAAAATGTGTTCGTTGATTTGACTGTTAAAGTGTCTTTTTCAAAAAGGCATGTTGATGACATTATTTTGATATGCGATAATTACGAAGACACAAGTCGCGCACTGGATAGAGTCAGCCCTATACGAAATCACATAAGTCTTACATGTGAAGAAGAACGTTGCAACCAACTTGCATTTTTAGGCATACTTCTGAGTCAGGGAGAAGATGGTTCAATGAAGAGATCAGTTTACCGAAAGCCTACTTGGACAGGGCAATATTTGAATGGCCACAGCTTCTGTTCATTGCACTACGAGGGTTTGATGAAGTGCTTATTCAAGAGGATTCAGAGTATTTGTTAACCTGATGTTATAGACAATAAAAATCAAATACTGATGAATACCCTTGTTGAAAACGGATATGCTTTGAGATTTTTAAATCGGTGTCACTTAGTTTTAAAACCTATAATCCATTCTGTCTCTAAGATGTATATCTTCATTAAAGTACCATCCAATGGGGAAATAATTGGTAGGATTTTAAGACAGAGACTAAACTCGGTTATACGTAGAACCTATTATGCGCTTCGGCTTATAATTATGAAAAATGCCAAAAATATGCTCCACTACAAACCACAAAAATGCACAAATGATTGTGTTACATCCCACATCATATACCACTTCACACGTATGTATGTAGGCTCATATACACAGGGAGGAGTAATCGTACTTTGCATGTGAGAATGGGAGAGTATATTTCGAAAAATAAATGAACTTTGAAAAAAACGATAGATGAGGTGGCAGACTACCAACTTCGTCTATAGCTCAACACCAAATCGATATGAACCACAAGACTGATATTAGAACAGCTTTAAAGATTATTTAGTAAATGACGACCAGAGATGGAATCCAGGATGTTCATTTCGTCCCACTCGGGACTCGCCAACTGGATGTATCTGCATTCCCCAGTGGGTGATGGTGTTCCTGCTGAGACTCGGATCCAGTACTCATCGTTTCAAGCGCCAAGGCGCTATCTATTGGACCACATAGACCATGAGAGCCACCACTTTTGTAGTTGGTGTCACTTATTATGATTATTATATCCTTTAATTCCTAAGGAACATAAGGCTTCAGCTGCGCGTCTCCATTGCGTTCGGTTCTCTGCCAACGTTTTCACTCCGCTCCAAGTCTGCCCACATACTTTCATCTCCTCTTCACATGACCTCATCCAAATCACCCTCACAATGACGACCAACTCGCCGCTTCCCTTTCGGGTTCCACTCGAGCAATGGCTTGTCTAGTGATGTCCCTTGATGGTTTCCTCAGCGTATGGCCAGCCAATCCATCTCCATTTCTTCCTGCCTATTTGTTTCACAATCGGTTCCAGCTAGGGTGGTTCGCTCATTGCCAGAGATCCCTCACAATTGCTGATCTTTTCTGGCCGGCCATCTGATCTTGAGTATTGAGCGAAGACAACTGTTGATGAAGGTTTGAAGTTTGTTTGAGATGCTGTTTATGACTCTCTGGCCAAGTCTCTGATCCGTATAGTAGCACTGACTTCACATTGGATCTTATTTTTGATGCTGAGTAGTGTTGTTGACCTCCACACAGACTTGAGAGTAATGAAAGCTTGTCTTGCTTTTCCGACTATCCCGCGTAAGGAGTTGACATGTCAACAGAGGACGAACATTTTGATCCAACCAATCAACAGGAAAATCACAAATGAATTAGAAATTGATAAGAACATAGATTGTTTTATATATTCTGTTTAACAGAAGTTTGACATGAAGATGACAGTTTGAAGAAGTAACAAAATAAGTTCAGTGTGATGGCATAATCAGCTATAAGTGACATGAAATCGTATGATTTATTTGTTTGGAAGGATATTCGAGAAGTTTCTGGTGAACAGCTTAAAAAGAAAACGTTTACGTAATAATTTACAAGAAAGCATTTAGAAGTGGTTTTAAATCAACTGATTTCACATCAGTCAGTCAAAGCATCAACAATAATACCACAATATTGAGGGAAGTTAGTATTTTCGAAGGATTTATTACCAAACTTAGGCTCTGACAGGGAAATTCCTGCTGTATGCTCTTCGGCGAATCAATAATTGATATCAATTACTAAATATAAAATATAGGCTCAAATTCATCCAATCCAACACTAGAAACCTTCGTCATTTTTCTCAGATTGTAAAGTTATTCAATGTGATGTCAAACTTCTCTGCACCTAAGAAACTTCCTTAAGTCAAACAGAAGTAACCGCTTACAAACTCTGTCATTTTTCAGTCTTTGACACCTGGGTTTCACTTGACAACGATGAGGTTTAACGTTCCCAGATTATGCGTGTTTTGTTAATGCAGCGGAGACGATTATCAAACTGTTATCCTTCATAATAATAATAATAGCCTTATTTTATTCAATACATTCATAGTACAGAATTTTCAAGGAGTTCCACTGAAAAGTATTTACCTCTAAAGCAAAAACTTCAAACGATATAATGATCGAAAATATATTGTCTGAAGAAATGTTGCTTCAGCCGGAGATTGCTGCAGTACTATTCCACTTTGTCCTCCCTCCGTTTCCTTCAAAAAGGTAGAAACTTATTTATAGTTGTACGCCAGTATAGAGTGCGATTCATTGTGGTGATCAGAAGAATAAAAGAATTTGAAACTGAGTACAATAGACGTGCTGTGATGGATAGGAAATTTAGGTAGCCCACTCAATTAAGCAGGCTGTCATAGTGTTTTAGGTCACTGAAGATAAATAGTTATTCTTCCGGTTTCAAAAGTATTCATCTGACAGACTAGAACCCCTCGCTGATGAGGTCTTGGGCTGAACACCAAACTAATATATACCTGTGAAAGATTTAACTCCTTTTAGAGTAGACGTAACTGACAGTAATTGGGTTTGAAGTGTGAAGCTGGATAAGAACAGCTGACCTACGAGTTATACATCTGCAGGTAAAATTATTATTATTGTTCCTTTGGGTTCCTAGTGGAACATACGGCTTCAACTGCACGTCTCCACTTGCCACTTATGTCTTCCTTCTACTTTACTTTTCACCTGCATCCATGTTACTCCATACTCTTTCAACTCCTCTTCACACCATCTCCTCCATGTCATCCTTGCACCGACGACCCTTTCGCCGCTTCCCTTTCGGCCTGGTTCCACTCGACCAATGACCTGACGCGCGCGCGATGTCACCCAGCGGCCTCCTCAGCGAGTGTCCAATCCGTCTCCACTTTCTCCTGTATATTTGTTGGTTGGGCGATTGGTTCTTGTTTTGTTTCTTCCCATAGTTTCTTGTTGGTGATTCTTTCCGGCCCGGCCATCTGATCTTTAGTATAGATCCAGCGAAGACAGTTGCTGGTTGATAAAGGTCTGCAACAGGCTGTTGGAAATATTCTTTGTGACCCGTCCGCCAAGCTTCTTATCCGTGTAGAAGAAATAACTCGACGTTTGTATGACTGAGGTAATAAAACCAGCTTCCTAGGGTTTTGTCTAGCTGTCATATGAGTAAGTGATTTGACTGTCGGTGCAGCATCAATAGAGTAACCACCCATTCAGAGTCTTTTATTTGAGGTAATTTAATAGTGATAATACTAAGAGCACAATATTCGGGTGGGAGACTTTTTTTAACGAATTTACTATCAAGGTATATATATATATATAAATAAGGAACTATATCCCGTGAGGAAATCTAAACAAGTGGTGTGAATACTTATAATTATTCTCTTGAGTTTTGAGTGGAATCTAAGACTTCAGCAGCCAAAATCCATTTCATCCTATTCTCTGAATTTGTCTCTAACTGGCTCCATGACCGCCCAAAATCTGTCATCTCTTGCTCATACGATCTCCAGCATGCCACTCTCGATCAACGCCCAACTTGTCATTTCGCAGTTGTGTTCCACTCGAGAGACTGGAGCATGATTTCACTCAGCGGTCTTCTTAACACGTGTCCGATCCATATCCATTTCCATTCATCTGTATACTTGCTGAGTAATAGGTTCTCGGTTGGTTCGTTACCAGAATTCCTTATTGTTAATATTTTCTGATCAACTGACATTCTCTATCGAAGGCAGATGTTGATGAAAGTCTTCAGTAGCCTGTTAGAAATGCATTTAGTGTCAGGCTCACAGTGCAAGCTTCTGATCCATATCGAAGAACTGGCTAGCTTAACACTGGTGTTAAAATTCCGAAATTTGTTCATTATGCTGAGTAAAGAAGATTTCTACATTGATTTCAGGGTAATGACTGTCTGTCTTACTTTTTCGATCATGGTCAGTTTTCAAATCCTAATCCGTTCCGTCGTCCTTACTTGAAACAATACAACTTAAAATAATAGAGAAGATTTGTAACTCAGGTGGATGATTTACAACATACTTCCGATTCAATACTCAAATATACGAAAAGATAAAAGGAACACCAATGGGATCGCCCATATCAGGATTAATGGCTGAAGCCGTCATGCAAAGATTAGAATTAATAGCTCTACCTATAATTAAACCGAAAATCTGGACAGGTACGTTACGTTGATGATAAATTTGTAATAATCAAAAGAAATGATTTAGAATATACTCATAAATTAATAAACAACATATTTTTGAAGACATCAGATTCACAAGAGAAGAAGAATTAGATAACGAAATCCCATTTTTAGATGTCTTAATCAGGAGAACCAACACAGGAAATTTAGGAACACAAGTATATAGAAAATCAACGCACACAGATCAAATACTCAACTATACTAGCAATAATCCAATCACTCACAAAAGAAACTGTGTGCAGACATTGTTTAAAAGAGTTCAAACACACTGTAGGACTCCAATGTTGAAAAAAGGAATCAAAGTACCTACTAACGGTCTTCAAAAATAAGAATATGGATTTCCACAAAATTTCATCAAAAAGTGTTTAAAATCGAATCACAACACCACCAAGAAACCATCATCAAAGAACAGAAGAAAATTCATCCTGGCATATATCTCTGAATTAACAGCTAGAATATTGAAACCGTTAGAAATAGATATAGTACACTAGCCAGCCCAGCCACTTTAATCGATATTATGCAAACCAAAAGATCGAACAGAAAAAGGAGATAAAATTAATATCATTTACGAAATGAGTTATATGAACTGCAACATGCATTACATCGGCCAAAGTGGGCGTCCCCTTCGAATTAGAATCCAAGAAAACAAATCAGCCGTGAAAAACTATGATATATATTCTTTCATACCAATGTATATAGACAATTATGGACATCAATTTGATTGGGATAATGTCAAAATCTTAGACAGAGGAAACACCAAAAGTGCACTCAGGGAATTCCTAGAAGCCTGGTACTCAAACGAATATGCAATTAACAAACATGTTGGTGTAATATAGAATAAATCTACCAACTAATAAAAAGTAAATCATGTTACCAGAGAGTTAAAAATCCAAGTCAGTAGAAAATGATCAATACATTTGTAAAGATGGTTACCGGTAGATTCACTTCTGTCACCCATGAGGAAATTTAAATCAGTTCACTTTACACTAGAGACTGCGCTAACGGTGTTGTCCAGAAGGACGACGAAAGCTCCGCAAATAAACCAACCAGCCCAGAGAACACGACTAATTACAATACAACTTAGATATAATACTTGTAATAGCAATGGGAAATGAGATAAAATATTAAGGAAAAAGTCTCTTCATTGAATTTTGTATACACATCTGAATTAGTCAGGGGTTCCCACTTTCTTGACTACATAATAAATATTCTACTGACAGCCATGGTTAAAAACTCTTTGAAGTAGAAGTCTAAATGGATAGCATTCACACAGACATCTGTGTGTTTTAACGCATTAATTTAGACTGAATATAGACTCAATGAAATACAATGTTTGCACTATTTTCATTTAAACTTTATTCTAGCGTATCAATTCATTATAATAAAATAAATCAAAATATTAAGGTGAAATCAATTTATTATTGATTGGTGAATTATTTAAATCAACTATTTATTTATAATAATGATAATTATTGTGTTTTTTTTGACATCAACTGATCAGGCTACTTAAAATAAATCAAAAGTTTCTGACTAATTCATAAGTAATATTGTACTTTCTAGCCTATTGCATTTCATATAATATTAATAATAATATATTTAGTTAATACGATTTCATAAACGTGATTGAATTCAAAGTAATCCAAAGAAAATGGGGTGATAAATAAAATTCCATCAATGGAATAGTGAAAAATTAAATTATTTGAATAATCTTTGTAAGTTTTTTGTGAACCAAACACAAAATATTGTGTGGCATTAGTAAATTATGGTAGCACTAAATCACGAATTGATAGAAGTTAGAATTCATGGACTGGCTATTGAATCGGGTCCCAGTGGCTGAATGGTATACGAACTTGACTTGTAACCCGGAGGTCCTGGGATCGAACCCTGGTTAAGGGTACTTACTCCTGATGAGTCCTAAACTAGACTGACGAAAGAACTGTCCACTACTCCAGTGCTGGTTTTCGATGGTTCGCTAACTGAAATCAATCTGTGGTCAAACTCGAAAGAACAAATCTAATCCTTACAAACCAACTATAGAAAATAAAATGGCACACAAGGATAGACTTGTGCGATTACTGTTATTATCATTATTATTGTTGCTGAGAGACTAAATATGAAGTTGAACTGCCCATTGTGACCGTCAGATTTGGAAACAAAAGTTGACTGTTTCTAGAAGCTGAGTTACATTATATTTTTCTTCCTTTAGCCACTGGACGAGTTTTTTCGGTGTAGGGTCACTAGTTGAATTCCCAGTCGTCTTTCTTTTTCTGGACTTACGACAGACTAGTAAATTAGATGAATGGGAAGGGACGAGTTAGGCTTCCAAGGGTGATATGGAGAAGATCTTATGAGGAGGAAATGGAAACTCGTGGAATCAGCTAAAAACGGAATACAACTGAAATGTCATGCTGAAGCTGTATGCTCCACTTGGAACCCAAGGGACTAATTATGAAAAGCTGAGATAATTGGATTTAAACCGGGTTTGACTGTTCAGGTATAAAAAAGATCAGATTTATCAATAGTATATAAAGAGTTATTCATCGGCATAAAAACACCAGATAGCAGGGAAATATATTTGATATCAGAGAAGGCAAATGGTACAGCGTTGTGGAGACACATTGAAGACGTGAAAGGAACACAAAGAAACACAGTACAAAGGAAGGCCGGAAGTAGCACAACATAGAAAATCTGCGCGAATGGTGATTTGAAGACAAGGTGTACATAATTTAGCTATATAGATATACCAAATTCCAAATAAACATTTCTTTACCTAGTTTCTCGTCTTCTACTCTGACAAAATAATGTTTCGTGCATGAGTTTCAGTAATGGATCTAAACATCTTAGCGATGGTATTTGTATTGATTTACCTCAAATTACTGAAACAAGCAGTTGAATTAACTGATTATTAGGTGATTCATCTTACACTACCATGCAACAGTTGATTTGGTCATAGAGTTGCACAGATTAGGATGTCCTTGACACTTATTACGCATCTCAGGCTACCGACTCCCTCATCAAGCTACGTTAACCAACAAAAGAATTAGAGAAGGTCAAGTCAAAATACTGAAGTCATTCCATTAAGCCTTTAATTCTTGGTCTGAGCCAGGTAGGAGGGTGTAAATTGCATCTCTGGAGTCCTCGAGTTCCAAAGAAGCAATGGTTAGAGACTATTGGTGATATAGTTCGGAACTGTTCTGAGTGGTATAAATGTATTCACTAATTTTGATCTCCCAGGTACATCAAATACTTAGAATTCTCCGTCTAGCATCCGTGGCTCAAGGGTAGAATACTGGCCAAACACACCTAAAGTGGTTCAGGGTTCGATCCCTGCTAGCGCACTCCGAGACCAGTAATAAGACTGGCAAAGAGGAAAGGTCGAGCATGAGCCTAGCAACCCCACCTCGTAAAAATAAATACCACTGCTACGGAATCTTCAAGCTGGCTCTAGGTGAAGCCCTGTGTTCCAGTGGGAACGTAAAGGAATAAAAAGATTTCTCCGTTTAACCACTCTCTTTCTCTGTTCTCAGTATTTTCGTTATTTATAGTTTCTTTACATTTTTCATACCTGTCTGTGGGCTTTTACGAATTGCGGTAAGTTGAACTGTTGCGTTCTACATTGAAAATTCAGTTTCAATATTTTCATTTTTAACTTTGACATGTATACACCTAAATAAACTGAATCTGTGTATTCATTAGATATTTGGGTGACTCTAAACTATAGCAGCTAAAACGAAACTACTTAATGAATGCATCGATGACCTAGAGCCACCAGGCTGATGAATCCGTAATATATAGGCGGATGCGGTGCACGAATAACGCAGCAAATTTCATCTAAATCTAGTATTACTTACACACCAGGTTCATTGAAAGGAAGAAAATGTGTAGGCAAACTGTCATCCCTGGGCTATACTTATAACATGGTCAATAATACGGGCGATTTCATTATTCCTTTAGATGCAGCCCACACAAATTGCATTGAAAGTTTCTGGAGACACCAAAAAAGAGGATCAGACAGGTAAATGAGCCAAGAAACACAATGACTCACAGCCACCTCGACAAATTTATTTACAGAAATTGGTTAGTCCTAACTATGAGGACTCCTATTAGATATTGGGAGATTTTCTCTGAGCATATACAAGAAAGTTACCCTATGCAATTACTTTATAACATTGCATTACTTGTATATAAACATTCTTTTTCAATTACGCTCTCCTACTACGGACACATCTAACTGGTCGATGTAGATTTGCTAAGGTCTTTACTAGGTAGTTTCGTTTTGAGTTTCTATAGTTTAGAGTCACCGAAATTTATACAGCCATCTTCTTCCCGTGAGTGCAAAAGGTAACCATCCCATCTCCCTATATCTTATAAGCAAACTGTTTTTAGTATTTTAGCAGTTCAACTATTTGTGATAGTTCTGTGTTGGATTTCTTATAAACCTTCTTACGAATTTCGCCTAATTCACCACTAAGTAGTTACTCTGGTCACTCATTTCTTCTTCTTTTTCTTCTCCTCTGTTTTTGTCTTTCAGCATACGAACAATTCATTACATAAACACCTAACTTAGTTTTCATGGTTTTACAGTTTGCTTATTTCTACTCTTTAACCGTTGTCCTAATTTTCTAGTTTAATTATAGCCAAAATGACAGGCTGATATTGACGGTTAATTGTCATCAAGATTTGGTTTGTAAGGATTAGATTTGTTCTTTCGAGTTTGACCACAGATTGATACCAGTTAGAGAACCGTTGAAAAACAGCACTAGAACACTGGACAGTTGTTTTGTCCCTCCTAGTTTGGAACGTATCGGCAGTACGTACCCACTCGCAGGGTTCGAACCCAGGACCTTCTGGTTACAAGTTAAGCTCGTCTGCCATTCAGCTGTCGCCACCCGATTCGATAGCCAGCCCATGAATTCTAACTTTTACCAATTCATCATTTAGCGCGAGGAACTGGTAAAAGTTAAAATTTTACGGGGCCATTGAATCGGGTTAATTGTTAACATGTTTATCACCAGTAGACTGATAAATGTTGATTTATTTTCTAATTGTTTAAAATTGGTTGTATAACTAGTTGAGAATTTGCGACGTAAAACAGTTGACCTCTGTGATTATGTGAATAGGTTACAATAATTGTTATATTGCTTTATTGATTGACTTAAATGTGGATAACCTCATGTTATGATAAAATGGCATGATATAACGAGCAAGAGACTCATTGATACTAGTCTCAGTCTATTGTACGCAATTATGGTTTGTTAGGAAAGTTCACTTACCCATTTAAGTAGTATAAGTAGTGTAGACTTCATAGTTTAAATGATCGAAATTTGGTTGAATATGTGCTAGTAAAAACAACAAAATGTCGACACTTTGGTCAATAATTTCATAGCGTACCATCACTTTACCAGGCTCTTTCACCTAAACCTTCTTTCAACTTTAAAGCATACATGGAGTCTAACCTATTATTATGATTATTATTATTATTCCCTTGGGTTCCGAGTGGTACATAGGGCTTCAATAGCACATATCCGATTTGTCCTATTTGCTCTGGTACTCTTTATATTACCTCACAAATTTCCATAGTTTCTCATCTCCTCCTCACACGATCTCCTTCATGTCAACCTCCGATCTACCCCGAACTTGTCGTTTCATATTCCAGTTCCACTCCAGCCATGATCGGAAACGCAATGTCATTTGACGGCATCCTCAACGTATGCCCAATCGATCTCCATTTCCTCCTACATATTTGATGAGCAATCGACTCTTGGTTGATTCTTCACCAGCCAGGGTTTCTTGCTGCTAATTCTTTCTGGCCACAGGAAACTATGACCTATTCACGTCGAAAACACAATACATTAGTCAACCAGTTTCATCCCTTCCCATGAGTTTATGAACTGCTAAGATTTTGCTACCTCTTTTACGTGACAATAAGTCATTAACTTTTCAGTAATTAGTGAATGACCAATGCTCATATGGGTAAGGTGAACCAAAAGCATAAGTACTCTTACTATATTTCATTTCTCACCTTTTATTCATTTTCTTTGATTTACAGCTTGATTCCACACTGTATTTTTTGTACAAGTAGGGAATTTTCGGCATGGATATCGGTAGCCCAAATTTTGCAGGCCGACCATAGATATCAGGTGTGCGTCGGCAGAGGATCGAACCTCGGAGCATGTGCATGGTCGGTGAGAGTCCTAACCACCGTGCCACCGACGCAGTGGATAAAGGACAGCTAACTTGAAGTTTACTATCCCTAAATATCTTAAATTTTTCACACTGATAGATGGATAATTTTTGATGATTTTACATTATTCTTCATGACTGAGTTTTCAACAAAGAACTTTATATAGAAATCAAGCGGTTCAACTTGCTACCTCTTATAGAAGTGCACATTAAGATATTAAAAATGCAAAGAAACTGTGATTCACGAAATTATGCAGGAGAAAGAACAGGTATATGGTGAATAATGAAGCTTTAATGTATCTGGGAGGTCTCAAATGGTGAATACATCTGTGCCACGTAGGACAATTTTGAACTTTATTACCTATAATAGGACGAAATGCGCATCCTGGATTCCACTGCTAGCCACCATCCACCAATTGTATATTTATCACCTGTAGTCTACATCCAGGGGTTCTTAGAAATTGGAAGGACCTTAAGCAGACTATCTAGCCCCCCCCCCATCAAGAAGGTCAAAGCTTCAAGATAATCGAGAAGATTTGTATCTCATATGGATGATTTTGATGTAATTGTATTCTCTGAGCTGCATGATTTAATTGTTCAGCTTTGGCTGTCTTTTTGGGCAACATCCTAGAGGCAAACTTCAATATGAAGTGAACTTATTTGAATTCTCCATGAATAATGTGTTGACTGTGTCTCGTGACAGTCGTTGTCGTGATTGATTATTGATTTGCATTCGTCAAAGAATTCATAGATTGGTTTCATGTTTTGAACACCTCTAACTCTTTTCCAGTCAAATCTTATGTCAGCTAACGTAGCTTAATGATGAGGTCAGTCGGTAGTTTAGCATGCGTAACATGTGACCTAGTCATCTCAGTCTATGCATATTTTGGCTTCGAAGAAGTTTCGTTATAGATGAGATTGACTTTTGCAGTACATAGACGTCATCTGTTATCAATTTTAGCTCAGCCAATATTTTACTAGGGTGATAAGGTGCATTAACACAGTAATGCTTGCTGCATACTATTTTAGATAAAACTTATTATTCATAGTCACACTATGTTATCTCAAAATGATTAAATCATATCAAATAACACGGAAACAAATAACATTACTGCTAAATTAACAATATCCTGAAGTGTCGTCAATTATTTATTTGCGCTGCATATTACAAATTGGAGGGAGCTAGAACTTATAAGCCATTGGATTCTATCCCAGTTGCTAAATAGTCAACGGGCTCACTTCCTAACCTGAAGGTTCTGAGTTCAATCCTAGATAGCACCATAGGTGCGTACTGGTGAAGAATCTCAAACTGGGTAGAAGAAACTGCCCAGTGCCCCCTGGTTCTGAATGTTTCCACAACTCAAGTCAGTTAGTGATCACATTTGACGTTCATTTCCAAATCAAATCTCATGTTTATTTATATTAGATGCTGTTAAAATCAAAAGGAAATTTGCTTCTATTCCCGTGGTATTTTAAATTGAGGTAATAGAAAGAAGAGCATGAATTCGATTTCCTAAACATGTACCAGAAAGCCTACATCTCGGCGGAGAAAACGCTTACATTAGTGCCACTACCAGGCATCTTGTCAATACGGGTAATGAGATGGACACCATAAAATCCTTTAGAATCGTCAGTGAACAAAATAATTCGGTTGTCCTCAAGTTCATTAAAGCAGTAGTTACTAAACGCCCGAATCAGTTATCATTCTTTTCTTACCCTGCCAACTAGATGTCTTCACTCCCTTAAATTTGCTTGTGAAATCTTTGGCCTTAACCTTTTCTCCCTTCTCTATAGTAGAACTTTTAACCATAATGGAATTATACTCTACCACAGTGCACAAGTTATATTCTTATATCAGTTGCCTGTCTCCCGTTTCTATGATCTGAGTTGGACACAGTACATAGTTAATTAATTAATTACACACCATCTCATTCACCCCTTGTCTTTATTACATAACTCTTGTTATTGTATCTAAACCTTTTCCTTTTATTTAAACTCGAACTTTCTGTGTTTAAGCTATGTAGGTGTAATTTGTGAGCACTGTTTACTAAGTTTGGAGTCGCCTGTCAAATTACATAATAAAACACAAATTAATTGAGTAAAGAATAGCCTTTTCAATAGTTCTTGCCTCTGGCTCTACAATTATATGTATACGTTTATATACATGGAATACTCTAGAATAGTTGTCATTAAAAACATTGTTGTTTTCTAAATACTATCGATTTGTTAAGTAAGAGCAATGGAATTATAGCTCATTAAAGATACTCAAATAATAATAATAAAGATATGGCAGCAAATAGAATATCAACTAAAATTAGGGAAATATCTACAGAAAACTGAGGATCATTCAAACCTAGATGGCCAGGGTAAGGACATTGTCTGAACTAGCTTCTTTTGGACACATAAGTTAGGTTTCTTAATGTAGATCCCAACAGCCTCAGCAATATTTAGTAAGACGAAGTTAAGATTTGTTGGTATGCGGTACGCATCTTTAATGAAGTGTAATTCCATTGATCTTACTTAACATTTATTCCCCTTAGTGAATTTAAATGCAGCAAGAACAACAGTGGTTTGTGCAGAATAATATGGTACCATCATTGTTTATTTTGTTGGCCTCTCATCATCTGCTTACAGCCTAAATAAATTATGAGGTTTATGTACAGAAAAGTTTTAACATGCTTGCAAATTTTTCATGACGTCAGTTGACATAAGGTTCCGCAATTAGGGAACAGTGCTCAGAAAATTGCGATTATATAGTTTTTACACAGGTGAAGGAGTTACGTAACAAAGACGAGAGATGCGTAAGGTGATGAGTGACTAATAAATTAAGTAAAAATGTACTGAGTTCAATTCAAATCATAGAAACAAGAGACAAGTAAAATTACAAAAGCGGTTGAGGTTAAAGCCGAAAATTACGTAATCAAATGAGAGAATAAAGACATTCAGTTACCAGGGCAAGGAAAGACTGATAACATCTTTCTGAACACATAAATCGGGTTTCAGACGTTTGATAGAAATTGCTTCGGCAAACTTGTGGAGAAGTGAGTATTTTGTCTATTGATAATTTTAAAGGATTTCTCGATTTCCACCCCAAAACCGGTATCGAGAAGATGTCTGGTAATAGCGCTATTATAGGAGTTTGTTCCGTTGAGACGTGGGCTTCTCGGCATACGTTCAGAAAATCGGAGGAGTACCTTTTTTTCTGTTCTCCCAATGTAACTGCTCCCGTAGATACACGCAAATTTGTATACACAGTTGGAGTTAACGTGAGAAGGGTGTCTATCGACTTTTGACTGCATCAAAGAGTATGCCGTTCGACAGACGGGAACCAACTTAGCTGCAGGATAGACTCTGGCTATTATTATATTATTTAAAAACACTAGTATTGTTATTGACTATTATTCTAGAATATTCTATGTATATAAGCACATAAAGAATTGTAGAGCCAGAAGAGGAAATGATCGAAAGCATATTCTTTGCTCAATTATTATTATTTTTTATGTATGTCTGAATGAATATTTTCGCCATATTGAAATGACATGTCATTTCTGCAAGTATGTTAAAATCGTCCTGTACATAAACTTAATAATTTCTTTAGGCTGTACGCAGCTTATAAGAAACCGATTAAATAAATGATGGTACCATCTTATTCTTGCTTTATTTAAATTGATAGAGGGGAAATAAGGATATAAATGGAATGAGCTTGTATCGACTTCCAGCATTTTGAAAGATGCGTATTCTTCACTAAAACTGTACTTCATTTAATCTGGAAGACAAAAGGTAATATGGAGTACAAACGTCAGTATAAGAATTTTTAATCTCCTTGTTTGTTTATTTATTCATGATCAGACTGTGTTAATTCAGTGAATGGCTACCTTGAACTCTCCTACATATGTGGATGAAGGATAGCATCTTTCTATATACCACGCTTCACCTTCTCTAACGAATCCCCTAATCCTCTCAGAAATGAAAAATTTATTTAACTGAGAGTAATAAGGCGAGCTCATATACCATTCAGCCACTGGGACCAGATTCAGTGGCCAGCCCATGAATTCTAACTTCTACTAATTCGTAATTTCAACGCTACCACCAACCAATATCATCGGCAGGAAATCCATCCTCACAGCCCCAATAGATGCGCCTCACTGGTCACTACTTCATGGGCCATTGAGTCGGGTCCCAATGGCTGAAAGGTATACGAACTTGCCTTGTACCCAGAGGGTCCTGGGTTCGAACCCCGGCAGTGAGTGCGTACTGCTGATGACTCCCAAACTACGCTGACGAAACAGCTGTCCAGTACTCCAGTGCTGATTTTCAATGGTTCTCTAATTGAAATCAATCTGTGGTCAAACTCGGAGGGTAATAAGCTTAGTTTCTTATTCATTTCAACTTACAAATATATTCAGAATTCGCTTATACAAATTTCGTCGTTAATAATTATCATTGGAGTAAGAATATTCGAAATATTTATTGATTTTTTACTAGTTTATGTAATTTAACCAGCCTTAGTTGAATTAAAGTTTTCATGTTTAAAAAAAGGCAGAAAAAAATAGGTGAGCGCAGCTCAGTCCAAATTTAACGGCCTAATAGTTTCTAACATCTTTATGCTCTGTTATGTGCATCGAATCGATGATAAAGTGGTCTTACACATTTCTAGTTATGACAAATCAGTGAAGGCATATATATCAAGGTTATACACAACAGAAATATCTGCCCGAATATCGCGAAAATAGATTGTGTGATTGGTATTCGAGATATCGACTAGTCAACACACAAATATCTGCCTCAAATAGAGTTTTGTTTCTCAACTAGGCTGAAGAGTGAGAGAGAGAGAGAATACGATAAATATGGCGTGTTGTTTAAGTCAGTTTTACTGACTAAAGGTTTTAATTCTGATGACAAATCAGTAAGAAAATGACTGTTACAAAGTGAAAAACGCGATTTGAAATTCACTTCAATAATTTACCTCAAAGAAAATAAAATGAAGAGCACTTTAGCAGTAAAATGTATTCTCTAGTATTGGTTTGCATGGGTTCGACTAGTTTCGTATTAGATCAAGAAGTGACACCAGTTAGGAGACCACTGAATACTGGGCATCTTTTTCGTCCTTGTCTGGGACTCTTTAGGACAGTACGCCCATGACACCACCGGGGATCAAACCTGGGGCTCCCACGTAGCAAAGCTAGCTTTTAAAAAATAAAGTTTTATTGAAAAGAGCTAGCGCCTTGGGGAAAACATCGGTAATGCACACAAAAGATTCTTCACAAACATGCAGAAAATAAGTAAAACAGCCAATGACGTAATCAAGCACAGATGACACGTGCACACTGTCATCAGTAGAGCAGATCAACTGTTAAATGTGCAAATAACAGCTAAGTAATTAGCGTAAAAACACTCCAAATGAAGTTTACTAAGGTCTACCAAGTTGAATATCTGTACAGTTACTTGCCAATGATACTGGCTGGCGATCATGCTACACTCACAAATAAGCAGAAGGTACAATTCATGGGTCACTGAACTCCATCCCACTGTCTTGAATGGTCTGGGATGTTACCTAGTAACATGAAGGTACTGGGTCCACTATTCAATGAAGTCATTAGTGCATTTTGTGCTGAAGAGTCCTAAACAAGGACGAAAAAGTTATTGAGTGCTCTGTGGTTTTCAGTGGCCAGTTCCTGATCACTCATGAAATCAATAAAATCCTAACAAACTGATACTTTATAATAATGATAACAAATATAGTTCATAGTAGTAGGATAATCTAATTGGGTGTGGGCTCCGTGTTTATAGGGTGGAGTAGCCTCATGGAAATAAAGAAGGTGAGATCAATGCTTTTCATAGAAATAAACAGTAGATTTATGACCACAAATAGATTTTAATGTGACTTAATTATCAGGGAAAAGTGACGAGTATATTAAAAATTGAAATAAAATGAGTAGGGACACAGACTACTGTTCACCTATCAATCCTCCAAAACCTTAAAAAACTCTCCACAAAATTTTTTTCAAACCTACTTTTCAACAGTTAGATTCATAGTGAAAAACTGGTCTTGGTACTGCAGATCCTTCATTCTAACTTCACGCGAAACGCTACGTTGATGTCAGTTATTTGGTTGAGGACATTTAAACATGAGATTCGTTGAGAAGCACTATCCCAGTGCTTGAATGTATCATTTTGATTTGATGAGTTAAGCTAACTGGCCAGTTAAACACAAAAATGATGGTTTATTTTGAATTGCAGGACGTTTTGAAAGTGAGGAAAGTAAGTCCCACTTCAGACACCAGTAATGTATTCCAATAACTATTGACAGATTACCATCTAACCTATAGGAACTGCCGATGAGTCTCAAACTAGGACGAAACAGCTGTCCAGTAGATCCTATTTTTTCAGCGATTCTTTAACTCATACCAATCCATGGCCAAACTTGAAGCAAATTAAACCCTTACAGGCTAATTCTTGAAAATTATTGATTAATTATTTTGAGCTCAGAGTGACTCTGACTAGTGTACCATACAAGTATTGAGATATTTTCCTTTCTTAATAGTAAGCTTTATTCATCTGTGGATCAACAGATGAGCAACAACAACAGACAACAATCAGCCAGTATAAATGGGAGGAACATGAAAGAAACAACCTCCTTCACCTACCTACCTGGAAAGCATCGTTTCAACTACAGGCGGACGGGACTGACGAGAATATCAAAGGAAGGATCGGGAAAGCAAGACAAGCTTTCATTACTCTCAAGTCTGTGTGGAGGTCAACAGCACTACTCAGCATCAAAAATAACATCCGGATTTTCAACTCCAATGTAAAGCTAGTCAGTGCTACTATACGGATCAGAGACTTAAACTGCGCGTCATAAAGAGCATCTTAAACAAACTACAGACCTTCATCAACAGCTGTCTTCGGTCAATACTCAAGATCATATGGCCAGCCAGAAAAGATCAGCAACACGGATCTCTGGCAATGAGCGAACCACCCTAGCTGGAACCGATTGTACAACAAATAGGCAGGAAGAAATGGATATGGATTGGCTGGCCATACTCTGAGGAAACCATCAATTGACATCACTAGACAAGCCATTGCTCGAATGGAACCCGAAAGGGAAGCGGGGAGTTGGTCGTCAGTGCAAGGGTAACATGAAGGAGGCGGTGATTTGAAGAGGAGATGAAAACATGTGGTCAGACTTGGAGCGGGGTGAAAACGTTGGCAGAAAACAGAAGGCAATGGAGACGCTTGGCTGAAGCCCTATGTTCCTCCAGGAATTAAAGGATATAATAATAATAATCTGTGGATCAAATATATTTTGAATTACTAATTAACAGGGAAGTATAGTATTCAAGTCATGGAAAATTCCCATTGTAACATTTAGAAAATCAAAACAAGTGATTCAGCGAAGAGACTCTTTTCAACGAATTTATTATCAAGCTGTACAGTCGTATATATGGTTTTTAAGAAGTATAGTATTGTAGAAGTGCTCTGTATGCCATATTTGGATACAGAATTGTCATAAATACAAGTTAAAAAGTTAAAGTTTAGTTTGAGTTCCAAGAATTTCTTCTAGATGGGAATCTGATGACCACTGTTAACATAGCTGATAGTTCATTTTTATAGTTTTTACGAAACTCCAATTCCAGTGATATTTTTTCTATTTTTGTTTTTTAACGTATAACTTCATATTCGTGATCAGTTTAAAAACTATGTTGTGATAACATTTTAATACATCAGCGAACATGTGCTATACAATTGAACACTTAGAAATATGTTTAAATAAGTTGTGTGCATCGGTGTCACAGTGGTTAGGACTCTCGCCGACCATGCACATGGTCCGGGGTTCGAGCCCACGCCGGCACACACCTGATACCTATGGTCGGCCTGCAAAATTTGGGCTACCGATATCCATGCTGAAAATTCCATAGTTGTACCAAAAATACAGTGTGGAATCAAGCTGTAAATCAAAAATAAAGAAAAAATAAAATTTACGTGTTAGCTTTCCAGAGAATTGTCACTTTTAAGTTAGATCCCGAAATGAAAACCAGGGAGCACTAGACAGCTGTTTTGTTCTAATATGAGACTTTTCAACGGAACGCATCCACCACCCGATCACCCTACCAAGTATTGAACACAGGACCTTTTGGTTACGATACGAGCTCGTTGACTGTTTAGCCACTGGTACGCATTCCTGTGGTCTATGACTTCTAGTTTCCATCAGTTACTGATATACAAAGTCAAAGCTAGCCAACGTTGTTGACGAGTATCTGTCTTTACACCCGACCTGGTGAACCCAGCTGGTCACAACTTCTTATTAGAACTTCAAGCAACTTAGTCTTGTAGTTAATCAATTATCAGCATTAGATTAGTTATTCTGCTTCACCAGTTTCACATGAGTTGATTTGTCTAAAACCTAACATACATCATACAGAATACTGGGATTTTAGTTCACATGTTTGTGGAAAACGTGAATACATTCAAACATGGAAATAATAAGAGACTTTAATTTTCAGTTTCAGTTTGAATTAAAGGTACTCACTTAAGCAATTTGTCCATTTGGCCTGTTACTGTGTTGCCTTCCTTTGCTGGTGCATGTACCTTTGTTAACTGAACATTCATTGGGTTTTTTAACATCCACCTTGAAGCAGAGAATTAAATTTTCAATGGTCAAATTGTTGTCTACTTAAATGTTTTCGCCCTAACCTTAAGTATAAAGGAACCGAAGGATAACAATTATTATTATTATTATTATTGTATCCTTTAGTTCCTAGAGGAACATAGGGCTTCAGCTGAGCGTCTCCATTGCCTTCGGTTTTCTGACAACTTTTTCACCCCGCTCCAGGTCTGTCCACATGCTTTCATCTCCTCCTCGCATGACCTCCTCCAAGTCACCCCACCCTCGCACTGACGACCAACTCGCCGCTTCCATTTCGGGTTCAATTCGAGCAATGGCTTGTCTAGTGATGTCACTTGATGGTTTCCTCAGAGTATGGCCAGCCAATCCATATCCATTTCTTCCTGCCTATTTGTTGTACAATCGGTTCCAGCTAGGGTGGTTCGCTCATTGCCAGAGATCCGTGTTGCTGATCTTTTATGGCTGGCCATCTGATCTTGAGCGAAGACAACTGTTAATGAAGGTCTGTAGTTTGTCTGAGGTGCTCTTTATGACGCGCAGTGTAAGTCTCTGATCCGTATAGTAGCACTGACTAGCTTTACATTGGAGTTGAAAATCCGGATGTTATTTTTGATGCTGAGTGGTGCTGTTGACCTCCACACAGACTTGAGAGTAATGAAAGCTTGTCTTGCTTTCCCGATCCTTGATTTGATATCCTCGTCAGTTCCGTCCACCAGTAGTTGAAACGATGCTTTCCAGGTAGGTAGGTGAAGGAGGCTGTTTCTTTCAGGTTCTTCCTGAAAGAAACAGCCAGAGTATCAGAGTAACACAGTCAGGAAAAATCTAACCAGAGTTCCACTCATGGTAGCCTGCTTAAATTTCGGCTACCAAAAAATCCCATCAATATTTCAGAGATATATTCTTTTGTTTTTTTAATCTGATAAAATATGATCTTTAATTACGTTTTATACTATGGCGGGTATTTAATGTGCTTACAGCTTACTGGGAAGCAACGAGTGGGTCGTCCTAGGGTGACATGGATGAGATCGCGTGAGGAGGAGGTGAGAGATTGTGGGCAATTATGGTCGAAGCTGGAGAGGACGGCAGAAGATAAGACAATGTGGAGATGTGTTGTTGAAGCCCTATATTCCACTCGGAACTCAAGGGAATAATAATAAATACAACTTGCTGATTCTCAAGTTTCTAGTTATCGTGAGAAGAAACTTAATCGTGGGTTGGGGCGTATTGCAATGCAAGAGACAGCTTTTCTTGGTTTGTGTCTCTGGTTCAAAGAATGGATTCCAGAAATTTTTCTAGTTACCATTCAATCAAATTGCATTCATTTACCGAAGAAGAAAAAAGGAGAGACATTATAATTTTTGGTATGCGCTTCATGTCAGGAAGAAGTATTTCACATGATCTGCCGTCAGATGATATATTATTTGAAGATCCTGGAAGAAGAGAAAACATCATACAATAAACTATGTTGAAGATTTTATACAATATATAAACGCTGTACAAAATAAGGCTATTATTATTATTTTTTAAACTACTTCTGTGACTATACTTAACTATACTCCGAACTTTAAGATAAATTCAAACAGTTCTATGCTAAAAAAAGTTAATTCTATAATATTAGATGGTTTGAGGAAATCAGCAGGAAGCCTTCAACCTACGTCTCGTGCTAGTTGGAGCTCATAAGTCAGAAGGGCGTATCTGCAACCTCGAAAGAACTCATGTCCCTTCCCTCTGGGATTGGAAGCCACATCACTCAGAGACGTTACCACTGAGTTGCTCGAGCTCGCTATCGACCTCCTGTAGGGCTGTTTTGGATACCTTGACTGAACACTAGTCAGTAACTAGTTTGACGTGGCTAGTCCTTTGTTTAGTGCAGACTGAATTCTGTCAGTCAGGTTGCCTGCCGATTGCTTCCAATTATCTATTTTTTTTTGTTTTAATCATACCTTGAAACCACACAGTATTTTTGGTATAAGTATGGAATTTTCAGCCTATGATATCGGTAGCCCAAATTTGCAGGCCGACCATAGATATCAGGTGTGCGTCGTCAGGGGATCGAACCCCAGACCATGTGCATGGTCGGAGAGAGTCCTAACCACTGTGCCACCGTGATGGCGAGCTACCTAGAATGGTGGCCACATTGCAAACCTGACTGATAGAATTCATTCTGCAGTAAACAAATTACTAGACACATCACACTAGTTACTAGTGTCCAATCAAAGTAAATTTGATTCCTTAAGAGAGATCGTTTACTTTATGCATTCTAAGTAGTCTATACATAGATTTTCTTGTTACAAATAGTAACCATGCTGGTTTATATGTACTTGGGGTAGATTATTGAACAGTCCTGCCCTAAGATTGCCTCATATTGTTACTGAAAGCCGAACATATGCAAAAATTACAAGTATTTCATCATTAGTGTGTCGGTTACATTGTGTCACACATAGAAGAAATATGCAGTAAGTGAAACTGAAAGTGACTATTCCTGTGTAATTGAGGAAGATAAATTACACGTCCAAGTCTTCATCAACTGAGGTGGATAAGGTAAGTGTTACACAGTTCAAGTCACTGCCTTCCTCAAAAGCAACATTAGCTGATGGTTAATTAGATTCATGAAGCTATGAAAAATGGCTTTGGCATGTTGAGAATCAGTAGTTAGTTCAAAGTTGTCAAAAGCAACTCAGATATATTTACTCTTTGTTAATTTCGGAAACCCAAGCATTTCCACTGGTTTTCACTTAGTCTCGTCATAGACTTCATTGAAAGCCAAGTAGCAGTGGATTATCTAAACTGATGTTCATTACCGAAGAAACTTCACCACCCCCTCCCAAAAAAGCTGCAGATATCTGAAATATCAATCATTTGTTCCTCCTACTGTTATCTTAATGCTCGATTTTTGAGGTGGTTATGTTCTCTGAGCTGGATAGTTAGTTTGCGAAGCTTTCATTGCCCTACTAGGCGACATCTTCAGCGCATACTTCAAATTGAAAGCTTCGCAAATTGTGTGCGTCGGTGGCACAGTGGTTAAGACTCTCGCCGACCATACCAATGGTCCAAGGTTCGATCCCCTGCCGACGCACACCTGATATCTTTGGTCGACCTGCTAAATTTGGGCTACCGATATCCATGCTGAAAATTCCATACTTGTACGAAAAATACAGTGTGGAATCCAGCTGTAATAAAAAATAAAAAATAAATAAAATAAAAATAACTGTCGAGCTCAAAGAACACAACCACCTCAAAATCATCCACGTGAGCTACAAATCTTCTCTACCATATCTAATGCTCGTTTATTTGTAACTTTTCTAATTAGTAACTGCTAGAACTACTTAATATGGATTCATTAAAAGGAAATTGGATTGATTGTGAGAATTTCCTAAGATCATAATAACTCGACTCCTGTTCACTTTTTTGTATTTTAATTCCTAATTGTAATTCTATTAATCTGACCCTGGACCAGAAATTATCCTAGAACTTCCCTACCCATTTTTGTATTCCTTTGCGTTCCTAGTGGAACATAGGGCATCAAGCTACGGGCCTGGAATTTCAGTAGCAGTGGTATTTATTTTTACGGGATGAAGTTGCTAACCTTCTCATGCACCTTTACCAATCTTATTACAGGCTTAGCGAGATCTAGGAGTGCGTCTGCCGAGGACAGAACCCCGAACCAAGTGAGGTGTGGTTGGCGAGCATTCCACCGTTGTACCACTGACACACCCTATCCCCTTATGAGAGTAGAATGGAAGTATTGAAATCACTTCAGTTGTCATACTGCATTACAGATATAAGATACAATTTATTTTCAAATGTTGACACGTTCGTCTAGAGATTACTTATACTAACCACAATAGCATTGAAACAATATACTGTCTCATCATAACAGTAATATTAATATTAGTAAAAACACTGATTACATTAATTAAGAGCTTTTTATACATGTAATCACGTCATATTCTCTCATTGTCTACTCTTTAGTTATATAGTCCAAAAATCCTTGTACAGAGATGATTTCTAGATATCTGTAATTGCGCCATTTAGTTACTTAATAAGTCTGTTACTTAACAGAATGTGTTATGTTGGTATTGTTGAGAAAGACAGAGACATACAGAGACCAAAAGTATGTCAATAGTTTACTATTTTCAATAGGTAATCATAAGTAAGGCTGACTTATAAAGAATGGAATGTAGAATTAAATAACTTTTTTTTCTTCTTTGTTCATCGGATTATGTGTGTATGTATGCGTAGGTGTGTTTGTGTATGTGTGTGCGCGTGCTATCGTGTGTGCGTGTGTTTGTAATAATGCTGGTTAATAGAAAAACCGAAAATTCAATAATCATATGGCTTTATTAGTCTACTTTGTTTTCGTCTTTATTATTATTATTATTTATTTGACATTCAGAGTCAGAGTTATGAAAGAAATATGTAACACTGATAAATGTTATTCGTGTTATTCGCTTCCATGTTAAACAAACTTTTAAGTAATTCATCATTTTTGTTGTTTTACTGTGGGTGATTGTGTTGTAATGTGTTGTAATAACAACAAAATGGTATGCCATTCATTATCACCAAATGAATGCGGGCTGTAAGATTAGTATATTTTTTCTAAGGAATGCATTCTTTCACTAGTACTACTAGATAAGTAGAAGTATACAGCAACAACAACAACGAGAAGAAGAACCGTGTCAACCAAAGACCATGTAATTATGTCATAAACGTTCAAATGTTAAATAGACCAGTGTATGGTTGTTAGATGAATGCGGTGTGTGTGTGTGTGTGTGTGCGTGCGTGTGATTGCGATATGGTTGACTAGGTGTCTGTCTACGTGTTTCTTTCAAGTGTACAATCAAGTGAAATGACAAAATTAACTGAGAGTGTCATTATGACCATTTTGAGTAGTAGTAGTAATAATAGTAAGATGGTATCTCTTCATAGATGAGATAAAACCTTGATACTGTTTGGAAGTCGATATTGAAGCAAACAAAGTACATAATGATAACTGATTACGTTATCTATTATAGTTCGTACAGCTTGACTTTTTTCCAGTCTTTACTGTACTGAATCTTCTAGGCATGTTAGAGTATTTTTATATTAAATGAATCAAGGATATCCTTCATAAGTGGATCAGCGATACTATTCTGTTGAGTTTACGTCGGTGGCACAACGGTAGAATACTCGCCAAACACACCTCACGTGGTTCGGGGTTCTCTCCTCGGCCGACACTCTCCTTTACCTTGCTTACCCAGTAATAAAACTGGTAAAGAGGGAAGGTTGAGCATGAGGAGGCTTGTAACCCCATCTGGTAGAAATAAATACCACTGTTACGGAGACTTCAAAGCTCTATCTTGAAGTCCAGTGTTCCCAGGGATTAAGTTTTACCTCTAAATCACTTTTTTCATTTTTGTTCTTCCACGTTCCCAGTGGAGAATAGGGCTTCAAGTTTCTGTAGCAGTGTTTATTTTACAGGATGGGGTTGCTATCCTCATAGCTAACCTTCCCTCTTTACCAGTTTTATTGCTGGCTTAGCAAGGTCTAGGAGCGCGTCGGCCGGGAATCGAACCCCGGACCATGTGCATGGTCGGCGGGTGTCCTAACCTCTGTGCCACCGACACACGAATCACTTTGATCTTAATATATTTAGCATAAAGACCCAACAAATGTGAACTTTAATTATAATAAAACCATGAGATGCATATTCTGCTGAAAGAAATATCCACAATCTAACATTTCAAACATGAACTAAGAATGCATATGTTATTGTACCCCATCTCACTGACCGAATAATCGACCGGTTGGCCTCTCAACCTGGTCCTGAGTTGCATCTGCAGTGGGATTATGTATGCGTACTACAGAAGAGTTCCAAACTAGGAGAAGAGAAGTGTTCAATACTTCTTGGTTTTCAATGGTTCTTGAAATAAACTCAGTTCGGCATCTAACTTTCAAAAGAAAGTAAGATTAATCCCTATAATAAAGACTAAAATTAACCGGAAAAACAATATCGATTTTAGGTTTTGAGGGGATTCTGTTGAGTTTCAAAATGGTATTATATGTCGCGAATTGGAAGGTAAAAGTTGGAATTCACATGTCACCTCAACTTGTAACCCTAAGGTCCTAGATTTGATCTCTGGTGACAACGTCAGTGCATCAGTGGTTTAGTGGTTGAATACTCGTCAAACACGAATATCATACTGGGTTCGATTCTCTCCCCCAAACTTAGCCTAGTTTGTTAGCTGATAAAAAAAAGGTGGATTTAAGCCAGAGGCTAAGAATTACACTACCGCTTCTAAAACTTGAAAGAAATAGTTTGAAGCTATGTGTTTCACTCGAAACAAAAGGAGTGAAATAGGCGTCGTGAATGCACGCTACTGAGGATTCCTATAGTAAGACTGAATAGCTGTGTTGATGATTCTTTGGTTTTCAGTCAGTCGCTAACTGATGCCAATTTGTGACCAAATCTACGCTGAGAAGGTGCAAGTATTTATACAGATTTTCATATTCTCCCGATAAATTGCAATGAGAAAAAAAGAAGTAGAATAACAAATAATTCATCCAGGAATTTTTTTTTCAGTTATTTTTGTATGTTCTCAGTGATAGCGAATTTTTCAGTGAATATTTTGCAATACATTTCATGCTACAAAAACAGTTTGTTAGGAATGATGATGACGATGATGATAGACAAGCTAAATATGGAATAAAAACAAAAACAACAATAATAACAACAGTCAAAATATCATTTCAACATATGTCAGCGTTAAAATGTTTATGAATAATAAGGATGAATCAAAATATTAACGTATGAAAATATTACATAACATAAAAAGTATATTTAGAATATGGAATGTAAGTAGGAAACATGTAGGAGTAATGTTTATGTGTCATTATTATTCATTCATATAGCGTTTCGAGAGGAACATAAGGCCTCAGCTACATGTACGCATCGAACCTTATTCGTTTTCACTGCTTTCAGCTAGCTTCATGACTGACTAAAGGTTTTCGTTGTCTTCTTATGAGATCCTCTATATGTCATTCTCAAACTTCCAACTCATCACTTCTAATTTTGGGTTTCCCTTAAGGCTCTGCCTGACGTGATATGTCACTGAAGGGTTTCCTGGTGAATGTTCACTTCGAGGTGAAAAAATCGGATACTAAGTTACCAAGAAATCGTACTTGGAATTAAGACCCAAATTGAAAATATGTGACAGGACTGTGCCGATAAGTTAGTGCGGAAGTATGCAGGAGGTTGTATGAATAAAATCAATAAAAATAATGATATCATTAGTAGTAAGGACGACATGTGTAACAAAAACACTTAGAAAGATGAGAATACCAACAACAGGGAACTTAAAGCCTCAGATGTGCTTCCATACAAGAGGAAGCATTTGAAACCTTACGTAGAATTATTAATAGTGCAAAATTAAAAGAGATGCTCAAACCCACAAACTCCATTAGAAACAATCTTTGTCAGTTAAAGGATCCTGTGAAGCCTACTAAACAAAATATCCTATTTTATCTAATACTCTGCAATGACTTTGAGGTCAAATACATAGACCAGAGTAGTGGAACGGGGTCATTTAGATTAGTGAAGCATAAAAACCTAACAAAGTCTATATTAATTAACTCGAATAAGATGATAAATCTAAAGAATATTTCAACTACAGCACTACATGCAATTGCACCCAACCATACAATAGGATGGGATAAGGTGACATTTTTAAAATCTTATATAAAAGGATCAAGGGAGAGACTGATAGCTAGAGACTTATTCATTTAACCAACTGGGAATACATACCATACCTAGCATAGTCACCGCATTGCAAACTTGATTGATAGATTTCAGTCTACACCAAAGATAAGACTAGATACATTACACTAGATACTGACTGGTGTCCAATCAAAAATGTCCAATAGACGTCAATCGTGATACCGAGTGGTAACGTCTCTGGCTGCAGCACTGGGTGATGCGGGTTCGAATCTCAGAGGGGGAGGGACATGAATTCCTTCAAAGTTGCAGTACGGCTTGCTGACTTGTGAGTTCCAACTAGCACGAAACATAGGTCGAAAGCTTCCTGCGGATTGCCTCCAACCATCTAATACCAGCATATCATGTAGATAATTCAACATCAGTTTCAGACATCTGGGAAATACTACCACCTCTACGAAAAAGAATAAGGAATTACACACTACCACAGTGCGTAAGTTTTACACATATATTGAATAACAGAATTAGTTTCTTTTCTCTTCAGAGATTGAGGTTCTCTAAGTGATCTGTTGAAATATTAAAGAATATTAAGACATAGTGTCTTTAGGAGACTTCTTTTAGACCTAATTAAGTCATATACTGGACTAAAATACCTCAAAGAGACAGCTTAAACGATAAAATCATATGTAAAATGATTTGCCTGACATTTTCAGAAAGACAGCTCATATAATGAAGTACATGAACCTTAAGTAACCACAGATGAAAAGGGTTTTAAAGTCACTGTTTATTCATCCTTATAATGAAAGTACAAGAATACACCTCAGGAGGAATAGAAATCGACGATTAAAGACCAAGGTTCTAGTCTCTATACAATCGAGGTACACGTGAGCTTCATTTACGATTTTATTGAAATTAAAATGACCCACTGACTAAAACTATCTAAAATTGTATTTTAAACAATCAGTTACTCATAGTGATGTTTGTAATGTGAGATACCAAAAAGGCAAGGCTGAAAATCAAACTTCGGCTATGTTAGTTATGTTAAAAAAGTACACAAAACAGAGGATACAAACAGCGACTGAAAAATACAACATAATGTTACTTTTTAAAACCTTATTCTCATTATGAAAAAGTGGTGGAATAGGAATACTACAATGTATATTAAACATGCACCATACCAGTCTAAGAGTAGAACAGACTAACACTGATTACCTTTTGAAGTTTGTTGAGTCGTAAGTTGGACAAAGCCCATATCCTGAACCCTACTACCAGCCTCCACTAACCAAGAGATATTGATTAATTTGAAATGCAATGAAGCTCAAAAAGCTAAGGAAAACTTCACAATCCTGAAGCTGGACTTTACTGTCCCCCCTTAACTAACCCTGGTCTTCTGAATAAATACTAATGCCATAGTGCGTAGGACTTTGGAAACTGCCAGCATGGTTAGTGGTATACCTTTCACCCAGCAGACTGATACTGTCGTTTTTTCATTCCTTTGCTTCCCGAGTGGAACATGGTATGGTGGTTTGATACAGACAATGTGTTCCAATGGAATATTATTCTCACATATTCCCACAATACAATACTGCACCAGCAACAGAATACTGTGTATATTTGAACATTCTATTTCATGTTGTTTAATGTAAACCAAAATCACACACTCAGTGATTGGTTATAGAATGTAAGCTAAATATATAACGCTTTTATCAATTGAAAATATACCTTGGCTTCCGTATCTTACCTTCTGCCGTTACACCTAAGTCTCAAGCTTCAGCTATGCAGTTTCAGTTGCGTTAGTATTTTTTACGGGGCGGGGTTGTTAGCCATACACCCAACCTTTCCTCCTTTCCGAGTTTACCTTTGGTCAAGCGAGGTTAAGGAGTCTGTCGGCCAGAAGCAGAACCCAGAAGCCGTTTGAATTTTCCACCAGTGAACCACTGACACCACATTGTTGTCGACAGACACCTTAGTTCATGCAAGCTTCTGTCTAAGGTTATCATGTCTATTACTGAAACTCTCTTTTTTTTCACAATTTTCTCCTCATGTCACCTCAGCAAAAACTAGAAGTAATTTCATTCAAATTTATGCTCGTATGGTTAAATATTAAAATTCAAACAATACCCTTTTTAGTGCGGCTCTCGTATGTAGAAATAAGTGTTAGAAAAGAGCTAACAAACCTACTTTATGGTCTGTAAATAAATATCAACTTATTTCTACATTAACATTCTGTGAGGTTCAGTTTTCGCGGTTATCTATTTTGGTTTTATTTGTATAAGGAGTAAAGTTGTTTCAGTATGTAAATGTTGAAAATTCCGTTCTGTATGAAATGTTATTGTTTAGAATAAGGTTATTATTATTATTGCTATTAAAACTGTTTTTACAATGACAGTGAATGACTCACGAATGAGGTTTTCGTATACGGTGCAAATAAAAATGGTAAGTATAGACAGGTGAATATATCAGACTAAAATATGTATTCATTTCTGCGCTAGTACAACATTACACCTAAATTCACACTTTCAAGAAGTATAGAACTTAGTACAGCAGTAATTTATTTCAAGGCTTTGCACTTTCCTCAAGAAAATAAGGGAAGAATAGTCGTACTCTTTAGTTGAAAAAACACAAAGGTTAGGGGAGAGGGAAGAATGTTTGAATTTTTAAAGGCGGTGATCATTAATTACACTTTGTAACCACTTATGTCTAATATATTGTGAACACCACAATCAGAAACTACATATCAGTCCATTACTCAGACAAGACAAACAATAACTTCATGAGGTGATAGAATTTTGGGGTCCGGTCATTTCTAGTTTTATTTTTATTATTGTAGCCTGATCACACATCATTTAATACTGATCATCGACAAGGTCAATGATTCAGTATGTTGAAGACAGACGCAATCAAGCTTAGTTGTTGAATGCTCACAAAGCGAATGGAGGAGAGGAACCAAGGATCAAAGCGTCTACATTCTTTCCCAATCGTATCCTAAATCCGTAGATTAAGATGGAATGTATTGTTTTTGTAGAGTGCTAATTTATAAGATGTTTGGAGGCAATCGACAGGAAGCCTTGAACCTAGGCTTTGTGCTTGTTGGCACTCGTCAACAAGGCGCATCTACAATCTTGAAAAAACTCATGCCCCTAGATGATAGTCTCAGCCCACATCTGCTCCCCTTTTCGACCTTTCCATCCAGCTGGCTGTATCTCCATTTCCTTGAGCAGCAATGAGATGAAGTCTTTCTGGTTTGTGGTGTGTCCGTTAGGCGAAATCTATTTTGCCTTGTGTATATCCTTGTGCTTGTACACTCTGCCTCCAATCACCAGATCATAGAATGCGCAGAAGTCTGTGAAGAGTTTCTCATTGTCATTCATTTCTTGGAGAGCCTCTCGATCCATGATGACTTCTGTTTCCGCATTGTCTGCTTCCAATCTAGGTGGCATTCATATCGCCTATGAAGATTTCGATATCAACATTTGGGATGTTGTCCAATAGTGTTTGCAGTCCTCTATAGAAATCTCCCTCCTTCTGTACCTGTGCTCAGTTGTTTGTAGCATTGTGTGTAGCATTGGATGACTGTAATCTTCCTTCTGAGTTGAATCTTGTTGTCATAATTTTGCATGAGGATATTGGTTCGCACTGCATTATAGCTTTGACTGCCACTGGTTACATCATGATAGCCACTCACTACCCCAGTGTGTTCATGGTTGTCGTATGGGGGACCAGACTGGAGTAGATTACTGATTCACCAATTGACAAATTTGATAGTTTATATTCATTCCCCCTGCTCTCGCTGATTCTGAGCACTCCTATGCCGTATCTTCTCATTTCTTTGACTAATTGGGCAGCTATCCCAGCCTCGCTCATTGTACTAACATTCTGCGTCCCACAGGTTATGTTCGCTTTCCTCGAAAGGAGGAATATCGGGTAACTGTCTTCCCGAATGCTTTATTTCATCTCTGCGATTCCAGTAAATAATAATTTCTTTTGATTACAGCTTGATTCCACACCGTATTTTCGGTACAAGTATGGAATTTTCAGCATGTGATATCGGTAGCCCAAATTTTGCAGGCCGACCATAGATATCAGGTGTGCTTCGTCGGCAGGGAATCGAACCTCAGACCATGCGCATGATCGGCAAGAGTACTAACCACTGTGCCATCGACGCACAGTTTGTTTCTTTTTATATTTTATATATTTTTAATATTTTTCCTGTGTTGAAGTTTCTGTAACAGTTTGATTGATTTTCCGAGGTAGTGTTGTTAGCTGCACTCTCAATCCTTCTTTTCCTAGACCTGAGACCAGGAGTACTAAACTGGGCGACGCTTTTCCCTTTCTTACTACCGCTTTATAAAGTAGGTGAACCTTAGTGGTACGTCGTCTGGGAACCAAACCCATAACCACTATTAATCATAACTGTGAAAGATAATCATTTTGACTAATTTAGAAATATTAACTGAACACTTATACTAGTATTGTTTAAATAAGTTTAAAAAAAATGAATGGACACCGTTACTAACATGTACTTCACTGAAGATCAGTACATTGTATCACAATCATAAAAATAAACAAAGTATGCTCAAAATGAAGTGGATTTAATTAGTGAACAATTCTTAGAAGACAAAAGAATACAAGCATGGTGAAGTATTCAGCTAACTACTTATACTTGCAGTATTTTGAATACACTACACGAGTGAGAAAAGGAAGTACAATTAAAGTGGTTATTTACTAGGGAATAACTAACGTTGTGTGAATTGCCCTTAGTCTTGTCATTGACTAAATCTTATTAGTCAAGTGGTAACGTGTCTTAATGAATTACTAAGTGATGCATGGCGTGAATCTCCAAAAAAGGCAGATACACCTTGTTGACAAGTGTCAATAAATGCAAAAACTAAGTTCAAGGATTTCTGTTGGTTGATTGCTTCAAACCACCTACTTACATTCAAATATTTATTTTTATTTCTGTGAAATTTTAGAGAAACACACACTCTCTCCCAAATCAGTTATAAACACAGTTTTATCTCTTGCCAACTTGGCATACTTCTATCTATCTATCTATCTAATTATATTATGCTTTAGAGAATATTTTGATTGCTTTGTTGTTGTTGTTGATCTTGGAAATATAAACAAAACAAACACTTAGTCAGTCAGTGCCAAAGTTCACTGGAACAATAAGACAAAAATACCAAATGAATAATAAACAAACCTGAAAATCAAAAATTAACCAACTACCGTTACTATTATTGTAATACAATATAAATTTGTTTACACTCTGTCCATTATTAGTGTAAACATTTAAGTGGGAAATTCAATTTTTAAAAAAACAAAACAAAAGATTTTGTTTAACATAAAGAGAAAAGGAGGCATTTCGATTTTTTAAAAGGAACCTGTAACAGCTAGGAAATTTTCGATGAATCATTTTTATTTCAGGCTGTACTGTTGTATTTATTTGAATAGAGCATTTAGCAGACAAATTTCGCGAGATGATGACATCATTTCGTAGTTTCTTTACAACCGCTTTACAACTAACATGGTTCACAATAATAAATTTAATTAAAGTCCATGACAATTACTCAGTTAAATAAAAAACAAAAGTACATACTAATGACCAATCATATTTAAAAGGTCATTTAGTCCATGGTCGGCGAAGATTGAAGTATATTGTTTTTTGTACACAATTTAGGATGTATGTGATCAATCCAAAGTGCTTCCATTACTTTCAGTAACCTTGAATTAGAGTTATGGGAAATAATTGTGAAACAGCCATTAATATTGATTTTGTCACCTGACATTAATAAGTGTTTTGCAATGGATGATGATGGGTTTCTATTCAGATTAATTGCATTGGGATTTTCTATGTGTTTTAATGATCATTCTGGAACATGTTCTTTTCGAAGACAATGGAACATTCTATTGGTTCTACCTATATAAGTGTCACTGCAACTTCAAGTGAACTTGTAGATACAGTTTGAAGTAGAGTCCACAGAATTTCGTCCTACAATCACAAGTACAGGGATCGAAAATATTCTGCATGTTAGAGGAAGAGATCTGGCGTAGAATGCGTGTTTGGTGGCTAACCGAAGTCTTTGAGCTGTCAGCTGCATAATCTGGTCACCTTTGAACGGTAGGTTACTAAAGATAGCTTTTTTGCTACAGAAGCTGTCTTTTCAATTGGGAATTCATTAAACCAATCAACTGTGAACTTCAGACACACCTATATGAAAGCTACACAGTGATCTACAGATTTCCCTTATATCGCATAAGATAACTTCGAATACACCATTTATACATAGCTGAAACACTGGGTGTTGAGGACTTTAGACTGAATCTGCGTGTTCAGAAGCGATGCATACACTTCACTCATTTTACCTTGACCACGATAACATTCTTGACATAATTTTGTTTAATTTTAAGGGTTGAGGTTCCCAGTTTGTTATTTACCAATAACATTTCATTTCTCACCTAAACTCTTTGCTTTATTTCTACATTTTGTATATTGAACATTTTGTATACTTTCATTGGACACTAGTAACTAGTGTGATGTTTCTAGTCCTTTGCCTCCAACCGTCTAACATCAACAATTCAAAGTGCACCGTGATGGCTACATAGAATGGTGGCCACATTGCAAATCTGGCCAATAGAATTCAGTCTGCAGTAAACAAAGGACATTGGAGGGAGTCAGTCGCGAATCCCAGCCTCTCAGTGCTAACGTGGGTTCGAATCTCATAAGCGACATAAGTTCCTTCGGGGTTGCAGATACGCCTTGCCGACTTGTGAGTGCTAACTAGCACGAAACCTAGATGGAAGGCTTTGTGCCGATTAACTCCAGCCGTCTAACATAGATATTTTGTATATTCAAACTTGACTGTGACATTCTTACACTTTTTGTACAACACTGCCTACCGTTTCTTAATCTTTACTGGTGCATTTCCTTGTAGATTATTCCTCATATTACGTAAAACACTTTCTAGGACATAATTATCCGTATCTGAGAGGTATGATCAGTTATCTATTGAATATAAATACGAATGGAAATGATTAGTTAGGATGAATTATCTCATCTCTGTTATGTCAATGGACTGTAATCTAAGCCATAGTCAAAATCCAACTCATTGTATTCGCTCACTAGACAAAAATGTCAAGCTTCGAGATGAAGCTGATAAAGCTATAATAAGAAGTTGTAATCAATAAAGTTCATAAATTTAAAATATTTCGTCAGTTAGACCCGGTTGTTTTTAAATACATGTGGCCATTTTCTGATAATAGGATGTTCAGTATTTATTGTGTTTTTGACTTTCATATTCAATGTTTAAGTATTTACTAGTTATGTTTGTCATCTGGTTGATCACATTGCTTTATGCACTATTATGCCATAATCCTAATTTTATATTTGATTTCGAGTAATATAAATGATATTTCAGTAAAATAACTGTCGATGTGCTAGTGAATTCATTTGAAATAGAAAATAAATTACAGAAAAGTGATCCTTTCCATAATGTGTCTGTACTTTGGCAGAGCACAGTGGTAATTTAATAAGGAATAAACTGTTATTTCCAAGGGAGGGAATTTTTCCAAAAAATAAAAAAAACAAAACACTTGACACCTGGAATTCTAAGTGTTTATTTTGCGTTATTAATTTCAAAGTAACACATTTTCGTCACCAACAAAAAATAATATTAATTCTGTATACAATATAGAAAATAGTTTTCCCATGGCTTCGTACAGAGATGCAACAAGTGTCGCTTTTGAAAACTGAATCTTAAAGAATTTTTTTTGTAGGGATTCCATTTGTTTCCGGTTAGAACATGGATTGATATTAGTTAGAGATCCACTGAAAACCAGCACTGGAGTACTGGAGAGCTGTTTCGTCCCTCCTAGTTTAGGACTCATCGACAGTACGCACCAACTAGGTTTCGATATGAAGACCTTCCGGTTATAAGGCAAGCTCATTAACCATTCAGCTAGTAGGACTCGATTCAATGACCAGCCGATGAATTCTAACTTCTAACAATATGTGATTTTAGCATCAAAACCAACCAATGTCATCTGTGGGAACTCCATCTTCACTCCTCACTGGATGGACCTCATTGGTCATGATTTCTCACTAGAATTGAATCCTGTTCAATTTAGGGCTCACATTCGGCCAAATACAAATTCTGATGATCATGATAATAGCATCAGGGCTCTATAGGATGAGAAAGTGAAACAGATTGTCAACTTTAAGGAATGTGCTCTTTTCAACGAATTTATTATGAAGCTATACAATCGTTTATATATATATATATATATATATATATATATATATATATATATATATATATGGTTTTTTTATAAGAAATTATATCCTGTGAGGAAATTTAAATAAAGATGGAAATACATGAACTAATAATAGTATGAGATGTGATTGAAATATTTGTGATTATAATCATAGTTAAATGTCAAATGTCAAAACAATTAATGTCATATATAGAATAATTCATAGGATGTATAGATGTTGGAAAGAGGTGTATAATTTGTAGTTCTGATTGCGTTTACTCATAACTTACCTTCCTAAAAGTCACACTCGCAGAAGACAGTTACCCGAACTAGTTTATTGACAGAAACACAGAAGATAAGCAGTCCAAACTGGTCATCGACTCAGTTTCAAAGAAAACCTTGTTCATGAACTTGGAATTCAAAGGTGATCAAGCATCAGATATGCTCAAAAATCGTCTCTCTAAATCAGTCAGTAAGATGTTCTTCGCAGCAAAATTACAAATGAGTTTCACCAGCCGCGAGTTACTCCCCATCTCTGTAAAAGATAAGTTTCCCCCTCTGGCCACCTCCATGTGCATCTATCAGTTCACCTGCTCTTCTGGAGCAAGGTACAGTGACAGTAGCCAGAGAAGGCTTCCCACACGGATACGAGAAGATATTCCAGTTTGGTTTTACAAGTGACAAAGTAAGGGTGAACGAAGCTCTATTCTAGAACACCTGATCGACTCCTGTCACTCTACCAACCCTGACAATAACTTTAAGCTCATCTACCGAACTTATACCGCGTTTTCTTCGTTGCAGGCTTCTTTAAAGATAGCGGAGGCATTGGCGATTCATGTATTTAAGCCAAACCTTTGTGTACAAAAGAAGTATATACAATCCCTACTTTTGCCTACTTGTTTATTTAATTAATCTATATTCCACCCGCACCCCACCAACTTTGAATTGTTTTCACTTGTCGCACTTGTCATTTTAAGTCGAAAGCGTTTTTGCAGCGTTGAATTCTATCCTATTTCACACCATGTTACGCAACGTTTTATATTTGCCTACCACTCCTGTAATTTTTCGCCTCCTTCCAACACCTATACATCCTATGAATTATTCTATATATGACATTAATTGTTTTGCCATTTCATATTTAATTATGATCATAATCATGAGTATTTCAATTGCATTTCATACTATTATTAGTTCATGTATTCCCATCTTTATTTAAATTTCCTCACAGGATAAAATTTCTTATGAAAAACCATTTATATATATATATATATATGATTGTACAGCCTGCTAATAAATTAGTTGAAAAGAGTCCTTTCTCTGAATATTGTGTTCTTAATGTTACAATGGAAATTATTACATTATTTAAAGAATGTCTCATTCATAAACACAGTTCTGTTATCTTTTATGACATTCTGTGATTAACTGATGTTCGGTGGCTGAAGGCAGTCGACAGGATGCCCTAGGCATACGTCTCCAACTTCTAGCACTCATCATATTCTGAAGCTTTGAAAGAATTGGTGTCCTCATCGAGATTCAAATCCATGTCAACACTTATATCTTCCAGAGACGCTGATAAAATAGTGTTCTGACTCAGTTTTCCAGGTATTTAACTACACAGGTATTATAAATTAATGACCTTAAGTGTCATAAAAGCCTTACGAATGAAACTATGTATAATATAAACTGTTAGCTTAGCAGATATGTGGAGAGAAACAGATTGATTACTGAATCCTTGTTCATCGAGTCTACATCCAACACATGCAATAGGAATGACTCATCACTCATACCGGAAATATGGAAAATGCTACTGCCAATCAAGTCAAGCGATGAAAAATAATGGAATTATATGAACGAAATTAGAAAGTTGTGTCAGTAGCTTGATATGATTATGAGTGGCAATAAATTGTGCTCGAAACGTCATCAGTAAACATTAGATTTTACCATAATGGAATTATGCTCTACCACAGTGCACAAGTTTTATTCTTATATCAATGAAACATGTGAAGAGTTATAACAGCTATATTAAGAAACTACCAGATTATCCAATTTAGAGAAGTTAGTTAATGCAGTTAGTTGTCAGTGAAGGTTTTCTTGGGGATAAATATCACTCTCATCAATAAAATTTATTGTCACATATATAGAAAGCAGGCTGAGTAGTGTTCGGAGTAAAATTTTTTTGTGATACATGATTAGTTAACGTCGATTTATGAATTGAACAGAGTAAAATAACTTTATAAATTACCTTATGTACTTAAACACCATACAGGGTTCGATTCCGATAACGTTTTTATTGAAACAGTGCTTCTAACAATAAAAGTCATAGTTAGACTTGTTGAAACTGAAACCGAACTCTGAACAAGTGTACAATTTGTGGGAGAAAGAATAATTATGTTCAGAAAAATGAGGATATAATGCATATAGGGGATCATGCACAGTGGATGCATCTTCAACACTGAGAAGGATTTCGAGTAGTACTGTCAACAGTCTCCATCAATTGAGTCTTAGTATCTCGAATACCTAAAACGTGTATCTTCCTCTCCTTTGCTTACTGAAGCTGGAGTTCCTCAGGGTGCTGTTCTCTCTCCGTTTCTCTTTTCCTTCTTCTTACATGACTTACCTCTTTCAGGCGAAATCAACTTCGTCAAATATGCAGATGACCTGACTGTTTCGCTTCTTGTTAAGTCTCAGTCAGACTGTTTCAAATTGAAAAGCTTCCTGTCGGACATCAGTCAGTGGTCTAAACTAAATGGCTTCATGCTGAATCCCTCAAAATGCCAGACTATTGACTTCTCCTTTAGGCATAAACGAGATCTACAGACACTAGTAAGCACTCATGAAGACTGTAGCATTGAGAGGACTAAAATTGAAACTAAGTCTAATGCAAAATACATCGGTCTAGTTCTATCTTCGATTTTACTTGGACATCTCATATCCTAACGATTTCTAAGAAAGTGTTCCGTCTAACCTACTACATTAAGAAACTTAGACTATCTGGAATCACCCAACCTCTATTTTCACAATTTGTCAACTCTCGTATCTTACCTATTCTACTTTACTGCTCCCCGTTAGTCTTTCCTGGGCTACTGAAAAAGGACTATACCATCCTGAGAAGGATGTTGAAGGTAGTTAGTAGGACTAGTGGTGTAAAACTCAGTCAGCTCGTCACTACATTAGTAGATAAGCATCTGAATACATGCGAAAAATGGTCTAAAACCATACTCTCCGACCCCCAACACCCCCTCTATTCCCAACTCTCCCCTTGTATCTCATCAGGTAGAACCAGAAATCAGTACAAAATAATACATGCCCGTACAACCAAGTACAGGAACTCAACGATACCTTATGTGGCCCATGTTCTAAGTGACAGAGACAATGTTAAGCGCGAAATCTATGACTTGCTTTGTTCTTAATAACATAATTTTAGGCTCTTTTATTTCTCTCTTATTTGTATTCTATGGTGAGCAACCTTCCTAAACATACTTGGCTACCTAAAATTATTATCACTGTCTTACCTTTTTATTCTTTATTCTATTCCTTCTTTTGTGTATCTACTGGTTCCGACTATATTATCACTATGAGTATTACAAAATTGTCCTGTCATTAACCATCATGTAATATTAGTTTTGTGATTATTTTTTTGTTCGGCAATATTAACTGATAATCACCATCTTAAAATGTTGTACTATGCAGGATTATTCAAACTATCACTACAAACACCGCATTAGACCTGACAATAAAAAGCCCTGAAATGTTTATTTTATGATTGTTTAGTGTTGTTCAATCAAATTAACTGATCATCTTGGCGATAAACATTCTTAAATATCATTTTCATAACTTCTTGTATGGCTATAGCTTTACTGTTCACCACGCATAAACATATCATAACTTCCACTACCCAGTAGTGAGATATTATTTATTATGTTGTTTATTTTCCTTTCTACTTCTTGGTATTTTTTCGCATTTATTTTTGGTATTTTGTGTTTTTTGTTTTTGTTGTTGTTTTTATATATATTTTTTGAAATACTCCTTTTAAATGTTTAATAAAATTAGATGCAATATTGTGGATAAGTGCTGACAGTTTTTGCAATTAATAGTGTTCTCTGAGCTGGTTGGTTTAATTGCGGTTGGTCACCAGGAGACGCAATTGTATCATCATTCATGGAGATTTTTAAATCATTTAACTTTATGCTAAATACTACGCTGAAGATGCCGTCCAGAAAGACGACGAAAGCTCCGCAATTAAACCAACCAGCTCAGAGAACACTACTAATTGAAAATCATCCACCTGAGTTACAAATCTTTTCTATTATTTCAAAGTGCTGAAAGTTCCACACTGTACCACTAGTACTGTTTCTGGAATAGAGCAAAAAAGTCTACACCTTACTACATGGCTCAAACTAACAGTCTGTGACTTCATGGATTAATGTCATCCTCTGTTTCCACCAGGTCTAACTCTTTGGCCAGAGAATCCTGTCATCTGATACTCCTTTACGAGGAATGCAACAGCTTAGCATGCCTGGTGTGTCCTATCCATTTTAATGGATGCAGTTTTACAACCCCATGAATTGATTTTCTTTGCTCACTTAATACTCTAAACCTAAAAATGTAAATGTATCATACAAAGTATGTAGAACAATTCATGACTCTTCCGTTTTATTGAAATAAATCAATTATCGCGGGCTTTTTAAAATGTCTGGATAATGTAAGTGGCGATTGATCTTTTGCATTTTAAATACAAAAAGATATTTCAATTGAAGGAGAAAAGGTCTAACAAATAGAAAGCTTCATTTCACCTTTGTCACTAATGAAATTATGTAATCCTTACCACCTATTAGATGCTTACTTTAATGCCATTCTGAATGTGGAAGTCTGACGGCTGTAATTTTTTTTATTTTTGTTACTTTTAAATTCAGCTCATTGGAAAGAAATCCACTTGTGGAAAGTAGGAATTTCTGTCAAAAGTATCAACATCTTGGAAAATATTCATAGTCATGTCTTCCATAGAATACAGTGATTTTTACAGTTCATGTAATTATACCTAACTTAGACGTGTCTGCCGTGTTGTAATGGTTTCAAGGCGGAGTGCATTGAAGATGAAGACAATAGTGTCTCCCTTAAAATATAAATTAATTATGCTGTATAATTTTATACAACCAACAAACTCTGATAAATTCATGGCTGATTGTATAAGCCATTTGGATAACCTATTTCAGACAAAGAATTGTTAGTCACCTAAAAATAGGACAGCAGATTTGATATATTTGCACAATATGTCTTTTATAAAAGTGAATGTTTTTTTTTCAAAATGTTCATCGCATGATTGTTTGATAATTGCAGATATACCTTTCACACGTTCACGTGATTTCAGCTTCTTACAGCTCCACACAAATGATTATCTCCTGTATTAGAAAACATATGCTTCTTCAAGCCACTCAGAGTCACTAAAAGTATACACACTGTTAGAAGAGAAATGATTATGAAACTAAAAACACTGGCTCCATCTCTTTAACCATAACTCACATGTTTATATATTTCAATAACTATACTTTAACGATCAATATATTAAAAATATTCATCGTAAGAGAATGAATGACATGTTACCCGATATAGCACACAGTGATATAGGGTCAATAACTGGATGACGTTTCGAGCACAATTTATTGCTTCTAATTGATAAGAAATAGAATATTTGTTGGCGAATATTTGTTGCTTAGGTGAACGCTAATCTTGGGAAGAAAGAGGAAGTGATTTCGTAATTAAATCATCTAATTCATCCAGTTCTATTGGGAAGTCGTGACCATTAGGGTCCATTTGTTCGGAAGTGAGGTTGGAGTTCTCGCCGATGACATTGGTTGGTGGTAATACTAAAATCACGAAATGGTAGAAGTTAGAATCTATGGGCCGGCCATTGAATCGGTTCCCAGTGACTGAATGGTCTACGAGCTCGCCTTGTAATTGGGAGGTCCTGGGTTTTAACCCCTATGGTGGGTGCGTACTGATGAAGACTCCCAAACCAGGAAGAAACAGCTGTCCAGTACTCTGAGGTTTTCCAATGGTTCGTTAAATGATGTCAGTTCATGATGAAATCCTGGAACCAATCAATCAAATCCCTACAAACCGATACTTGAATGTCAGAGAATATAAAAAAAAGAAACATAGAACAATGATTAAATGATATAGAGAAAGCATATTAAAATATAGCACTAGACAAATCAGATATGCGATAGATTTTAGGCTATTAGATAGCTTAAAATTAAAAGACAGTGTTTGTTTGTTAGTGACCACGTTGACACATTCATTAAACGTCTGATGTTCATCAGTCGATAAGTTATATAGAGCAGATCTTTGTGAAATATTCCTTTCTAACTCAGGGATACATGAACTGATAGAGTCAATGTGATTGAATGTGTGTCTCTTGAGAGATTTTGCGTTAGGATATATGTGATTGCGTCGGAGCGCTTTCCAATACCATTTTGGATACTTACCAACAAACAAACACTGTCTTTTAAATCAGATATAATAAATGTCCCTTTTTCTATTCTTTTTATCCATAAAAATGATCCGTCAGTTCTTTCATCTACTTTCTGATTACAATAAACTATAGCAACCCAGTCGAACGACCGTCATAGTGACCTTGATCAACCAATCAGATGAGTCTCTAGTAGAAACACGGAAATATGCATGTAGTTCACGAATTGCCTTGCAAATTCCATCCAGAGCTCGTATTTCTGTACTGTTTAGATAATAGACTCAAAGGAAGGAATAAAACATGCAGGTGTGTAGAAGTAATGTCTTCATAGAGGTATGCAGCCACTGTTGATGGATATATGTACACACGTCCAAACTATTATTGCAGAATATCTGTCCAAGAAGGTATGTTGTTTTTTAAGCTCATGGATGTTGTAGCTGCTTGTCACGTCAAAAAAGAGAATGTTATATCAGTTATCAGCAGTAAGCGCCAAGTGCCAAGGTTCAAATCCAGGATCTTCAGGTTACAAAGCAAGCTTATAGACTTACGACAACACAATAAGAAGACATAGTTTATCTGAAACGTGTAATGTATTGGCGCAACACATTTCGAATATTTTGATCACATACGTACTTGTCATACACCGTTTCTGTAGAAGGCAAGATGGTATGAATAATAAAAGTCAGATTGTGTACAGGTAAAGGGCACAAATAAAATGGGTAGGGAGACGCAAAGTTGTTGGTAAGAAAGAGAAAAAGAGAAAAAACAATGCAACGAAGGGGTTGAAAATATTATGGAGTAAATTGGTCCTTGGTTCTAAATTGTATTACCACGGCATGTTTAAGGTAAGCTCGTAGACCACTCAGCCAACTAGGACCCGATCCAGTGGCCTGCTGATGAATTCTAACTTCTACCAATTCATGATTTTAGCACAACCACCAACCTGCCAGTGACATTACAAACCATCTCTTGAAAATAAATTTGTGTCATTTAAAGCTGTTGAGGGGTCAAACATGAAAGGAAAGCAGAGCGATAATATAGATACACCAATGGACAACATAGAGCTTTTAGGGGAGAATAATTCAATGAAGATTACTGAAGATATTCAACATGTTGAAGTTGATCAAGTTTAACTTTATTTGTTCAATATCGAATGAAGTCACGTTAAGAAATCACAATGCATTGTTTAATGGATGTTGGCTAACAGGTGGAATGCATGACGCAAGCTTCATCATGTTCGAGATTTGTTATCTAGATTCGCCTGCATCTTCATTGAGTGGTGGTTTTCCCAGTGAAATTCGGAATAATAACTTAAGGGAATAATCACGATGTATGTATGCATTTGCGTGAAGTCGAAATCAGGACGCTATGAATTACAAATATCGAACGGATATTACGTCTATTGTTACACAGGCTTTTTCAATGAAACTTAATTTCCAATACTTTGATGAGTTGAAATGAGTTGAAGTACAATCATAGCATTATCAATTGCTGGTGAGTGTATTACTTACCTTTCAAGTTGATACTCTGTGCCGCTTTGCTAATAAAGTGAGTCGTATAGTCTTGAATTTCCCATCCTCATAGGTAATAAGATCATAAGAAGTAATAAAATTAATCCCACCCAAAGTGTCTTTATGTAACGTTTAATGTCCATCCCCTTCTCACTATTAATTAGCATCAGTTACTTACGGTAGTTTTCAAAACATCCTACCAACTGATACATTTAAGATCGAACTACTCTGTGCTACAGGTTTGTGTCCCTTAACTGATTGATCACATTTCACACAAGATTGACAAGTTCTAACTGATATACTTAGATCTAGACAGATAAATTTGACTGCCATCCGACGGCCAGTTTGCATAACATGCTTTGCCAGGGAATCAGTTAAATGACTGTCTGAGGTCAACAACCTGACTCAATAATCCTTGTTGACTAGTGTGACAGGATGTTATCTCTTCTTATGATAAAAAAACTTTTATGCGTTAATTCATTTGTTCTTATAAATCAACATAATTCACTCTGATCAGTTAGTCTTTTTACAACTGTAGTGAAGAATGTTTTGCTACAATGAAGTTTTTCTATACAACATTTTAGCTAAAATGGCTTCTTGTTTGTCTACATTGCTGCATAGAAAAAAATTGATTCAAATATTTATGCATAAAAGTATTTTTGAATCACGCATAAATCAAATATTTTATTGAAACACATTGAACCGACAATAAAAGATGTACGTGTACATATATGCGTGTGTGTGAGTGTGTTGTAATTTGTTTTAGACGAAACTGATCAATATTCAATGGTTTTCAGCAGAACTTTTAAATATGGAAATAATCTGAACATTAGAGTTAAATGAATATATATTTTTTGTTTTAATTATTTGAAATAACTGGATGGAGTCATGGTCTGATGAATAAAAAAGTACATCCTTATTAGTATGCATTATACAAATAATAATGAAAATTTGAACTAAATAAATAATTTCGTTACAAATGCTAATTTAGTTTAGCAGGTTTAGAAGTGGACTGATTCACAAGTGGTCTGTGAATATCATTCTTTATTAGATAGCTGGAGGCAATCAACAGGAAACCTAGGTTTCGTGCTTCTTGGCACTGTAACGGATACTTTGAATGGACACTAGGCTCCAGTTAGAAAGTTAGATGACGTAATGTAATTGACTAAAATGTTTCAACTTAGGTTAGGGTAGCAACAGAGGAAATTACAGGTAGAGACTAAGTAGAAGTGGGGAAGATAATAATACCATTTAAAATGGAACTGAAATTGAGCAATTAAGTTGGACGACGTGACATAAATAACTAGAAACTGAGCGTTGGTCAAGTCAGTAACAGTGGTAGTGAGGTGTAGAAATTAAATCGGGTGGGGGTAGAGAACAAGAAAGTTGAAAATGCAAAATATTACAATTAAGAAGACAGAATAATACCAATGAAGAGACAGAAGAAAAAAAAAAGGGAAAAAAATATTGGGTAGAATTTACTTTTCAGGTGATAAGATAGATTAAGTCCATTGTAAGTGTAGTGATTGGACGAATTTCTTCTGTATGCAGAGTTCAGGCTTAGCAAGTGAATCGCTATTGCTTCTGCAGTTTGAAGAAGTCTGATTCGTACACCTTAAGGAAGACTACTTCTTACTCTGTAGACTCTTTTGAAGTTTGTTTGGGGTGTAGCCTCGTGTCCGGATTCTATCAGATGTTCTAAGATGGAGCTGCGGGACATAATTTTTCTCCTTTGTAAAACCATGCTGCTAGATGTTCGGTGATACGTTTGGAAAGTGAATGCTGGGTACGGCCGACATACCTGGCTCCACACGAGCAGGTGAATTGATAAATACACATTGATGAGGCCAACAGTGGTAGCTTATCCTTCACATTCACATGAATCATAGGTTTTGCGGAGAAAGTTAATCGTAGTTCAGCTGCGAAGGTTTTCTTGAGTGAACACGACAATCGATTTTTTAGTGTTTCCGCAGATATATCTTCATTGAACTGAAGGTTCATGTAGAGTAGTTTTTTCGGGACGCTAAGCATGGGCAGCTTTTGTGGTCTAGGATTCATAGATTTTGCAATAAATCTTTCTGGGTAACAAATCTCGACGCGGATTCTCTTGAGATTGTCCACTTCATCTTCTATGGTGTCCGGGGTACAAATTCTGCGAACTCTGTAGCTGAGTGAACGCATCATGTTTCGTTTGGTGTATAGGGGTACCCAACTGTAAAAGTTAGTAAGCTGTCCGTTCCATGTAGACTTTCGGTAGATAGGTCTTTTCAGTGTTCCATCCTGTTCTCGTCTTGTTAGTTGGACGTCAAGAAAGGATATTTTGGAGTTGGACTCTTTCTCCAGCGTGAACTGAATTGCGGGGTGGCAGTTGTTAAACGACTTCAGGGTTTCGTCTAGATTCTCTTCATTGTTGACGATAATGAAAGTGTCGTCGACGTATCTGCCATATTTAGGAGTCCATTTGATGGGAACTGAGGCTGAACTTTTTATACAGATGGCGAGCATCCTACTATTAAACCAACAAGTATAACTAGGTTTTCATTCTAGAAATACGAATTACTGATCATCATAATTATATGGGCATCGGCAGCACAGCGGTAGAATGCTTGCCAACCACACTTTATGTGGTTCAGGGTTCGATCGCCGGCCGACTCACTCCTATACCTCGCTAAGCCCGTAATGAGACTGGTAAAGAGGGAAGATTGGGCATGAAAAGACTAGCAACCCCATACCGTAAAAATTAACACCACTGCTACGGAAACTCCAAAGCTGTAGCTTAAACCGCTTTGTTCCACTGGTAAAGTAAAGGAATAAAAACAAAAGTTATATAGTCTGTTTACAATTTACTGACCTGAGAACAGTATAAGCAGTAGCTAACCGGTGTCAATGATATTTAAAATATTCCGAAGAATATAGCGAAAAAATGAATACAAAAATGGTTGAAAAGATGCCATTAATAGTTCATATCGGATACAAAGGAGATCACATTTTAGAAAACTTCACTTTAACGTTAAGTGCTCCTTTTGTTCTACTCTGTCTCCTCTGTAACATATCCCGAATAAAAAATGGGAAAATATGTATTCAACCTTAACTTACACAGCAGTGATGGATTTACAGGCCTTCGCAGAGGAGTAACATAAGAGTGGTGGAAAAATGCACTTTCACTTTATTTCACAATTGCATTTTGACAAGTCGGGTGTCAGACAATTTTCAGTCATTCGCAAGTCTAAATAATCATCATAGAGAAGTTTAAGTGGCCTTCAAAGTAGTCAATCAATAAAGACCTTAAGACAAGCAATAAAGGTTAATAAAGCAGGATTTAATGAATTCATCAAATTTCGGTAGAACTCGTCAGCTGAATACTCTACATACACGGATATATATACTTTTGAAATCACATTGGGAGATATAAGACTGATAAGTAAACAAAATACATTGAATTAATCATGCAGAAAGACACGTGCGAATTGTAGTTGTTTACTTATCAGTCTTATATCTCCCAATGTAATTTCAAAAGTATATATATCCGTGTATGTAGAGTATTCAGCTGACGAGTTCTACCGAAATTTGATGAATTCATTAAATCCTGCTTTATTAACCTTTATTGCTTGTTTTAAATTCGTATCGGGAAATAAATGTTTTCAAAGACCTTAAGCTTTGATTTGTTTTTCCTCCTAGTATCTACTAAACGTCTAAAATCGCATCTCTTCGTCCTAAATTCAACATAGTCACATTGTAACAACAGAAGACAAGGGCCAGGAAACAGATCATTTATTAAGGAAATCAACACATATTTATAGATTTTCATGTACATTATTATAGATTATTGTTAGCAGAAAAACACAGTCTTCTGATTGGTTGGTTCTCACTAAAAGTTAATCTTTCACCACTTTTTGGCTGTTTCTTGAATGTCAGATCATCTATATGTTAACTGTACCCGCCTACGCAATGTCTTCTGTGGTTGGTTGTTGGTTGAATCAGTCTTTGTTCTTATTTTCTCACGGCCAATATTGTGGACGTAAACAGTGACGTAAATTACTGCCTACCAATTTGGCTAGCAGCCAGCTCTCACCAAAACATCACTTCTGCACACGCTTTCTCAACATCCTAGTCAGTCAAAGCCCCTTTTAACTCTTTAATGAAGTCAGTTTGATTTGTGATGCTTCATTATGTTCAGTTTTGTTGCGTTGTTGCGAAAAATGTCTTCGTCAACTTAAACATTTTTGGGGGAATAAAAGTGTTTGATCCCTCTGGTCAAAGCAGAATTGTGTATATCTATTGATATGATTTTGTATAAGTAATTCTGAATCCTATTTGTATATTTTATCGTGAGATGAAAAGCATGTGTCAGTGGAAAGATGTCGTCTTATGACTCTTGCTTCGCTGGCTTTGGGCATATTTTGTAAATGTATTCACAGTTGCCACCGAACTGTTACCATATCGAATTACGCCATTTTATCCCATATTAAATTTTTCTGTTTTATATAAGTTGCATTTAAAGAATTTCATGGGATGGGATGAATATGTTTATTTTCTGAAAATTTGAAATCGCTTTCACGAAAGAAGTTTTGTGGAATAAATGATCACTGGAAGAAAAAGTGAATGAAACAAGTTATTTTTAACAGTAGGAATTCACCAGCTTCTGTGCCACAAAATGAGGTATATTTCGTTGAACTACTTATAAGTAGTTTAAATTAATCCCAGCGTGTTAAGAAAATCAAAACAAGATTTTTCTGAACGTTTCGCCGTATTAGCCACAGCTTCCACAGCAGATTTATTCGGATTATAATTAATCATCATTTTTGATGATTAATTATAATCCGTATATATATTAATTTAAATAATTTATAATGAATCAATCTGACTCGGCGCTTAAATTATTCCAGGAAATTCGTAACACTTACGGTCTGGAAACCTATAATACTTATAAGTAGCTTAGAAATATAAGGTATTTTAATTATGTGTTTATTGGGGAAATGCTGCATAAATTACTGCTTTCACTAAAAGTTTACTAACAGCATGGTTTTTGAGTTCATGCGCGAGTATTCTTAGCATTTTAAAACCAGTCTCCTAATTAATTAATTGTTTTCATTTTATTTAACTCTCTGGACTTCCCACTAACAAAGAAGGTTGATGGGACTCTAAAGAAATCAATATATTGAAAGCCTACCTGGAACTGCCAGCTGACAAACTTCTACGGTTGGGCACCTATTGTAGTCGTAAGCGGAACCTGAAAATATCTCTTGCGACTAGAATCCGTAGAATATGCAGCCCCAAATCAGTAGAAGAAGGGATCACTCTTTTGAGGAAGACACTAAGTGAGAATGGGTATCCATCACACTTTATAGATAAAAACACAAAGCGGAAAATCAACAAAGAACCATCCATCTCTATGCTGAAGAAGATGCTAAGCATGAATGTGTCATTCAAAGGTGACCTTATGACCAATATCCTAAAGAAAAGAATATCTAGTGCCCTGAAAAGAGCATTCTTGGCTGCAGCATTACGATTGGTATTCTCAAGTTGCCCATTGTTCTTCAACAACTTCAAAGATAAACTACAGCATTTGACCACTTCTATGTGTATCTACCAACTTACTTGCTCACGTGGAGCGAGATATATAGGTTATTCGATGCGTGTTTTATCTAAAAGAGTCAAAGGACATTATCCCGCTTGGCTAAGAAAAGGTAACAGTGGATCAATAAGGAGTGCTATAAATGAACATATATTTAACACTGGTCACTCAATGGGTAAGGGGAATTTATTCAAAGTCATCTACAAAGTCAAAAGAAGCCTCCAGAAAACTGCAGGCTTCGGCATACCTTGCATTACCAAGGCCTTAGAGATCCGGATACAAAAACGTGATTTATGTACACAGAATAAACTTCCCTAACCCCTCCTTCTAACTTCGGTATAACCCCAGGTTCTACTACGTTGCTGATAGTGATTTTTGAAAATTTCTGTATGATTTTCTAGTAACATCTTTTTCTTAACTAACCCAACATTTACTTTATATAATCATTAGGTAATTTATTTTGGACAATTGTCTCCATGCTATTTCAATAACATTCTATTTTCCTGGTTGTCTTTCATATTACGCAACCCTTGTCAGAACTTCCTGATCTTCACTCCCCTCCCTAGTCACAGTCTAATTATTCATCACATTTCTGAAACATTTTGATGACGTATACAATAACACTAATTTTTATTTTTCAAGTGCTGGTTTTGTATGGATTTGTTTGATTGGATTGAAGGATTTCATCATGAGATGATATCGGTTAGAGAACCATCGGAAAACCGACACTGGAGTATTGGACAGCTGTTTCATCAGCCTAGTTTGGGACACTTCAGCAGTACGTGCCCACCGTCCGGGTTCGAACCCAGGACCTCCCTGTGACAAGGCTAGTTCGTAGACCATTCAGCCACGGGGACCCCATTCAATGGCCAGTGCATGAATTCCAACTCCTGCCAATTCACTAATAAGGCGCCTTGCTTAAATCATTGGGATACCGAAATTACTTTCCTCCAAAATGCTTAATTTCATCTGGATTTATCATTGTTTTAATCGTCCAGTTATATCAAATGACCTATATATAAACTTGCGTGATGATATAACTTTCTCCCAAGTAAACGCTGTACAATTCTTCAATGAAATGAAGATATACTTCAGAATATTAATTTACATATGAATTTTGTGTGAAAAAAAAGTACTTTGGAGCTGAATACGCTGAAAATTTTTGTACCGTATATCAAATAAAGCTTTACCAATATTATTATTATTACATAGCGCGACCACTAGCCAATATCTTCGGCAAGCATTTGTCCTCATGCCCACCCTGTAGTACCCTACTGGTCACCATTTCCCACTAGAACCGCAAGTAACTGCATGAATAGGATCAGCCTCTAGAGAACCCTAATGGGTGTGTACTGATGAAGAGTCCCAAACTAGGACAAAACGGCTGTTCAGTACTCCCAGGTTTTCCATTGATTTTCTAACTGATGTCAGCTGATGATTAAATCCTCCAATCCAGTTTTTATTTTTGTTTGACAATCCTAATGTACACACACACACACACACACACAGACACAATAATTATGTATAAATGCGTTTGTACAGCCTAGTGAATGAACTCCCCGAAAAGAGACTCTTCTCTGAACTTTTTGTTCTTATATTCATGTCTAGATGGGTATTTTCCGTGAATTTATTTTCAGTTTCCACAGTTAACATGAAGTTTATTATGATGATAATAATAGCCGAAATATGAAGTCAGTATAACTTAAATGAATAGGAAATAGTAACTAGACTGATTAAAGTTTGCGGATAATAGTAAAAATTAAAAATGTCTGTCAGATGTGATGATTATCTGATTGCAGGTTGGATGAAAGGAGGAAAATAATCGCGAAAAAAACACCATTAATAGTATCAAAAATTACAGATAGAAATTGTTTATTTGGCAGGAGTATAGGATTTTATCATGGTAAAATTAAGCAAAATATTTACATTCTTGCCGAATATCATTACCCCACCTACATGTTTTGCAAGACTTTTAGAGTTTAAACGATTAATATAACTGTCATATAAATTTAGAAGGTTTGGTAAGATCAACTATTTTTCTTTTACTTTTCATACCAAATCAAAAGGATTTAAGACAACTGGCTCACCAAAGTTTAAAATTCTGAAGGAATACCAACCCGCGTCAGTCAGCATTCTTGAGTCTGTCAGTAAACTTTCCATAGGCGGCCTACTGAATGAAGTCTTGTGTTTTTTCGTCTTTTAGTTACTATTGATTCGACGCATATCAAAAAGTGAAGCAGTCACAAATCAGTAAACTGCTCGAATGTCGGAGAATGAGCTTTGGTTGTCGGTCATTCTTCAGCTGGTATTAATCTAAACTGAAGATTACTTTAGGAAATATTCTACCTTAAGGTTAATTTCACTTCACATAATTAATGAAAAGTAATTCAGTCTGAATATATACTTTATTCTGTTTAGTGAATTCCTAGTAATCTGTATCTTTTATTATTTTTATTACTGTTAGGATAGACAAGCTTCTCTGTTACCCGTGAAGTCATGATTTATGCATGCAGTGATATCATAACCTGATTGGGCAGTTTTTGATTCGTTTATTTGAGGCTTAACTTTCTGAAGGACATCATACAATCAGTCAGATTTGTTTATTTATGTGTAGCTTAAAGTCCTGACGTTTTGTAAATATGACATAACATGTATTTTGTCTTATAGACGTTGTTGTAGTTGTTGCTGTAGCTCGTCGTCGTTCTTCCCACTCTGATTTTTATTGCTACCTTATCGTGGGGGGATATTTAAAAGTGATCATTTGGTTTTAGTATTGTGTCTGGAGTCGCATTCTAGTCAAGGTAAACGAACCGGAAACCCAGTATCACACCATCATAACATATTTTGATGGTGGGGTCATAACAAGTACGAATGGAAAATAACTGAAGAATTATATTATAGGATCTGTAGGGATTATGATTAATTTGAATATTGATTTCATCACGAAAGAACATCAGCCAGAGATCATTGAGATCCACACTGAAATTAATACGAGTACCTAAAGAAAACTTATAATCTAAATATTAGTCGCCACCTCATCATGGCTGCTGGATAGATGTCCTAAAGCTGTACTCAGGAGTCGTGACTAGTGAGGTGGATGCTCGTCGAAGGCACTGGTGAGGATGGTTATATATCACTCGATGACGAAGTTAGAATTCACAGGTCAATGAATTTCGGTCCAAGTTGCTGAATCGTCACCGAGCTTGGTCTCATGATATGAAGATCCTGGGTTCGATCCCTAGTGGGGTGTTGGGCATGTATGGATGAAGACTCTCAAAATAGGAAGAAGCAACTGTCTTGTAACCTCGCCTAGTTTACCAACTCGCTAGTTTCCTAGCCGGTTCGAAGCCCATGAAAAGAGGGAGGGTAGGGAGTGTGGCTAACGACCCTACACCACAGACCCCACAGAAACTCAAGCGAAAAGGAAAAATATTAAAAATACGAAAAAATATAAAAGGAAACAAACTTATTATTCACTGGAATTTGACAGATGAAATGAAGCCAGCTAATGAGAGCACTCGGGAAGCCAGTCACCCAATATTCCTCCTCTCGAGGAAAACGAAAATAAGCTTTGGGACGCAGAATTTTAGTACAGTGAGGGAGGCTGGGATAGCTGACCAGGTTGCCAGAGAAATGAGAAGACACGGCATAGAAGTGTTAGGCATCTGTGAGAGCAGTTGGAATGGATGTGGACCATAAAAATTATCAAATGGTGAGTCAGTAATCTATTCAAACTGCAACTCTACGCATCATCATCGAATAAAGCATAGAGTGGCAGTCACACCTCCCTCTACCTCAACTTTATCGACTTTGGAAAGGCCTTCACCAGACATCATTTATCGAGAAGTCATTTGGAAACTAGTTTAACCCTGTGGCATGCAGTGGCCCAAGTCTTTATCAACCTCATTCAACAACTAGCTATATGGCAATGGCACGTGTCAGATGATCCACAAGAGGAAACTCAGCGAAGTATTTGAAGTGATTAAGGGAGTAAGAAAAGGCTGCCCACCGCTATCAGCGATGATATTCTTAATTGTGGTGGACTGGATTATGCGTCGAACTGTGCGTGGGATTGAGAAGACAGTAATCTGCGGATTTCGCAGATGATTTATGTCTGATGTCACACAAACTCGAATACTGTGCGTCGGTGGCACAGTGGTTAGGACTCTCGCTGACCATGCACATGGTCCGGGGTTCGAGCCCACGCCGGCGCACAACTGATATCTATGGTCGGCCTGCAAAATTTGGGCTACCGATATCCATGCTGAAAATTGCATACTTGTACCAAAAATACGGTGTGGAATCAAGCTGTAAATAAAAAAAAAACTGGCAGAATAGGCAGGCAGAGAGGGCGGGACTGCAGGTGCTGGGAACAAATCAACTAAGACCTGATTGCTCAAAAGGTATGTCGGAGGAAATGAAGATGGATCAGATACATGCCGAGGAGGTCGTTGAATAATATGATGTGTCAGTCCACGTCTAGAGTGGGATCAGAATGGGGAACGACGAATTGGGTGTGTGGATCGGAGAGTGAGATAGTGGAGATCGTATGAGGAGGCGATGAGAGCTTATGGGCAATCGTGGGGCCAGCTAAGGAGTACTGAAGTGGATAGGACAAAGTGGAGATGTGTTGTTGAAGCCCTCTATTCCACTCACAACCCAAGGGTAAAATAAAACAAATAATAACTGTCCTGTGTTCTCTGATTTTTAATCTCTAACTGATGTTGGTTCTTGACGAAGTTTACAGTGAAACTAAAAATCAATTACAGTCTAGTCGTTGACAAACAATATATTCGGTACGAGTTCGTACAGATGTACGCTTGTAACAACAGAAGACAAGGGCCAGGAAAAAGATCATTTATTAAGGAAATCAACACATATTTATAGATTTTCATGTACATTATTATAGATTATTGTTAGCAGAAAAACACAGTCTTCTGATTGGTTGTTTCTCACTAAAAGTTAATCTTTCACCACTTTTTGGCTGTTTCTTGAATGTCAGATCATCTATATGCTAACTGTACCCGCCTACGCAAAGTCTTCTGTGGTTGGTTGTTGGTTGAATCAGTCTTTGTTCTTATTTTCTCACGGCCAATATTGTGGACGTAAACAGTGACGTAAATTACTGTCTACCAATTTTGGCTAGCAGCCAGCTGTCACCACACGCTTAATCCCAGAATGATACATGGGCCTACAAATTATGTATCTAGTGGTTGATACGTTTCGGCTTCAACCACCAGATTATAAAACCTCGTATTTCAGTTCCATAAGACTCTGTTCACCTTAATTTATGTGTCTGTTATGCGGAATGCTTGTTGAACAAAACGTTTTGCTTTACTTACTGATGATTTTAAAAGTTGTACTTGTTTCAACTTTCATTGATTATTTTTATTTACTACAGTAGGTTAGCACAGATCGGTTTGAGCATAATCAGTTAGCTCGAATATCAAACTGATGTGTCAAAGCAGATTTAGATGATAGCAGAAATACGGTGGCATATTGCAGAAATGATGGTCTAGTTTTAGTTTTATTATCATTATTATTTTATTCATTTATGTTTCAAATGGAACATAGGGCTTCAAGGTTCAGCTTTGAAGTTTCGTTTGCTGTGGTCTCACTTTTTTCTGGTTGGGATTGCCATTTCCACGTCCAACGTACCCTCTACACCGGCCTTACTACCGGTTTAGAGAGGTATAGAAACCAATCGGCTAGGAATCCAACCCCATACTAAAGACGAGTGTTCTACCACTGAACCACCGACGCAGTGGAAAGTAATTTATGATAATCTAAGTATTTCTTTTACACTGAATTTCACATAACTCAGGTTTATATCGTGAAAAATGATAGAATACAAATTCTCATTGATTAGATGAGGCGAGAAATTATCCAATAAAAATTATCTTGTTTACAATGACACAAAATAGTTAACTTCAGTAGTCAGTGACTCAGTATGTTTATTTCAATTTCAGCCGCTTTGTATCGAAAGGTTATTAGACCAAGGCAGGAAAACGGTTCACTAAGATGTCAAATGTTGTCCCCAGTCATGTTAGGGAAGAGCAAATCGCTTTGCTAGGATGTTTAAAATGTTATAGATTAGTGATTAGGGAGTGTTACTGAAACATCCTGAATTGATTTGTGGTGAAAACTGCCGTATTATCTTCAGCAGTATTTGGAATATATGTTCATATAACTTTTGCATCTTAGGGCGACGCCAACAGGATAATCACGCCAATGATGATGAACACACCAATAGCGTCAAAAAGGCAAACTCGAAAGAAAAAGTGAAGTCATGCCGAGTATTCCAAACTATTACTGTCCAGGTGAAACTGATACATACGACTGAAGTGGATCAACTATAGGTCAGTTTAAATAAGCCGGAAATAAATGACTAAACAATAAACTTACGCTTTTAATCTGCCTGGTTAAAATCTGTACCACTTGTTGTCATACTATACATCACATCTTACTTCCGGACTTTTTGTTCTTCCTACTATATTTGTGGTGGATGACTCTTCAGTGTATGATCTTTTCTATCTTAAAGTCGAGGCTGTTTAATGAGCTGTAATCGTCCTTACACATGATACTGTAGTTTATCTTCTCTCGCCTTAGTATTAAAGTAACCACTGGAATTTAACCCATTCTGTGTATTCTTAATATAAATAACCATGTTTAAATTAATCTATATTTATTGTATCACTATTCATATTATTATTCTCTTGGATTAGAAGTGAAACACAGGGTTTCAGCACCAAATCTCAATTTCATCCTGATCTCTGTAGTCCTTTTTAGTTGTCTCCACAATGGCCCATAGCCTTTCATCTCCTCCTCACATTATCTGATCCATTTCACCCACAGATCAACATTCAACTTGTCATTTCCCAGTTGAGTTCCACTCAAGGACCTGGCGTATGATGTTATTCAACAGTATTCTCTGCTTGTGTCCAGTAGATCTCATTTTCTTTCAGTATATTTGTTGTTGGCGATGGGTTCTTGGTTGGTTCGTTGCCAGAGTGCTTTGTTGCTAATCTTTGTTGGCCGGTTATATGATATTTACTATAGAGGTAGGGAAAAAAAATACAGAAGATTTCCACAGTGACTTCAGAGTAATGAGCGCCTGTCTTGCTTTTCTGATCCTGGTTGACTTTGGTATCCTCATCTGATTTAGTCCTTCTAGGTAAAGATGCTGGCAAAATGCAGAGTCTTCTGAACACCTTGAACTGCAATCTACAAATGTTTGGTATGCGATTCGCTCCCGCCAAATGCAAGATGCTGCAACACAACTGGACTACATTGACTCCTAGCTTAGAGATGAGGAGTGAAGTTGTAGAGCGAGTTGACCACTTCACTTATTTGGAAAGTTGCATCATTCGGTGCCAGCAGGTTGATCGTTGACAAAATCTCAACACAGATACAGAGGGCTAGTTTCGCATATGCCAGTTTACGCCATCTCTGGCGTAGACGAGATATCCGACTATTGACCAAAGGGCGGGTGTACTGCTCATCAGTCCGCTCCGTCCTCCTTTATGGTTGTGAGACCTGGCCACTGAGAGTGGAAGACATGAAAAGACTAGCTGTCTTTGATCATAGGTGCCTGCGCTCTATTTCCCGTGTGAAGTGGCATAATAAGGTGAGCAACATGGAGGTTAGGCGTCGAGTTCTAGGTAAACAGGGGAAATCAATCGACGAGGTTGTGAAGTTACATAGACTGAGGTGGTTAGGACATGTGTTACGTATGCCTAGTCATCGCCTTCCTCGGCGTGCAATGCTAGCTGATGTAGGGTCTAGCTGGAAAAGAGCTAGCGGTGGTCGAACAAAAACATGGCACCAGTCAATGAAACTTACAACAGTTAGTCTAAGCCACGTAGGAAGGTGTAGACTTCCTGACTGGTTGGGGTCCTTAGGACGGTAAAAACTAATGGTTGGAAACAATTGGTGACATGGCTCAAAATCATTCTCAATGGCTGGTGCAGATGCATCCACTGCTTGTGACCTATGATTTTCAATGAAACTATATTGTTCTTCGTTATTTCTATTTCTTTGTCTCACACCTCTGTTTACTGTCTCTAATATGCATTTCTTTTACTTTGTTCTCTTGCTTTGCGTGCTACATGGAGTGTGGCGACTTGAACTGGTGCATATCGGTGAAAAGTTCTATGTCGAAAATAGACAGACAGACAGACCTCATATGTACCACTCACCACCTGTAGTTCAGACGATGCTGCTTAGTTCAATCAAGTGAAAGATATCTACCTTTAGATTTCGCCCTTTATGGTGACTGATTTTTGTTGTTAAGGTATCTTCATCACCTCTGTATGAGGTCTATTTATTGACACTACACAAAATATTTTATGCATATTTGGCAAAGTTAAACTTTAAGCACCACTAATTACCAATCAGCGAATGACTTTGGACGAAGCAATCATATGAAAGTGGCATTTTTAATTATGGAAAACATACATTTATGAAAAAAAATGTATAAAAGCTGTATGCATAAAGCTGTTTCAGCAACTGCACCTCTCACAGGCTGTTTTAAAACCCAGTAATTACAAATATACAAAATCTGGGTTAAGAAAAGATGGAGCTTGGTTAAAAATGTTCCTACGAAAGATTAAAATCATCAGCTTACCTTCCCTGACACTAACTCGTCTCAAATAAATTGCCCAACGATGGACATATCCATCCATCGACCTGTCGAAGCTTTTTATACACATGAACAATTCCTTTTCTTCCTCAGCAACCTTACATCCAAGCAATGCTGGAAAAACTTTATCCTCACCAAACTGCGTTAGAGATGGCATTTGACTCGAATCAAGCGGAATAGAACCTTCAACTCAAATGGATAAAACTCATTGGACCATTCAAGGTCATTCGATGATTGGTAGTTGGTGGTGCTTATAAGTAAAAACAACGGCCACATTGTGGTAATCCTCTTTAAAACTGGTCTAATCAATAAACTTACAAGGTCACGTGTTTTGAATCAGTTGAACTAGGAAATGATATCTGACTATAAGTGCACATTAACTATGAATAACCAGTTAATATAATTACTCTTAATATTATAATAATAACAATTACTATTATTATATCTTCACTATTGTACTAAGGAAAGAAAATGCAAGACGACGGAAATATAAATATTGATAGATTATCTATCCAATTAAAATTAAATCAAAATGAAACTTCACAAGCAAGTGATACTTTGTGTCATTTACTTCCAATAAAAATAAAAAAACGTCTTATTGAAGATGCATCATTACATCCATTAGCTGATTTAGATCATATCATTGGACCTGTATATGGACCAGCTATTCAACCTGAAATATTAAAACAAAATCCACGTGTATGCATTTTGTGCGGTGTTGATTTTAAATCCCTAGCTGGTTTACATGCTCATTTAACTTATCATAAACATATTCTTGGTGAATTAGATCCTGTCTTAAATATACCAATCTATGATTGTCGTAGTTGTCGTAATATTATCAATTGTACAACTCTAATGAAGCATAGATGTTACATTAAACAAATGGCTGATATTAAAGCAAGACGTAAATTTATTGATAAAAATGGTAGTCCATTAGTTTGTATTCTTTGTCGTGGACGTATATTTCCATCAAGAGTACATTTAATTATACATATTATTGTAGCTCATTCAGTAAATAGAGATCCATATAAATGTGTATTTTGTCAAGCACAATTTATATCAGAAAATTTAATGATGCAAGAAGTTCATGCATTTGATTGTCATGCACCCGTTTTATTTATATTAACACGTAAAGGTATCTATAAGTTATTACGTAATGTTAAAAATAATATTATTGATCCAGCCTTACCATTTAGTTGTTTTTATGATTCAGTAAAACTTGAAAGACGTCAATTAACAAATTTAAAAGGTAGAAATAATTATTTATCCTCAGGAACAGATACTCCAAGTAATCTACTCGATCAAGGTCAATCGTCTTCGTCAGCTACAACATCAACTACTAAGCATAAATTATGTCTGACAAATTTTAATTGTTTAGCTGAATTTACTACACACATCTGTTGTTATCATGGTGCATCAACATTAGACAATGGACAAGATAATACAAATACTGAAGATCCTATTGAAGAGGTGAGAAGAGCACAAAAGCGTAGTTTACGTGTACCAGGTCCTACAGTTTCAGAATTATTAAGAAAACAAAATACAAATTATCAGGCTTCAAATAAACCACATGATGATGATTTTCAATCATCGCCATCACCAACAGCCGGTGAATCATCTTCTCCAACACCACCAAGTGGTATGCAACGTAGTCGAAGTAGATCAATTAAAAAGGTTCCATCATCGATTTCTATAAGTAAAAGAATTAGAATGTCAAGGGTTAAGTCTAGTTCGTTTAGAGAAACCGGACAGAGACGAGTAAAATTTCGAACAGATGGACATCGTGAACAGTGTAGAATGTGTTTAGAATTATTTTCTGATGACTATAAGCTAAATAATCATGTGAATATGTTTCATTTACCTGAAAGTAAGAAAAGATTAAAACATTTAGCTGAAAAGAATAAACTTTCTGGAATGTTAGACGTCAGTCTATTGTGTACAGAGTGTTACATAACATATAGAGATGAATTTTCATTACAGGTAAATTTAACTTTTTATGAAAAGTGTTTGTTTTATTTACTTTTTAATGTTCAAATATCGGCTAGCGGGAAATTTGATTGATGACAGATTTGATCACGTGCTGATATCAGTTAAAAATGACTAAAAGTCGAGAAGTACCGGGCAGCTGTTTCGTTCTACTTCGCAACTGTTCATCAGTATTCACCCACTAGGGTTCAAACTCTGGTCTACGAATTTCAGCTTCTGTCAAGTCATTGAATATGCTGAACAACTTCTGTCTTTTAGTTATATCAGTTATATTCTAGTTAAATTATAGATGTACTAATTGATGCAACGTTGTCGTTTAACTGCGACTTCTTATCAGCTTACAACCTACCAAAAATAGACAGAACAAACAAACAAACCCGTTTAGTGGACAGGTAAACTAAATGTAGGATGTTTTGAACCCTCAAAGCAAAATTTCGAGCATATTTCTCATCTGTTTCTCTAATGTTAGCCATAATATCAAGTCACTCAGTGGTTCTAAGAGGTTGAGATAATCAGCGCGTCGCAAAAAACAATTCTAATAGTCCACTGCACACGTTTACCAATAGTTAGTTGCCTTGGCTCGAGCCATACTGAAGACCAGATGATTATTCAGAAAGGATAAGCAAAAAAGAAATCTATCGACGAACCAACGAAGAGCCTGTAACCCAAAAAGTATGTTGAAGAAAACGGAGGTGAACTGAATACACATCGGGGATACCGTTGAGTGCTATCACGCCAGAGGTAAATCCTCGAGTGGAACCTGAATGGAAAATGACCAGTTGGACTTTGGTCTGAAGGTAGCATGGAGGAAATTGCAGAGAACAGGATGTAGTGTTCAGTCCATGTATTCCGTCCAGAAGCCAAAGAAAGAATATAATGACAAAGCATCGTTGAGGGTAGAAATTAGAGGTTAAATTACTCAGATGAATTTACAGCTTGATTTATTTCGAAAAATGCATCTTCTTCGATAGATTGATTACTGATCAAATTTTATGGGCTAAACTAATTATCAACATGCATTATTCTAGATTCCAGTGAAATGTCAAGATATGCATAGAAAATAATTCGTTTACTACAAATCAATCATATGCATCTTATTTTCCTGCTATGAAAGCAAAAGATATTGGAAAGGACCGAGAATTTCTGACTCTTGGTTTGCATTGGAACTACCAAGTACGTTCTAACTAGGCAGGCTAAATCAATCACTCAGGTTCTACTGTAAAGGGAGAAGACAAGTGTAACGGGATATTTATTTGCGGTTTGATGTACACTGATAGGGAAATTGTATACATCGTATATTAAAGTCTTCATTTATATCGATCTTACGTGTTGAGCTACTTCTGCCCTCCCCCCTTCGTATTGTGTTTCTTTCTCTTCTTTTCGTGGCTCCTATGTTTGGCCACAATACTGCTTCATTTGATCTCTTTTACGTCAAGTCTGCATCGGTGGTATAGCGGTTAGGACGCTTGCTGACCATGCATATGGTTAAGAGTTCGATCCCCGGCTGACGCACTCCTTTACCTCGCAAAACTAGAAATAATGCTGGTAAAGAGGAAAGGTTGGATATGAGGCTAGCAACCCAATACTGTAAAAATAAACGCTGCTACAGAAACTTCAAGCCACTAGCTTGAAGTCCTATGTTCCACTGGGAGCGGGAAGGAAAAAAAACGTCAAGTCTATCTCTCCGCTACCTGATGTCCTTATGCTTATATACTACTAATAAATTTTGCCAATAGCACACTCCACACTACATCTCCTTGTGACTGAAATGATTTCTAAGTGCGTTATGTCAGACAATATTACACCATATTTTATAAACAACGTAGGGTTAGGCAAAAGAAAAATTCGATATGGTCAGCAAGAAATACGACCACCGATTTAAACTATGTATTGACTTACAGGCTACCTTGTGGTGTTCCTAACAGGGTTAAGGAATAATGATCAGTGACTTCATTTGAAATGTTTGAAATTCATTCATCATGGCACAGAAATATTCATTTTTTATGATCGAAATCCTAGACATTTATAGTAATTACGACGTTTGTAAACTGTAGTGTAGTTGTTATATCCGTCTCAGCCTTTTTCCGTGTGTGCGTAGTGAAACAAACCACTACAGTTATGACTAATGCAAATCTGTATAAATATTCACTGATATTTTTTTTCGTTTGTTAATCCTCATAAAATGGTAGTGAGCGAATATAAGTGAATATAATTAGCTTTTTGAATAGATGACCTTTCAGGAGAATATTGACATTGGTTATTCGGAGGAACATTAAAAATAATGACTTCAACTGATAATTCTTATCTGTAACAGACATATGAATGCTAGGTACTCACTTCTCTGATTGCCAAGACAGTACATACTACTGATGAATAATATGAGTAGTTTGCAACCACTTACATTAAGCAGTGGCACCAGCAGTACCAACACGCTCAGAATAAGTTTTACTTTTAGGTTTCCGAAGAAAACCGTGATGAATTATCACCACGAAAGGTGTGATCTGCAAATGTTCATTCTGATTCTATATATTATCAGTTCACTGAAGTAACTGGCGGGAATTCATATGATTTAAAACGATCCGGTTCTCTGGACTGAGTTTAACCAGACACATCAGTGATAAGCTTGGCTGCGAACGAGTGAAATTGCCATCCAGTGCATAGACTACATCAACCTGCTTTCCAACTGCTTATATTGGTAGTATTGTAACGGCAGAAGGCAAGGGTCAGGCAACAGATTGTTTATTGAGAAAATCAAGAGATATATAGACTTTTATGCACATTATTATTCGTTATTGTTAGCAGAGAAGCAACGTCTTCTGATTGGTTGTTTTCTTGCTGGAGGTTATTCTGTCATCTGCTTGTGGTCGTTTCTTAGATAGTCAGGCCATATCTGCGGATCGTATTTGCATACGTTAGGTCTGTTGTAATTGTTTAGTGTGTTCCTCAAGGTTAAGTTTTGTTACTGTTTTTGCTCATGACCTCTATTCGGGACGTGAACACTGACATAAATTGTTGTCTAGAATTTCGGCTAGCAGACAGCTCCCACCACAGTATAAGTGATCTGACTATTTTACATGTTTTTCTGAATGAAGAAACAACGTAGAACTTTGGACAGAGGTATAAAGTACACATAGAGAAGAGGAAAGAAATGTATTGAAACTATCATGAACGCAGCCGTTTAGGTGAGAATATAACTGAATGAATATTAGTGAACACTTTTAGAATTCGGGAGATAATAAGAAGTAAATACTTTTGTGTCTCTGTGAATGATTTTCAGCCATCTTAACAAGGGTCTGTAACCAGTGATCTACTAAACCTCAGCGAATTCATTCAAGAAGTCTACACTTCCCCAGGCGGTTTTAATTACAATAAGTGACTTCATGGATTGATGACATGCTTCTAACTGATTACTCCTAGCACTTTTGTAATCTAATCTTGCCTCAGATAAAATAGCTTGTAGAAAAAGGTGGTGAGTAAGGTTGCAGAAAGAGTACTCTACTAACATGAATAGGTGAAGATTCATAATCTAATCGGATGAATTAGCTTATACTCTACATTTAGTCTTAGCATTACTTACCGTATTAACTCAAAGAAGATGAACATACGAAAAAAGGCGCTTCTGAATATGTCTTTTAATTTTCACAACTACTTCTCAAAGTAATATATCTACATTCCGAACGGATACCACAAGTTTTTCCACGTCTGATGGCGATTCTTCATAATACCTTAGATACTAAAATGAGTTTAAGTAGAGTGTCCTGATTAAAATGATCTACTCTTTCAGCTTTCACGATGAAACCTTGCCATAACAACTTTCAGCTTACTAAAACTAGGTAATATCACAAGTGTCAGTTGTTGATGAAATAAAATCTGTTGTACAGTAGGGAAGTCTGTCCTCTTCTAAAACTGTGGTATACGGCTGTAGGTGGTAAAGGTCTTGAGAGATTAACACTCTTTGTACCACCTTCGAATTTTTCGCTTATACTCCTACTAAAGAATCAGTAGTATTTAGAGTAATAGTCGAAATCTGTATAATCAGTCAATAGAGTATTGATTTCATATGCATCCACTACATAAGCATTTAACAAAGATGAAAACCCTAACAGTGAATCACTTCATTCCACTTTATTATAAGACTAAAGGTCTGTTCAGTTAATTATATTACTATCGTATTACGGTCATTATTCAGTATGGAACCTCATGAACTATTAGGCATTTGGAGGATATCATCAAGAAGCTCTGAACCTAGGCTTTGTGATTACTGACACTCGTCAGTGAAGCGTATCTGCAACATCGAAGGAACTGATGATGTAGCCTAGGAGATATAAACCCATGTCACGTAGTGACGTAGTCAAAGGGGTTATTGTCGAGATATTCGGGTTGGTGACTGGTTTCCTGTTAGACTGTAATATTTTATAGATTACTGGAGGGTTACAAGTTTCATACAATTGGTTCTTTGTGGTGTTAAATAAATTCTATCAGTCGATAACTTCATGAATGTCTTGAGTTAACTTTGGAATATAGTAATGTTACCTAATAGAGATTAGTCGATAGTAGTTCAGGTAAGTGTAAATTGTTATTTTGCAGCTACAAAATATTACCAATCGACTTTTCCTCCTTAGCTTTCATCCTATCCCTAATCTCACTATTACTGAAGGTACGATGCCATTTAATTATTATTGTGAATTTCTTCTGAGAAATCCAGAGCGATATTTCCAATTGGCTTATTAAACCACAAGTTTGAGTTACACGTAAAATCTAAAACATAGGATTTTTCCACAGTACGGTACTATGTTATACATGAAGTAATGAAATATATTGTACAAACCTCAAATTGTGGGGGTGCTTATGACTGAATGGCGTCAAATGCACAGCCACTGTGCATCAATAAGAAAACAACAACAAAGTTGTACCAAGGGTGAACTACGGTCAGATTAAACAGCACGCATATGCTAATCACCATCAACGGGAGGGATTTGAAAGAAGTTACTTCATTCACTTATCTAGGGATCATTTTCTCAACTACAGACAGCAGAACGGACGAGGATGTCAAATAGAGCGAGAATCGGGAAGGCGAGAAAGACATTCATCAACCTGAAACCAATCTGGAAACCAATCCTCGTCACTCAGCATCAACAACAAAATTCGTATTTTCAATACAAACGTCAGGTCAGTCAGCTCTTCAATACGGATCAGAAACTCGGTGGGCGGGTCACAAAGAATATTTCCAACAGGCTATTGCAGACATTTATCAACAACTAACTGTCTTCGCTCTGTACTGAAGATCAGATGGCCGGGCCGAAAAGAATCACCAACAAGAAACTATGGGAAGAAACAAACAAAACAAGAACCAATCGCCAACCAACAAATATGCAGGAGAAAGTGGAGATGGATCGGACACTCGTGGCTGAGAAGGCCACTGGGTAACACCGTGCGTCAATCCCTCGAGTGGAACCCGAAAGGGAAGCGACGAGTGGAACGTCCAAAGGTGACATGGAGGAGATCGTGTGAAGAGGAACTGAAACAGTATGGACTAACATGGATGGAGGTGAAAAGTACAGCAGAAGACCGAAGCGAGTGGAGACGTGCAGTTGAAGCCCTATGTTCCACTAGAAACCCAAAGGAACAATAATAATAATGAATGCCAGACAAAGAACAAAAGGATTTGAATAAACGATGTTCAACAGACAGGGGTATATAAATAAAGCATATGCACCAGATACTGCTTAACTACTACAGGATTTTCAAGAACTAGTTTGTATGGATTGTGTTTGTTCCAGGTTAGATCACGGGTTGATATCAGTCAAAGAACCAGTGAAAACCAGCATGGAATACTGTAAAGCTGTTTCATCCTAGTGTGGGAATCATCGACCGATGGCCTTGGTCGGTAATCGCGCTAAATGCATCACGAATTGGTAGAAGTTAGAATTATTGGACTATTAGAGGATGAATACATTGAGATAAATTTTAATATTGAACTCATACCACTTACTATAAAATAAGTAGTATAAATCGAACAAAAAGGAAATTAACCATAGCAAGGTAGGAAAGGAATTAACGATTATGTAGTATTCACTTGTTTGTTTTTATTTGAAATTTGCAGAAACGCTTGCTTATTTGAATTGGAAATATTTCTTTTTATAATATCTCTTTTAGATTCATATGTTGGTCTCACATACTGGTAAAGATTGGCGACATTGTGGTTTATGCAATTATGAATTTTTCTCTGAAAGTGGTGGAACACCGAATCATCTACGTTTCGTTTCATTCAGTACTGATAATAGTGAAGGTCCATCAAAATCAATACCTGCACATGCGTTAAGCGGAGGTAGTTCAACAGATGCTTGGCCATTACCACCAGAATTAATGTGGCGTATTATTATAGCCCATGAAACATTTCATAAAAAACGTTTATTTCCAGCAAGAAATGTACCTTATTTACCAGTTCATTTAGTTGATACACTGATAGATAGTAATGCAGTACAAGCTGATCTAGTTGCTTATTGGTTAGTGCATAGAGCTAAAGAAGCCACTGAAGGCATTAAACCAAAAGATGATGATGATGAAACTGGAGCAGAAGATGCTGAACAAGAAGGATTTATACAAACTCGTGATGCATTTGGTATAAATAAACCTAGAGCAAATATTATTCCACTAGATAAAGATACTGTTCAAGAGGCAAGAGCAAAACTTGGACAGTTAGTAAGTATAAGACGAATGACGCAGGATGAATCAGCTTTAAGAAGTATAGGCAGATCATCTACTTACAGGGCATCATCACATAATGATTTGAAATTACCTGACTGGATGGCTAGAGAATTCGGTGAGCTAGGTGAACGTAATGCTTCAAAACAGAATGAATTAGATTTTGAAGAGAATTTATAGCGCCTTACTTATATCAAGAGAACAAATCACAATTATCACTACTGAGTTTTAAGTAGTTCCAGATAGATACAACCAGATGATTGTAGGCATTATATACAGGGCTGGGTGAAATTCACAGATTCTTATATCTTGTAAATTTTTAGCCTTACATAAGTGTACATTTCTTCATTCACTCATCCATAATTGTTTCATTCAATGTGGCTTCTGGTTGTTGATTTACATAGTAAAGTAATTTGGAAAATTACTATTGTTCGGCAGATAATAAATTATTTTATGTCGTCATTGTGATATCTGTAACTTAATTGGCTGATGTGTGTGGCTGGGTGAGGTGGGTACGTTGACACTGTGAAGACAAACAACTTACTTTTACAGTTGTGTCTCACAATAGAATAGGAGAGAGTCAATTCGTGCCCAGTACGCTGGCTTTCGGCAAACCTTGCAAAAGATTCTAGTGTCCGCAGAGGCAGATCTAAACTTCGGGAAAAAGTTTCTCAGAAGCCTTTTTTGTTACAGATCTTGGAAATAAACACCGGACATAATCATATAAATCAAACAATACGTAGACGGTGTAAATTAATCATCATCATACCGATGTAAACATGTAATATCTTATTTATTGTATTTAATCCAATTTGAACTTCCCCGCTGATTGATTGAACCGAAGTGCTAGGCTTCAGGTTGGCATGTCGGCTCTTTGCGAAGATGCCTTATTATTTAAACTGAAGTAAATTGGTGTGCAGAGACTAGCAGTGGGATTTTAAAGTAATAAATAAGATGTAAATTTGTGGATGATGACTAGCAGAAGGATCCAGGATGTGCATTTCGTCTTATTTGGGACTCGTCATCTGGATTTACCTGAATTCCCCAGTCACTGATGGTGGTGGATAACGCTTTGGCATTTGAAACTATGGATATCAGGCTCAAGCCTCAGTGGGAGCACCGTCACGCTCTGCGGAATGCAGGGACATTCAGATGACGAGTCCAAGGTAGGGCGAAATGCACATCCTGGATCCTTCTGCTAGTCATTATCCATGAATTTACATCTTATTTATCGCTTTACAATCGAACGTTCTAAATCTAAACACAACTGATAGATATTCTAAAATGTAACTAATAATTGTACTGTGATTCTCGTTGGATTAAAAATGGTTAGATTTGTCGTATATTGGTCCTTTTAAGGTGCTTGGTGATATGTAGGTGATTTGGATTCATCTACGTGTATGGCAAACAGAGTCAGTGCACAGTGAACGAAAAATTTACACTGTACTTAAATCATTTTGATTTGGTCGGTAGAATGTGAAGAATACTGGTTAATGTTGTTAGATGGTTATAGGCGATCGAAAGGAAGCCTTAGACCTAGATTTCGCGCTTCCTGGAAGTCGTCAGAGATGACGCCACTGAGTTGACATGAGTTCCTTCAAGGTTATAGATACGCCTTGCTGATTAGCGCCAACAAGCACGAAATCTGGGTCCAAGACTTCCTCCTGATTGCATCTTACAATGTAATAACAACAATCCTGAGTGCACCATGCTGGGGAGACACCTGACATGGTGACCACATTGCAAACTTGACTGGCAGAATTCAGTCTACGCTGAACGAAGGACTAGACGCATGACATTAGTTACTGACTAGTGACCAATCACAGTAATTTCATGAGTTTTTGGAAAATTAACCACTTGGAAATTCTAACTAATGCAATAATGTAACAGCTTATGGAGAGTTGTCATCTGAAGTGACGACACCTAGTAGTGTCCACTAGAGATAATTACTTTCACCACTCACACTTAATCTCATTACAGATGTAGTAATGGAGGTGACGCCACTAGAATTCCATGTCTCAGGGATTGGCTTGTTGTCAGAGGAGAATGTCGTTAATTTAGGGTAGGTAGATGGTAAAGTACTTCTGGGTAAAGGCGCTTGTAATATTCAAAGTAGGCTGAAAACCTTGGGCAGAAGTCTGAGTATGTTTAGTATGCGATTTGCTTCAAGACTAGTTTGAACCGACTCATAGTTTAAGGATAGATCGTGAAATGGGTGGAGGTGTCGACTGATTCAACTATTCTGAAAATTGCATTAGCCTTAATGAACTGACTGCAAATGATATCTCAACACGGATAAAAATAGGTGAGTGTGAAATTCTATAGCAGTGTTTAGTTCACCTTGTCTCTCTCTCTCTCTCTGCAGCATATAGTTTCTTAAAAGCATTGTGAAATCAAATATTAAAGGAATTGATGTTGCAGGGTTATTTAGGGGAAAATTCATATACCGTTGGATACATGCTGGTGTTCGTTATTTCTGTCATTTAAATTGTGAATGCCTTAAAGCTTTGCCATCAACTTACTACTCAAGATTACAATTTTTCATTATCAAGTAATAAGTGAATTACTCGTTTTACTTTGAGACTAAACGTGAAATTATGAAATCCTTGGAGTCATGTCTACGTTCAATAGCGTCATCAGTGTCTGGGTTAGTAGTCAATCTGTTCATCCGCTCATTCAATACAGCGGTTAGGACTCTCGCCGACCATGCACATGGTCCGGGGTTCGATCCCCTGTCGACGCACACCTGATATCAATGATCGGCCTGCAAAATTTGGGCTGCCGATACCACATGCTGAAAACTCCATACTTGTACCAAACATACGGTGTGGAATCAAGCTATAATAAAAAATGTTCCATTCACTCTGCAAGTGTGATTGCAATACACAGACAAAATATACTGTCCACATAAAGTATAAGTGTTCTAAACTAAATCGTTACAGCTGATAAACATATCAGAAGTCGTTGTGTTTTGTAATCCAATTCATATAAATTTGCTTTTCTGGAATGTTTTTTTTTTGAAAAGACAAACAGGAAGTTAAAACATCTGGATAGATATTGTTTGATTATAACTCAGAGTACTCCTTCGCCATCAAAATGACAGCAGCTAGGATTCTGATTAACAGAGTGAAGCTTCTAATTACTCAATGAGAAGAAAAACGTAGGATTAGTTCATACTGTCCTTGATTCATATAATAACCCTAAAAATTTTTGTGAAAAGATATTTTAACGTCAAGAGTTGAGTTAACATTGTGGTGATTCTTTATCATGGTGTATTTTTGAATAACAGTCACTACGCTGAGCATTGGTAAAGAATGAGATAGCTGTAGAATATTAAATCAAAATATGGTGAATGTGATGCTGTATATGTGAGGGAAACTTTCAGGTAATTAAATACATAGGTGAGAGAAAATACACAATGCATGGAGCTTGTTTCAAAACCCTCAGCTGTTTATAAGAAATTAGAAAACAAATCAGCTGTCGTACAGCACTTGATAGTAAACCGACAAAAGATAAGTTTTAACAGGACAAAGGTTAGATACAAAAATGTTTTGGCTCATACAAAGATTAACTTCAGAAGCTCTGCATACATTATGATTATTAGTGAATTATTATTCGTCCCTTAGATTCCTAATGTAACATAAGGCTTCAGTAGCCCTTCTACATTTCACTGTGTTATTTGCAGACTTTTTTAGCTGACTGCGCAACTGCCCTCTTCACATAATCTCCTACATGTCACGCCCAGACGCCGAAATAGTCGCTTCACATACGGGTCCAACTCAATTACCTGTCTGGTGTGTGATGTCACTCAATGCTCTTCACAGTGTAAGTCTAATCCATCTCTATTTAAGTATTGGTTTGTAGGGATTTGGTTGATTGGTTACAGGATTTCATCATGATCTGACATTGGTTAGAGAACCATTGGAAAACCTGAGAGTACTGGACAGCTGTTTCGTTCTAGCTCTTTGGCACTCTTCAGAAGTACGCACCCACCGAGATTCGAACCCAGGACCTTCTCGTTACAAGGCGAGCTCGTATACCATTAAGCCACTGGGACCCGATCCAATGGCCCATGAATTCTAACTTCTACCAATTCATCACATAGGGCAACCACCAGCCAATGTCTTCAGCGAGTATTTGTCCTCACACCCGACCTGTTGCACCCTACTGGTCACGACTTCCAGTAACCAGAATGCCTAAGTTCGAACCCCGGTGAGTGCGTACTGCTGAAGAGTCACAAACTAGGACGAAACAGCTGTCCAGTACTCCCAGGTTTTCCAATGGTTCTCTAACCAATGTCAGCTCATGATGAAATCCTAAAACCCATCTCTATTTCCTTCTGCATAATTGTTGGGCAGTAAGTTCTTGGTTGATCTGTTGCTAGAGTTCCTAGTTGCTGATCCGTTCTGGCTATCTGAGCTATAGCAGCTGTTGATGGAAGTCTGTAGAGGACTGTTGGAAATACTATTCGTGACTTGCAAACTAACTCTCTGAACCATGTAGAAGCATTGACTGATTTGATATTCGTGTCAAAATTTCGGATTTCGTTGAATGTTGTAAATCTCCACATTGTTTTGCTGACCCGATCTCGGCTGGCTTTTACATCCTCATTCGTGCCATCAGTCTGTAGTTGAAACGATCTTGCCTACGTCAGGTAACAGGAAGCAAAAACTTCGCTTAATTTTCTTCCTGACTGTTGTTTTTATTTTTTGGCTGAGTGTCTTCACCACCTGTCTTCTCTATATTCACCTGAAGTCCCGCCTCTGCTGCTTCTTCTGCCGACTTGTCGGTTTTCACTTATATATCTTCAAGTTTGTAAGACATACGAGATAAACCATCCGATAAGTGCTGTTCTTCTAGGGTCGTATTGTTAGTCCAACATATGGCTGTCTTCATGCTCCCCACAGTCTGGCAGATGACTCCGTCAACTACAACCAGGAAGATCATCAGTGATAGCAGAACAGCCTTCTCTCACTACTGTCTTCCCTTCAGATACTTGACTGGGTTTTCTGCTTTGTGAATCACCCTGCATATGGCAACACGATATGGCTGTTACATATATGGAGCAATTCGAAAAGTTTGGATGATTAATATTTTCTTTAAATATTCCCATTTTTAATATTAGAACAAGACATATAAGCGAACAATATTGTTTTCAATTAGATCTTCTTCAGGCTTTACTCTAATTCACATAGATTTATATATGAAATTTTTTAACCAATGACAGTGATTTTGTGGATCAAATAACCTTAATAATAATAATGTGATAAATGTTTTGAACGTAGTTAATAACGATGATTATAATGATAACCAAATATTGATAATAAGGTTTATGCAGGTGGTGATAAGAATAACAAAGGTGGTAATATGTGTATATGTAGACAATTCAATAAATAAATTAGATCAAATCTTAAAAGTTACGTAATACTAAAGGTGAAGTGGACAGATAATCAGAGTTTAAATCAATATCATAAAAGTACGAAGGAAATGGAAAATAAGAAAGAGTGGGAGGGTTTTGAATAGAATTCACCTAGGCAAAGCAAGGGAGAGACAAAGGTAGAACAAACTTCTTTTGTATGCATAGACTAGGATTGTTCTCTCGAATTCCCATAGCTTCGGCTATGTGTAAAAGGCGGGATCGAATTCCGCATGACGAAATCAGCTAACAATAAGTTTGTTCATCTATGCCGTCAAATTGTGATCACTAATTTCTCAAATTTTCCTTCAGTTTGATTCGTATGACTTTTCATGACTGATAAATTCACTGTCAGAGAGATCAGTGTACATACAGCAATGATATTGCAGAATCGAATATTTCAATGAAGAAGTTTGGAGGAGTGATTTGAGCACAACGCTGGAAATACTTATTTCATCTACGCTGTTATTCATAGAAGAAATAATTATTTATTAAATTGGTTTCAATTTTACCAAGATATTAATTGCTAGGCACATTCGCCTAATAGATGATCAATCCAATTGACTTTACAATGTTTTCCAAAATACCAGCGTCAGCGAATGACTGATATTCATCGATATGAGAGAAACATTACAGTGAAAAGGTGAGCGATTTTATTTGAATTTAACATAACCATGCGGAAGAAGGCAACTATGAACGTGAATTTTATGAACACAGATACATCAAGACATGACACCACAGGAAGCTCGTCAGAGTTAGATACATTTCGTCAAGCTGTGGTGAGAGCAGGCTAGCCAAAAATGGTAGACAGCATTTTACGTCAATGGGTATGTCGCAAATATTGGTCGTGAAAAAAAATATGAACAAGACTGATTCAAAAAACCAATCACAGCAGACTTGGCGTAGACAGATACAGTTAATATATAGATGACCTGACATTCAAGAAACATTAAAACAATTAGTCCCTTTGATAAATTTGAACAAGGCATTAAGAAGACAAATTTCGCGAGATGATATCATTTCGTAGTTTCTTTACAACTGAGTAAATTTCATGAACTTTATTTTATCATTGTTAACCATGTTAGTTGTAAAGCGGTTGTAAAGAAACTACGAAATGATATCATCTCGCGAAATTTGTCTTCTTAATGCCTTGTTCAAATTCAAGAAACAGTCACAAAGTGATGCAAGGTCAACTTTCTGTGAGAAACAACCAATCAGAAGACTGTGTTTGTCTGCTTGAATAAGCCATAATAATGTACATGAAAATATATAAATACGTGTTGATTTCCCTAATAAACGATCTGTTTCCTGGCCCTTGTCTTCTGTTGTTACAAAGCAGCTGTCACTTCAATCGCTTACCAGAATATGTAGGCACAAACTCAGCGATAATCATTGTTGAATGGACTCGGCTGTCTCATCATCAGAGATGAATATTTCACTCAAATACACTTTGCACTGCTTTCACCTTACAGTGTGAACATGAATCTTTAATCAACAACAACCATAACCATATCCCCCTTACACAGTACTGGTCGGTCCTTTCTTGTCCACCTTTCCTCATTCCTCATCTTTCACATTTTCAATCAACTTCACTCGTATATCATCACATAGCATATACGTTGAGTACTAGTCAACACCTCGAACTGGCAAACACACACAAGCACCCTTAGACTGCGATAGATAACTCTGAAGGCACTATTTTTGTCCACTAGGTGACCACTATCATCAATCAAATGAAGCAGCATAGAACTTCTTATATATTTTATTTGACCTTTTCCGAACCATGAAGGAAGATGCTCATTATTGCGTTTGTTAATATTTTGTTGATTCATAGCAAGTTCTAGTCATCGAACAAGACAGATTCCTATGAGTAATATTCACATCTGATTATTACCCTGATTATATCTATCTTATTGTTGAGACTACCAATAATTTATGTGACCTACATGTATAATTAATATTTCAACTGATACATAAAAGATTTACAAGTGTAATTCATATAAATGTCAGTTCATTTTAATTCAAATATACAGACAGATGATATGCACTTTTCTCAGCCATACATTTTTATTTTCGCTGACATATTTTCGAAAGTACAAATGCCTTTATTTCAACTACCTCATCACAATAACCTTTCTTGTGGTTCAGTAATAATAATATTAATAAAGTACGTAGGCATTTATACATTGTTTACAATGAACCACAAAAAGATTAGTACTTTTATTTTGAGAACTGTTCACAACTCAGAAATAATTGGACAAAAAGTGTTTGCACAGGACGTGACCCTTCAATTATTTAGAAATTTGATATTTTTTAAGTTAAGATTATTTGATTGGATGGAGGATTTCATCATGAACTGACATCAGTTAGAGAACCACTAGAAAACTTGGGAGTATTGGACACCTGTTTCGTTCCAGTGCTTGGGACTCTTCATAAGTACGCACTCACCGACACGGCTCCAACCCAGGACCCTCTGGTTACAAGGCTAGCGAGATCGTATACCATTCAGCCACTGAGACCCGATCCAGTGGCCAGTACATGAATTCCAATTTCTGCCGATTCACGACCACTTCGCAATGTCTCCTTCGATGAATTACTGCCTGATCTTCAACCTGCTGTAGCCTACTGATCACTGCTTCTCACTAGGTTTACTTCAAAGAACATCAAAGTGGATATTAACTTCAGTTTTTTAAAGGGTTTGACGGAATTCTCTTACACAGCCTCTAAATTATTCTCGCGTACCAACAACAAAGCAAAAGCCAATATTTGATTGTCCAAACTAAGTGATATATTTCGGGACCAAAACAAGCCTTCAGACGAACGCTTAGCTAGCTAGTGATCGTGCACGTGACACGACGGGGTACCAAGTGGCGGGATGCTTGACCGGAAGCCTTCAGCTAAACAAGTCGACTTAAACAGTGGTGGTCAGCATCCAATGAGCGATTGCTGTGGTCAATAATTTTGGGGAATTACTTACCGCTACAATTTCAACGCAGTAGCATGTATGTAGTCCAAATAGGTGATATAGGACAAACACTGCTGGTGCAGAATAATATGGATCCACTTTATTTCATCTGAGGACGTCCAGACCAGTTTTTGCCAGCTGAAATATTCGAATTACTTAACTGGTTTTACATGAGTACGTAAACTGAAGAAAAATTATGGAGGAAGATAGAACAGTGCCGGACCTTTGGAGCATTCATGTGTCAGTTTTCGACCACGAAATAAAATCTACAATTCAGTCAAACAGAATGTCTCTTTCTAAAAAGACATCTAAGTAATGAGATCATATTTATTGACGCCATGATTTGAGATGAACAGTCAATATTTTTAATCGAATTAATGAAGTCAAAAGAATCTCAGAATGAGTGGCAGAAGAACTGTCTTCTGATTGGCTGTAGCAAGTTAACTAATCACTGGGATGTTCAGTGACAAGGTGAATTTGTCACGTCAATAACAGGACATATCATAATGGATTGGTTGACGCTTCAGGTCAGATAGAACTGTGTCACACAATCTACTGTCAGTTAAATCTTCTATCAGAAGATCCTGGATGAAGGAAAAATATCATGCAATAAACTCCACTGAAAATTCTGTACATCATTTAAACATTGTTGAGAATAAAGTTATTACTATTATTTCTAAAATGACATTGTTTTGTCCATTTCCTAGCCAGGTTGGATATAGTTCAGTAGAGAGCCTTTTACAAGCAGACGAATGGCATAAACAGTGTACTCGGCTCCACAGTATCAAGTAAACTTTATTTCATAATCCAATATATTTTGATCCCCGATTAGAAATACTTTTCTGAACTTCCTGACCTCATTAGAGAATGTACAGTCTAGACGATGACTTATGCTAAATAAAGGTCAAAAATTTGACAGATTCAATAATAAAGTAACTACTTTTGTGATGTTGTGATACAGACATTGTGTTCCAATGGAGTATCATTCTCACATATTCCCACAGTTGAATACTGCGTTAGCAACAGAATACTATGCATATTTGAACATTCTATTCCGTGTTGTTTAATGTAAGCCAACATCACACGCTCGTTTCAACTACAGGCGGACGGAACTGACGAGGATATCAAATCAAGGATCGGGAAAGCAAGACAGGCTTTCATTACTCTCAAGTCTGTGTGGAGGTCAATAGCACTCACCATCAAAAATAACATCCGGATTTTCAACTCCAATGTGAAGTCAGTCAGTGCTACTATACGGATCAGAGACTTGGCCAGCGAGTCATAAAGAGCATCTTAAACAAACTAAAGACCTTCATTAACAGCTGTCTTCGCTCAATACTCAGGATCAGATGACCGGCCAGTAAATATCAGCAATAGGAAGGGATTTCTTGCAATGAGCGAATCAACCCAGAAGGAACCAATTGTGCAACAAATAGGCAGGGAGAAATGTAGATGGATTGGCCATACCCTGAGGAAACCATCAAGTGACATCACTAGACAAGCCATTGCTCGAGTGGAACCCGAAAGGGAAGCGGCGAGTTGGTCGTCAGTGCAAGTGTGACTTGGAGGAGGTCATGTGAAGAGGAGATGAAAGCATGTGGGCAGAATTGGAGCGGGGTGAAAACGTTGGCAGAGAACCCAACGCAAAGAAGACGCGTGGCTGAAGCTCTATGTTCCTCTAGGAATTAAAGGAAATAATATAATAATAATAATAAAATCACACGCTCAGTGACTGGTTAGAGAATATAAAACTGTATAGACATAAATGGCGGTTTGATCACTTGAAAATATACCTCGGCTTCCGTGTCTTATCTCCTGGTGCTACACTTTTATATGACGATTATTCTATTCCCTTTGGTCACCTTCTTAATCTTAGCAACCCTACCTAGAAGATGAATACAATGAGAAAAATATATAATACAAAACATGAACACCAAGGTGATATTTGCTTTCTGTTGTTTTTTGATTTGCAAACCAGAATATGATTTTCGCCTCAAGTTCTTCAAATTCCTTTCTCATTAAGTGATTTAGAATTGCCATGACAACAAATAAGTGTTGTTGAATTTTCCTCTAGTATCTTTTAACAGAATTCATTCAAAGAGACGTACATTGTTTTGTGAGATAATATTTTCCCAAATAGTATTGTTATCATAGCTTGAAGTATTTAACAAGGATTGACACATATCATAAGGTACACACATACGCACACACACATACAACTTTGCATACACTTCACAAACATAATATATCAAGCGTCGAAGTAGAGGTTGATAGTTTAAAGAAAGTAATAATACTACTAAATTCATTCATCGTTATAAGTAACCATGACGTCTCACTAAATTCTTATTTATTGATATTTATTTCAGAAAAAACACCACAATGAAATTGAACATGAACCATTGAAAACATTGAATGAACATCGTTTATCTTGCATGTTTTTTCTATTATCTATTTTAAACATCTTTAAATGAAAAGAAAGTGATTAAAACTGTGCACAGTTTTTGTTTTTCAAGGTCAGTCCTCTACTTTGTTCCCTTTTCATCTATCGAAGGTACTTACGGATGTTAGTAAGAGGAGGAATAACTGTCCTTGATTGTGTCGGTTACATCCATTAAAACAAAAAGAATCTTTATAGGATAAATATTTCATCTACCTTGAATTAACTCACATGTAGTTAATCAGTTAGTCAACGAAGTACCATTCATATAACTATTAGGAAGCAGATATTTAGTGTATAGCTGGAGTTACAAGATTGTATCATTCATACCATCATCAGAAATTGACTTTCTACTTCATGAAGGGAGGTAGAATAACTCTGTTTGGTTAATAATTCTTGCTTTCTATTTATTTATCTTTTTTTGTTACTCTTAATGATTTTGGTAATGATTGTGATGACTGAGGTGTTTCATCATTTTGTTTTATCACCGAATGATATAAACTTAGAAAATCGTGTCATACGATTCATTTTTGGCGCTATACTTATTTTATGCGTACCTCTACGTGTTAATCGTCGATTACCAAATTTGCCTGTTTTACGTCTAAGTAATACACCTAAAAATTTACTGGCTTTTTGCAAACGTTGACTTTCTAACAGAATTAATGGTAACAGTTTACGTTTATTCATATTTGCACGTTTTTTACACATCAATAATAATCTGCATTCATTATCAATAATTTCTTGAATAATTGCTTTTTGCTGGTCATCTGTCAAAGAACGTGTCATCCAACGTCTTGCTGCCCATATACTTAAAAATATAATTAATATTAAAAATAAGCCAATTAGTAATACAGTTAGTGCTATTTGTCGTAATATTTTAACTGTAATTGGATGTTCACTAATTTGCCATAGTAGAGTATTGGTTGGATTAACTTTTAAATAGAATTCATTAATCAGGTATATACGACTCATTGATGACCATGGATTACCAACACGACTTGGTAAACCAGATGCTGGTATATGTAGATAACATCTCCATGTACCATGATGGGATAAATTCAAGTATTTAATTAATTGTACACGTCGATCTAAGCGTATCGCTAATCCTCGACTATATTCATGACCATTTAACTGCCAAACAATCTGCGCTGATTCCATCCATACAGCCATATTATTTAATGTATTCATAACGCCTAAATTTGAATGCAGATAGAATGGATCAGCTTCTAAAGCGATGTATTTTATGCCGGTAACAATTAACGTATAGAATATCATATTCCATTTATATTTACCCATGCTGATTTGACATGTATACACTCCCTGATCGCCTTGTTTTATACTCGAAAACACTAAATATGTATCCTCCATATGAATTGATGACGAAGTATCCAATAATAAATTCCAACGTATTTCTTCATCAGCTAACTTGTTCACCTTCTCATTATCATTCAACCGTTTTACTTTAGTGACAACAGAAGTTTTTGATTTCCTCTTCGAATCAGAATTGTCAAGATTTAAAGGTCTTCCATTTTTTAACCATCTTATAGTCAATGTATTACCGGTTAATGCTCTTTTCGCCGCTCCGATAATCCCGCGTACAGATAGTCTTTTAGCAAGATTATACGCTGGTGTTGCACAATCCATTCGAACTTTTTGATTTTCATGTTTCCGTAGAATATTATGAAATATATAAAAATCAAGTTGATCCCGTTCAACTTGATAGGTGATTTTATTAGCAATATTGTCTGGAGCATTATCAGTTCTACCGAAACAATCATAACTACACTGAGCTATTTGTTGATTAATACCGGAACAATTTATGCCAAATGGAGGTGGTTCTGGTGGTGGATTATTACAACGTCGATAACGACTTTTACTGCCACTACGACAGCCTTGTCCATCAAATTCTTGATTATCTTCAATTGGTGAACATGATGACCATGGACTCCATGCTCCCCAGCCTGGAACACGTGGACAACGTATATTTACAACGCATGGTATACATTCTTCAGCTTCTGATTTAGATAATTCTGTATTCTGACACATTGTTGTTGATGACTGAACAGTACCATAGCCATCAATACAATTCCGAACTCGACATCTCACACCTTTGCCACAAGTAACAGAACAAGTGAGTGGTGTTTGAGACCATTGACCCCATCTATATTCCACATTTCTATTGGCAAATAAATACTGACTTATTAAGTAAGGTAGTATAATAACATAAATGATCCAGGAGTAATAATTTAGCATTGAAGAAAAAGCTTATCCATAAGCGTTCTTTATAAGCTTCTAAAAAGGTGTCACAAAGGTTAATTGATTAAATCAATCGATTGATATTATTTTTAAATAATGCAACACATCTAAACTGATTGTAGAAAATAAATGTCTAGGTTATTCATTCTAATCTTCAAGAATATCCTTTTCTCAAAAATATTTATTAAGAATTATACTTCACAATCCCTTGCTCATAAACATATTGGTGGTTGTGAGTAGGAAGCCGAGGCGAATCCAGGGATGTTGACAGACAACGACTGTACCTGCAAGACTCTATAAATATGAATAGTAAGACGAATTGTGGCTTAGAAAAATGTCCCACATAAAAACACGGGGCTATTGTGAGTACCTTGAAATCTTGACGCTCATGTGTCCCTATTGGTGGGGAGAGAGAGGAACAACAAACGAATATGATTGGTTACAGGATTTCATCATGAGCTGACGTTAGTTAGAGAACCATTGGAAAACCTGGGAGTACTGGACAGCTGTTTCGTCAAATCCCTACAAAACCAACACTTGAATATAAATGAGATGCTCACTAGCGACTTGCCCTTTTCAGGTAGGTAGCTACCTGGGGTTCTAGTGAGAAGTCGTGACCAGTAGGGTGCAGTGCGTCGGGTGTGAGAAAAGGAATAATTTGCGGTCAAAATCAAACTGTACTTAACCAAGACCCACTAAATACGGTGGTCATAGTGTGAGATGAAAGAAGCAGGTGCATCTGACAAGAGGTAAATTATTCAGAGCAAGAGAAATAGCATGATGTTCAGTGACGTGAACTGTATAAACCTACAAAGACTGGAACACTGACTATGTAACCCATTCAACAGTTTTTTTGAAAGCTCTACCCAGTGTCCTTTACTGTAAGGAATAATTGTCCATGGCTGTTTAACACCGATCCACCTGAGCTGAGGCTTGTGATGAACTCCAAATGATTAGGCACCATGAACCATGAGGACTAGACAATCCAGTTTTGGATTTTTTTAAGATGGTGGTGAGACAGTAGTTACGAAACCTACTGGACGGTTCATGAAAGTAAGAAAATTTGAGCATCCGATCAAAGTGGAATAAGGCCATCATTGCGCAATTCTTAACAAAAAGGATCTACGGAATGCATGCGACAATCGGCTGGTTAACAGTCTGTTACAAGTTGCGTCTAAAATAATAGCTGTTATCGTGCTTCACAGCCCTGGTTATTGATTGAGTTTTTCTGGCGCTCATTGCTGTTAGTGTCGCAGAGTTAAGAGATGAGGGACCTGCCTGAGGAATAGTATTAAGAAAATGAGGATAGCAAGATGAAAGTGGCAAGGACAAAGGTAGTTGAAGATCAGGAGAGCTTTGTGTGCTTTCGGAAGTATGTGGGCAGTTGTTACTTCCCGGACACCTACACCGTGGACGTCGGTTTGTTCTTGGGATACATGAGACAGCAAAAGTATTAGTGTTGCCTGACTGCAGAGCCTAGGAGACAACTGTCTGAGGCCAATTCGAATAGACTTTTCGTACTGCATCCGTATTAAGATCTTACCACTGGTTGCAGATCACTGCAAGGTAAGTGAGGATTTAAACTTTCCAGGGTTAACCTCTTCTAACCCCCCCCTCCCCAGAGCGGGGAGAGAGAAATGCTGTCATGATGCTCATCCAAGGAAAACACCTTGCATCCCCGTTAACCAGTAGTACAACTTCACCTACAGACCCGCAATATGGTGCAAACAAATTACACTCCCGACCGAAAGCTGCTACCTTGACGTGGTGGTCGGGCTTGAACACCGCAATGACCTAATCAAGCTATACTGGCTGAGACTTATGTCTCTTGAGGTTCTACCATGCCAGGCAGGTTGTTTGGATAGCGGTTAAACAAAAAGCAGCTACCCCATCCAATACCATGATCCAAACAAATTCACAAAATTTCATGCCGGATCGGCCGTGGCCCGGATTAACAACGACCGCGCTTCCTGCTGCCGTGTCACAGGGCAGGAGTGATAAGTATGCTACTGAGGCACACCAAACAAAAGAGAACAAACAAAAACAGGCCGCGTGTGACCGGCCTCAAGCAGTTGTCCCCTGGGCTCTGCGGTCACGCAACCAACTTCCACGGTGTGGGCAGCCGGGAAGTAACAAACGCCCTCACAATCCGAAATGCACACAAAACCTCTCTAATCCTCACTTATCTTTGTCTTCATCTTCATCTCTATTACCTTGCCTTCCTCCCACTGATGCAACTCCTCTACTTGATGGCTCCTCACTCCCTCTTCACTCTGTGTCCACTAAAAACGACGGAAGCCAAAAAACCACCACCGATAGTCTCCTAAAGCCACGCCACCAATTTCATATAGGAGCATTTAATGTTAGGACACTTTGCCAAATAGGACAACAAGCATCACTAGCTAAGACCCTGGCATCCGAGCCATTGATGTATGTTGTGTTTCAGAAACACGCATACAAGACCCAAGTGTGGTTATTCACCTAACCCCACCTGGCCAACAGGATGAATCTTCAAAATTCACCTTGAGGGTGTCAGGAGATGCCACAGCTAGTTCACGAGGATTAGCTGGCGTAGGGATAGCTTGAGTACTAGGGCAGAAAAGACATTGCTTGACTGGATCCCGGTAGATAGCCGAATGTGTGCTGTCCGTCTGAACGGATCAGTAAGAAGGAGAAAGGACTGCACTACTCGCCGATGCCTTTTCGTAATCTCCGCCTACGCCCCCACTGACTGCAGTTCGGATGAAACGAAGGATGAGTTCTACCAAAAGCTGTCTAGTTTGGTGCGAAAGGCTAAACGCTCAGATATAGTCGTTCTAGCTGGTGACTTTAACGCTCAAGTAGGGAAATTGTGTCAATCTGAGAAGGATGTCGGTGGCACCTATGGAGTTCCGTGCCAGCGAACCGACAACGGTGACCGTCTCCTACAGTTCTGTTCTGATAATCATTTGTTTCTTGTAAGCACTAACTTTAAACACAAGGAGAGACACTGTTTAACCTGGCGACCCCCTTCATCAAACCAACGCTGGACACAAATAGACCACATAGCAATAAGCTATCGTTGGCGTGGGTCGGTAGGAGATTGTCGCTCCTTCTGGAACACGTGTGTAGATACCGATCACGCACTGGTCCGGGCTCGTGTGTGCTTACGACTGAACGGACGTAGGAAACAGCTGGCGGTAAAACCATCACGTCCCCAGCTCGATCAGGAAACTAAATCCCTATTTGAGGAAGAACTAGCTAAACGCATATCTGAGTTCGACAGCTGTGCTCACCCTGAAGAAGCCTGGAAGAATATTCAGTCAGCTATAGATACAGCTGTAAAAGCTGTGAATAAGAAATCCAAAGGTGAGTAAAAACCACTGGATTTCGACTGCCTCATCCGAACTGATAGATGCTAGAAGACTTATTCCGGCGAGCTCCGAATTCAATGAGGAGCGAAAGCTGCACAAAAGGAAACTTACTAAAAGTCTCCGCAAGGACCGTGAACAGTGGTGGGTGACAAAGGCGAAAGAGATGGAAAAAGCTTCGACGATAGGCAACTCTTTAGACTCATCAGGGAAACGGGGGGAGAAGGCAAATCATAAGTGAGACTATTTCTGAGAAAAATGGCTCCTTAATTAGCTCTCAGGATAGACGCCTTGAACGCTGGAAAGAACACTTTGAGGGACAATTTAACTTGCCTACAGCCACACTGAACCTCCCCCCGCCCAATGTCTGAATTAGCTTCTTTAGGACACACAAATTAGGCTTCTTGATGTGGATCCCAACAGCCTCAGAAATATTTAGTAATCTAACTCTTAAGGCGAAATTAGGATTTGTTGGTATGTGGTAAATGACTCTGAAAGCCACCTGGTTAACATCAATCTTGTGTTCTGTACCCACAAGATGAGACAGAATGACGCCACGAATAGACTTTGTTTGTCCTTTGCCTAACCACACAGGGTGATGTTCGGAAATCCGATGAGAAAGACATAGAAATAGTTTTCGTGCTTACTGTCACTTATCAGCAACACGTACTTTCAACGTTGAAGGAAATGACATGTACTTCGAGATTCGAACCCGCATAATTAATGCCCGTAGACAGAGTCGTTACCACTGAGCTGCTCAAGCTCACGGTATCCTGACATAAATGTTATTCTTGCTTTGTTCAGGTTCATCAATTGGAAGTATTGTATATTTTATTACTGTATAATTATAAACTCTTTGAAGTGCATCCTTAGTGTCCATATTATACAAAATTTGTGTTTTAAATATTTATAGCAATAACTTTGGTAATACTTTTATGATATGTAACGTACGAAACAAAAGCAACTGCACTAAAATGTCAGAACCTAAGCTCTACACTCTCCAACAGAAATTGTTCTCTCATCATGTTTGACCATTTCAAGAGCATTCTATGTCTGATTACTTCCTCTTAGGTGCGATTCATTTTAAGCCTCGCAACTGCAAGTGATGTACCTATATGTGCAGTGTTTCGCGTTTATTTTTCTTCCTGCCTAGTACTCATGATAAAATGCGGATGAGGAATAAAACTGAGACCGTGCTACACAAGGCGATATGACTGACATAATTATATTATTGTTCCCTTTAGTTCCTAGAGGAACATAGAGCTTCAGCCAAGCGTCTCCATTGCGTTCGGTTCTCTGCCAACGTTTTCACTCCGCTCCAAGTCTGACCACATGTTTTCATCTCCTCTTCAAATCACCGCCTCCTCCATGTTACCCTTGCATTGACGACCAACTCCCCGCTTCCCTTTCGGGTTCCATTCGAGCGATGGCTTGTCTAGTGATGTCACTTGATGGTTTCCTCAGAGTATGGCCAGCCAATCCACCTCCATTTCTTCCTGCCTATTTGTTTCACAATCGGTTCCAGCTAGGGTGGTTCGCTCATTGCCAGAGATCCCACCTTGTTGGTGATCTTTTCTGGCTGGCCATCTGATCTTGAGCGAAGACAGCTGTTAATGAAGGTCTGTAGTTTGTCTGAGGTGCTCTTTATGACGCGCAGTGTAAGTCTCTGATCCGTATAGTAGCACTGACTAGCTTTACATTGGAGTTGAAAATCCGGATGTTATTTTTGATGGTGAGTGCTGTTGACCTCCACACAGACTTGAGAGTAATGAAAGCTTGTCTTGCTTTCCCGATCCTTGATTTGATATCCTCGTCAGTTCCGTCCGCCTGTAGTTGAAACGATGCTTTCCAGGTAGGTAGGTAAAGGAGGTTGTTTCTTTCAGGTTCCTCCCATTTATGCTGGCTGATTGTTGTCTGACTGACATAAAACCTAGTATTATTATTATTCCCCTGGGTTACGAGTGGGATATGGGAATTCAACACTACAAAACCTCTATTTTATCCTCTATTCTGCAGTCCTACACGATTGCCCATGAGTTTTTATTTCCTTCTCACATGATGTTCCCCTCGTCACTCTCGGACGCACCCATGTGGGTTCCACTAAAGGGTCTGCTGAACCTAATGTTATTGTGCACTAACCGCAGTTGTTTTCATGTTTAATGAGTAAAAACTGGAGAAATTTATATTAGGATATTTATTTTCGATAAATTACACTATTCAATTGTAGCTAAAGCTTCTTCTAATTGTTTCCATGGACAAATATTTTCATCATTTGTCGCCAGTAGAATACAATAATGATCGAATAATTGCATAGTCACTTCAAGATCGTCCAACATTTCTAAATGTTCTATTCTGTAAGGAGGGGAAAAAAAGTGGAAGAAACAGTACACGCATTTATATATACATTCTCTCCTATGTGAGTGGCATAAATATGCATTTCTTTTTTCTTCTCCAATTTATTACTGCAAAACATTTTCACTAAGGTATTTAAGATATATACAACCTAAGTGAAGTCGATTCCAATAACACCAAGAATTATTGTCATACTGATGTTTTTATTATACGTTCAATAAATTTACCAGAGAGCACAACGAATAGCACTGTATTCAACTGGATCGATTTCATTTAGTATTGAGGAAGTGTTGTGACATAAACCACTTCCCAAGATAGTGAAAATAAGAAATCTAGGCTGAAGCTAAAGCATTAGCAATCCGAAAATTCAAGCCAACGCTAAGTATATAAACGAGTCTAAAAACTGTCTTTATCTCATGGCTGTCATAAACAGTTCATTCTCCCAAAAACAACAAAACATTACTAACGGATTACGTTTATGTCCGAACTTCCCGTTTATTTTTCGTATCATTATGTTTTAATCCCCACTGGTTTTACATAAATTCATCTTCTTATTCGTTATGTCTTGACCTCCGACCAGAAATAGTCTGGAAACTTCCTCATCCTATTTTTATTCACTCACGAACGTACAGCCTAGCTGAACACTTCGTTCCAAAGAAAATTCTCTTCTTCTTGAATCCAACGAAAAGCACAGACTAAAATTTTCCCACAATTACAGTCATCTATAAATCTTTTATGTGTCAACTAAAACTACGCTCCTAGCTAATTTCATTTGTTAGATTTCGTCATGAAACAACATCAGTTAGAAAGATCACTTTAAAAAAAAGGAGCACTGGACCCATGTTTCGTCCTGTTTCGGGACTCTACAGTGTACACCCATGCCCCCCACAACAGACCAAATCCAGGGCCTACACGTTACTAAGCCAAGGTTGTTAGCCATTCACTTGCTTCGGTCAAAAGTCGTGGGTGTATGCTGGTGATCAGTCAAACTAAAATGAAGCAGCCGTCCAGTGGACCTTAGTTTTCAATGATCTCCCTGTCTAATGTTGGTTCGTGATGAAATCTAACAACTGAAATTGAATCAATCCAAATCCCATAGTCTATATAAAATTATCGTTGACTTCTTAACACAAAGATATGAGATATTTTCAGGTCTTTTCACATATGTGTCATGAAAATACCTAGACAGTTAATTTTAAAAAGAAACTAGCTAAGTTATACTACTGGTTACAAATCAGTAGTGTAACATAATGCGACAAATTTGGATACACAAAGAATCGTCATTTAAACAATTAGCAGGCAAAACGATTGAGCGAAGAAATACTTGCTTTTCAATCTCCGGCTCTACTCTCTCTCTCTCTCTCTCTCTCTCTCTCTATAATATATATATATATATATATATATATATATATATGATAATTAACAAGGAACATTAATGCACAATTAAAAAGAAATGGTTACAACAAGTGGATAACATGATGCATAATTTTGGAAAAATGAAGAGTAACTAAGGAATGTGCTATAAATAAATAAATAAGCAGCAAACGGAAATTAAATAGCGTATTGACCAAAAACATAGGAAAGCCCTAGACAGGCTGCGAAAGAATGACAATGTAATAATTACTAAACTGCATAAATTATTCTGGAGTAGTAATCATGAATAAAACGGAATACCTAGACAAGATAAATGGAATGCTGAGTGATGACCGAAAACTCTGAAAAGATTTCACCTTCCACTGATCCGACTGAAAAGGTGAGGAAACAACTAATTGAGTCATTAAAATGGTACCAACCATCTCAGAAGGTTTATATGAATTACTCAAGCCTACGGGTACAGTTACACCAAGATTATATAGGCTGCCTAAAGTGCATAAAAATGGTTTGCCACTTAGACCAGTATTAGACATGTCTAATTACCTATATTCCGCAACAGCCAAATGGTTGGCAAAGCTCCTAAAGCCTCTGCATGACGAACTGGTAAAACATAATGGAAAAGATAATTCTGAACTTGTCGAAAGAATAAGAGATTTAAATTTGAATGACAAGTTTATGATATCTTCTGATGTATCCTCTCTAATGTACCGTTAACTGAGACAGAGGATTTCACATGTGATGAGATTATTAAGCGAAATATAAACATCGGTATTTCGGTATCCTCGATGAAGCAACTTATTTTAAGGTATACGATGAATGTTTATTTCTTGTTCAACAATACTATAAACAAACTGATGATGTGGCTATGGGTTCCCCATTAGGTTCAATTTTTTCCTCGCTAAGTTACAGAATGAACCACTGAAAAGAGTAACTGATGAGATGAAAGTCGACTGTCAATATATGGAAAATAAATTTCTGATTATGAGAAACGAGAATGAAACAACGAACATTCAAGTTCAATGATGCGCGTTCGGCAACAAACTGCATTATAGAGAAAGAAAGTAATGATAGTATCTCATTCCTAGACGTCTTCTTGACCAGGAGAGAGGATGGTACACTAAGAAGAAGTATATAAAGGAAACCTACAAAGACAGCTCAGTACACACATTTTTGAGTTTCGCACCTTTGAAATATAAACAAAACACGGTAGTGTTTGGTTCATAGACCTAGGATAATCTGCATAAACGACTCTGTCAATGAAGACCTTAAGATTACCAGAGAATTACCAAGTTCATTGAGAAAAAATATGAATTTAGCACCAAAACAAGCCAGTAGGGCAACAGATCCGAAAAAGCTACTGTTCATAAAATTGTAGTTCCTCAGTGATAACATTAGCGTAATGGTAACACAGCGTCTGGGGAATGCAGTTAAAAGAGCATTTGACGCAGCAGCATAGATACACCGTCTCCTTATCACCACCCCTATTTCACATTCGAGAAATAAGAACAAACTACCTCATTTCACTTCCTCTAAGTGTATCTACCAGTTTGAATACAGATACGGAGCCAACTGCATTGATTGTACTATCAGGCGGGTTCATAATCGTATTTCAAACACCACCGTGAATGGTTAAGCAAGCACAGTATTTAAAGTTATTTGTCGCATCCCAACTAATCTCAATTCCACTTTACGAACTCGTCTCTTACATACAGCTGGAGCTATCTGAATCCATTTGAAGAAGTCAAACCTATGTGTGTAGAACAAATTTGTACGACAACTTCCCTAACCTTGACCATCGTTACATGAATGTAAAATCTTGACTATTTTGCAGTCCCCCCTAAGCCTCTTAGAGATTATAATTTTTATGACTGCTTCATCTACAATTACAAATTATCATTGTTTAAATTGTTTTATTTCTACTTGAATTACCTATTACGTAACCAACTTGAACACTGGCTTATTCCTTAATTACTCTTCATTTTTCCAAAATTAAGCATCATGTAATCCACTTGTTGTAGCCATTTCTACCTTTTTAATAGTGTGTACTAATTTTCCTTGTTAATCATCACCCCCCCCGCCGTCTGACATGTTGATACCGAGCAATCCTTGTTAACAAAGATACCGCCACTAGGGTGGAAAAATTTTTTTGGATTGTATTAAAAATCCAATAAATTTGAACGCTTATTCATTAGAGTGGTGGTTAAATTCCACTGGTTACAGATGTAATGTTGGATAAAATATATTTTCATGAGACTTTTTCGGCTCTCTACGCAAAGGGAACTCGTGGCTTATTTAAATACTACTACTACTACTAGATAAATAACAAATTTTTAAAAATCGTCATAAATTTTGCTTTTATTCCTATGCGTTCCGAGTGGAACACAAGGGATTCAAGCATCTTTAGAAGTTTCAGTAGCCTTGGTATTGCTTATATGGGATGTTGTTGCTAGCCATACGATTAAACCCCCCTCTTTTTCCGTCTTACTATCGGTTATTAATTATTATTATTTCCTTTAATTCCTAGAGGAACGTAGGGCTTCAGCCACGCGTCCCTATTACGTTCGGTTCTTTTAGAGTTTTCACCTGGCTCCAAGTCTGACCACGTGTTTTAATCTCCTCTTCACATCACTGCCTCCTCCATGTAACCCTCGCACTGACGACCAACTCGCCGCTTCCCTTTCGGGTTCCACTCGAGCAATGGCTTGTCTAGTGATGTCACTTGATGGTTTCCTCAGAGTTATTAAAATAAGGACTTTTTTGTTTAAGGGTACATCAGTCGGGAGTCGAACTCGGATCACATATACGGATTGGTAAACCCATTCTACCAATGAGCCACTAACTTACTTCATAACTTTATAATGGAGTTACCATTAAATATCTATGAATATAGTAAGACTAAAGTGTTATAGATTGTGGGCGTCCAAGTTATTATTGTTATTCATACTTGCGATCCCCTGCAGATGCTTCTGAAATGAATTAACTAACCCTGAAAGGGTATCTCGATATTACTGTGACTACTAAGTTGAACTTATTTATTTGGTGGTTTCTAATAGTGGGTTCTACGAAGTGTCGCTCGTCCTGTTTGGAACTCACCAACTGGATCTACCTGCTCCCCTGTCAATAATAGCACTCCCGATAGGACTTGAACCTAACGATAGAGAGTTATTCGATATGCCAGTAAACCATGAAAATATTCATACTTGTAATATCCGATTGGACTGACAAGTGATAAATCCTCTTACTGGATTTCACTGCTGGCTACCTCAAAACAGAAAATTTAAATTATTAGGCCTAGCTTTAAAAGAAAAATATTTTTGTGCATTAGGAGAAGAATCCTTATAGCACATGAGTTTTTTTACCATTGTTTGAAATTCAATATGCTTATAAGTATAAAAAATGTGATGCATTGACTGTTACCCATAAAAAACGTGTTCACACAAAATATTGTAGATAAAATTCAGTAGACGTTGACATGACTCATACAGTCGTTATTTGGTGTGCATTTCAATGTGTACACAGTGACACTTTTATTGTGCAACAGCATTGTAAATTTAAAGGTCTGCAGTCTTTCCTTTAATTACCTGAAGGTTGCGTCAGTAGTCCAATGGCAGAATGCTCCCTCCCAGCTACGTGGATGATCCGAGTTTAATTCCCCACCGAAACACCTAAACCTCGCCTAGTTTATTACCGTTAATAAGCCTGGAAAAGAGGGAAGGTTAAGTGTGATGCTAGCAAACCCACCAAGTAAAAGTAACCCCACTGCTACTGAAAATTCAAAGCTTGAAGCATGAAGACTTACGTCCTGCTCGAAAACCAAGGTAAGAAGAGACTTGAAGGCTTGTTCTCCAGAAACAGACATCTAAGAAGAACTGAGCATGTCAATTAAACATGCTCCACTTAACATTAGTAAATTTTAGAGATGCCAGCAATAGGAAGGCGTGTGGAAACTTAGTAGTACTACGTAACAGACGCATTCTCGATACAGGTTATATCATCAAGTGAAGTAAAACTTTTCATGTGGCTAGCAGACACAATTAAAGTAGACTGCTGCATTGTGCAGGAGTAACAGCAATCTTGTGAATGAACTCCATCTTTTTTTTACTCCTGGCATTCTAAGTGAAACTAAAAGCTATGAAGTTTTTGTCGGGTGGGGCTACGCCAACCTCACGCTCACTTTTCCCTCTTTTCTCGGCTTACTATTTGGTTAGTAAACCCACAAGTTTTAGGAGTGTGTCAGCCAGGAATAGAAGCCAGAACTCTCATGTAGCTGTCAACTGCTCCACTATAGATAAAAATTCACATAAAGCAAACTAACTAAATGAAAATAATTTTCAACAGGCATCAATTATAAATGATGTTATTTCATCTATACTACTTATACTGTTAATAGTAATATGGTGAGTTACCTGTAACGTGTGGTGGCAGGTAATGCTTTGTAAACTTGATTTATTGTCCAACCTTTCGCTTTCTTCCAACCAGCTTTAACAAATCTATGTAAATCATGAGGTACGTAGAAGAAAAAGACAGTAGGTAAGTGGACCAGGCTTTTTTTATTTCATTTTGATATACAAATATAATTGCTTGGTCAAAGTTTTAATGTCACTACTCTTACATAACCACTATCTTTAGGTAATTCATATAGTCGACAATAGTTTCAAGCAAAGATATAACGACCCCCACCCTCCACCACTGCTCACTATTCTCTATACTCTTCACGTAGCAAATCAAGTTGTAGTCTAACTATCCATCTGCATATTGAATTGCGACTTCAGGCATTGTTTACGCTTGCGAAGTTGCCTGTATGTCTATAGCCTTGAAAGTATTGTTTGAAAGATAGATTCTGTTAGCATACCACTGCCTCAATCCTCATCAGGTGAATAACTCATTCTCTGAGGTATGATTCTATCCCGGCTTTTTAAAAAAAAACTCATGTCTCTTTCGTTAACTAAGTAAAAGTAATTTGAGATAAAAATTTTACGAAACTTCCAATTCAGAATTCTGTTCTGTTTAAATAATTTGTTCGGATTACACTTAACAAAATTTCCTTATGGATAAGATTTATTTTGATAAAATCTCACAATGTTATACAGTTTTTACGAGTTGATCACGAATTGATACCAGCTAGAGAACCATTGAAAACCACCACTGGAGTACTGGACAGCTGTTTTATCCTAGTTTGGGAATCATCGGTAGTTCTCTAACTGATATCAATCCGTGATCAACTCGTAAAAACAAGTCGAATCCTTATAAACCAACTATTGAAAATGTTATACAGTATTATTTACTGATGACGTTTGGAGCACAATTTATCGCTCATTATCATATTAAGTTGATATGATTATGGAATTGTACTCTACCACAGTGTCCAAGTTCTTTAGTATCAACAATTTCGATTTGAAAAACAGAGTAGTAACACAAACTCACAGTGTGGATCATAGCCTAGTAAATAAAAAAATATATATCGAGTAATTGAGTTAGATACCTGTGCAGTGTACTGCCTAATATAAGACATCTTTACATCCCCCTTGTGTTTCGAGTGGAACACATAAAACTTCAAGCTTTAAGCACTACCAACGTGTCAGTAGCGCAGTGTTCTTGTTTTATGGAATTGGGGTGCATGTTTTACTGGAAAAGAACAACCGTGTACACAGGTTAGACTGAATTTAACTGTGGTCCATTATATGCAGAAAAATTCATTTGTGATAAAGATTATATAAGTGACAAAAAGCTACTTTTGAACAGCTGTTGAATAAACAGAAATACTACGTCAGTCTAATACAAACCACCCCACAGCTAACTACATTTAACTTCACACTTAATTCAGTGAATATTTTATGCCTTGCAGTGTGCGATCGAGGAATGCTGCTTAGTTTAATGAGTAGCAGTTGGTAATTTCCAACGCACATTTTACCCATTAGTAATGTGTAGGATGGAAAATATTTCCGAAGTAAAGGATATTTTTTCTGACTGTTTCTAATCTACAAGGCTGTTTATATACATTCATTTACCAGAAGTTCAGCTTACCTTTCTTCCTGAGTAGTCAGTGAATCACAAGCCTCAAGACCAGGAAGTTCACAAGAACGAGCACGAAAATTTTTGATCATTATAGAGCCAAACTGATCGCTCATATTAACCTGTACGATGAAAGAATAAAAAAGATTCTCTTCAAGTATGATAAGTAGGAAATACATCTTGCCAGATAAGTAGCTGTCAACTTTCTCGATTACGTAAGACTATTCATTTATTTTTCAAACATGGCTACTTCTCATATACTTTGAGTGACCTCTATTGCTAACTGAAAATAACCTCTGAGATTTTTTGACACCCCCCTAAATAAATGTATAACGTTGAAGGTAATTTACAAAAAGCGATCACTTTATTTATTTATTTAAACGCAGAAAAAACTTGGTACAATATGACACCAAGAAAGATGTGCCACACATTTCATCTGTTGTGTGAGGGCTGAGTGTTATAACTGTAGGGAATTAAATGAGGACGTTGTCGCCTTGTTCTGTCTGCCCCTGACTAATATGCCTATCTGCTAGTAGTACCTTCCGATTCAGTGAACCACGCAAATATCAAAAGACAAAGGCTGGCCTGTGACTATGTATTGTAGTACAACAACTACGACAAAGAACTTATCTAGGAAAACAACACATGGTATTTATACATTTTTACAACAATACAGACGGCTAACAGCATTTGAAATAATTGATCGTAATAATCAATAACAAAGTGCGTGGGAAATGATGATATACCATTTATGCGAGATTAACAGCCGTTGAAATAATTGATCAATAACAAAGTGCGTGGGATCCTATCACTGAGATACTACCCGAGGGCGCCCAGACAGAAGTAGGTGGTTTTCTTAAGGGACCACCCCCGAGCCTTTGACTTGGAGTCTAATCCGCAGGGCAGCGGAGCAGCGTTAGAAGCTGCATTCTCATGGTTTCCGGTGACCCATATGGGTTCATACGCCATTTGATCCGATTGGATTCTGGAGCCCATATATCCCATAGTAACTGCTTTTAGTCTAACCGATATCCAAACAACCTTCCTGACATGGTAGGACCGGCAGGGACATGAGTCCCAGCCAGTTCAGCTTGTTGGGTTACTGCGGTATTCAAGCCCGACCACCACGGCAAGGTAGCAGTTGTCGGCCGGGGATTTATGTATTCTTATTTCAAATTATAAAAACAAAATTGGCCAAGACGACATATCAAAACAAGACAGTCTAGTCAGTATTCAAAGGTGAATTTATAAAAGTAGCACACTATTTACTTCACTCTATCACAGCAAACTATTAAGCATATCAATCAACAGTAGTGTCCCTGATAGAAATTCCACAAGTCATGTGAAGATCTAATATCCTTCGATGAAACTCCAACAAACATGGCAAGGCTAAGTGTAAATACCGAGCAAAGGGTTTGATTATTTGATACAATAAAATATTCACTCGAAACGTGATTTCTGGATGTTTTTTATTTGAGCATGAAAACACCTTAACTAAGACTGTTTCCTTCTTGGAAATCAAGCCAGTAATGTTTTATGGTGTAGCCAATGTAACTTAGTGGTCACAGTTGGCATCATCACCTCAGCCTTATTCAATGCAATCGATGTAGAAAAAGGTTACGGAATAATAGCCCGTATCCAATGGTTATCTCAGGTAGAGACAAAACAAATACCTAAAACTAACAGAACACACTGCACTCAGGTTAGATAGTCTCATGATGGTTATTATTGCATTTTTTCTTACTTACACAACACACATTAACAATCTGAAATACTGCATGGCAAAGACTGATATTAGAGATAGCAGATTGAGTAAAGACTGGAGTCACATATGTGTAAGGGATAGTATGGAAGCACTAACAAAGGGTGACAAAGGCGAAAGAGATGGAAAAAGCATCGGCGATAGGCAACTCTTTAGACTCATCAGGGAAACCGGAGGGAGAAGGCAAATCATAAGTGAGACTATTTCTGAGAAAAATGGCTCCTTAATTAGCTCTCAGGATAGACGCCTTGAACGCTGGAAAGAACACTTTGAGGAACAATTTAACTTGCCTACAGCCACACTGAACCTCCCCGACATCCACCACACCCGAATGGGATATAGACACTGGTCCGCCGTCTGTAAGTGAGGTCACAAAAGCTATCAGTAATTTGAAACGAGGCAAAGCGGCAGGACCCGACGGAATTATTCCGGAGGTGTTTAAATATGGGGGTGACATACTAGTTTGTAGATTAACTGAGGTACTAGGCAAAGTCTGGGAATCAGAGACAGTTCCATCAGACTGGGGTAAGTCACTTATTATACCGATATTCAAGAAGGGAAACAAGTCCTCGTGTGATAATCATAGGGGGATCAGCCTAACGAACATAGTCTCTAAAATCCTAGGCTCAGTAATCATGCATAGACTAAGCAGAACTCGGGAGGAACAGACAAGGGAAAATCAAGCAGGCTTTAGACCAGGTAGAGGGTGCATAGATCATATCTTCACTCTTCGACAGATTCTAGAACATAGACACACTTTTCGGCGTCCAACAATTGTCATATTTCTTGACTTGAAGGCGGCCTTCGACTCCGTGGATCGAAAGGTACTATGGCAATGTCTGACTGTGAAGGGAGTGCCAAGAAAGTACATTGCACTAATCAAGGCACTCTATTCAAACTCACGTAGTCGTGTAAGGGCTTATGGGGAATTGTCATCTGAATTGGTAACAACCAGTGGTGTCCGACAGGGATGTCCACTTTCCCCATTTCTGTTTAACTTCATCATAGATATGCTAATGGAAGTATCCTTAACTGAACGTACCGACTTAGGAATCGACTTGTTACCAGGGAATAGTCTTATGGACTTAGAATATGCAGATGACATAGTCCTGTTAGGGGAGGATGCTGACAAAATGCAGCAGTCTTCTGAACACCTTGAGCAGCAATCTTCGTATGTTTGGCATGCGATTCGCCCCTGCAAAATGTAAGATGCTGCTACAGGACTGGACCACGTCAACTCCTAACTTAGTGATAGGGAGTGAAGTGATAGAACATGTTGACCACTTCACCTATTTGGGAAGTTGTATTAGCACCAACGGACTGATTGGCGATGAAATCTCAGAAAGGATCTCGAGCTGCTTTCGCTGACTTACACAACCTCTGGCGTAGGCGTGACATCCGGTTATCAACCAAGGGACGTGTGTACTGCTCATCAGTTCGCTCCGTCCTTCTCTATGGCTCTGAAACATGGCCAATACGAGTTGAAGACATGAAAAGGTTGACTGCTTTCGATCATAGATGTCTGCGATCTCTGTCTCACGTTAGGTGGTTTCACAAGATAAGTAATGTTGACGTTAGGCGTAGAGTGTTGGGCAAAGAGGGAAAATCAATCGACGAGACTATAAAGTTACATAGATTGAGATGGCTAGGTCACGTGCTGCGCATGCCTAACCATCGCCTCCCCCGACGGGCATTACTAGCTGATATAGGTGCAGGTTGGAAAAGGGTAAGTGGTGGCCAAACAAAAACATGGCCTCATCAATCCATGAAATCCTTGACAGTTAAACTGAGTCGGTCAGGTAGGGAGATGCAGACTTCCGGGTTGGGGCCCTCGGGACTCTCTAGGAATCAATGGCTGGAGACAATAGGTGACATGGCTCAAAATCGTTGTCAATGGCCAGCTCAGATGTATTCAGTCTCTGTAATCTTTCATATTCCTTTCTACCATTACCCATTCTGTTTCACTCTTATACTTGTCAGACTGTATTGATTCTCTTCACTCATCTTCTTGTCTACCTTTGTGTGCTATTTGGAGCGTGGCAACTCGAACTGGTGCACTTCGGTGCCAAGTTCTGTGTTGAATCCAGACAGACAGACTATTTAACGTCCACTTAAGGGGAAGTCATTATTATATAAAGAGTAAAGTCATAAGGCTAAAAGAGTAAAGTGTCCACAGATTAGTCACATCAAAACTAATGATTTTTCTACTCTCCCCTACGTTTGAAAATCGGTGAGAGAGATGAGAGGGTCAGTAGTCAAAGGAAACGAAATATAGTGATGTAAATGACAATATACTTTCTATGCGCAGATAGGCCGTGACTATTGTTTTTACTGTGTAAATTTGAACACAAGATGGGGTTGAAAAGGATATTTTTATTTGCTTTTTTGCTTAGTCGTACCTAATGCAATTTGCTAGTCATGTATATATTTGTGCCCTGGCCTATAATTCATACCTACTCTAAACAGTTACTTCACAAGGAGCCCATTGAACAGGTGGTACAGAGAGTAAGACGATATACATACACTTATGTACTACATGAAGCATCACTTCATGGTAGTTTAAATCACTAAACTTCATATTCACACACACTAAGTAGGAAAAATTTTTAAAAAAGACGAAAAAATGAAGACAGTACAGTTAAAGGTCACAGAATGTTGTAAGGCACAGAAAGAAAAGGTAATCCTGATTTTAAAAAAGTGAGATATTACAGTTTGAGTCTTTTTTTTATCAGAAACATTCATGTCGGTGGCACAGTGGTTAGGACTCTCGCCGACCATGCACATGGTCCGGGATTCGAGCCCACACCGGCGCACTATGGTCGGCCTGAAAAATTTGGGCTACCGATATCCATGCTGAAAATTCCATACTTGTACCAAAAATACAGTGTGGAATCAAGCTGTAAATCAAAAATTAAAAAAAAATTATTTCACTCGGAATCAGTTTTTCGTGTACTATAAGACATTTATTGTACGAGAAATGATTATACCATCTAGTTACTTAGGCTGAGGAAGGTGAAGGAGGATATAAATGCTTGGATTACTGGTTCAGAATCAAGTATTTAAGTAGATAAGCAAAAAATGCACAGGGATACGTATGTACTACCGAATTCAATAGTTTCTAGCCAAGTTTGTCGATAGTCATATGAAGTTCATCTATGCAACGTATATTTCCTATATGGTTCACACTAACAGCCAGGGACTTCATATGTTTGCATTATATCTTGATCTCCCAACTTAGTTCTACTCCTGATAATACAAAATGACCAAACACATCCTGTGCAGTCATAAGTAGCACATATCCCAAAAACCCCACGTGCTGGAGGTTCGCAAATTCTTCTACTGCAGTGTTTTTCCTACCTACATTGCTTATGTGTTGATTTCACTAAACAAGAAGAGTGCTTGGAATATTCAGATAGAACACTTGTAATTTTAATGAAATTTCTGATTTAAATGACCATGCTTCACAGTCATGGAGTATGGTGAGACACAGTGTTTGACCCATAATGGCGAATTCGACATTTTTCTTGCACCATAAATTTGTGCAGAAAACCAAACTTAAGCCTGTTTTACTTTGTTTTAGATAGTCTGGCTATTTGGACAACTTAGAGAAATTAAGTGTGACCTTTAAGATGTGTGGTGTTACTCTGTATTTGTTTCCCCTTCAGATGTATCTGCGATTTCACTTAAATTCATCAAATAAATTATTGTCGGGAAATAAATGCACTGAATTGGTTCAGTACCTTTGTATATACTTTTTGTACAGAATGATAAAATGCTTATAAATATATTGATAAGATAAATGAGTAAAAAAATATACCTGCCTGTTCATAGTGCAGAAATGAAGCACAAGGAAAGTTCTCTGAGATACTCTTTAATAATTGATAACTGATATCAGGAGGCATGTAAACAAGTACACATTCAGCGAGAAAGAGAGTTGGACAAGATTTAGAACAACCAGGTCCATCAACTGGGGAAAACAATATATCTAGAAACTCTTGAGCTGGTCTTCGTAAATCAAAACTGAGTAAGTGAAATTTCCCTTCATCGAAAATGTAATGAGAACCTTCTTGTGAAACATCGACTGACGAAGATATTTCATTGCGCGTTTTAGACCCTAGAATGTCAAATTTTAATGGGAAAATTAGGTTCACCAGTTAAAAATATAGCAAGTATGTTCGAAAGTGTGTAACAGGAAAGTAAGATATTAACTATGACATACAAATTCAAAACAACAATAATTAAAATAGGTATAAACTTTCTTTGAAATATTCCTCAGAATCGAAACTGCGTATATTTAAGATAAATAAAATTCCCAATGACAAAAAAAATTACATTCAGAACAATCCTTTGCTTACGGAACAGAGGCAATATGATAATCATATTAAACTATTCTTATCATTGGTAGTATTTCTCTCTAGTATAATTTCGTATTACTTCTATCACTAGGTTATCAAAACAACTGCTTTTTAAGATAAGGGATGCATACACAGGTTTTACAACTACAAAGGCTTAATCCTAGCTCTATGACAGTCGAAAACACTGTATCCTAATAAACAACATATAGGTACTTAAAGTGACGAAAAAACACTGAAATACACCTACGCCTGGTAATACATGAGCATATATATATATATATATATATATATATATATGGTTTATTTGTTAAGACAGTGTAAACAATTTGAGGAAGAGTAATTAGTCTTGCTGGAAAACAAGTTCACGAGTTATAAGAAATGCTCAGTAGTGTGCCTGAGGATTTGAAATCAGTTGTCCATGATCTCATTAACTAAATCATATCTGATCGAGACGAATTATGTTCAACTAGTGCTGTACAACAGTCCTGTTCCTTCAGTGGAAACCCTTTCACTAATCGCTCAAAGTCAGCGTCATTGTCGGAAGTGAAAGAAAAGCTGTTTTCAAAATTTCTAGTAGATGGACAAGACACTTATTCAGTTATAGCTAAACGCCTTCTGAAAATTTGCAGTTTGCCTTCAGTTAAGCGAAATTTTGAAATTCTTGTACCTGCTATCCAATTACAATTACCGACGCAAAGCTGATATTCGTGATAATTCAGGAAATAACGATTTTAGTGGTTTTGTCTCAGATTTGATGTCTCATCCTTCCTTTCAGTCAAAATCCAAACCTCCTACTCCAAGTGCAAGATCTACTGTAAGATCTGTTGACGCGCTGTTGCACGCAACGGAGGACCACTTGATCGATTTGTGGGACTCATTTACTGGTAATACATTTAAAGTTCCTCTTCTAAGCGATACCATTAATCGTCATATTCTTAGTCAACACACGAAAAGCTCTCCAGTTCTCAAAGCTCGTAGTCGGACAGCGGTTGCAAAAGTTGATATCCTCAGTGAATTATTACTTGGCACGAACTGTAGGACCGGAAATCTAGTTAAACTTAAGGATACAGTTGGTTTCAATGAATTAGTGATAAGTCCAAAAATTTCTGATAGTTAAAAAGTGCATTTCGAAGAATTCCTGCGTGTGGTTGGTTACATAATGGAACTCAACACTATAAATTGTGCTCAAAATAATAGGTTTGGTGGTATTAGCTTGCAATATGTTACTACTGGATTACATGAACATATGAATGGATAATATAGTCTACTTGCTACTTTAGAAACTGAATGGAACCAGGATAAACACATTTTCGGTGATCACTTCAGTCATTCAGATCAGAGCAGTGACTATGCTAGATATGTACACAGCTAATCCCGTCTAATGCCTGGTAGAGTAGATTATCGTGGTGATTGTAATACGAATGGTGGGATAAATACATCAGCACCATTGACAACTAGCCAACCAATGATATGAACCCGTTTAATCTTATGGACTACAGAGCCTCGGCTAAGACTAGGAGTTTTACTTACTCTATGCAATGTTTGTTGTGCCCTAGAAAGGTGGTGAACTAGCTTTAATGTGTACGCTCATACTCTTGACGGTAATCCTGAAATACTATAAATTATGGGGCATTTAATGTCAAAAGTTGCCTCAGGTGTATTACATTTTCAAGTATCATACCATAGTATAGGATGTGAAAATACAATACAGGCTTGGAATAAAGAGTTGGAGATTGACAGTGGCCAGTTCCGTACATGTTCTACGACTGCAGTAAAAGGGCTGACTTAGTGCTAATAAGGCGTATCCTTTACAATGATCCTGATGTCAACATATCTTCCAATTTCAGGACGGAATGTTCGCGCTTATATCAACTAGAGTGTGCTTGTGACTTTCTCCGATAGTTTTGAGTGAAAATTCTCCCCTGATCATGTAATAAACGCTTCTATTGTATCGATGAAAAATCAGAGGTTCAAAGACAAATTAAGTGGAAGTATTACATAAAGAAATTTAACTGCTACCCTTTAACTGAGCACTTAATACAAAAACAAAAGAATGGAAGCACTACCTGAAAGTTTAAGCAACTTTTTTCTCTCCAAAACCATGGCTTTGTATAGAACATTAGCTTTCATATCAACCTCGACATATATGTGTGGAATTTCTTCAGAATCTTTCAAAGAAAGATAAAGAGTATCTGAACCTGCACCAAGATTGACCACTTGACAGGCTCCACCTGTAGACTGTAGTAGATTAAGTGAAGTGCTTAAGGATAAGGAACCTTGATAAAAGATTTAGCAACTGCTCTGAATGCCGTTGTTCTTACGAAATAGCCACGGTTTATTTCTGGTGTCTTGTGTGCAGGAGAATTACAAAAATATCTCATGTACTTGTCTTTCCAGTACCCACGAGACACTGCAAAGGCTTTACTAGAGGTTGCGTCATCATTTGTAGACTGGATCACATCATCAGTTGGACCGCTCATTACAGTAGCGGTACTTCTAGAAGAGGCGCTTCTGAAAGCGACCTTCGGGTGTAACAGTCTAGTTCCAACTCCACAGCTTTAAATTCAGTTAGTGAAGGATAGCGGTCTCTTGTAGTCTGCGTTAATCGTGGTGGTATATATATATATGTATATATATAAATCGTTGATCGGCAGCACCCATTCTTTGGAAAAATCCAACAGTTTGTTGAGGTCCCCTAGCAACGTGAGAGCATCATTGCCGCGGTACGTTTGATGCTTATTATTTTCAGCTACAGTAAACGAAGGACCCTCTCGCTACACAATTTATCTGAAGAATAGTAGATACTGACACTGTCTCATACCAGAATCCCCTCGAATATAACACAGGCAACCAAGATTTAAGGATAGTAACAAGAAAACTTACTAACCATCCTGTTGACAGACCTAATTTTCTGAGAATTGCTGTTCAATCCCTCCTTAACAAAATGACTCACTTCGTAGCCTGACACGCATGGAATGGCCAACACTCATCCTGGCAACTGAAAACTGGCTAAGTAATGACATACTTGACAAAGAGCCGGTAACTGACAACTACGACATCCACAGAAATGATGGGGGTGGGCGTCTAATATATGCCTTTGAATCAACTGAATCTAATACTTTTAGTAACCCAGCTATAGAAATACTCCCAGAATCTAAGCCGATAGGCCTCCTCACGAGTGAAAAGCGATGATCTTGACATTATCCACTTTTGTATTGACCTACAATATTTCCCCCTTCACTGCACTCCGCAAAACATTCGTTCATTTTACTTGGCAGGGACAGTACTTTTGGTAACCATGTGTAGTTTTGATCAACTACATTCAAACACTGGTGAATGGAGCCGCCACGCAACGACGAAATGAATTAGTCTCATGCTCAGCAAAATTTTGATGACAAACAACAACGCATAATTATAGACAATAACACTGCACATCATTATAAAATTTCACTTGCTGCGGAATACACTTCCCAAACTGAATGGAATGATCACCTTAAAAGAATGGAATTAACCCACTACCCTGAATCTGATATCTTGTGATTTCTCCTAAGACACATAATTCCCCTGCAGATTTGGCCGCCACCTGGGGTTTGAAACCAGTTCCCCGTAGACTGTGCGAGGACTACCAAATTTTGTTCATTTACCGAAGGTCTGTGTATCCAAGTCCAAAATTTGCATTTCTTGAGTGGGCTACTGATTATATACTATTCGATTGTAATTTTTTGTTTTGTGATCACATGCTGAAAACATAGGACACACTAGGTCAGGTGTGAACTTGCAATGCAACAGAATGTAAAACCTGGTAATTTGACTCTCCATGCTGGAAGTGCTGTGCTTTGTTTTCGCCATAAATCTCCACCCTTCTGTATTCATTGAGTGACAAACCGAATTTCATCTAAGACTTAACCAAAGCTTTTCAGCTAATAACAGAGGCCCCAGAGGACTGGATACAGCTGGGACGTTCTACTGAATTCCTATGCTACTATAAGAGGTCAGAGTTCTTCAAATCAACTGGACCTCAGCCGTTTCTCCTCAGATGTCCAGTTGGTTTATCTTATGGTGGTAATATTTTCTCACTCGTTTGTACGTGAGGGACACAAGCTCACCAGCATCATCATTACGTTAAAGTGTACATGGAGTAAGCAAATCTGCGATTATTCAGATATGTTAGATATACATAAGACGAGGTAATAGAACAACATCCTTAAAGCCACTTCATGTAGGTAGAAGAAATCAAATTGGTATAATCCCAGGCATCATTACTGTATAAATTTAGCCAAAGTCACCTGACAATTGGAGGTTGAGTTACGTGTGGTAAATATAGCAGGCTATTCATAAAATGACAAGAATTTCGTGAATAACCCACCACATCTGCCATTCACAACGCAACCTTTGTCATCCCGGCTGAAACATGCGGTGGACAACTAGATTTTCAAGGGATGATCCCTTGTCTCCTGCGTTGTTTTGTGGTTGTGTATTCTTATACTCTCTCTATATCATCAATAGTAGATACACAGCTGAGCAGCCGTATTCGTATATTCGTCTTACACTACTTAGGACGGTGTTGAGAAATTGGATGAGGCACACCACTTTGAGTTGGCCGGGCTACAGAGTCAGCAAGTAATATGGCCGAGGCGCGGGTATGGGAGAACAAATGGCCTCATAGGGATGAGCGTTATGCAATTTGAGGCCAGCTGTAAGTGAACTCGAAGTCTTTCAAGCAGTTTAACTGACTAGATGCTTAGTTTGCAACCGGAAACCAAGAGTCGATTAGTGTAGAACAGTAGCAGATGATCAAGTGCTCAAGCTTAAGGATAGACACAAGCTGCTGAACATTATTAATTGTGGTCTCATCGACGCAAAATTTTCCAGGCGCTTAGAAGATGCGTCTGGAAATATCGTAGCACTTTCGCAACATTCAGTAACCGATAAAGAGTCATGTGATTTTGCGTCAATTAAGGATAAGTGGGTGGGAAAACGAAGTCAGACAAAGAAGGCCTTACAAATCAAAAGATGTAGTTTACACGTGACTGCCCACCCTTCTGAATTCCTTGATCAATAGCCGGTCTGGGTGGAAGTGCACACAAGGTATCGTAGAGAACTTACAATAGAACCAAAAAATGCCAAGAAGTCCTGGAAAGTTGTTTCGCCCCCCCTTTGGAACTCGCCATCAGTACAAAATACCATGGTTAAATCCTAGAAACTTATGGCTACAAGATGAGCACGTAGACAATACATCCGCTGGGAAGCCACATCGTTGTATTTGTACTCGAAATTGTGTATATGAAAATACAACATTTTTTCAATTACTTATATCAAAGGTGTCTACAGCTGCACACCTAGTCTAACTCTGTCAGCCACGTCTCATAAACCGTTAATGCCCAGCTCTGGCTGCACTCGGACTCACGCTGTTCCTTGGAGTTTCTCAGAAACGCTTAGTATTAACGGACACAAAAACCAAAACACCAATTGGCGACTCGAGGATTCTTTATTGTAATACCAACATATAAACACTGTTACAACTAAGGTCTGTGAACAAATATTACAATAATAAATCAAAATATTACTTCTGACGGTTTTCTGCTGACTTCCTTCTGAACAGCGACCGATGAGACGATGACTGTCGTATTGATGCCTCCGCGAAAATTGGGGAAGTTGGTTTTGAGCAAACAACCATGAATTGATCGATCAATCTTCAACTACATTGACACTCCCCGTCGAAAAAGGGATCCATCATTTTTTTCCATCACGACCAATACACGTTGACTTGGATGCCATTGCGAGAACCTGGGTCGCTCGGACAGAGTTGAAACGGAAAACAAACAGAAAAGCCAACACACCACAAGCATATCACACATCAATGACGACCTGAGCCTTCCAGTTAAAGGCATCCTCTTGACACATCCTCTTGCAACACAATCGCCACTTGCAGAATGCAAAGTGACCATAGCAGCACCTCACGACACCCTACGCACATCCTCTTATCTACCCACTACCAATTACCACTGCGATCGCTTGTCACTCATTCTGCCTCAGTTCTAGTAACGGTGACGTATGCGAGCCTCAGTCGTTTACACTCTCGCTCCCCGGCGTGTTGGACCACAGCTAACAATTATCTCCGTGTGCATTTCATTCTCAGCACTAGCCTAGCGTCCCCGGCGTATACGACCCATCTGCTGTCTCTAACATCAATCAATTCATTCATGGATGTAGAAGACTCGAAACAACTTCAGAAATAATCACGACGGAAATTTTAACAAAATTATGCAATAACAACAAGGTACGAAAACAACGAGTTAACACAATGAATCCAAAACACCACCAATTGATATGACACACCACACGTATATACAAACAGTACACACAAACTCGCAGATCGCGTCTCGATAGAATTCCTTTGAAGAATCGCAGGACTTACACCAGTACGCCTACAACCCTTCACAGGTTGACGGTTGTAATTTGTGGAATATCCGGACACAAACAAGATTAACCAACAATTACAATAATTGGAACTCACACAATTATTTAACACAAACATATGTACAATCAACACATCAAATGTTGTGGATTCCGGCATGACAAACTACCCTTGAAGAACTGTAGGACTTACAGAAGTACGCCTACATTCCTTCTCAGGTTGATGATCCAAGTGGAAGTCGTCCAGACACAAACAGAATTACCAACAGCTAGATGACAGATGATATCAATTCAGTATATACAATATGAACATATGTACAAAATCACACACCAAGCACATTGGACTGCTCATTGATGCGCTACCCTTTGAAGAATTGTAGGACTCACAGAAGTACGCCTACAACCCTTCTCAGGTTGACGCTCTAGGTTGGAAAATCGTTGCAGAGTTCATTTGCTGACTTCCCTCTATCAGCTATATCCTCAAATCTGAACGGAAACACACTCATGTCATTGTATCGTAGAACATAGATGACGAACAAACATGCGACGTATGTGGTCAACCAAGCGTAGAAACAGAGTAATTTACACCAAAGATAATAGCATTCAAATAGTAACTTGAAACTAGAAATGCCTTTATTCATGCAAGTCAATTTAACAATTACTCTCTCGTTTACACTTGACTTATTCTCACTGAACTGAGCAATATCTTTCGTCTTTTCAAATGCACCAATGCTATCAAAGTCATTGCACAAGATACTTGAGTTGATGGGCGTCTGTTTCATTGTGGATGACAACACCAACGACAACTGATTGATACCAGTTGATGAACTAAGCGGTGGATCAGAAGCTGTTGTTGTTCGACTTTCAGAAAATTCTTTAACTGCAGGATTACTACCACTTCTGTCTTTTACTATTAGCTCAGGTTTAGCACTAGCATCTGATGATAGGTGGGCTACATGCTGACCAATTAAACTGACAGTCTGACAAATATACAAGCCTGCTGCAACTGCATTTATTTCTACTTCAGCTTTGAGCTGTACAGAACCCTTATTTAACTTAGCAGTAGTAGGCACTCCCCTCATTTCATTATGATCTACCAAAGACTAATCTGCACTATCATGATCATTATCACAAATATTCAATTTACCATCATCTATCTGGTCGACTTCATCATTTTCAAACCCTTTAATAACAGAAGTAGATAATTTTGGTTTCTTCTCAAAAATCCTAAAAGGCTTTATAACTTCACTCTGACTAGTAACACCTTGTAAACTTGTGGAGTCAGAACTGCACTCTGAAGCAGTAACTCTATTCTGTGACACTCTATTCAACAATGGCTTACCAGTTGCAACTACAGACTTCTTCACCGCACCGTTATCGTCATGCAATTCGGAGTCAGGCCTGGAGTTTACATTTAGCTTATCACTGAACTTGCTCACTGATTCACAGCTCACCTTTGTATGCACCTCTTGCAAACGTGTAAAACACAACCGTGTTTGTCTTGCATCTTGTAACTTATCCGTTGAGGATGTACTACGAATCCTGTTACACACACTAGGTCTATATGCATTACTAGACATCATGGAGCCTTCCCGATATCCACCTTTCTGAGACCCTTTCGTCATCAATGATTGCGTTTTGCTCTCAGACTGCTCTATTCTACGGGTGAGATTCAATATACTGGCAAACTTGCTCATAGATTGATTGACACTATCTTTTACTAGTTTCAGGATATCATCAAACTTTGGCTCGATACCCTCATCCTCCATACGGGAGCTTATCTTCACCTACTTCCTTTGCAGTCGAGTAGGTAGGCGTCTTGCTATTACTTCTAGTATAAAACTCGAGTTGAGGTCACTCATGCAATTCATTGAAATCAATGAATTCTTGTAAATCAGCAAATTATTCAAAAACTCAGTAAGTGCCTTGGAGTCATCTTGTAGTTGACTACCATTACCCTTAACAGCCTCGAATAATTTCCCAACAATCATCGAAGGTCTTCCAAACCTTTGACGTAATATGCTTATAGCCTCGTAGTAGCCCTCTTTTGGCTTCATAAACGTACAGCCCTGTATAGCTCTTGCAGCATCTCCAGTGCAATACCTCATCAAATACATTAACTTCATTTCATCAGTTAATAAAAAACCACTCAACATGATCTCAAACTCCTTTACAAATTGTAAATAATCAGCCGGGTTTCCATCGAAACACCGTGGTTCAAATTTAGGGAGTTTGATGTTCCTATTATCCCTGAACGGCGAAACAGTAACATCAACCATGTCGTGTTTAACATCAGACACATCGTTACAAGTAACAGACAAGTCACAATGACTTACTTTCCTGTTTGCATCCAAGACGCTCTGTCCCTTCTTCGACCCAAGCATTATTGAACTTGACCCAATTCCAAAAATGTTCCAGATATTGCTTGTTCAAAGAGGACTTGACCGGCACCAGGATCGATGAACGGTGACTATCCAAACTGACACCAACGGTCCAAAACCGTCGAAAACTGACTAAACCGTCAGAAACTGATTTCACCGTCAGAAACTGTCAGCCACGTCTCATAAACCGTTAATGCCCAGCTCTGGCTGCACTCGGACTCACGCTGTTCCTTGGAGTTTCTCAGAAACGCTTAGTATTAACGGACACAAAAACCAAAACACCAATTGGCGACTCGAGGATTCTTTATTGTAATACCAACATATAAACACTGTTACAACTAAGGTCTGTGAACAAATATTACAATAATAAATCAAAATATTACTTCTGACGGTTTTCTGCTGACTTCCTTCTGAACAGCGACCGATGAGACGATGACTGTCGTATTGATGCCTCCGCGAAAATTGGGGAAGTTGGTTTTGAGCAAACAACCATGAATTGATCGATCAATCTTCAACTACATTGACAAACTCCTTTTTTCTGGGAAGGCAATAAAGTCTGGTTTAAAGATGTGTGTTACGCATTTGTGCCTCATGATCGTTGTCCGGTATTTGGGAAAATGCACCACGTTGACTACTAAAAGACATGCTACCTGGCAGAAATTCAGTTGGAACATCCGAGGAATTATACAGAATAATATGCTGTGCCCAACGAGTCCTTTTAAAACCAAGCGAGAAAAGGTAAAAAGCTTAAACTCTGTTTACTGAAGGCAGTGCTACTTCGCGAAGCAGAATGCCACGCAGTGCAGTTGAGTAGAAGCCACAGAAGCTATATATCACGGACTCAGTTATCAGGGTAACTCTTTTCTGTGAGATCACGTATTCAGACTAATGACCACCCCTATAGGAATTCTTGTAGGTCAAATGATTCCTGATTCGAGGGATTCCCAAAAAAGTCTTTGAGAAGAGTTCAATAGATGGAAATTTCGAGTTAACTTCTGTCACTCATTGTTGATTTGTTTTGCTCTTTTTGGATTCATCCTCTTTGGTCAATCTTCACATGTCTGCAGTGAGAGAGTGTTTTATTCACTACGTTCAACGTCTGCATGGTCATTTATGAAATGCGATGGACTCAGTGCACGCTTTACACTTGTCTTGCGGTCGTTGCATGCGAAAACATTCACAACCGGTTCACCCTGTGGGTTTGTCTACACGACGACTACATCTGGCTACATATTCCATTTTCGCCATCTGAAATCTAACCTATGTGTAAAACCTGAGCACTGTGGTGGTAAGAATCTCCATATTAGTTTGTTCATTACATGTATCACACAGTGAAACCGTAATATTTACTGGTTGACATTATTTACTGGACTACCTCTTTTCTATTATCTGTAGCCCAGACTATGATAATATTTTCTTGGCAAGCCAGATACACAAGGAGAAGTATTTGCTGTGCATTTATATCTTTCAAACGAACGCATATTTTACAGGGTTTTCTGCTTGTATCGATTTTGTTTTTCTGCTCTATATGGCTTTAAAAGGCCTTCGGCTTACGTTTTTACACGTCTCACCGCGCTTTTTGTGATGTTGCTGAGTGACCTTGTGGTTTATTTGTCCACATTATTTGTAAGAATTAATTATAGCAGCTCTGAAGTCTGATTTTTAGATTAGTGTTTATGGAGATGACAGAAATTCATGTGCACTTGCTGGCTTTACTCCCTTACTAAAATGTTCGTCGTGTTTAGAACTGAAGAAATTCCAGTTGCAAAAGCTTGAGACATCTTGTACTCAGTGCTGTGAAGATGAAAATGTGTCTGTAGTATCCAAGGTTTGTATAAGTGTTTTATTTATTCTCTTAGAAATATCCTTTTGCTGAACTGGTCACATGTTCCTGATCTTTAGAACGCTATCCCCAAGTGCTTGGTAAGTTTTAGAATATAAGTAACTCAAGAACCAAATATATATCAGTGTTTTTAAGTTTAAAATTTGCCCTAATTCAAGCAGGATTGTCTCATTATATCACAATACATTCCACTTGCCCAAAATTAAGCCCATTTTGACCATTATATAGCCCTTCTTTGCCTATTTCGCTTCGACTGCTCGCTGCAGTGGTGTAATAGAACTACGATTCAGATTTGCCAGTGATCTATCAAGTTGTTAACAGTGTCTCGAGTGAGAGCAGTTGGTTTACGAAAAATAAATGGCCTGGTAGTACGTTTCAGCCGTTAGAGTAAGGTATTGGTATTTTCACTGTATAATGAAAGCAAGATTACCACCCACATGTGAACTATATATATATATATATATATATATATATATATATATATAAACAATTCGTAGCAGGAATCTAACTAGTGACCATTGAATTACTGGGTCTAAGGTGTCAGTTTATACCTAAGAAAACATTGTACTGCATGTGCGAATTGCTGAATGTGGCATGCTCTCGTGAACGCTGACTTTTATTTCCTTTGGATGTTATTACGCAGGTGTTTTTATCAAATATCACTGGTAGAGTAGGTATGTAGCAATTTCTGTGCTGTAGAGATACAATTTGGAACCAAGTGTATAATTGAATTCAGGTTGCAACGCTTCATAGCCTGATGTTCTGGAAACAAAGGGAAGTACAGAGGGTCTGTATATCTCTGTCTGTTTTCGACATACAACTTTGCACATATGTGCACCAGTTCAAGTCGCCACACCCCTTCCTTGCAGAACACAAAGCAAGAGAAGAAAGTACAAGAAAAGCATAATAGAAACAGTGAGCAGAGGTGTGAGACAAAGGAAGAGCAATAACAAAGAACAAGACAGTTTCATTGGAAATCATAAGTCACAAGGAGTGGATGCATCTGCGCTAGCCACTGAGAACGATTTTGAGCCATGTCACCAATTGTTTCCAACCATTGATTTTTACCGTCCCGAGGACCCCAGCCTGGAAGTCTACACCTTCCTACATGGCTTAGACTAACTGTTGTAGATTTCATTGACTGGTGCCGGAGGGTAAATAGTCTTTAAGTTTTGCAACCTCAAGGTCTAAATACATGTACCCATATGTATTTTACACAGTTCAATAGAACAATCAACAGCTCCCTGTGTTAGTGTCACGTCTTTATTTTAAAAAATTTGGTATAATTGGGGGTATGAAGAGATGCGCTGCACAAGGTTATGAAACAAAAATATGAGTATTAGTAGTCTACGGGCAACAGGGTAAAAACGACAGCATTTGAAAAAGTGTTTATTTTGCATCACATTATATTCAGGAAAAGAGGAAAGTAGAACTAATAGCTTGTCTGACATTGGTTATGTATCATTTAATAAAACATCGAGACACAGATTCGCAAGATCTCAGTCCTCACCAGAGTTGCGCATAACCAATATATGCTAACCCAGCTATCTTCCATCTGACTATTCCACTTTGGGAACTGATGTCTCCACTTCATCCAGCCAGTCATTTGGTTAGTAAACAGTGATCTTACCTAAGCTAATGGTATGGTATTCGTGAAATATGTCACTATCACCAAAACTTGTATCTTTTGTTGTCAGCACTCATTGAAAGATGGTTTCCACCGTGTCTGTGCACACACTGTCGGACCTCGAAATTGCTTACATGGTGAAATCACGTGGTTCAAAGAGTTCTGCGAAAATATTGGTGATTCGGCGCAGAGCTACTGCGCATCCTCTGGTTGGAAGGGTGTGTTTGCTTTGACATAAAGCAAGGCTACAGGCACTGAAACAGTTTAAGCTCAACCTTTGAAGTCCAGGCTAGTGGTGAGGATCCAGGTTGTAGCCCACGATAACGTACACCGCTTTGCATTGTGCTACACAATTGAAAATGTCATCTGTCGAACCCCACCAGACACTGGCACGACTTCCTATATATATGAATAGGCTGTGATAAATTAAAACAACTTCCGACTATCGCCAGGCTCTGTTGCTGCTATCATCTCACACTTTCTGATATGCAGACTTCAAAGTCCTTACATTATGCGTCCTAGTCAAAACTTCATGTCTTCTAATTTGCACCAGTGTATGAACATCTTAGGTTGCAAACTGGAGCATGGAAAGTTTTGTCAAAGAAGTCTTGTTGCACTAGAGGTCAATTATCTAGAGAAACGAATTAATGACTGGGGTTTCGAGTAGTAACAAGCAAGAGGTAAAACTTAAGTTGGTGACAAATGTAAAAGATGACGAAAATAAAATAAAGCAGTTCTTTATGACGATAACAAGACCAATATAATGAAGTGAGTGACTAAATATGTGCTTCATGATGTACTAGGTGCGGTGGTTCTTTTGGAACTTTATATTAAATAGTCCCATTAATCTTGTTAGTAGTGAAGAGTGTGGATTAATGTAAAAGAGTAAATATATGGTCAGTGACTTTTTGTCATTTTTTAGTTTTCATTCTATACTCGGAATCGTTATCTACTTTGCTTTACAGTAATACCGTTCTATGAAAATATTAAATGAGGGTGACATCCCAGTATCATCGTTTCAAGATCACAAACTCTCATTCCTTGCTTTAATTTGCTACATATTTTTCATTTGGTCTTCTGTTTAGCATTCATCGACAGTAAGGAGAGAAAGAAAATGACTAACCTGAAAGTGGTATACGAAAGAGGTCATAGACCTGCAGTTCGTATGCTTAACGAAAACCGCCAATTACAAGAAGAAATTCCAGTCGACACTTGGGATAGCGACACAATAACCGAATTCCTTAATGAACGTCTAACCCATTAAAAACAGCACAACCATTCTTTTATTCATGGTCTATCATTTGCACTTGTGATCTGTATGATGATGCATGAACTAAACTTCATCCATGAAATGTTCTGCATCTGATGTTTGATCCAGAGTGCTTATGATATACGTTGTATTAATTTACATCGTGTGCTGATTCTTTCTGTAAAGTTTTCTTTTACTATCTTTTCTTTTTATCTGTTAGAAAGTACCTTATGCATAATTTTATGTGCTTGTTTAAAAAACACCATTGAAAAGGATTTTACATCATAATATTTAGTATTTTATCGCTTAGCATGAAGTAAACTTCATGTCGTTTTTTATTTGTTATGGATTTTATTACGTTCATTTAAATAAATGACTGAACTTTTTTTACACTTTCAAGTCTGGAAGTATTCTTTGAGTAAAATTCTTTGTATTCAGTTTATTTTTTGTTTATGAGAGAAACCCCATTTCGACGATTTTCATATTATACGCTCCAACTACTGTTACTTTGTTGGATTTATCCGCATTGCTGTTGTTATTGTTGTTTGCACTGTAGATAAGATGGAATGCAGCTTATGGTTGTACAGGACTGCAGGTTGGGACGTTATAGAGCATCATTGCACACTTCCATCGTTTCAGAACCCGCTCACATCTCTTATAAGATTTATTTGTTAAACGTTATCTGTAGTTTTCATTAGATATCTATTTGATATGCTTATCCAAACACCTAATCTAGAGTATACATGTACCTAGAAAGGCGATTATTGTTTTCTGATAAAAAATCAGTTGAATTGGGGATAATAATGCACTTACGGTTAAGTATGATAACTTTAAAGCCATCTTACCAATACAAATATCAATGCAAGATATACTATTTTTCAGAACAGTCCTTTTTATATACGTCTCACGTTATCTTTTGAAATGAAAGAGTGAAGATAAAGAAGTAAAAGGATAATCTGCAGTTGTAAATTAATACAAAACAAAAAGATTAGGTAAAATAACGAAAGAGACGTGATGTTATAGTTTGAGTAAGAGTATAGCGTAAATGCATTTATGCTATTTTGGCTGGTGCTTAGCCGCCAATTATACACTTGTTTTTCAACCAATGAGTCCCAAATTTTAACCCTGACTCACCTGCCTCAGTGTGAGCAGCTTGATAATATCATCAGTCTTCACATAATAAGTGTTGATTATACCGCTGGTACATGAAATATATGTCCTGGCATATTACTTCGGATTTCTGACTGTTACTTTCTGTTATTATTGGGATCACACTTAGACAGTTAATATTTACAAGTTTACTTCTCCTAGACTTCGTAGTTCTTTTGGTTCGGAAAACTGACCTCCGTTTAAAGTAAGTCCACCTAAACTGTCACCGTATTTAGGATTAAGCTAGTGTTGTTGAGATAACTTTAATCTATGTAGAACTTTATTTATTGTTAATGTAAAAAACTGGATGCAATATTGTAGTAAAATGCTGAGAATTCCATTCTGTATCACAAGTACTGATTTGGAATAAAGCTTATGTTATGTTATGTTAAAACACTGCGATGACAGGTATCAGTCTATACTGTTACTGTATTAGCAGTGATATTTAGACACATACACATGTTTTGCTTCATAATATAGTACCAATGTTCATTAGAATGTCACTTCTCTCAAAATATTACTTAAATGCAGCATCTCGATTAGATCCAAAGCTTTAGTAGGAGAATATAGGTTGTATCAGCGTAAACACTTGATACTCGCCCAGCTCATGTTACTATACAAATAAACAATTCTGGCTAAATTTAGTAGTAACCTTTACGGTCACGTGTCAAAACAAAATATATGAAGTCAGTGATAAATGTCCTGTGTAATGCAAGCAACTATAAGATTCTTAGGACCAGTATACTGTGTAACAGGAAATGGATTTTTAATATAGGTTTATCGATGCTAGTCTTTGCATTATTGTATCATATCTAACCTCAGCTCCCTCGTGGACTATTTACACTTGTTAGTAGCCGTAGATTTATTTCCAGATGACCAAGAGACTTATTGGAAATTTACTCCCGAATTAAAACAATGGAGAGAAATAATTTCAAGGTAGATATCTGTTGCTTTTAAGCTAGAATTCTTCTTCAGTACACGTCCATAGCCCCATGAAGGGTCAAGTTGAGAAGCAAACACGTTACTGGGTTGCAGTTTAATCGTCAGTGAATTGTGACCTCCGTCAACTCTCCAATAACATCGGAGGATATCTTTCTTCAAAAGTGATAGAGAACTTTCGAGTACTTATACCATCTGACTTCAAAATAAAACCGTTGTTGTATCTTGGAGTTTTAGGGTTTCTTGACTGGAACTATCTAACTGTGTCTTGTCGTCTAAGTGTTTTGACTTTAACTTTGGTCATTTGTGTTTAAGTCAAGCTGTGAATCTTATGATTACCAGCTTGGTTTCTTTGAATTACTATGCGAATGACTTCATTGTCGCTTCATTTCATCAACTGAAGTCAAACACTAGAAAATAGTCTTTATTCAGTTGTTCTCCTTAATAGTAACGTAAATTTGTAGGGGACTTTCTGGCGAGCTCAATAACAGAATAAGTATATGAATAAAAATCCAACTTAATGAGATGATAGTGTAACAGTATGTTGTAAAGAATACAGTAATGAGTTATATAAATTAGTCGGTTACTTGGGTATACACGTAAAGTCCACGGCTAAAAATTATTAATATAATCCACAAGCATTCACTGCTGCAGTCGTGTAGAAGCTGTGTACAGGTTGCAGAATAATCTTCGAATGATGATAAGAGGTTCCTGCGAAAAACCAAAGTATACAACACAGTTATGAGTGAAGCATATAGACGGTATAGACTAGTGATAAGACGAAACTGCCAGCAGTACACTGTATTTCAGAGTGTACTCGGAAGTTATCTGTATTCCAACATGAATCGTTTTAAACAAAAGTTATGTACAATGTCTCTAATTTCAACATCTAACAAAAGAGTGTACAACCATATTGTTACGTACTCCACAAATTAGCTAGATACAATATGGTTTTCAACTCAATTATTTTTTTATTTGACGTAACATACAGTGATGAAATATAATTAACTAGATTGTATTTCATGAACTCATTGCGTTTTCAACGTAGAACCTTGCACAGACATTCAACCGTCCAAATTATCATAATCAGATTAAATGTAACGAAAGGAAGTGTACGAGAAAAAGGATAAGTATGTGGAGAGTGAATGTATCTTTGCCACTGAGAACGATTTGCAGCCATATCACCGACAGTCCCTAATTGCTGGATCTTAGCGTCCGGTGGACCTCAGTAAGACAGTGTACACTTCTCTACACGATTTAAACCAACAGTTAAGGACTTCATAAACTTCTGTTATGTTATGGTTTCACCTACTCTAACACTTCTCCAACTTAATCGTGTGTCAGCTAATACTGCTTGACGAGGAAATCTATAGCTCAGCGTGCATAACACGTTCTAGCCATCACGATCGATACAGCTTCACAACCTCATTGATTTATTTTCTCTCCTTATCTAACACTCGACATCTAACCTCAATACTACTCGTTATATTATACCACTTAACACGGAACATAGAACGCAAATAGCTGGCCTCTTCAAGTCTTCCATTTTCAATGGCCATGCGGTAGCCATAAAGAGGGATAGAGTGAACTGTTGTTCAATACACGTATCCTTTGACCGATAACCGGATACCATGCCTGCGCAACAGGTAATATTTGGAATAAACTTTATTGTTTTCAGGTAACTCAAAGTGGTCATAAATTTTTATATTTCAGTGTCATTTGTTCTTCAGTTTTTAATGTTGTCTATGATTGATGAGTCATGCCGACTGCACGTATTTAGCGTTGATTCAATAAATATAAGTATTTCAGTCAATTTCTACTTCCGTATAACTATACTGAATTTTAGAGCTTCCTAACATTTCTAAAACCGTTTGTTTCAGTACACGCATTGCCACATGAGATAAATAAGGTAACTTTGCCATAGTCTCAAAGTTTTACTCTTATTTCAACTGAATCAGTTTGAACACGCGTAGAACAATTTTAATTCGAAGGGAAAGAGGCATACAGTCTTTATGTTCGTATTTGTTCGGCCAGTATTGTGGATTGGTGTCAGTGGTGCTCAATCAATCACCTTTCACTAAGAAGTATTAAACTCGCAATCCTTAGATTTAAGTATCCTATGAAAGAATACGTGTGAAACATTACTGGTCGTAGAAAGTGTTATAAAAACAAGACAATCATCAGTTTCAACCTTTTAAACCCTATTTTGTTGTGTGAATACCACCGAATTAGTGGTTTAGTTGTAGAATGTTTGGCAACTACAGACGTCGCCTTGGTTCGATTCCTGACTGACATACTAGTCTGTAGTAAGTCGCAAAAAGAAGAAACGTTAGACGGGATGTTATCAACTCGAGCTCATATAAACAATAATACTACCTCTACCGAAAACTCAAATCTTGAAATTGTATGTTTCATCCGAAATGTAAGGAATGAGGAAACAAAATCATTTATTTCACCGTTATAGTAGCTGAAATCTACTCGTGTTCGACAACCGATTACAAATCGAATATGCGGACAACATTCATATTGCTTGAAAGTATTTTAGTCATTTGAAAATGTTTCTTGAGATGAGTGGAACAAGCTTTATTTTATTGTCGAGTTCTAGGTAAAGAGGGGAAATCAATTGACGAGGTTGTGAAGTTACATAAACTGAGATGGTTAGGACATGTGTTACGTATGCCTAGTCATAGCATTTCTCGACGAGCAATGTTAGCTGATAGAGGGTCAGGCTGGAAAAGAACTAGCGGCGGTCAAACGAAAACATGGCACCAGTCAATGAAATCTACAACAGTTAGTCTAGGCCAGTCACGTAGGAAGGTGTAGACTTCCTGACTGGTTGGGGTCCTCGGGACGGTAAAAACCAATGGTTGGAAACTATTGGTGACATGGCTCAAAGTGATCGTTGTCAATGGCTAGCGCAGATGCATCCACTCCTTGTGACTTATGATTTCCAATGAAACTGTTTTGTTCTTCTTTACTACTATTCCTTTGTCTCACACCTCTGTTTACTGTCTCTATTATTCATATCTTCTTCTTCTGCTTTGTGTGCTACATGGAGTGTGGAGACTTGAACTGGTGCACATATGTGCAAAGTTCTATGTCGAAAACAGGCAGACAGATTGCCGAATACGGCAATACTATTTGTTAATTAAAAGAGATACTACTGAATAATATGAGTAGTAAATATTTTTGCTAGTGCTCTAACGAAAGTGACTGATACAGTCAGTCACGCTTTGTTTTTGTTTTGAAACAGAGTTTAGTGAAATGCTTCAAATAAGACTGAAAAATTTCTTCAAAAGTAAAATTTTCATTCTAAACAGACATTAATTATGATTCGTAGTGTTCTCGCGTCGAAACCCGACTTCATCAGCTTGATCATACATTAAACTCTGGGTGGACATCTTCGATGAGTTCAGAACTAGTAGTTTTCACAGTACCTCTGACTTATTTCAGCTTACATATATTCCGATAGTTTTCATATGCACCAAAGATACATGGATGACACGAGAATGCTAACATCAAGATGGGGAGTTCAACAGCCGCCGTTATGCGATCTAGTTCACGTCGGAATCAATGATGAACTTGGAATTTCATTTTTTTGATGTTTCACTAAAAAGCAGATCTCATGGTTCTCTTCAAAGATTAATCTACAGGAAACCAACATGGAATGGTTAATCCATGAATTTTCATTGTTGAGTGCCTTTGAGAAGAAGGAGAAATCTGATACACTCCTTATCCTCAAGAAGAAGAAGAAGAAGGATATGTTCCAGTGATATAATCGATACTGGACTGGAGACAGTCAGACAAGTCCTCATAGAAGATGGATATACTTGAAGATTCATCGAGAAAAACGTGAAGGTAAAGAAAAAGCCCGAAGAAACCGCTATTCATAAGCGTTGAATTTAAAGGTGACACAACTGATGAGATCCTAAAGAACCACTAATTCAGATCACTGAGAAAAGCCTTCATTTTGGCTGAGCTACGTATCAATTTCTACAGCCTACAAGTGATCAATGGATGTGTGGAGGATAAACTGCCGCTTTGGGCCACTTCAATGTGTGTTAACAAATTCACCTGCTTCTGTGGAGCTAGTTATTTTGGCAACACAAAGCGTACACTTTCCAAACACATCTCTGAACATTATCCGGCATGACTAGCAAAAAGACAGTTACTAGCTTAATTATTGAACACTTGGTAAACTCAAGTCACACAGTTCCACCAGAGTCATCTTTCAAGATTATCTACAAAGTGAAGCCGAATAGTGCAAAAAGCATCAGGTTTCGGCATTTGTGTATGGCAGAGGCGTTGGCGATTCATCAATACAACCCCTTACTCTGTATTCTGAGAAAGTTTGTCCAGTCTCTTATTCTACCATGGTCTTAACGTTTTCATTAGTCGTTCCTTGTAAATTTTCTATTTTTGATTATTATTTTGATTTTACTTTAATAGATAATTCACTATCATCTCTGTCACATGTTCCTTTTGTACATTTTCTCACTCTCTTCACACTTGTTAAACGAACACTCAACAACCTTTCTTCTCCCTCAATAACAATTTTAACCTTTTCAACGCTTCCTCCCTATGTGCCGTTGAGCTTTACGTAATTTATAACTTTTATTTTTACTTATGAAGCCACTTTTTAGTAATTATATCAGTTATATCACCCTTATTACTTAATATACATCGGTGGCACAGCGGTAGAATGTTTGCCAACCACTCAGCTGAACCGGGTTCGATCCTCGACTGACACATTCCCTTACATCGTTAAACCAGTAATAAGACTGGTAGAGAGGGAAGGTTAGGCGACAGGCTAAAAACCTCATCCCGTAAAATATAAACACCACTGCTACCGAAACTTCTACGCTCAGGCTTGAATCCCTATGTTCCACTTGAAACGTAAAAGAATTTTTTTTTAAATATTGCTCAGTAATGAACTACTGGGCATTTTCGGTAAATGTAAGTGCGATTATACAGCCTCTGAAGATGATTTCGTCGATAAAGAAAATTTTATTCGTTGAATTATCTTTTATTTCGGAACAAATGAATTCCTCAAATCTTTTGACTGAATCATTGTTTATCATAGAATTTTCCATAATTCAGCTAGAAATGGTGATTATTTAGAAAGGTAAGCTACTCTAAGTAATTACATGACTTAAGTGAGTTCACGTTTTACATTTTCTAGATTGGTAAATTACTCATGAAACGAAAGTTGCCGTGGCTTTCCTGTTTATCTCACTAGAGAGTAATACTGTGTCACATGACTAACTTATCATACTCTACACTACTCAGTTTGTACTTTCGCAGATTTTAAAAGCGAAGAGAGACTGAGGATACGAATGAGCAATACCTGTTATTGACTTTAAGGGTTTAAGTAAGGTAAAAGGATTAAAGTTTACAAAATTGAAATAATTTTCACGCTATGAAACCAGCAAAAATGTAAGGCGAAGGACTTTACAAGTAGATAACTTTATTTGATATACCACACCACGCTACAGCATCAGTAATTGGATGACGCTTCGAGCACACTTTACTACCAATGACCACATTGATATGATTATGAGCGATAAATTGTTCCCCAAATGTCGTCCAGTTATTAACCATGAATCACTATGTATCATATCAAATAAATCTATCTGTAAGATCAATTCAATTCCCATCCTTGAATCAAGTCAACCTGTCCCGGATCAGCCTAGCGTTGTTGCAACCCAATTAGCCATGCCTAACGTGTCTGTCCCCTCTTGTTTAATGAACTGTGTATATGTGTTTTTACCTCGACTGTTTAGTCAGTCATTCGAACTCATGACCCAATCAGAGTAATCTGTGAAATGTTATTTTTGCTGACCCATGCCTTACTTTGTACTATTCTATCGAGTTTATCTTATTTATTGATCTTCACCTGTATCTTCCTACCTGGTTAAGTAGCCAATTAAATTCTACCTTTGTGCCTATGCTCTGTCTATCTCTCTTAACCGCTCTCTGTTTTATGCCATGCCTTACTTGGGTTAATTCTTCTACTGACTGCTTACCTGAACGGTCGTGTCTGGTTCCGACCAGTTCGCAATTTTGGCTTTAACGTTATTCCGCTCTGATAGCGGTACCTTGTTTTCTGTTAAGGGTTGTGCTTTGTACTTTTGAAACCGTTAAGGTTTGTTGTATATATAATTATTGATTTGTTTATTAATAGTACCGTAGAAACAGTGACCGACTTCTTGTTTGTTCTGGACCGGGATAGCCTTTATCTACGCGTGACTTAATTTCAAGCGATATTGCTCTTACACTATGGAATACGAAATTATTTGGTACCACAACGCTGAAATCCTACACTTACACTAATTATGTAGTTGGTTGTAAACAGAATCAGAACACAGTAACCAGGAGGATGAGGGTCTAGTAATCAGTTGCGCTAAGCATAGTTATCTAGGCGTCTCATGCACAGTTAACATTTTTACAGGAATTACGGACATCAACTGGGTTTTTATGAAAGATTGACTGAAGGGGCCTAACATTCATGGGTAAATCATAAAAGTTTGAATCGATGTGATGGTGTAGTGTTAAGTCATGTATGACAAGTCTTGATTAATAGATAAAATAGACTTGTTTGACTGATTTTCATGTCTAATTTATTATCCTGACTATCTGCATCTACCAAATGTATTTTTTCAATATAGATGTAAGTGGCGCAAAAATTTATTACCCACCTATAGTATTTTAATCTTGATTATTTTTCTGAAGAGGCTGGAACCATTTTTGTCAAAGGAAGCCTTAGAATTAGTCATTTTAGTTTCGTTGACATTCATACAAGTACAAATTTTACGTACTTCTACTTTTTACCGGGTGACAGATGTTATTGTGAAACTACTCGGTCAAATCTTCATCAGAGGTCATATTAAAATAAAATATTTATGAGTTTGTATGCAGTTCAAACAAAATGCAGATTAGTAGAATTGATAGAAGAGCCTTCATCAGATTTCGTGATCACATCCTGAAAAGTTTACTTTCTCGACTTTAGATATTTTGAAAACCAAATTCTATCAATTTTTGTGCTATTACATCAACATTTAAAGTATATCATTATTAAGTGATTAAAAATGCTCATTAAAATTTTCCAAAAGAATGGTTACTAAACAAAGAATATTCTTTTCGGTAACCTGCTCTTCATCAGGTTCTACAGTTATATAACACTGAATCAATACTAATAATAATCTAAAGAAATGAGCCCCTGTAAAACTATCCAAACAGTTCCGAAGAAATATGTCGATATCAACAATCTGAGAAAGACCAGTTGCCAATCCTTAACACTTTAGGCAGACTGAGTATATCAGTTGTATGTGTTTGTGAAAGTAAATACATAGGTAGTACAGAAAGGAGATTGTCTACTCACATGATGGAGCATTTGCCAAGGTGGTTGAAAACAACTGAATGCAAAATGCCTAAAGGTTAATTAACAAAACATCTTGTGGACTATAGACATGATATCGACGCTATCAAGTCATTCACTATTGTTACCAGGCATACAAACAGGTGGCACAGTGGTTGGGACTCTCGCCAACCATGCACATGGCCCGGGGTTCGAGCCCACGCCGACGCGCACCTGATATCTATGGTCGGCCTGCGAAATTGGGCTACCGATATCCACGCTGAAAATTCCACACTTTTACCAAAAATACTGTGTGGAATCAAGCTGTAATAAAAAAAATAAGAATTAAAAAAATAAATAAGATGCTTACAATTGCAGAGGCTTGTGCAATTTGAGTTTATAAACCAGGTCTCTGTATACAGAAGGAGATGGTCGTCACTCTTAATCTACTATTGTAATAGGTTTTATTTATTATTCTACCTATTATTATTATTATTATAACTATTACTATTGATATTACTCCATTTGCAGTTCTTGATATACTATCTCTAGTGACTAACTGTTTATTTAAGTGATGTAATTGAAGCCTAATGCATTTTGTCTTAATTTTAATCTCTCATACTCCCTCTCCCCTTATCTATTTGAACATGACCTGGAAAACATTCGCACCTGTCTTTCTGCATGACTAATTCAATGTAGTTTATTTACTTATCAGTCTTATATCTCCCAATGTAATTTCAATAGTATATATATCCGTGTATGTAGAGTATTCAGCTGACGAGTTCTACCGAAATTTGATGGATTCATTAAATCTTGTTTTATTAACCTCTGTTGCTTGTTTTAAATTCGTGTCGGGAAATAAATGTTTTCAATTATAATAATATCAATGGATTACAGTTTAGTAGTATCAACATAAGAATATACTGAATATCAGATGTTTAAAGAAACTGAGGGAGGAACAGATTTAATTTATTAAATAAACTTCCTGCAAGTCAAACAGAATATTGGGCTGTTAACTGGTTACATTCCTATTTCTCAGAAAGAAAGCAGTATACCGTGTATACAGGGAAGTCTTCCACTTCATTGCCTACTGAAGCTGGTGTCCATCAAGGCGCTGTCTTTTCTCCTTTTCTTTCTTCTTTTTTCTTGCATGATTTGCCTCACTCTGATGAAATAAACTTTGTGAAGTACGCTGATGATTTAACGGTTTCAATGGCTGTTCACTTTCAGCTAGATTGTACCAAAATAAATAGTTTTCTGTCGGGAGTCAGTAAATGGCCTGAGTCTAACGGTCTTAAACTGAATCCTTCTAAATGTCATACTGTTAATTTCAGCTTAAGATGTAAAAGACAGTTAAAAGAAGTCATGGATTCTCATGACAGTTGTAAGATTGACGACAATGATATAGGAATTAAATCAGAAATTAAGTATCTTGGACTTATTCTCTCTTCTGATCTCTCCTGGTCTTCCCATGTCTTAGCGATCTCCAGTAAAATATTCCGCCTGACATTTTACATTAAGAAGTTAAGGCACTAGGGTATAACTCAACCCCTCCTCTGACAGTTCATAAACTCTTGCATCCTACCTATTCTTCTTTATTGTTCACCCTTATTCTCTCCTGGTTTGCTTAAAAAGGACTATTTCACAATTCGTAGAATGCTGAAGACGGTCAGTAGGGTGAGTGGTGTCTCAGTGGACCACATAGTTAACGTTGTTGTTGATAGACACTTGACTTCGTGCAATAAAATTGCGAGAGGGATTTTGTTTGACTTGGAGCATCAGCTCTACCCTCAGCTTTCACCTTGCATCTCCTCAGGTAGAACAAGAAGTAACTTCAGAAAACTGTATGCTCGCACGTCCAAGTATAGAAATTCTATGATACCATACTTGTCACGTATTTTATGTGATGAAAATAGCGTCAGGCAAGAACTAACTAACCTTTTTTCATCTAGTAAATAAACAATTTCCTCTATCCATCCTTATATACCTTCAAGTTTTACTTTTATTATTTCTATTATATTTATGGTCCTGTTGCTTCTTTGCTTGTTGTACTCTCATAATTGCAAACACCAATTTATCTCTATGACTGCTGTAATCTTTGTTTTTCCCCTCACCATATCATGAAAAGAGAACATTATATTAAGTATTTTTTTAACATACTAGGATTTCTACACCGCACTGATAATACTGTGTGTAACAAGCCCACGGCAATTTTCACTTGTATTATTATCATTATTTCCTTAGCTGTTATCATTATTATTATATCCGTTTTATATGCTGCATGTTTTTGATATTACCTCTATTGTAAATGCAGAAAATTTTCTGTGTGATTGATTTTTACTTAAAATCTGAGGAAATCAGATGCAATACTGTGATTAATGCTGAAAATCCCATTCTGTATCACAAGTACTGTTTTTGGAATAAAGTAAATCATTATTATTATTATATTTCCTTAGAGTTTATATGAAGAATTCAGGTAAACTGGCACGTACACGCTAAGACTGTATGGCCTACCTAAAGTGCATAAACCGAAGGTACCGTTGACACCAATGCTTGATGTGAAGAATTCTCCCTACTATGCTCCAATTAGATGGTTAGTAAACATTCTCAAATCTTTGCATGAAAAGATAGTGAAATATAGACAAAATCAAAGACATTAATATCAAGGATAAAATTATGATATCTTCAAACATAACATCTTTATTCACGAATGTACCTCTAGTAGAAACGGTTAACTACATATGTGAACAAGTGTACTAACCAGTCGATAAATATTGACATCCCAACAGAAATTCTAAAAGAATTGTTATTAAGGTGCTCCCAGGAATGTAATTTTCAAATTTGATGAATTGCAATTCATTGATATTATTATTATTAATAATAATAATAATAATAATAATTTATTTTCATATAAACATATAAATTTACATGAAAATGCATGCCATTTTTACAGGCACGATCAAGGATGATATAATGTCAAATCTTAAATTGTCTACAAGTTAATAATGTTTCAACAGTTAAATATTTGATATATATATAAATACACATTGTCTGAACTAGGCTGTATAGTTATTGAATTGTACAATTGTCTTCCAGGTTGAGCGGGAAAATCGACTTCGTTTCGTTTTCATCCCGTGGTTGTAGGCATACGATGATCAACCAATATTGAGGTAAGTACAACGTTTACAAGGGATTGAAAGCTGTTTTAGAAAAATTAATGTGCTGTGGTGTAACATTAAAGTGTAATAGATTAAGTGAGTGAAATATATCATTAATAAACACATTTATATAGAAAACAGAATGGGGAAGTAATTAATCCTTAGGCCGACAACGTTCATTTGCAATGTATAATGAAACCAATATATTTTATACTATCATGACCACTTTTGGTTTTAATACAATTATTTTCAAGCCAGTTGTCTTTATTTCATGTCTTTTTTTCTATTTGGTGCACAACCGTACCCTCCAGAGAATAGGAATAGAATAAGTCGAATCAAATTCATAAAGAGCTATAAAATGTTAGGTTTAATGGAATATAATGAGAATCAAGTAAAGACGTTATTAGAAAATAAGTGAGACAAGATATTGTGAAGTGGTATTTAAAGATCTGACAATGGATAGCAAGTTAATTCATAAGATGCCCCATAAATCTGTGCAGATCCCACGTGGTCGCATCTCAACAATAGGCTGAGCGAATGGTATATATTTAAAGGTAGAAGCATTATCTGTCAAGGCGTTCACTATTATCTTTTTCAGTGTTGTTAGTAAATCTAATTCATTCACTGTTATGTATATATAACTGTAGAACCTGATGATGAAGTCATCGAAAAGAATATATTATTACTGTTATTTTGATTAAAACAAGATAATTATTGAAACTTTAAATTATCTGTCTAAAACTAATGATGAATCTGTGACATTTATAAAATAATGTCGTTTTAAAAATGAATATTTAATATATTTTTATTTCTGTAGAAAAAAAGTATTTCATTTTTTCTATTAAATAAGATTATGTCATTAAAAAAAAATATTTATCTCATTTCCTGATGAAATTTATATATTCCTAGGTCTTTGATTGCCTATATTAATTTTAATCGTGTGTATGCGTGCGTATAAACGTCAAATATTACTAAACGAGAGGGAAAAATAAGTACGCTTACTGAAATAATGATTGCTTAGTGCAATGTGGAAAGAAAAATCTGATCGTAAACCTCATTCAACAGTTATATGATGATGATGACGCCATGTGTTATTATTATTATTTATTATTGCTCCCTTGGGTTCCTAGTGGAACATAGGGCTTCAACTGCACGTCTCCATTTGCTTCTGTCTTCTGCTATACTTTTCGCCTGCATCCATGTTAATCCATATTCTTTCAACTCCTCTTCACACGATCTCCTCCATGTCACCCTTGGACGTCCCACACGCCGCTTCCCTTTCGGGTTCCACTCGAGGGCTTGGCGCGCGATGTCACCCAGCGGTCTCCTCAGCGAGTGTCCAATCCATCTCCACTTTCTCCTGCATATTTGTTGGTTGGCGATTGGTTCTTGCTTTGTTTGTTCCCATAATTCCTTGTTGGTGATTCTTTCCGGCCATCTGATCTTCAGTATAGAGCCAGCGAAGACAGTTGTTAATAAAGGTCTGCAGCCTTTTGGAAATATTCTTTGTGACCCGCCCGCCAAGTTTCTGATCCGTATAGAAGAACTGACTTTACGTTTGTATTGAAAATCCGAATTTTGTTGGTGATGCTGAGTGACGAAGATTTCCAGATTGATTTCAGGTTGATGAATGTGTTTCTCGCCTTCCCGATTCTCGCTCGATTTGACATCCTCGTCCGCTCCTCCTGTAGTTGAGACAATGCTTCCTAGATAAGTGAGTGAATGAAGTAACCTCTTTCAAATCCCTCCCGTTGATGGTGATTGACGTTGGATGTTGTCGCTGTTGTTGGTTGGTTATTTTCATAACCTCCGTCTTGTCTATGTTTACCTGGAGTCCTGTCTTCGCCGGCTGCTTCTTCGACCAGTTTGTCGGTTTTCGCTTGTAAGTCTTCGATTTTGTGTGACATCAAACATAAATCATCCACGCGCGAAATCCAGGTCTTCTAGGTTCTTCACGTCGGTCGGTCCAGGATATTCCTGTCTTCTCGTTTCCCACAGTCTGACGCATAATCCAGTCCACCACAATTAGGAATATCATTGGTGATAGTAATAAGCACCCTTGTCTGACTCCTGTGTTTACTCCAAACGCCTCTCTGAGTTTTCCGTTGTGGATCACTTGACATGTCCGTTGTCGTACAGCTGTTGAATAAGGTTGATGAATATTTGGGGTACGCCGTAGTACTCGAGTAATTTCCAAATTACTTCACGGTCAACGCTGTCTGTCGAAGGCCTTCTCAAAGTCTATAAAGTTGAGGTAGAGGTTTGATCGCCATTCCATGCTTTGTTCGATGATGATGCGTAGAGTTGCAATTTGGTCAGTACATGATTTGCCTTTCCTGAATCCAGCTTGTTCTGGTCGGAGTTCTGTCTCCAGTGCGTCCTTTAATCTCTCCAGGATGATGCGACTCAGGATTTTACTTGGCGTCGACAGGAGCATGATTCCTCGCCAGTTCTTGCAGAGTGAGGCGTAAGTCGCCCTTCTTTGGTAGTTTCACGAGGTAACCTTTCCTCCAGTCAGTAGGCACCTTTCCCTCCTTCCAGACCTTTTGCAATAATGGAGTCAGCATGTCTGCTGTAGTCTCTGGGTCCGCTTTCAGTGCTTCAGGGGGTATTCCATCTGGTCCGGCTGCTTTTCCAGCTTTCAGAAGCTTGATTGCGTTCAAGACTTCAGCTCTCGTTGGAGGATTGGTGTCAACTTGCAGTTGTGTCGCGCTGTTGTTGGTATTTCTGGACGGGTTGCAGGTGATGGTCGGTTCAAGAGTCCTTTGAAGTGATCCGCCCATTGTTTAATCTGTTTTTCTTCCTTGGTAATTGGGTTCCCTTGGCTGTCTTTTATAGGTTTCGCTTGTGTTGATCTCTTCCCGGATAGAGATTTGGTTATCTGATATAGTGTCCTCAGGTCCCTTTTGCCTGCTGCCTTCTCAGCTTCAGTGGCCAGGTTGTCGTAGAATCGTCTTTTGTCCTTCCTAGCACTCTTCTTCACTTCTTTGTCCAGTGCTTTGTAAGTTGAGCTCAGCGTCTCCTTCTCCTGTCCGTCCTTGCATTGAATCATTTTCTCTTTCACCATTCTCCTCTCTTCTATTAATTTCCAAGTGTCCGTTGAGAGCCATTCCTTGTCTTGTCTCTTCTTTCTTCCTAGAACCGTTGAACACGTTTCGTTGAGAATCGCCTTCAGAGACTTCCAATGTTCTTCCACGCATGATTCTTCAGTGATGTCGCGTAGTGTTTCCTGCTTTGCTCTGACAGTTGCAGTGAAGGTGTCTTTTGTGGTTGTGTCCTTCAGTAATTGAGTGTTGAACTTGCATTGTGGCCTATCCCCAGCTATCCTCGAGGCTTTTAGTTTCACCTTGAAAGTCCCTTGTACTAGATAGTGGTCTGAACCCACATCTGCTCCTCTCCTTGACCTTGTGTCCAGTAGGCTCCGTCTCCACTTTCTTGAAATTGAGATGAAGTCTATTTGGTTCTTGGTGTTTCCATCTGGTGAAATCCATGTCGTCTTGTGTATATCCTTGTGTTTGAACACACTGCCACCAATCACCAAATCATTGAAGGCGCAGAAGTCTGAGAAGAGTTCACCATTGTCGTTCATTTCACCGAGGGCCTCACGACCCATGGTGAGTTCTCTTCCTGTGTTGTCTCCTCCCAGCTTCGCATTCATGTCGCCCATCAGGATTTTGATATCGCCATTTGGGACGTTGTCCATTATTGCTTGTAGTTGTCTGTAGAACGCCTCCTTCTTCTCTTGTTCTGAGACGTTTGTAGGCGCATAACATTGAATGACTGTAACTTTCCTTCCTTTTGAGTTGAACCTGGCTGTCATTATCCTGGAGGAGATTGGTTCCCACTGCATGAGAGCTTTGGTTGCTGTTGGTGACATCATGATGGCCACTCCCTCGGTGTGCTCGTGGTTGTCCTCTGGGTGGCCGGAATAGATTACTGTCTCTCCAGTAGGTAGTTGGCACCTTCCAGTTCCGTTCCATCTGCTCTCGCAGATTCCCAACACTTCTATTCTGTACCTTCTCATTTCAGCGGCTATCTGGGCAGCCTTTCCAGTTTCGTACATTGTACGAACATTCCAGGTACCCATCCTTACTTTTGCTTTCATCGAAAGAAGGCACATCGGCTGACTGGCTTCCCGAAGGCTAGCTTTCACCAGCCTGCGTCATTTCACTTCCCCGATTCCAGCGAAAAGTAAGGCTATTGCTTATGTTTTTAGAATTTTTAATATATTTATTCGTTGAAGTTTCTGTAGCGATTTGGTTGTTTTACGGGGGTGGAGTTGCTAGCACCACGCCCCAACCCTCCCTCTTTACCCGAGCTTGGGACCGGCGAGAAAACTAGTAAGCTAGTAGCCTAGCAAGCTAGTATCTGGCGAGGTTATGTGTTAAGTTGTTTATTATTATTATTATTATTTCCTTTAATTCCTAGAGGAACATAGGGCTTCAGCCACGCGTCTCCATTGCCTTCGGTTCTCTGCTAGAGTTTTCACCTGGCTACATGTTCGCCCACATGCTTTCATCTCCTCTTTACATCACTGCCTCCTCCATGTCACCCTTGCACTGACGACCAACTCGCCGCTTCCCTTTCGGGTTCCACTCCAGCAATGGCTTGTCTATTGATGTCACTCACTTGATGGTTTCCTCAGAGTATGGCCAATCCATCTACATTTCTTCCTGCCTATTTGTTGCACAATTGGTTCCTGGTTGGTTCTTTCCCAGAGATCCCTGTTGCTGATCTTTTCTGGCTGGCCATCTGATCTTGAGTATTGAGCGAAGACAACTGTTGATGAAGGTCTGAAGTTTGTTTGGATTGGTGTCAGTGGTGCTCAATCAATCACCTTTCACTAAGAAGTATTAAACTCGCAATCCTTAGATTTAAGTATCCTATGAAAGAATACGTGTGAAACATTACTGGTCGTAGAAAGTGTTATAAAAACAAGACAATCATCAGTTTCAACCTTTTAAACCCTATTTTGTTGTGTGAATACCACCGAATTAGTGGTTTAGTTGTAGAATGTTTGGCAACTACAGACGTCGCCTTGGTTCGATTCCTGACTGACATACTAGTCTGTAGTAAGTCGCAAAAAGAAGAAACGTTAGACGGGATGTTATCAACTCGAGCTCATATAAACAATAATACTACCTCTACCGAAAACTCAAATCTTGAAATTGTATGTTTCATCCGAAATGTAAGGAATGAGGAAACAAAATCATTTATTTCACCGTTATAGTAGCTGAAATCTACTCGTGTTCGACAACCGATTACAAATCGAATATGCGGACAACATTCATATTGCTTGAAAGTATTTTAGTCATTTGAAAATGTTTCTTGAGATGAGTGGAACAAGCTTTATTTTATTGTCGAGTTCTAGGTAAAGAGGGGAAATCAATTGACGAGGTTGTGAAGTTACATAAACTGAGATGGTTAGGACATGTGTTACGTATGCCTAGTCATAGCATTTCTCGACGAGCAATGTTAGCTGATAGAGGGTCAGGCTGGAAAAGAACTAGCGGCGGTCAAACGAAAACATGGCACCAGTCAATGAAATCTACAACAGTTAGTCTAGGCCAGTCACGTAGGAAGGTGTAGACTTCCTGACTGGTTGGGGTCCTCGGGACGGTAAAAACCAATGGTTGGAAACTATTGGTGACATGGCTCAAAGTGATCGTTGTCAATGGCTAGCGCAGATGCATCCACTCCTTGTGACTTATGATTTCCAATGAAACTGTTTTGTTCTTCTTTACTACTATTCCTTTGTCTCACACCTCTGTTTACTGTCTCTATTATTCATATCTTCTTCTTCTGCTTTGTGTGCTACATGGAGTGTGGAGACTTGAACTGGTGCACATATGTGCAAAGTTCTATGTCGAAAACAGGCAGACAGATTGCCGAATACGGCAATACTATTTGTTAATTAAAAGAGATACTACTGAATAATATGAGTAGTAAATATTTTTGCTAGTGCTCTAACGAAAGTGACTGATACAGTCAGTCACGCTTTGTTTTTGTTTTGAAACAGAGTTTAGTGAAATGCTTCAAATAAGACTGAAAAATTTCTTCAAAAGTAAAATTTTCATTCTAAACAGACATTAATTATGATTCGTAGTGTTCTCGCGTCGAAACCCGACTTCATCAGCTTGATCATACATTAAACTCTGGGTGGACATCTTCGATGAGTTCAGAACTAGTAGTTTTCACAGTACCTCTGACTTATTTCAGCTTACATATATTCCGATAGTTTTCATATGCACCAAAGATACATGGATGACACGAGAATGCTAACATCAAGATGGGGAGTTCAACAGCCGCCGTTATGCGATCTAGTTCACGTCGGAATCAATGATGAACTTGGAATTTCATTTTTTTGATGTTTCACTAAAAAGCAGATCTCATGGTTCTCTTCAAAGATTAATCTACAGGAAACCAACATGGAATGGTTAATCCATGAATTTTCATTGTTGAGTGCCTTTGAGAAGAAGGAGAAATCTGATACACTCCTTATCCTCAAGAAGAAGAAGAAGAAGGATATGTTCCAGTGATATAATCGATACTGGACTGGAGACAGTCAGACAAGTCCTCATAGAAGATGGATATACTTGAAGATTCATCGAGAAAAACGTGAAGGTAAAGAAAAAGCCCGAAGAAACCGCTATTCATAAGCGTTGAATTTAAAGGTGACACAACTGATGAGATCCTAAAGAACCACTAATTCAGATCACTGAGAAAAGCCTTCATTTTGGCTGAGCTACGTATCAATTTCTACAGCCTACAAGTGATCAATGGATGTGTGGAGGATAAACTGCCGCTTTGGGCCACTTCAATGTGTGTTAACAAATTCACCTGCTTCTGTGGAGCTAGTTATTTTGGCAACACAAAGCGTACACTTTCCAAACACATCTCTGAACATTATCCGGCATGACTAGCAAAAAGACAGTTACTAGCTTAATTATTGAACACTTGGTAAACTCAAGTCACACAGTTCCACCAGAGTCATCTTTCAAGATTATCTACAAAGTGAAGCCGAATAGTGCAAAAAGCATCAGGTTTCGGCATTTGTGTATGGCAGAGGCGTTGGCGATTCATCAATACAACCCCTTACTCTGTATTCTGAGAAAGTTTGTCCAGTCTCTTATTCTACCATGGTCTTAACGTTTTCATTAGTCGTTCCTTGTAAATTTTCTATTTTTGATTATTATTTTGATTTTACTTTAATAGATAATTCACTATCATCTCTGTCACATGTTCCTTTTGTACATTTTCTCACTCTCTTCACACTTGTTAAACGAACACTCAACAACCTTTCTTCTCCCTCAATAACAATTTTAACCTTTTCAACGCTTCCTCCCTATGTGCCGTTGAGCTTTACGTAATTTATAACTTTTATTTTTACTTATGAAGCCACTTTTTAGTAATTATATCAGTTATATCACCCTTATTACTTAATATACATCGGTGGCACAGCGGTAGAATGTTTGCCAACCACTCAGCTGAACCGGGTTCGATCCTCGACTGACACATTCCCTTACATCGTTAAACCAGTAATAAGACTGGTAGAGAGGGAAGGTTAGGCGACAGGCTAAAAACCTCATCCCGTAAAATATAAACACCACTGCTACCGAAACTTCTACGCTCAGGCTTGAATCCCTATGTTCCACTTGAAACGTAAAAGAATTTTTTTTTAAATATTGCTCAGTAATGAACTACTGGGCATTTTCGGTAAATGTAAGTGCGATTATACAGCCTCTGAAGATGATTTCGTCGATAAAGAAAATTTTATTCGTTGAATTATCTTTTATTTCGGAACAAATGAATTCCTCAAATCTTTTGACTGAATCATTGTTTATCATAGAATTTTCCATAATTCAGCTAGAAATGGTGATTATTTAGAAAGGTAAGCTACTCTAAGTAATTACATGACTTAAGTGAGTTCACGTTTTACATTTTCTAGATTGGTAAATTACTCATGAAACGAAAGTTGCCGTGGCTTTCCTGTTTATCTCACTAGAGAGTAATACTGTGTCACATGACTAACTTATCATACTCTACACTACTCAGTTTGTACTTTCGCAGATTTTAAAAGCGAAGAGAGACTGAGGATACGAATGAGCAATACCTGTTATTGACTTTAAGGGTTTAAGTAAGGTAAAAGGATTAAAGTTTACAAAATTGAAATAATTTTCACGCTATGAAACCAGCAAAAATGTAAGGCGAAGGACTTTACAAGTAGATAACTTTATTTGATATACCACACCACGCTACAGCATCAGTAATTGGATGACGCTTCGAGCACACTTTACTACCAATGACCACATTGATATGATTATGAGCGATAAATTGTTCCCCAAATGTCGTCCAGTTATTAACCATGAATCACTATGTATCATATCAAATAAATCTATCTGTAAGATCAATTCAATTCCCATCCTTGAATCAAGTCAACCTGTCCCGGATCAGCCTAGCGTTGTTGCAACCCAATTAGCCATGCCTAACGTGTCTGTCCCCTCTTGTTTAATGAACTGTGTATATGTGTTTTTACCTCGACTGTTTAGTCAGTCATTCGAACTCATGACCCAATCAGAGTAATCTGTGAAATGTTATTTTTGCTGACCCATGCCTTACTTTGTACTATTCTATCGAGTTTATCTTATTTATTGATCTTCACCTGTATCTTCCTACCTGGTTAAGTAGCCAATTAAATTCTACCTTTGTGCCTATGCTCTGTCTATCTCTCTTAACCGCTCTCTGTTTTATGCCATGCCTTACTTGGGTTAATTCTTCTACTGACTGCTTACCTGAACGGTCGTGTCTGGTTCCGACCAGTTCGCAATTTTGGCTTTAACGTTATTCCGCTCTGATAGCGGTACCTTGTTTTCTGTTAAGGGTTGTGCTTTGTACTTTTGAAACCGTTAAGGTTTGTTGTATATATAATTATTGATTTGTTTATTAATAGTACCGTAGAAACAGTGACCGACTTCTTGTTTGTTCTGGACCGGGATAGCCTTTATCTACGCGTGACTTAATTTCAAGCGATATTGCTCTTACACTATGGAATACGAAATTATTTGGTACCACAACGCTGAAATCCTACACTTACACTAATTATGTAGTTGGTTGTAAACAGAATCAGAACACAGTAACCAGGAGGATGAGGGTCTAGTAATCAGTTGCGCTAAGCATAGTTATCTAGGCGTCTCATGCACAGTTAACATTTTTACAGGAATTACGGACATCAACTGGGTTTTTATGAAAGATTGACTGAAGGGGCCTAACATTCATGGGTAAATCATAAAAGTTTGAATCGATGTGATGGTGTAGTGTTAAGTCATGTATGACAAGTCTTGATTAATAGATAAAATAGACTTGTTTGACTGATTTTCATGTCTAATTTATTATCCTGACTATCTGCATCTACCAAATGTATTTTTTCAATATAGATGTAAGTGGCGCAAAAATTTATTACCCACCTATAGTATTTTAATCTTGATTATTTTTCTGAAGAGGCTGGAACCATTTTTGTCAAAGGAAGCCTTAGAATTAGTCATTTTAGTTTCGTTGACATTCATACAAGTACAAATTTTACGTACTTCTACTTTTTACCGGGTGACAGATGTTATTGTGAAACTACTCGGTCAAATCTTCATCAGAGGTCATATTAAAATAAAATATTTATGAGTTTGTATGCAGTTCAAACAAAATGCAGATTAGTAGAATTGATAGAAGAGCCTTCATCAGATTTCGTGATCACATCCTGAAAAGTTTACTTTCTCGACTTTAGATATTTTGAAAACCAAATTCTATCAATTTTTGTGCTATTACATCAACATTTAAAGTATATCATTATTAAGTGATTAAAAATGCTCATTAAAATTTTCCAAAAGAATGGTTACTAAACAAAGAATATTCTTTTCGGTAACCTGCTCTTCATCAGGTTCTACAGTTATATAACACTGAATCAATACTAATAATAATCTAAAGAAATGAGCCCCTGTAAAACTATCCAAACAGTTCCGAAGAAATATGTCGATATCAACAATCTGAGAAAGACCAGTTGCCAATCCTTAACACTTTAGGCAGACTGAGTATATCAGTTGTATGTGTTTGTGAAAGTAAATACATAGGTAGTACAGAAAGGAGATTGTCTACTCACATGATGGAGCATTTGCCAAGGTGGTTGAAAACAACTGAATGCAAAATGCCTAAAGGTTAATTAACAAAACATCTTGTGGACTATAGACATGATATCGACGCTATCAAGTCATTCACTATTGTTACCAGGCATACAAACAGGTGGCACAGTGGTTGGGACTCTCGCCAACCATGCACATGGCCCGGGGTTCGAGCCCACGCCGACGCGCACCTGATATCTATGGTCGGCCTGCGAAATTGGGCTACCGATATCCACGCTGAAAATTCCACACTTTTACCAAAAATACTGTGTGGAATCAAGCTGTAATAAAAAAAATAAGAATTAAAAAAATAAATAAGATGCTTACAATTGCAGAGGCTTGTGCAATTTGAGTTTATAAACCAGGTCTCTGTATACAGAAGGAGATGGTCGTCACTCTTAATCTACTATTGTAATAGGTTTTATTTATTATTCTACCTATTATTATTATTATTATAACTATTACTATTGATATTACTCCATTTGCAGTTCTTGATATACTATCTCTAGTGACTAACTGTTTATTTAAGTGATGTAATTGAAGCCTAATGCATTTTGTCTTAATTTTAATCTCTCATACTCCCTCTCCCCTTATCTATTTGAACATGACCTGGAAAACATTCGCACCTGTCTTTCTGCATGACTAATTCAATGTAGTTTATTTACTTATCAGTCTTATATCTCCCAATGTAATTTCAATAGTATATATATCCGTGTATGTAGAGTATTCAGCTGACGAGTTCTACCGAAATTTGATGGATTCATTAAATCTTGTTTTATTAACCTCTGTTGCTTGTTTTAAATTCGTGTCGGGAAATAAATGTTTTCAATTATAATAATATCAATGGATTACAGTTTAGTAGTATCAACATAAGAATATACTGAATATCAGATGTTTAAAGAAACTGAGGGAGGAACAGATTTAATTTATTAAATAAACTTCCTGCAAGTCAAACAGAATATTGGGCTGTTAACTGGTTACATTCCTATTTCTCAGAAAGAAAGCAGTATACCGTGTATACAGGGAAGTCTTCCACTTCATTGCCTACTGAAGCTGGTGTCCATCAAGGCGCTGTCTTTTCTCCTTTTCTTTCTTCTTTTTTCTTGCATGATTTGCCTCACTCTGATGAAATAAACTTTGTGAAGTACGCTGATGATTTAACGGTTTCAATGGCTGTTCACTTTCAGCTAGATTGTACCAAAATAAATAGTTTTCTGTCGGGAGTCAGTAAATGGCCTGAGTCTAACGGTCTTAAACTGAATCCTTCTAAATGTCATACTGTTAATTTCAGCTTAAGATGTAAAAGACAGTTAAAAGAAGTCATGGATTCTCATGACAGTTGTAAGATTGACGACAATGATATAGGAATTAAATCAGAAATTAAGTATCTTGGACTTATTCTCTCTTCTGATCTCTCCTGGTCTTCCCATGTCTTAGCGATCTCCAGTAAAATATTCCGCCTGACATTTTACATTAAGAAGTTAAGGCACTAGGGTATAACTCAACCCCTCCTCTGACAGTTCATAAACTCTTGCATCCTACCTATTCTTCTTTATTGTTCACCCTTATTCTCTCCTGGTTTGCTTAAAAAGGACTATTTCACAATTCGTAGAATGCTGAAGACGGTCAGTAGGGTGAGTGGTGTCTCAGTGGACCACATAGTTAACGTTGTTGTTGATAGACACTTGACTTCGTGCAATAAAATTGCGAGAGGGATTTTGTTTGACTTGGAGCATCAGCTCTACCCTCAGCTTTCACCTTGCATCTCCTCAGGTAGAACAAGAAGTAACTTCAGAAAACTGTATGCTCGCACGTCCAAGTATAGAAATTCTATGATACCATACTTGTCACGTATTTTATGTGATGAAAATAGCGTCAGGCAAGAACTAACTAACCTTTTTTCATCTAGTAAATAAACAATTTCCTCTATCCATCCTTATATACCTTCAAGTTTTACTTTTATTATTTCTATTATATTTATGGTCCTGTTGCTTCTTTGCTTGTTGTACTCTCATAATTGCAAACACCAATTTATCTCTATGACTGCTGTAATCTTTGTTTTTCCCCTCACCATATCATGAAAAGAGAACATTATATTAAGTATTTTTTTAACATACTAGGATTTCTACACCGCACTGATAATACTGTGTGTAACAAGCCCACGGCAATTTTCACTTGTATTATTATCATTATTTCCTTAGCTGTTATCATTATTATTATATCCGTTTTATATGCTGCATGTTTTTGATATTACCTCTATTGTAAATGCAGAAAATTTTCTGTGTGATTGATTTTTACTTAAAATCTGAGGAAATCAGATGCAATACTGTGATTAATGCTGAAAATCCCATTCTGTATCACAAGTACTGTTTTTGGAATAAAGTAAATCATTATTATTATTATATTTCCTTAGAGTTTATATGAAGAATTCAGGTAAACTGGCACGTACACGCTAAGACTGTATGGCCTACCTAAAGTGCATAAACCGAAGGTACCGTTGACACCAATGCTTGATGTGAAGAATTCTCCCTACTATGCTCCAATTAGATGGTTAGTAAACATTCTCAAATCTTTGCATGAAAAGATAGTGAAATATAGACAAAATCAAAGACATTAATATCAAGGATAAAATTATGATATCTTCAAACATAACATCTTTATTCACGAATGTACCTCTAGTAGAAACGGTTAACTACATATGTGAACAAGTGTACTAACCAGTCGATAAATATTGACATCCCAACAGAAATTCTAAAAGAATTGTTATTAAGGTGCTCCCAGGAATGTAATTTTCAAATTTGATGAATTGCAATTCATTGATATTATTATTATTAATAATAATAATAATAATAATAATAATTTATTTTCATATAAACATATAAATTTACATGAAAATGCATGCCATTTTTACAGGCACGATCAAGGATGATATAATGTCAAATCTTAAATTGTCTACAAGTTAATAATGTTTCAACAGTTAAATATTTGATATATATATAAATACACATTGTCTGAACTAGGCTGTATAGTTATTGAATTGTACAATTGTCTTCCAGGTTGAGCGGGAAAATCGACTTCGTTTCGTTTTCATCCCGTGGTTGTAGGCATACGATGATCAACCAATATTGAGGTAAGTACAACGTTTACAAGGGATTGAAAGCTGTTTTAGAAAAATTAATGTGCTGTGGTGTAACATTAAAGTGTAATAGATTAAGTGAGTGAAATATATCATTAATAAACACATTTATATAGAAAACAGAATGGGGAAGTAATTAATCCTTAGGCCGACAACGTTCATTTGCAATGTATAATGAAACCAATATATTTTATACTATCATGACCACTTTTGGTTTTAATACAATTATTTTCAAGCCAGTTGTCTTTATTTCATGTCTTTTTTTCTATTTGGTGCACAACCGTACCCTCCAGAGAATAGGAATAGAATAAGTCGAATCAAATTCATAAAGAGCTATAAAATGTTAGGTTTAATGGAATATAATGAGAATCAAGTAAAGACGTTATTAGAAAATAAGTGAGACAAGATATTGTGAAGTGGTATTTAAAGATCTGACAATGGATAGCAAGTTAATTCATAAGATGCCCCATAAATCTGTGCAGATCCCACGTGGTCGCATCTCAACAATAGGCTGAGCGAATGGTATATATTTAAAGGTAGAAGCATTATCTGTCAAGGCGTTCACTATTATCTTTTTCAGTGTTGTTAGTAAATCTAATTCATTCACTGTTATGTATATATAACTGTAGAACCTGATGATGAAGTCATCGAAAAGAATATATTATTACTGTTATTTTGATTAAAACAAGATAATTATTGAAACTTTAAATTATCTGTCTAAAACTAATGATGAATCTGTGACATTTATAAAATAATGTCGTTTTAAAAATGAATATTTAATATATTTTTATTTCTGTAGAAAAAAAGTATTTCATTTTTTCTATTAAATAAGATTATGTCATTAAAAAAAAATATTTATCTCATTTCCTGATGAAATTTATATATTCCTAGGTCTTTGATTGCCTATATTAATTTTAATCGTGTGTATGCGTGCGTATAAACGTCAAATATTACTAAACGAGAGGGAAAAATAAGTACGCTTACTGAAATAATGATTGCTTAGTGCAATGTGGAAAGAAAAATCTGATCGTAAACCTCATTCAACAGTTATATGATGATGATGACGCCATGTGTTATTATTATTATTTATTATTGCTCCCTTGGGTTCCTAGTGGAACATAGGGCTTCAACTGCACGTCTCCATTTGCTTCTGTCTTCTGCTATACTTTTCGCCTGCATCCATGTTAATCCATATTCTTTCAACTCCTCTTCACACGATCTCCTCCATGTCACCCTTGGACGTCCCACACGCCGCTTCCCTTTCGGGTTCCACTCGAGGGCTTGGCGCGCGATGTCACCCAGCGGTCTCCTCAGCGAGTGTCCAATCCATCTCCACTTTCTCCTGCATATTTGTTGGTTGGCGATTGGTTCTTGCTTTGTTTGTTCCCATAATTCCTTGTTGGTGATTCTTTCCGGCCATCTGATCTTCAGTATAGAGCCAGCGAAGACAGTTGTTAATAAAGGTCTGCAGCCTTTTGGAAATATTCTTTGTGACCCGCCCGCCAAGTTTCTGATCCGTATAGAAGAACTGACTTTACGTTTGTATTGAAAATCCGAATTTTGTTGGTGATGCTGAGTGACGAAGATTTCCAGATTGATTTCAGGTTGATGAATGTGTTTCTCGCCTTCCCGATTCTCGCTCGATTTGACATCCTCGTCCGCTCCTCCTGTAGTTGAGACAATGCTTCCTAGATAAGTGAGTGAATGAAGTAACCTCTTTCAAATCCCTCCCGTTGATGGTGATTGACGTTGGATGTTGTCGCTGTTGTTGGTTGGTTATTTTCATAACCTCCGTCTTGTCTATGTTTACCTGGAGTCCTGTCTTCGCCGGCTGCTTCTTCGACCAGTTTGTCGGTTTTCGCTTGTAAGTCTTCGATTTTGTGTGACATCAAACATAAATCATCCACGCGCGAAATCCAGGTCTTCTAGGTTCTTCACGTCGGTCGGTCCAGGATATTCCTGTCTTCTCGTTTCCCACAGTCTGACGCATAATCCAGTCCACCACAATTAGGAATATCATTGGTGATAGTAATAAGCACCCTTGTCTGACTCCTGTGTTTACTCCAAACGCCTCTCTGAGTTTTCCGTTGTGGATCACTTGACATGTCCCATTGTCGTACAGCTGTTGAATAAGGTTGATGAATATTTGGGGTACGCCGTAGTACTCGAGTAATTTCCAAATTACTTCACGGTCAACGCTGTCTGTCGAAGGCCTTCTCAAAGTCTATAAAGTTGAGGTAGAGGTTTGATCGCCATTCCATGCTTTGTTCGATGATGATGCGTAGAGTTGCAATTTGGTCAGTACATGATTTTCCTTTCCTGAATCCAGCTTGTTCTGGTCGGAGTTCTGTCTCCAGTGCGTCCTTTAATCTCTCCAGGATGATGCGACTCAGGATTTTACTTGGCGTCGACAGGAGCATGATTCCTCGCCAGTTCTTGCAGAGTGAGGCGTAAGTCGCCCTTCTTTGGTAGTTTCACGAGGTAACCTTTCCTCCAGTCAGTAGGCACCTTTCCCTCCTTCCAGACCTTTTGCAATAATGGAGTCAGCATGTCTGCTGTAGTCTCTGGGTCCGCTTTCAGTGCTTCAGGGGGTATTCCATCTGGTCCGGCTGCTTTTCCAGCTTTCAGAAGCTTGATTGCGTTCAAGACTTCAGCTCTCGTTGGAGGATTGGTGTCAACTTGCAGTTGTGTACGCGCTGTTGTTGGTATTTCTGGACGGGTTGCAGGTGATGGTCGGTTCAAGAGTCCTTTGAAGTGATCCGCCCATTGTTTAATCTGTTTTTCTTCCTTGGTAATTGGGTTCCCTTGGCTGTCTTTTATAGGTTTCGCTTGTGTTGATCTCTTCCCGGATAGAGATTTGGTTATCTGATATAGTGTCCTCAGGTCTCTTTTGCCTGCTGCCTTCTCAGCTTCAGTGGCCAGGTTGTCGTAGAATCGTCTTTTGTCCTTCCTAGCACTCTTCTTCACTTCTTTGTCCAGTGCTTTGTAAGTTGAGCTCAGCGTCTCCTTCTCCTGTCCGTCCTTGCATTGAATCATTTTCTCTTTCACCATTCTCCTCTCTTCTATTAATTTCCAAGTGTCCGTTGAGAGCCATTCCTTGTCTTGTCTCTTCTTTCTTCCTAGAACCGTTGAACACGTTTCGTTGAGAATCGCCTTCAGAGACTTCCAATGTTCTTCCACGCATGATTCTTCAGTGATGTCGCGTAGTGTTTCCTGCTTTGCTCTGACAGTTGCAGTGAAGGTGTCTTTTGTGGTTGTGTCCTTCAGTAATTGAGTGTTGAACTTGCATTGTGGCCTATCCCCAGCTATCCTCGAGGCTTTTAGTTTCACCTTGAAAGTCCCTTGTACTAGATAGTGGTCTGAACCCACATCTGCTCCTCTCCTCGACCTTGTGTCCAGTAGGCTCCGTCTCCACTTTCTTGAAATTGAGATGAAGTCTATTTGGTTCTTGGTGTTTCCATCTGGTGAAATCCATGTCGTCTTGTGTATATCCTTGTGTTTGAACACACTGCCACCAATCACCAAATCATTGAAGGCGCAGAAGTCTGAGAAGAGTTCACCATTGTCGTTCATTTCACCGAGGGCCTCACGACCCATGGTGAGTTCTCTTCCTGTGTTGTCTCCTCCCAGCTTCGCATTCATGTCGCCCATCAGGATTTTGATATCGCCATTTGGGACGTTGTCCATTATTGCTTGTAGTTGTCTGTAGAACGCCTCCTTCTTCTCTTGTTCTGAGACGTTTGTAGGCGCATAACATTGAATGACTGTAACTTTCCTTCCTTTTGAGTTGAACCTGGCTGTCATTATCCTGGAGGAGATTGGTTCCCACTGCATGAGAGCTTTGGTTGCTGTTGGTGACATCATGATGGCCACTCCCTCGGTGTGCTCGTGGTTGTCCTCTGGGTGGCCGGAATAGATTACTGTCTCTCCAGTAGGTAGTTGGCACCTTCCAGTTCCGTTCCATCTGCTCTCGCAGATTCCCAACACTTCTATTCTGTACCTTCTCATTTCAGCGGCTATCTGGGCAGCCTTTCCAGTTTCGTACATTGTACGAACATTCCAGGTACCCATCCTTACTTTTGCTTTCATCGAAAGAAGGCACATCGGCTGACTGGCTTCCCGAAGGCTAGCTTTCACCAGCCTGCGTCATTTCACTTCCCCGATTCCAGCGAAAAGTAAGGCTATTGCTTATGTTTTTAGAATTTTTAATATATTTATTCGTTGAAGTTTCTGTAGCGATTTGGTTGTTTTACGGGGGTGGAGTTGCTAGCACCACGCCCCAACCCTCCCTCTTTACCCGAGCTTGGGACCGGCGAGAAAACTAGTAAGCTAGTAGCCTAGCAAGCTAGTATCTGGCGAGGTTATGTGTTAAGTTGTTTATTATTATTATTATTATTTCCTTTAATTCCTAGAGGAACATAGGGCTTCAGCCACGCGTCTCCATTGCCTTCGGTTCTCTGCTAGAGTTTTCACCTGGCTACATGTTCGCCCACATGCTTTCATCTCCTCTTTACATCACTGCCTCCTCCATGTCACCCTTGCACTGACGACCAACTCGCCGCTTCCCTTTCGGGTTCCACTCCAGCAATGGCTTGTCTATTGATGTCACTCACTTGATGGTTTCCTCAGAGTATGGCCAATCCATCTACATTTCTTCCTGCCTATTTGTTGCACAATTGGTTCCTGGTTGGTTCTTTCCCAGAGATCCCTGTTGCTGATCTTTTCTGGCTGGCCATCTGATCTTGAGTATTGAGCGAAGACAACTGTTGATGAAGGTCTGAAGTTTGTTTGAGATGCTCTTCATGACGCGGCGCCAAGTGTCTGATCCATATAGCGAGCAGCACTGACTTCACATTGGAGTTGAAAATCCGGATGTTATTTTTGATGCTGAGTAGTGCTGTTGACCTCCTCTTCAGAGACTTGAGAGTAATGAAAGCTTGTCTTGCTTTTTCGATTCTTGCTTTGATATCCTCGTCAGTTCCGTCCGTCTGTAGTTGAAACGATGCTTTCCAGGTAGATAGGTAAAGGAGGTTGTTTCTTTCAGGTTCCTCCCATTTATGCTGATTGTTGCCTGTTGTTGTTGTTGCTGTTGGACAAGAATCTTCATTTCCTCTGTTTTCTCTATGTTCATCTGTAGTCCTATCTTTGATGCTTCTTCTGCCAACTTGTTGCTTTTCACTAATTTAAGTTGTTCATCAAAATGCAATACTCAACGAAGTCTTTGAAGTGAAGACAGGAAAAAGAGAAGACTGCTCACCATCACCGATGATATTTGTGACTGTTGTGGACTGGATCATGAGGTAGATCATAAAGAACAAGGAAATAGGAATGCCTTGGACTTACATAAAGACTTTAGAAGATCTGTACTTCGGAGACCATTTTTGTCTAATGCCATACAAATTCCGAGATCTACAGGCGAAAACCAAACCAAAATGTTGGCATTAGACAGAACTTCAAGTGAACATGGAGAAGACAGTGATGATGAAGATAACTTACCACCATCACCAACAACAAGCGCAAGTCACAGTCAATGGGAGAAATTTGAAGGAGGTCACCTCTTTCATTTATCTAGCCAGGATTATTTCAACTACCAGTGGCACTGATGAGAATTTCTAAAGCATCCATGACCAGAGAAGCAAGAAAGGCCTTCGCTAGACTTAAATCAGTGTAGAAATTTACAGCAGTCATAAAGAATAATAATCGGATCTTCAACTACCTCTTTGTGGTGCGCACATCACAAAAACATTTTCGACGGGCTACTACATACTTTCATTAACAGACACCTTCACTTGATACTGAGGATTAGATGGCTAGTCAGAAATGATTAGCAACAAGGAGCTCTTTGTAACCAAACCAACCAAGAATCTATTCCTCACCGAATACACCCAAGGGGATGGAGATAAATTAAACATATGCTGAGGAGACCGTTGATTAACAGGATTTTGAAAGAAACCCGAATGGGAAATGACAAGTTAGGCATGGATCCGTGGGGACATAAAGGAGACCGTATGAAAAGGTAGCAATAATAAAAGCAATCACTTTATTCCAATTCCAGAATGGAATTTCCATCATTTTATATATATTGAGACAATTTTACTCCTTTTACAATAATAATGATAATAATAAAGCTTTATTTCAGACAATATGTGAACATATATTACGGAAATTTTCAGCGTATTTAGTTCTAAAATATTTCCCCTTCATACAGAATTTACATGTAAAGCAATGAATGAAGTGCATCATTTGTCATAGTGTTGCTGCATATGAGGAGAGAACCAATTCTATACATTTTTTTCTTCAATTTCATAGCGTATAGGGTGAGAGTAAGCGCTATTGCGTTTTAAATTTACCTCGCTTCTAGTTTTCTTGTCTTTCATTGGCTAGAATAATATAATGGGAAACTAATCAAATACACTCGTGAGTCTACGTTTAGGTCATTTGATATAATTGGACGATTAAAACAATAAGAAATGTAGAAGAGTTTAAGCATTTGATGGATAGAAATTCTAGTAGCCCATTGATATAAGCAGGCCGCCGAATATTTTTTTTACAAATATGTAGATACATAAAATTTTTAAAAATAATAAGAACTGAAAGTTAGTGGGATAGGTTGAGTTATATATGGATAATATATGGAATAATGATCTTTGCTTATACTTAGCAGTTCAGTTACTGATTTAAGAAGTTTATTAGTTCTTTACTGATATCTGACTGTTCACACAAAACCTGTGCTAAATCTGGTATGGTGGAATTTTTATATTAAAATGTTCGAGCCTAAATTCTTATGAAGTTTCGTGCGCTTTTACCTGAGGAGATACAATCAGAAAGTTGCGAATAAAGAGGATATTCGGTATCAAACAAGATAACTGTAGCCAACTGTTTGTATGAATTAAAGTGCCTATCAACAACACTATCAGTTAGCCGAGTCAAATGTACACCACTAAATCTGCTTGCTGACAGCTGTCAACGTTCTGCGTAATATGAAATAATCTTCTATGAAAAGTTCAAGGAAGAATGAAAGTTTATCTGTAGTCGTGAAGCCAGATAAAGAGGACTGCAAAGAACAGGGTAGGATGGGGATGTGCTGTTGGACCTTCCTACCTTAAGGTCATAAGTTGAAAAGTTGCTTCACCTACCGTGGTTGGGGTAGCTAGATAGTGTTACTGGCTCTCAGAAAATAAGTGTGATTCCTTAATAGCCTCATGGAAATGCAGGTGGTTATTGAGTAATGTCGAAATTCACTTATTTTTAACAAACTGCTATTGATGCAACCGATTAAATAATTAAATCAAAGTTAGGAAAAAAATAATTCGAATAACACAGACAATGAAAAAAATACGTAAATTCAAAGCGTCAACGGTTCAGTGGACTGGATTCGACTCCCAGCAGACGTACTGTTTAACCTCGCCTAGCTGGACGTAAACTCGGTAAAGAGGAAAGGTTGGGTGTAAGGCTAGCAAACCGCCCCCCCCATATCCCGTAAAAACAACGCCACCACTACCACTGAAACTTCAAAGCTTAAATCGCCATCTTTAACAAAAAAAAGTCCACAGAGTGAAATAAGGGATAAACGCATGAGTAAATTAACATCGAAATATTTGAGTTTAACTTTTAACCACAAGAAATTAATCATCGTACGTAAAATTAAAGTATATTTTCACCTCAGATAATAAATTCACACATAAATAGATGCATACATACATACGATACACACCTCGGTGTTATCTTTATCGTCTGAATATAAAGTTCATTTTTACTAGACGCCTTTTTTGCTTCTGATCAAAGTTAAGAGATAGATCACGAAAAAACTGCATAAATAAGTTTATATATATAATAAATATTAATTCGCCGACACATTTATCATTATTGATCAAAACATTGCTAAGAATGTTTATTTTCAAGAGTCGGTTTGTAAGGATTTGATTTAATTTTCGACTTTGACCACGGATTGATATCAGTTAGAGAACCATTGAAAACCAGCATGGAGTACTGGACAGTTGTTTCATCCTAGTTTTGGGAATCACCGCCAGTACGCACCCACTGGGGTTTGAACCCATAACCTTCCGGTTACAAGACACGCTTGTATACCATTCAGCCACTGGTGGTCACACTAAAATCACGAATTGACAGAAGTTAGAAATCATGGCCTGGCCATTGAATCAGGTCCCATTGGCTGAATGCTATATGAGCTCGCCTTGTAACTGGTAGGTCCTTGTTTCGAACCCCAGTGGGCGCGTACCACCAATGACTCCAAACTACAATGAAACAGCTGTCCAGTACTCTAGTGCTAGTTTTAAATGGTTCCCAAACTACTAAGAACGAAAAGTTAATTAAATCTAATCATAAACAACCATCACTTGTTTTAATTTACGAAGAGAAGTAATAAAAGGTAGATGGGAAAATGACTGATTATATTCACACGTTGATAAATATATATATATATATATATATATATATATATATATATATATATATATCGTCAGTTTTGTACTTAATCGAGAAATGATAAAGAATTCCGATACATTTTTGTTTCATTCCTTCAGTAACGAGTAAAATATAAGAGTTTAAGCTGTTTAAATTTCATTCGCAGTTGTATCGTTTTTACGGGGTGTAGATGTTAGCCTGTTCTATGAGTGTATCTATTATCCAGCGGCATTTTAAAAATATCAGCTTATATGCTTCTATCGGAATGATTTAAAATAGCTACCAGAAAGTTTATCCTATGAATAATGCAACCGTGTCCAACCATCCTACCATATATATGTATATATACATATATTGCAAAACCTTATAACCGTCAGTTAATTTAGTTCGAACAAAGCTCTTCATATATGTGCAAAGTAAAAATTCTCAAAACGCATCTGAAATGAGTATATTCAAAAGTATCAATTGATCTCGCTCTACAAATTAGCCATTTTTGTTTGAGTGAAATATTTTCCCATAATTGACTATGGTTACTGACTCAAAATTTGAAACTACTAGTCAAAATGCTTAAGATTATATGTTATTTGATGATATTAGATAGTTGGAGGCAATCACCAGGAAGCCTTAAACCTAGGTGAATAATGAGTGGTAGCGCAGACAACAATTGTGGTCGACTCGCCAGAATTATTGCTGAGGCGCAGTTAGTGGCAGGAAACACGACTATGTGATATGGCAGGCATTGAATAATGATATACAATAAGGTGCTGAGTAGGCATAAATCAAGTCGGGCTTACCAGTGCTAGAAAATAGGTTAGTTTGGTTGCTCGAACAACTTTAAACACGCTTTTGATCGACTTCAACTAGAAATAACTCTCACGATTGTTGTGTAACTACCTGTTCTTTAGCCTGGCCCATATAACCTGTTCGCTAGGCTGTTCTTAACACCATCCCAACTAGTGAAGGGAGAATATCACTCTCATGGCTGCTGAAATGTGCATTTATCAGCGATGATGTGAATAGACTATAGAGATACACAGTCATAACACATCGAAGTCACTGAGGTCTTTTCCCTTGGAGATTATCTTGACCATCATATGTTCCACGACGAACGGATAAACAAATTGATCGTTGACGGTGAAACGGCTGAGGTTCAATTGATTTGACGAACTTCTTTGATCCTACACAAGCCTCCAACCTGATGTTTCCTCTTTTCTGTGCTTACCACTGTCTGATACATTGAGGAGTCAAACACGTACAACGCACGCCGTTAACAAGCATTCTACCACTGAATCACCGATGGTAGATACATTAGGGAATTCTTATTAAAAATGAAACCAGCTCATGAAGTGATTAAATAATTTACCATGGACAACGGATATTTTAAAAGAGGGATTGTTCTTTAAGTCACAACCTAAAGGGGATCACCACGTGGGATTATTTCTCAGGAAGAAGACTACTTAACCCGCACATATATTATATTATTGTTCCCTTGGATGCCAAGTTGAACACATGGGTTCAGCACCACTCGTCACTACCCATTGGGATTCCATTCAAGGGCTTGGCACGCAACGTCATTCGACGGCCTCCTCAACGATTGACCGATCCATCTCCATTTTCTCCGGTTATCAAACTTTTCAAGTGTTGGTTTGTAGGGATTTGATTGGTTACAGGATTTCATCGTGAGCTGAAATTGGTTAGAGAACCATTGGAAAACCTGGAAGTACTGGACTGCTGTTTCGTCCTAGTTTTGAACTCTTCCAATGGTTCTCTAACCAATGTCAGCTCATGATGAAATCCTGTAACCAATCAAATCCCTATAAACCAACACTTGGATATTGATGAGATGCTCACCAGCGACTTGCCATATTCAGATAGGGGTTCTAGTGAGAAGCCGTGACCAGTAGGGTGCAGCGGGTCGGCTGTGAGGACAAATACTCGCCGAAGATATTGGCTGGTGGTTGAGCTATTTTGTGAATTGGCAGAAGTTAGAATTCATGGACTGGCCATAGGATCGGGCCCCAGTGGCTTGATGGTATACGAGCTCGCCTTGTAACCAGAAGGTCCTGGGTTCGAACCCTGTCGGTGGGTGCATACTGATGAAGAGTTCTAAACTAGGACGAAACAGCTATCCAGTTCTCCCAATAGTTCTCTAACCAATGTCAGATCATGATGAAATCCTCTATCAAATTTTTATAAGTCAAAAGAGGAGTCGTTTTTTTGGTTTTTTTTACCTCAGTTTGTCTTTATTAGTTTAAATCCACTTGTTCAGACAAGTATGTCAGACATCTTCACTAACGAACATAGTGTATGTCAGTATTTTTTCCTACGAATATGATAATAATCAATTTTAACGAAGAAAAGCAGGTAGAATTATTTAAAAAATTCCCAACGTGTTTCAAAAATTCCCTAACTCGAGATAAAAATTCTTTTGATGAAGTCAGTATCAATCAAATGATCAGTGTGACCTGAGTTCTTATTTACTGTCTGCATACAATACCTTGATAAGCATTCCTTATTTTTTGAAAGCCAAGATACTTCCTGACCTCATAAACTCAAACAAACTATTGCCTTAGGCTATGGCTTACTGAGATTTCAGTGTCACGCTTAACCACCAAAGACAACAGTGGGACAACAGGAAACGTATTTTCATGAGTACTAATAAATCGAAGTGGTCAGTGTGTAACGGACTACCCGGCTAAGCTCGTTTATACGCAAAGGGAAATAACACAATAAATGCGAACTTGTGATTATATATATATATATATATATATATATATATATATATATATATATAATTTGCTTTATTCCAGAAACAGTACTTGTGGTACAGTGTGGAATTTTCAGCACTTTATCTACAATATTGCATCTAACTTTATCAAACATTTAAAAGGAGTGTTCCAAAAAACAAATATAAAAAATAACAAAAACAAAAAACACAAAATAACAAAAAAAATGCGAAAAAATACCAAGAAGTAGAAAGGAAAATAAACAACATAATAAATAATATCTCAGTATTGGATAGTGGAAGCTATATGTGTATGCGTGGTGAACAGTAAAACTATATCATACAAGAAGTTATGAAATGATATTAAGAATGTTTATCGCCATGATCAGTAAATTTGATTGAACAACACTAAACAATCATAAAATAAACATTTCAGGGCTTTTTATTGCCATCTCTAGTGCGGTGTTTGTAGTGGTAGTGTGAGTAATCTTGCATAATACAAAATTTTAAGATGGTGATAATAACGTTCGAAACCAAGACTGTCAGTTAATATTGCCGACCAAAAAAACAATCACAAAACTAATATTACATGATGGTTAATGACAGGACAATTTTGTAATACTCATAGTGATAATACAGTCGGAACCAGCAGATACACAAAAGAAGGAATAGAGTAAAGTACAAAAAAGTAAGCCAATGTTAATAATTTAGGTAGCTAAGTATGTTTAAGAAGGTTGTTCACTATAGAGTACAAATAAGAGAGAAATAAAAGAGCCAAAATTATGTTATTAGCAACAAAGCAAATCATAGGTTTTGCGCTTAACACTACCTCTGTCACTTAGAACATGGGCCAAATATGGTATCGTTGAGTTCCTGTACTTGGTTGTACGAGCATATATTATTTTGTACTGATTTCTGGTTCTACCTGATGAGTTACAAGGAGAGAGTTGGGAATAGAGGGGGTGTTGGGGGTCGGAGAGTATGGTTTTAGACCATTTTTCGTATGCATTCAAATGCCTTTCTACTAATGTAGTGACGAGCTGACTGAGTTTTACACCACTAGTCCTACTAACTACCTTCAACATCCTTCTCAGGATGGTATAGTCCTTTTTCAGTAGCCCACGAAAGACTTACGGGGAGCAGTAAAGTAGAATAGGTAGCATACGAGAGTTGACAAATTGTGAAAATAGAGGTTGGGTGATTCCAGATAGTCTAAGTTTCTTAATGTAGTAGGTTAGAGGGAACATTTTCTTAGAAATCGTTAGGATATGAGATGACCAAGTAAGGTCGGAAGATAGAACTAATCCGATGTATTTTGCATTAGACTTAGTTTCAATTTTAGTCCCCTCAATGCTACAGGCTTCATGAGTGCTTACCAGTGTTTTTAGATCTCGTTTATGCCTAAGGGAGAAGTCAATAATCTGGCGTTTTGAGGGATTTCTTCCGTTGACAGGGATCAGTGATTGTTGTTGTTGGTTGAGGAGTGTGTTCATCACCTGTCTTTTTTATATTCACTTGAAGTCCCGTCTTCGCTACCTCCTCTGCAAATTTGTTGGTTTTCACGCTCAGATTTCTGAGTTTGTATAAGGACTTTATTTTGTAAAATTCATGATTTAGAGGGACTCGATAAATTCGCCAAATCATATCTAGAGACCAAGTAGAAGTAAGGTGGGGCGGTAGAAATGGAACTAACTTAATCGAATGTTGTAGATGTTAATGAGACGAAAGAAAAATTGTCAAGGGGGAAAATGCGTGGAATGTTACAATCCAAACGAAGATAAGTCACAAAAGTATTTGTGTAATGGTGCGTCACCTCATCCAGAGTAAATTAGGCACTGATTCTTGTTATCACTTGGATATCAGCTAGAAAATGCACACTTTTCGACAAGTCTCAAATCAACGGTTACATAATATTTACAAACTGATGTCTTGCCATGATCTAGTCACTCTTTTGTTATTTTTCATCTCAATCTTATTTCCAATAGGCTTGTATTGATTTGATTGGTTGGAGGATTTCACCATGAGCTGACATCAATTAGAGAACCATTGGAAAACTTTCAGGAAGTTCTGGACAGCTGTCACCAACCGACTGGGTTCGAACCCAGGACCTTCCGCCTACGAGGCGAGCCGGCTCGTACACCATTTAGCCACTGGGACCCGATCCATTGGCCATTCCATGAATTTTAACTTCTGACGATTCATGACATAACGCGACTATTTCGCAATGTCTTCTTCGATGAGTTACTACCCAACCTTCAACCTGCTGTACCCTACTGGTCACGGCTTCCCACTCGAACCGAAGGTTAACTGCCTGAATAGGGCCAGTCGCTAGTGAGCATCAGATTAATTGATTATTGATTTATTCTAAAGTTTAAATATAATCAGCCATTATATGAATGAATGAATGTGTTCCACAATTCAGAAAAAAACTATTTTAACATTGAGCTTGTTTTAATGAAAAAACATGAATGTAGCAGTTAAGATGGTCAATTCATGCCTAACAAAACTAAATTATGAAGTATTTATTGAGCGCGTGATAAACGAAAGAAAGATGTTCATTGAAATTATTATTATTATTATTATTATTATGTAACAATAAAGTGAAGAAACTTCCTCATAAAGAAATTAGAATAATGTCTCTATTTGAAATCTAGGGAAGAATTAATAAGTAAACAGTTAGCTGAAAATTTCATATTTCAACACTATAAAAGATTGAAAAAAGAGACATTATAAATTCTCTGAGTGAATGAGTGTGTGTGTGTGTGCGTACGTGCGTGTGCGTGTAAGTGTTAACATGAATAAAGGAAAATCAGATAAAAATGTTTAAAATTCAGTTGTATTTTTTCACCAATTTCTCTCTTATGGGTAATTCAAAGTGCCTTGGTTATTAAAACAGACGATACTTAAAAGGATGATACGTAATATAATTTTGGGATTTGAATTCCACTGGATGTGATGCTTTTAACACTGTAGTTGAGAAGTGATCTACTGATAAGAGTTTTTAAGTAGTATTGGAGTACTGAGACTTTCTACAAAAATCATTATAGAAAGCATAAATTGAACAGAAAATAGCTGAACATGAATGGTTTGTGCGAATTAGAATTTCAGTGTAAAACTGTTAATAATATTCCATTTATATATATACGCCCGTATGTTAGATAAATAATTCTCAACTAGAAAACGTTGTCTTCTAAGTAGTGTTGGGGGACTTATTTTCTTTCCTTGCTAATTTCAAGTTAATGGGGGAGGATCTAAAGTATTTTTATAAAATATAATACGGGAATTTTATTGATTTTGAGATTTTCCCGTCGATTGATTGGACTGAGGTGCTCGGTCTCAGGTTGACATGTCGGCTTCTTGGATAACGCTTTGGCATTTGGAACTATGGGTACTGTGTCCGAGCCTCGGTGGGAACATCATCACTCACTGCCGAATGCAGATACATCCAGATGACGAGTCCTGAATAGGACAAAATGCGCATCCTGGATTCTACTGCTAGTCATCATCCAACAATTAAATAATACGGGAATTTTTATATGGATGACATTTAAATGGATGATTTCTTTGGAAATTTCAAATATGAATCCATTATTATTATTATTGTTATTATTATTATTATTTCATTGGTTTCCGAGTGGTATATGGAGTTTAGGCAGCATATCTGAATTTCACTGTGTTCGTTGCAATCTCTTTTAGATAGCTGTACGATTACTAATAAGCCTTTATTCATCCTTCATACGAACTCCACGTCAATTTTTTTCTTCCTTTACGTTCCTATTGGAACATAAGGCTTCAAGTTAGAGGCTTGAAGTTTCCGTAGCAGTGGTGTTTATTTCTGCGGGATGGGGTTGCTAGCCTTATGTTCAACCTTACTTTTTACCAATCTTATTACTGGCTTTACGTGGATCGAACGCTGAACCACATACGTGGTTGGCTCACATTCTACCGCTGTGCATCCGACGCGCACTCCACGTCAATAGTAACCCAAAGTCTAACTCGTCACTTCCTTATCATGTCCCACTCGAGGAGGTAGCATTGTGGAGTGTGCTACTAGTAAGATTTATCAGTAGTATATAAAGAGATGTTCATTAGCACAAAATAATCAAATAATGGAGAGATAGAATTCACATCAAAGAGAGTGAATGAACCAGTGTAGCGGTAAAACATGGGAGACGTGAAAAGAAGATAAAGAATCACAATATGATGAGTAGAAGTAGCACGACACGGAAGATCTGTGCAAATGACAACTTCCAGATAAGGTGTACATAACTTCCCTATTTAGAGATGTCAAATTCCAGATAAACATTCCCTTACCACGTCTCTTATCTTCTAGTGTTACAGCATGAGATATCACTCAACGATCTCCAATGGGTATATCTGATTCATTTTAACTTTCTCGTAAATATTTGTTGGTCACTGAATTCGTGATCAGTCCACTGTTTTACATAATTCCTTTATACTCATCCTCTCTGGCAGGTCACTTAATCTTCCGTGTTGAGCGAAGACAGTTTTTGATAAAAGTCTAAAGTTGCCTGTTGATAATGTCTTTAGAATTCAGAGGAAGATGATATTAATTTACAATGACTTTTAACTCTACATGGATTGGATATAATAAACATTGTTATGAATAATAAGGAAGCAAATGAAGTGACTAGAGGGTTAGATATAAATTACATTTGCGCAAAGATATTAGTTAAAATAATTGAGCTTAATTTCATTAATTTCAAGTTAAATCACGAAATGACATTAGTTTCATTTCCAGTTAGATACAAATTAGGATGAAACAGCCATCTAGATCCCCCTGGTTTTCATTGGCTCTCTATAGGATATTATTTCATGGTCTCAAGTGCTTTCACTTAATCAGTCTGTTATACTTGATGTTTATACGAATTACTGAAATAAAAATAGAATTTTCGGATTATCACAACAGTAGCATAGCGTGATGCAGATGGATAGAAAGCAACTAAAATTGAAAACAACATTTCAAGTGAATCGTTGCAGAGGCAGACGTGTCTCTTCCTAAGATCTGGGTCTAGTTTGCATTGTGGCCAGGAAATAATTTCATTGCACTACTTTTCGTCCCATTGTTTGACCCTGGACCATTTACCAACCAATCAGAACAGTTTCGTTGTCTACTAAGCTAGCCGAATTTTAATGTAATTAAGAATGTATAAGTATGATGGCATAGTTAAACTTTAAGCATCATTAACTACCAATGAGAGAATGACCCTGAACGTACCAGTTACATGAAAGGGGTATTTTTGGTTATGGAAAACTTACATTTATGAAAAAACTGCGCTAAAAGTACATAAAAATGTATCATAGGATACCTTTCTCTGACATGTAGTAAAAACATCTCCCAGTTTAGCATAGGAGTATCAACTGAAAAGTTACACCACATTCTATACATATAGTCATCTAAATGACTATAAATGACATAATTCTGAAATCGATTAGTGACCCTAATCCTGTTTTTAACCTTCCTCAAATGCCTCCTATAGAACTGATGTGTGTCTCTGTAATGGGATCCACAAAATCACTAGAATGGTTCACTCTGTGGTGAATATATCCAAGGGATGATAGGTAGTTATAACCTTTCCACTCATCCACGTGTACGATGACACCTTCTCCCCCTAATAAAGAAATAATTCTCTCCATTTTCCATGACGCAATATCTCTGCTATGCTGGTACCACTGAACTGTTTCAGCGTCTACACCTGTCACAGGCTGTTTCAAAACCCAGTAACTACAAATGTACAAAATCTGGGTTAAGGACTAGTGAGACCTGGAAAAAAATGTTCCTACTAAATATTACAGTCATCAGCTTACTTTCCCTGACATCTGACTTAAATCAAACGGGATAGAACCTTCAACTCACGTGGATGAGACTCATTGAGACAATCAAGGTGATTCTCTGATTGGTAGTTAGTGGTACTTAAAGTTTAACTTGGTCAGTATGATGTATCTTCCCTTAGTGAAGGTCCGTTACCAGTTCTCTTACCTTCTGACGTTACACTACTACTACTACTACTACTGTTGTAATGGCAGAAGATAAGAGATTTGGTAAAGGAATTGTTTATTCGCAACCAGATACACAAATATGGGACAAATACACCAACCTTATAGTAGAATCGCAATCTGCAGATATTTTCGGGATTGTGCTGCTTCGTCTTCTGTGTTGTTCTTCTTTGTCTACCTGTTTCGCTTTCCAGCTTGTTTCTCAAGCATAGTTCATTAAACTCATTACTACGTCACTGCATATTCATGACGCTGATATACTTATTTATATCTACATCTATATGCTACTTATTAACCTTTTCAGTAGCACACTCCACAGTAGTAGTATTGGTAGTATAAAATAAGAAACAGCTGAAGTCAGAATAAGTATTTTCAGTCTTTGACTTTTGAGGTAAAATATTTTCCACTTCAGAGTTATGTGGACAAGAGAATCTTATTGGTCAACTATATACATAGAGTCTGTGGTTATAATCAGCTCGCCTGAACTTATGACGAATTACTTGCTAATGACGTTATAATATATATGTACATAACACTGGATAATCAAATTACTGAGATTTTTTTATAGAATTAAAAAGTGTCCATCATTTACTTGTAGTTTAGTGGCTTGACGATATGCACAATGTTCAGTGATAAAAATTTCCGGACTAAACTTAATTTGAAGGATTTCTGTATAAACAATGTCTAGAATTTCTTCCAATTTAGTATGTTCGGTAAATTTATAGGCAATATATATATATATATAAAGCTGGATTTTGACTGATGGGGGATTTTCAAAAACTATCTTTACTACATTACTATGGAAACCAATGGATATAAATCAAATAAACTGTAACAACCTATGGATCTGTGGTTCACTGGTCCAGAGACTCTAATAACTGAATCACAAACTCAGATCCTACTCCACCTAGGTAGTTAGTATCATTAACTTAATGAATAAAGTTGTAAATGATTGTTGAGCAACATTGTGTCCTTTTCCCAGTAACTTTAAGAAACCTCATAGGCGGTGGAGTAGTCATCCTATATGATCTTGTCTATGTGAACATTGGTGAGTCATCATTACACATGGACAGCCTTGTAGATGAGTCTAACTCAAGGAGTTCAACATAAGAAGAACGAATAACGCATATCTAACTGTCAGTTTTAAACAATCAAGATGGCGAAAAGTAAAAGGACAATTCAAATTCAAATCCCAGTAATCTAACTGGACAAATATTAATTTTGATTACATCTATTTTTCAATGGGAAACCCCTTTGTAAAATTTATTTTTTTCGAAAATATTTTTGAATAGCTGATGTGAATATTTCTGGTACTGTTGTGTTCTTTGAAATGAATGGCACTAATTGAAAAGTTTTCCTTGTCACTTTAGATAACATCTAAAGAGCTGACATCACTGTGAGTGACAATGAATACAACTCAGTTAATTCGTTCAAGCGAAAACCGACAAACTGGTCGAAGAAGGAGACAGTGAAGACAGGACTCCCGGTGAACATACACAAGATGGAGGTTATGAAAATAACCAACCTACAAGAACAACAGCAACATTCAGTGCCAATCACCATCAGCGGGAGGGATTTGAAAGAGGTTACTTCATTCACTTATCTAGGGAGCATTTTCTCAACCACAGACAGCGGAACGGACGAGGATGTCAAATCGAGAATAATCGGGAAGGCGAGAAAGACATTCATCAACCTGAAACCAATCTGGAGATTTTCGTCACTCAGCCAGTATCAACAACAAAATTCGGTTGGATTTTCAATACAAACGTCAAGTCAGTCAGCTCTTCAATACGGATCAGAAACTTGGCGGGCGGGTCACAAAGAATATTTCCAACAGCCTGTTGCAGACCTTCATCGACCAACAACTGTCTTCGCTCTATATTGAAGATCAGATGGCAGGGCCGGAAAGAATCACCAACGAGAAACTATGCGAACAAACAAAACAAGAACCAACCGACAACCAACAAATATGCAGGAGAAAGTAGAGATGGATTGGACACTCACTCGCTGAGGAGGCCGCTGGGTGACATCGCGCGCGCGTCAGGTCATCGCTCGAGTGGAACCAGGCCGAAAGGGAAGCAGCGAGTGGGAGGTCAGTGCAAGGGTGACACGGAGGAGATCATGTGAAGAGGAGTTGAAACAGTATGGTCGAACATGCATAAATGCAGGTGAAAAGTACAGCAGAAGGAAGACAGAAGCAAGTGTAGATATGCAGTTGAAGCCCTATGTTCCACTAGGAACCCAAGGGAACAATAATGATAATAATAATTCGTCCATCTAACAGAACAGAGAAAAACTCTAAAAATATATTTCACATATATTTAAAGTCTTTGATTTTAATAGTAATTGGTTTATATTACATGAAAATCTTTTTGGGTAATAGTATACTGTTAAAGCGGTTTACAAATTTATTCATGAACATTTTTTCCAAGTGACGCAATCGATATAAAGTTCTACTTTATTGGCTATGATCTAAGTGAATTCGTCTTGAGCAGTGGTGCGCTCAGCTGCACTTTTAAAATTAGTTTTAAGAATAATTATATCACATTATGACCTGTGCTACTGGCAAGAATTTGTAAGTAGTATATTGTGTGTGAATGTGATGGCCTTTGAAAGAATATTGAGTAGTGAAGGGGAAGATTAAGCCCCAATAGGGCTAAGTGAAGTATCTTTGTGAAATAATATAGCAAGCATGAACAGAAGAAGACAAAAGAAGCACGATACGAATAACTTTTAACATTCGAAACTTAAATGTAAGGTTTCTACATCTTGGCATAACTTCACCTTATTATGACAAATAAACAATTCTGTTACCAAAATACCTCTGTGTTTTACCTCTATATTCAGTGTCACTACCTTCGACCAGATGAAGACCCATTGGCCTGCAGCTTTCAAAGATGAACATATGGGAAGTCGCTTACAAAATCTGAAATGAAAAGATGACATTACAAAGAACATGTACGAATGGAAATTTCAGTGACGTTCGGTTTTCTTATTTTGCCCTAACTCTACATTATTTTAATAAATAAACCATTATGCCACTAAATACTTTTGTTTACTGCCACCATAGTGTTTGAAATTACGGTCTGTGAGTAGGTGAAGGTCCTATGGCTTAAATCTTTTGAAGAAGGAGATATACAGAGCTTATTGCGGGATTTTGAAGTAGTTGCTGGGTTAATGAGCATCCAGAATCGGATGGAGGAAACAGTTGTACTGAGTAGACTGTTTACAGGTCGAGTGAAGCAGGATTACAATAGTGTGGGGCGTGTATGTTGGAAGGAGGCCTATAAATTATGCGTAGAACGATTGGTGGTGGAGTTCAACAGCCCCACAGAGAGACAGCGAGGTATCCAGCAGTTCCGTATCACGAAGCTGCGACCAGAAGACGACTCACTCCTGTTGACGCTGAATCTGCTTCAGTGCTCAGTTCCGACGCTTGATCATCAGTCTGAGATGCAGTTTATGGAATCATAGTTTATCAAAAGTGTTCCAAACACCATTTCATAGGATCTACATCTGGTTAAAACGGCACATGAACAATTGCGAATTCACAAAAGTAACCAGACTGTCAGTAGGCACTACCGTAATCTCAACAGAGCAGCCAAAAATGAATCAATAGGAACATTAAATTAAGTATTTCCAGCAGGAAATAGCGGTGCTACGAATGAGTAAATTTGGTTCGGGTACCAGTAGAAAAAACACATACTGTGTAAGGGGGTTCATCCAACTGATGAGTCCAAAATGGGACACAGCGCGTGACCTCGAGAGACGTAGTCAACCAGAAATCATCATGTTAACCACAAAGCATTGTGTAAGTGTCAATATTAGGAGCCAAAATGACAACAAAGACCGAGAATTCCAGTCTAATCCACAGATAGTTCAAAATAACTTTAAAAAATTGGTTGGAGGATTTCATAATGAGCTGACATCAACTAGAGAATCACTGAAAAACCTGCAGGGAGTACTGTGAGGCTGTCTCGTCCTAGCCTGAGGCTCTTCACCAGCACTCACCTACCGACAGGATTCAAACTCAGGACCTTCTGGTTACAAGGCGAGCTTATAGATCACCAAGCCACTGGGCCCCGATTCAACGGTCAGTTCATGAGTTCTGACTTCTGCAATTCTAACTTTTCTACAAAACCAATTTTTGAAAATTAATGTCATGCTTACTAGCAACTGGCCCCATTCAGGTAGTTACCTGGAGTTCTAGTGGGAAGCCATGACCAGTGCGGTACAGCAGGTTTAAGATGGGGCAATAACTCATAGAAGAAGACATTGTGAAGTGGTCGCGCTATGTCATGAGTTGGCAGAATTTAGAATTCATGGTTTGACAGTCGGAATGGGTCGCAGTTGCCTAATGGTCTACGAGCTGGCTCACCTTATAAGCGGAAGGTCCGGGGTTCGCACCCTGTCGGTGGGCGCATACTGCTGAAGAGTCCCAAGCACTGGGACGGAACATCTGTCCGGTGCTGCCCGCAGATTTTCAAATGTTCTCTAACTGATTAAATCCTCCAACCAATGAAACAAAAATCCCTACAAAACCAATACTTGAAAACTCTAAGAAATATCAAATTGTCTTTGAGTTACTGCTTTTCTAACTGTCAAAGCAATACAAAATTAAAGTAATCCCCTGTGATGAATCTAAATTATAGAAGTGATGAACAGTACCCTACTAATACAATCTTCATTTATTTATAATAAAACTCATTGCAGAAGTCAATCATAACATTATCATCAGAAGGACTTTTAGGAGAATAACACTAAATTCTCAATAGTCTTTACTAAGATTCATTGAAATACCATTATTCATCTATAAATTTAAGCCTTCTCAGTTGTGCTTAAAAGTAATATGATATTTCTAACAAAATCACAATGGATGAAATTTACTAAATTGCATAACTAAGATTAGTCTTTTAACTGGCATATTTTATTCTTTATTTGTTTACTCTACTTACTCTTAAATTTTCTATCTCATTTTGTTTATTTTAATTTCTCATTCTTGAATAAATTCACTTTATATAAGCAGGTGTGTGTGTGTGTTCAGATTTTTACAAATGTACTGTTGATATAAGGATAAAGCTTGGGCACTGTGGTAGAGTATAACTCCATTATGGATAAAATTTTATTTTAATAAGATCACACACTGCTGTACAGTAATATTTACTGATGAAGTTTCGAACATAATTTATTGCTCATAATCATCATATCAAGTCACTCACACATCTTTCTTGCTTCGTTTATATACATGACTAAAAATTGATTAGAAATTTGAATAAAATCAATATAAGACTTGAATGAAACAGAATGGAAGATACGGTACTTTCACAACGATTATTAGTGTTATCAATAAAATACAATGGGATGGGAAATAAAACAAGTGTTGTTAGTCAGTAAGACGGGAAATAAGATGTTTTTATAGTAAAATGAATAACTTGTTAGAATGTTAAAATGTGAATTGAAATGCATTTTAACATTACTTATTATTCTCTGATTTGACTGTTAATAATATCTTCCATATCTCTGGTATTTGCGTTGAGTCATTTCTGTTGCATGTATTGGGTGCAGACTCGATGAACCAGGCAGGATTCAGTGATCAATCTCTCTCTCCACCTCCTATATTACTTAGAATTTTAACCCTCTCTCACCCTATTATGTGGTTATGTGTTAATGCATGCAGTGAAACTGCTGAGCTTTTTTTTCTAAATTATTTATCTTCATGGGATCGATCATTCTGACCTTAGCTAAATTACTACTTTCTGACAATCTCACTACACCTTATCTAATAGTTTGACCTATGTAGTTGACCTGACTCACATTCATTGCAAGGTATTTTGTAAATTATATTATTTTATTTAACTGGGTCCACCGGGTTCTTTAGCCTACACAGCTTGTCCTATCTGAGTGAGTTTGTAGGTTTGAATGTCACCCTAATTCCTACGTAGCGCCACAAATGTCCCCTCCTTATATGACAAAACTGTAGATGCGATTTATTCTTTCTTATTTATGTTATCACTATTAGTTTCACAATTATTTTTATTTTGCTTTTGACCTCTTTTGATATTCCTAATGAATTTTATAGGATAGTTATTTAAAACCAACGCTTCTTCTATCTGTTTCATCATTTAGGTCTTTTCTTGTGCTACTTAGTGCTACTGCTTGGTTTGTTAGACGCTTAACTAAACCAGCCTTTACAGACAACGAACGGATGAGATGAATTAAAGTCTAAATATCTATTAGAATGCGTTTTATTTTTATTTTACAATCTGACATAGCTAATTCTCCGTGTTCGTTTTCCGATTCAAACGTGAATTTTATTCCCTCCACTAGTGCGTTTATATGCGTCAAGAAGCTAGAGAGAGATATATTCTGTTTTATACACCGTGAAAGTGTCATCTACATATCTTCAACATATTTTTGAAGTAGGATTAAATCTATTAAGAGCAGTATTTTCTCATCTGTCCATAAAAATATCTGTTACAATCGAGGATATTCGTGATCCCACCGTCACACCTTCTGTTTGTTTATATATTTTGCACTGGAATTTAAAGATAGTAGATGTGAGACATAAGTGAATTCCTAAAAAAATTTTCTTAATGGACAGCTTCGTCCTATGAGTTAGTTGAGGATCCGCACTTAGTTCTCTTCTCACTGCTTCTAAGGCCATATTGAATGTTCGAAATGCATTTCTCAAACTTATAACAGTAGGTTTAAAAAAAGCCTGATGTTTAAAAACTTCATGGAAAATTCCCATTAGGAAATGTGAAAAATCAAAACAAGTAATTCATCAAACAGTCCGTTTTCAATGAATTTGTCATCAAGCTGTACAATCATATTTTTATATGACTTCCTAATAATAATGTGAATTCTAAACGAAGAAATATAATTGATTATGTACTTTATAAAATAGTTGACGAAATGTATAAATTTCAAAGCAGAAGTGTAGAAATAATAAGATTAGTAGGTAATTGAAACATTACGTGACAAGGTCAGATTTAATGATAGGACAACATTGCAAATAATTATATAGAATTAAATAAGTAAAATTCCCAAGATTTCATCATGAACTGATATCGATAAGAGAACCATTGGAAAACCTGCAGAGAATACTGGACAGCTTTTTCGTCCTAGTCCTTGGGAATCTTTACAGTACTCATCCACCACCAGGGTTCAAATCCAGGACCTTTTGGTTATTAGGCGAACTCGAAGACCATTAAGCCACCAGAACCTAATCATATGGTATATGAATTTCAAATTCTGCCAATCCATGGTATGGCGTGATCACTAGCGAATGCCATTAGCAGCGAGTATTTGTCCTCATACCCGACCTGCTTTACCCCACCGGTCACATCTTCCCACTAGAACCCAGGTAGGGCTAGTTACAAGTGGGCATCAAAATGATATACACTTGTTGGTTTGCAGGGATTTGACTTGTTTTATCACGGATTAAATCAGTTAGAGAAACACTAGAAACCAGGGAGTACTGGACGACTATTTCGTCCCAGTGTCGGACTCATCGGCAGTACACACCAACTGGGCCACTGCATCTGGTTCCAGTGGCTGAATGGTCTACGAGCTTGTACTGTAACCCGAAGGTGTTGGGTTATGGCCTCAGTGGGTGCATACCACCGAAGAGTCTGAAACTAGGATGAAACAGCTGCTCAGAACTCCATGTTTTCCAATGGTTCTGACTCTAACTGCTATCGATCCGTAATCAAACTTGAAATAAGTAAATGAAGTTCACGTGATATAATACCGGAAGTTGTTCAAAGTGAAAGTAATACAACAACCGACATAATAATGGAAGGATATACAAATACAATAGACAAAACCAAATGTAAATAGGGCCAAAATAAGAATGAGAATTATAATAGTTTAGCATAGATAGATTAAAACCATGAAAGGAGTGGTTGATAAACTTTTCCTGTATGCAAAGATCTGACATTTTCTGCTTCGATGGCAATATCTTCAAAAATACAGAATAGAATTTTCCGTCTTGTTGATAATTTAAAGAAAGAGGCTGCAAAGATGAGGTGACCAGTATCGACCAGCTTCTCAAATGCTTCTTATAATCGCACTTTCACCTTTTCGTAACCACATAAGATAATGTTCTTGGGCAAAACCCGAGTTGAACGACCAATATAACTAGCTGTACAAGAGCAGATGAATTGATAAACGTACACAGAGTTGGTCAACTATGGGATGTTGCCCTTCATTTAACTGAACAGTAAATGTCTGCTAGAAACCATTATTTCCAACGATGCTGCAGGGAATGTCCTGCTCAAGAACTGTAAAATCCTTCTTTTTAAGAATGTCAGCAACTAAGTCACTTTTAATTTCAAGGTGCATTTACAGTACTATCTTGGTTACTGAAGTTAAACCACACTTTATAGGTTTAAACTGTATGATATATATATGGCCATTGAAAGCGGGGTGATATGAAAAGATTACAGGCTATGACAGTACACGTTTTCATGACATTGCTAACTCATAGTAGATTCGGGGAGAAATAGGACTGAGTTGACAAATTAAACAATGGATACGAAAGCTAAGTCAGTCGGTGAAGCTCTTAGTCTTCACTGGTTAAAGTAACCCAGACAGCCATTCTGCATAAAGAGTTATTACCATGAGTTACCTTGACAAACAGTGTCAACGAAATATTGGAATACTTGATGTTGTCTAGCGGTGGGATTAACGGTGTGCATTTCGTTCTACTTAGAACTTGTTGGCTGCATGTACCTGCATCTCCAACGAGTGATGAATGATGTCCCCAGTAATACTCGAACCCAGAAGCCATCGTTCCAAACGCCAATATGTCTCAGTGGGATCATTATTCATCGTTCACTGCGGGATCCGGGAACATCTTTGACAATGAGTTCCAACTAGGATGAAATGCTAATGCTGGGTTCCACTTTAGATATTGTCGAAGCGTCCCTACTAGGAGGCGAAATGTCATCAGAGAAGAAGCATTTGGGTCCAACATAATCACTCAACTGTAAAAACAAATTTAAACAAAAAACAAACTAAAACACAGCCAAACAAGCGACAAAGTCACTGTACCGCTGAATTGTCTATTTACGTGTATTAAGATGTTTATAATCACTGGTTGCAGACTCTTGGTGAGATGGTCCGAAATCGATAACAGTCACAGAGATGTATTCATATTTTATATATACGACTGCAATTAAAGGGTGACTTACCTAGTGAAGGAATTATTAACAAGTTAAGAAAATCTATTCAAAGAACTTTTAATGCTGGTAAACTAATGCCATATTTTTTTCACAACCAATAGGGATTGAAAGATGAAGTACCTAGACTAGCCACTTATAAGTGTATCTACCAATTCAGCTGCGCTTGTGAAGCGAGTTATATTGGCCGTCGCTCTAGGAACTTGATTTTTCGTGCTCACTGGAGAACATCTACCAGTATGGCTAAATAAAGGTGTAGTAAAAACTATCAGCAGTTCGATATTAGACCACGTGGTCAGAACCGGCCACAAAGCTAGCATTGAAGAATCCTTCTCTATTATCATCTACCGCGTACCAAATAAATTGCCAAAACCACATCCAGGTACCGTATACTTCAAACAGCTCAGGCTATCGCCATTCACCTTAAACGACCAGTGCTCTGTGTACATAAAAAGCAAGTCCAGCCAATAACCTGACCTGCCTTCAGTGGAGACTATAAATTTATGAATTTATACTGTCATTTTTCCTAATTCTTCTGATATTCAGTGTAGTGCAGTGTTATGTTGATGCTATCGAACTGTAGTCCATTGATATTAATACTGATTCGATGTTATTTAAACAACATTAATGTTGTTAATATCACTAATTCATTCACTACTATTATGTCTGTGTAATTGTAGAACCTGATGATGAATTTATCGAAAAGAATATTCTTTCTTCATTAACCATTCTTTTGAGAGAAAAATTTCAAAACTTTAAACACTCATCAATCTTCAGAAATTGGTTTTATCTTTTGACATTTTCATTTCTTCATTTAATTCTTGTAGACTTCCTCTCTCCAGGGTGTTGTGACGAGTGTGCATGTCTGTGTACACGCACCATTGTATGGTAACTTGAAATGATGCACACTGATTCAGTAGTGTATTTGTCCCTTCTTATGGAATAGATATTTCTCATGGAATTTGACGTACAAATACATTTTTAAAATGAATTTGTAATGTGATACTTCACAGTTTGTATATACAATTAGCTGATCTAACAATTGATCTTTATCTTTACGCATTAACTTTGTGAAAAATTGATCAATTCAGGTCGACATTGTACACTAAAGTATTCAAATCTGTTATAGTCAGTCTATTCTTCGATTTATATATTATATATATTTATTGAAATATTTAACAATGACCTTAGAAATATTTGTTTATCTTTCCTCATTATCAGAATAAATGACTATTGACCTACCTACTTTAAATCATATGTATCAATATAACCTCGATTTTGTTACTTGAACTTATCGCTTCACTTGACACACCATTTGACAAATCTTTTTCAGTGATGTTCAGAGAATTGGGAATGATGTAGTTATTTAATTATTCTAAGGAACTAAACTACTGTCAGAAACAACTTTTCAAGAGTTGATTTGTAAGAATTTGAATTGTTTTTCTAGTTTGACCAAGGATTGATATCAGTTAGAGAACCGTTGGAAGCCAGCACTGGATTACTGGACAGTTGTGTCATCCTAGTTTAGAAATCATTGGCAGTACACATTTACTGGGGTTCGAAACAAGGACCTTCCGGTTACAAGTCAAGCTTATATACCATTCAGCCACTGGGGCCTGATTCAATGGCCAGCCCATGAATTCTAAATTCTACCAATTAGTGATTTCAGTGTGACCATCAGAGGCTGACTGGTATACAAGCTTGCCTAGTAACCTGAAGGTCCTGGGTTCTCAACCCAGTGGGTGCTTACTGATGATGATTCCCAAAACTAGAATAAAATAACTGTCCAGTACTCCTTGATTTATAATAAAACAATTAGTTCCTTTGATATATTTGAATAAGGCATTTAGAAGACAAATTTCGCAAGAGGATTGCATCATTTCGCAGTTTCTTTACAATCGCTTTACAACTTACTAACATGGTTCACAATAATAAAATGAAATGCATGACAATTACTCAGTTACATAAAAAAAAGTACATCATCCATTATAGATAAGATTTTATTTTGATAAATCACACTGTTTTATACAGTACACACTAATGACCAATCATATTTAAATGGGTCAAGTAGTCCATGGTACGCGAAGGTTGAATCCTATTGTTTTTGTGCACACAGTTCGGGATGTATGTGATTAATCCAAAGTGTTTCCATCACCTTCAATAACCTTGAACTCAAGTTATGTGAAATAATTGTGAAGAAGTCAATAATATTTATTTTGTGACCTGACATTAATGAGTGCTTTGCAATTGATGATGATGGATTTGTATTCAGATTAATTGCATTGGGATTTTCTATGTGTTTTAATAACCATTTTGGAACATGTTCTTTTCGACGACATTGGAACATTCTATTGGTTCTACCTATATAGGTGTCACCGCAGCTGCAGGTGAACTTGTAGATACAGTTTGAAGTAGAAGACTAAGAATTTCGTTCTTTAATCATAGGTACAGGGATCGAAAGTGTTCGAGATATGAGGGAAATTATTGGTCATTAGTATGTACTTTTGTTTTATATAACTGAGTAAATGTCATGAATCTTGTTTTATTATTGTGAACCATGCTAGTTGTGAAGCGGTTGTAAAGAAACTACAAAATGATGTTTTCATCTCGCGAAATTTGTCTTCTAAATGCCTTATTCAAATATATATAGCAGTAACTGTATAAAACTAATAGACTGTAGATGTATAGACATTCGATATTAGATGCTGACATTCACAGTTTTAGTGTTTTTAACGTCAAGTACTCAAGTACTTGGTATACTTTCGTACTACTTTCGGTTGTTGCTGCACGATAGATATTTAGCTAAGTAGACGTCTCCGTTTAACAACATAGATCAGCAAACATAAATTCTATTTTGTAGGATCTAACTGTTGTCCTTGCTTTTTTCTTATTAAACAGTTTCTCAACTAATGTGTTATATTTTAATGCAGGTGTATCGAAGGATAACAGTAACGTACTACAATCACAATGGTACTATTCAACAGCTTAAAAGTGAATTCTTTACAAAGTTGATTTTTTGGATTTTATTGTTACTTTAACACATTATAAACTATGTTACAAAAAGTAATATTCAAATTCACTTTTAACCACAAACTGATTTCATTTGGAAAACCACTGCTCGGCTATTTCGTCCATGTTTGGAACTCTGATAGAGTTATGGCTCCGTACCACTAAGAAGTCTTCGACAGAGACGAAACATCTATGCAGTGTTTTCTAGTTTTCAAAGGCTTCCTAACTCAATTCAGTTAGTGATCAGATTTGAAGTCAATCAAATCGCTGGAAATCAATATTTGAAGATATTACATTTAGTTTCATACAGCTAACCACTGTTTTTTACTAACCAACAACATGTTATTTATTTCGTCTCAGTTCTACCGATATTTTCTTTTTTTTTCTTAAAAGAAATCTTAATATGATGAATTTGAAATTTAGTGGTATTTGAACAGCTGTTTCATGTTACTTTGAAGATTAACAATACTCCTGTGTTAACATATGACCCTCTAAAAGTTTCAAAGAAGAAATATCGTCATGAAATGAAACAAATTAGTTAATTTCCAGTCTGCATTAGTAATATAAATTACAACTCCTAACAGTCAAAGTAACTGGTGTAGCATCTCTACTATGCTTCAGGTGAGTACTACTGTGGAGTCCCAGATTGAGGTGAAACAGCTGTCAGGTGATTTCAGGTTTCGAATGGCTCTGTAGCCGAACAAAATCCATCTGGGGTTATTCCAAGTTGACATTTTTATAAAATAAAAAAGTTTATTGAACTAGACTTGTAAAATATTGACAGCTATATTCCTTGTTTAATCTTATTTCTGATGTAAGGGTAGAAAACGAGAGACTTGACAAAGGAATTCGGTATCTCTACATAGCGAAATTATGTACACCTTATCTTTAACGCACTATTTACACAGAACTTCCGTGTTTCCCTACTTCTGCCCTTCCTTCATATTGTGTTTCTTTGTGTTCCTTTCACGTCTAACACGTATTTCTGAAAACAAATGTTTCTCCTGTTTGACGTTTTTTATGCCTATGACCTTCTCTTTATATATTATTGATAAATCTTATCAGTAGTACACGCCACACCGACTACCAGATTATAATCATATAATTTATTTATTATTCCGAAATAACTGATCACTATGCAATTTAAATCATTCGGTTTTCAGAAGTCTAGAATAGGTGTGCAATGGCAGAACACAGTGGTATTTATTATCAGAACTATTTATTTGGCGGAATGATGCTCAGTGATGACAAAATATACAAACGTTACACTGAAAATTCCTTTTACAGAAAGTTATTTGTATCCTGCTTTTTTTTGTCTTTATTTTATGCTTTCAACATCGTTTCACAGGCATATTTCATTGTTCGCCTTAATCTGTCGCTCTTTTATTCAGTATTTTTGCAGAAGACATCATACACATAATTTCCCGTTCGCAAATTATTGTCAGTATAATATGCTCATGGAAAATTCCCATTGTAACATTTAGAAAATCAAAACAAGTGATTCAGCGAAGAGACTCTTTTCAACGAATTTATCATCAAGCTGTACAGTCGTATATATATATATATAACTTTTGATAAACCATATATATACGACTGTACAGCTTGATGATAAATTCGTTGAAAAGAGTCTCTTCGCTGAATCACTTGTTTCGATTTTCTAAGTATAATATGCCACAATTTTACGTCACAAGCTTTTAATTAGCACGTCTATATGCACCTGTGAAACGTATTGTTTGAAAAAGTAAGCATAGTAAGAATCGATCGTCTATTTTGTTCTATGAAGCTTATTACAGGACAAGAAGGAGACTTATTATTCCCTTATATTCTAAGTGAGGCATAGGGTTTCAACAGCCCATCTGAATTCCATCCAGTTCTCTACAGTCCTTTTTAGCTGGGTGCACATTCCCGCATAAACCTTCATTTTCTTCTTACACAATATCCTCAATGTCATCATCGGATCGTCACCAAAATTGTCATTTTCCATTTGGTTTCTTCTCTAGGACTCACATGGCGCGTCTCCGCAGTATGTTTCCAATTCATGCCCATTTCCTTCTGGACATCTGTTGGTCAATAGGTTCTTGGTTGGTTGGATGGATCGTTGTCATGATTCCTTGTTGTCTTTTAATTATTAGTTGGTGTTTTTTGTGTAATTTGTAGGACTAAACATTCGGTCTCAACCTTAAGTCAAAAGCAGAGTCACTAAACTTCTATTCATGCTCAACTAATCAATCATAACACAGTTTTTTTCTATACATTCATCCTGTGAGTTGATTTGGAATTCGAATTTGTAGGGATTTTGAATAACCCAGTAGGTGAACTGTCGACTGGTTCGGTTCTTAATCCTAGAATTATAACTTTGATCCCTGGTAAGTTTGAGGGTGTGCGTCGGTGGCACAGTGGTTAGGACGCTCGCCAGCCATGCATACGGTCCTGGGTTCGATTCCCGGCTGACGCACTCCTTTACCTCTCTATGCCATAAATAATGCTGGTTAAGAGGATAGGTTGGGCATGAGGCTAGCAACCCCATCCTGTAAAAATAAACACTGCCACAGAAACTTCAAGCCACTAGCTTGAAGCCCCATGTTCCACTGGGAACGTGAAGGAAGAAAAAAAAAGTTTGAGGAGTCCTAAAATAGAATGAACTAGATATCCAACGCTCTTTAGTTCCCGATGACTGTCTGGCTGATGTCGCTTCATATGACATCATTACATAAATATGTGTAATTTCTAGTCATATGCTTATTCCTTTGAAGAATAAATATTGTCTTAGTGTGGGGGATAGTGTTCTAGTGGTCAGTCATGTGCTGTTTCATGTTTAAGGACTTTAAGTGAATAACACTCCACTTCCCAGATTACAGTAGGTCAGCTAGAAGAAATTCCAAATCAAGTATTGTCAGGTCATTTCAATAACCTTTGACTGGACACCAGTAACTAGTGTGATGTGCAGATATGCCTTGCTGATGACTGTCAACCAGCACTGAACCTAGGTCCAAGGCTTCCTGCTGATTGCCTCCAACCATATAATACTTCAGTAACATGCTTATCAGACAACTTTCCTTTTTGTTTTTGACTTTTGAATCAATTTTTTCCTTGTATTTACATTGTGAAAAACTTCTAGGCATTTTTGTCCTACCTTGTCTCCTCCTGATGTTTTCACTCCAGATAACTGTGAAACTGAATGGTTGTAATATGTTTAACTGTTGGGTTTCTTGCGTAGAACACTTTCTTTAGAATCCTTAACGCTTTTTTCTTAAGAGTGATATTGTGTGAATTCGTATCTCGCTTACAAATCAACCATGTGTTTGTTTTTAACAGAATGGGAATGGAAGAGAAATTGTTACAAATCACACCATAAATCAGACATTACCAGTTTCTCTTTCCGATGACTAATTGTTTATTATTATTATTATTATTATTATTATTATTATTATTATTATTATTATTATTATTATAGTGACGTAAATGAACTGAAGTCTATTTAAGGCTAAATTTTACAATATCTCACACCCTTCCACTTTCATTTTACCTATTTGAACTTGACCTAAAGAACTGATTAAATAAACACTGCTTTATAAACATTGTGTTATTTGTTTTAAATTTGTGTAGAGAATTAAATATTTCCAATTGTATGATAAATTTATTGTAAACTGAAGTTAATCTGATTATGACATTCAGCTTTGGTAGGAGAGATTAAATTGTAGTGTGCCATCTACGGCACTAAAATAAACTCTGTTATTATATTATTATTGTTCCCTTGGGTCCAAAGTGGAACATAAGCCTTCAACACCACATTTTTACTTTGTCCTATTCCATGAGATCCTCTTTTGATCGTCCATACTCTCTCATCTCCTGTTCAATCCAGCTCCTCCATGTCACTTTCGGATGCCCCACTTGTCAGTCTCCATTCAGATTCCACTTGAGTGAACTTCAGTGTGGTGTCATTCGACGGTTTCCTCAGAGTGTGAACAATCGATCTTTACTTTCTCCGGTTCTTGGTTGATTCTTTTCTAGAGTTTTTTGGTGCTAATTCTTTCGGGCTTGCCAGTTGTTGATAAAAGTCTGCAGCCTGTCAGAAATGTTTTTCTTGACGTGCCAAGCCTCTGAACCATATAAAAGAACTGACTTGACATTAATTTTGAAGTATCGTATCTTGTTCCTTGTGATGTGTACAGCAGATTTCCATCCTCATCGGTAATGCATGCAATTGAAACGATGCTGCCTAGAAAAGTGAAGGAAGTAGCCTCTTCCAAATTTATTCCATTGATCATGATTGGTGAGTATTGTTGTCAGTTGATTATTTTCAACACTTTACTATTCTCTATGTTCACTTAAAGTTCCGCCAACTTGTTGATTTTCGCCTGTAAATCTTAGAGGTTGTGTCACAGTAGACATAAATCATCCGCGAAATCTAGGTCTCCTGAAGTCTTCTTATCAGTCCAACGTATTTCTGCCTTCTTACTCCTAATGCGCAGTCGGATGCATAATCCAGTCAACCACAATTAGGAAAGCCAATGATGGCAGTAGACGGTCTTGTCTTACTCATGTATTCACTTCAAAAGCTTCTCAGAGTTTTCCGTTGTGGATCGCCTAAGACGTGGTATTGTCATATAACTACCCTTTGTATAAGTTTGATAAAGATTTGGTGTACGCCAAATTACTTCACAGTCAACGCTGTTGAAGGCCTTTCTGAAGTCGACAAAATCGAGGCATTGAGATTTGACATCCACCGTATTCTTTGTTCGATGATGATGATGCATAGTGTTGCATTTTATTCAGCGCATGATTTGGTTTTCCTGAATCTAGAATGTTCCAGGAGGAATTCTATATCTAGTGCATCTTTTATTCTTTTCGAGATGATGCGGCTTAGTATTTTACTTGGCGTGGAAAAAAGCACTATCGCGCCCCAGTTCTTGCAGAGTTCTAAGTGGCCCTTCTTTGGTAGTTTGACAAGGTAATCCTTCCTTCAATCAGTAGGTAACTTTCTTTACTTCCAGACTCTTTGCAATAGTGGTGCCAGTATATCAGCTGCTAGCTGTTTATCCGTTTTCAGTGCTACAAGAGGAATAATAGAAAGACTAAACTGAATCAACTTAATATTAACTAAGCAAACGTCTAACCCACCTGAGAATGGTTTAAATGTTTCAAGTTTTGTTTCAAGGCGTACGCATCCGATAGGGCTCGAGAATGGCATTTCTGCACTTTCTTTATACACATCTTCAAAGCCCATAGTTCAGAAACACTAACCAGATAAGTTCTAAAATCTTTTCTCCAAATAACCTTAACAGTTTATTCTATTTACTTATATTTTGTAAATCAGAGCATATTTCTAAATAACTGAGTGTTTTTATTTATTTCTGTCTTGTTATTGATACTTACAAGTCAGATAGTGAACTGTTTAACTGGGTAATTAGACTTATTGCATTTATTTAGGCTGGCTATAGTGTAGCATGTCAACAACATGCAATTTCTTTACTAGATAGTAAAATTCTGTTTTGTAGACTGAAATTAGACAAAAATCAGACTTTTAATAGATAATTTTATCAACTAATCAAGGTGACTAACCAACTAACTAACTAACTAATTAACCGTCTGACTGATTGACTGATTAATCACCGGAGAAATTTGGACAGTAGTGTATTAGCTGATGTAATTATACTTCGCCGACGGCAAATAAATGAAAAAAAATCTATTGATATTGAGGTGAACAAGACTAGGGAGGCCAGAAGAATGAATGTCAACTGTGATAGAATGGACAGGAAGGAAATCAGAAACCTTGTATTGATTGCAAAATTTACAAATAATAGCATAAAAATCTTCTTTGTCTGTTTTCTACTAGGTTCTACTTCGTATTGTCACCCCTTTCTCGTGTATCTTATCCATTCAATTTCCAAATGACACACAAATTATCATGATGTATCGGAAGATGTTTCCAGAGATACTACTTAAATATTTACTTACAAGTAGCACATTCCACAATATTGCAATGAACTTATTTTTGTGTGGATCTCAGTGTGTACGTGTGCTACAGGAGGAAAAGTTTAGTAAAAAAAATAGTGGCAATGCTCATGCCGGTCAACGCATGCTTGGTTTACGAGCCAGTAGTGAATCAGAAAAAGGTGGAAAGCTGAGAATGCGGCTAGCAGCTACACTGTCGCTATCAAAACCTCAAAAATGCTTGAAGCCCTGTGTTCCACTTGGAACTCAAAGAAATAAGAAGTGAAATTGTTCATAATCTAGAAGATCACAAGGAGCACCATTATGAACGATCTTTAAACATGTCCCAATACACTGATTCTCATCCTTCCGATGACCTCAGTCAGGTAATATACACCTTTCTAAGTAATTCACGCCAGCATTCAGTAACTTCATAAACTGATATCATATTTTGTTTTAAGTATTCCTTAATACTTTACAAGTCTAACCTAACTTCTATTTACATTCTTCAATGAGGAAGGCAGTGACTGTTGGTTTTTCCTATCTACCTCAATCTATGAGGGAATATAAGATCTAATTGACTGAAGTATCTTTCTTGCCTAGCAATTTACGCCCAATCTTAACATTATTGATTACGCTACAGAATTTAATGTAACCAATTGATTGAATACACTAATGTTCAAAGAACTGTAATCATTTAAGTCGTTTCAGTAGGATAATATTTACTGTTACATTCAAAAGATAATCCAGAGCATGTTCGAGAATATTTTTATATGAACAAGAAAATTTATGAAAATTCCATACTTGTACCGAAAATACAGTGTGGAATCAAGCTGTAATCAAAAAAAAAAAAATTAAAATTTTATTCAATGTTGATTTGCAGGGATTTGATTGGCCACACGATTTCATTATGAGCTGATATCGATCAGAGAGCCATTAGAAAACCTGAGAGTACTGGATAGTTGTTTCCTCCTAGTGCTTGGGACTATTCAGTAGTACACACCCACCACCAGGGTTCGAACGCAGGACCTTCTGGTTACTAGGCGATCTCGTAGACCATTAGGCCACTGGGACCTTTTCCATTGACCAGTGCATGAATTCCAACTTCTGTCAATTCATGATATGGTACGATCACTAGCGAATGCCATTAGCTGTAAGTATTTACCCTCACATCTAACCTGCTTTACCCCACTGGCCACGACTTCCAAATGGAACCCAGGTAACTGCTTACGTGAATAGGGCCAGTCGCTAGTGAGCTTGCCTTGTAACTGGAAGGTCCTGGTTTTGAACCCTGTCAGTGGGTGCATACGGATCAAGAGTCCCAAACTAGGATGAAACAGCTGTTCAGCACTTCCGGGTTTTCCAGTGGTTCTCTGTCCGATGTCAGCTCTTGATGAAATCCTGTAACGAAGAGATTTTATTTATATGTATTACACACTAACTTGAAGGATTCTAGTCAGTCCAACAGGCTGATGGCACGTGACAGCATACTGCTAAGCTATCCAAATGCATGTTTGTGATTAAATTAGAATTCGAACACATTTATTCTAATGTATTCGAATATCCTAGCGAACATGTCTTACATCGTCTACCACCTTGCACCAGTTCTCTTTTCAACCTTAACATCTTTCTACGATGGAAGCAACATGGATAAATAATAAAATGAATTAAGGAGAATATTTATGCAGACTATGTTAGAGAATGTGCGTCGGTGGCATTGCGGTTAGGACGCTCGCCGACCATGCACACAGTCCGGGGTTCGATCCCCGGCCACCGACGTACTCCCTCACCTCGCTAAGCTAGAAGTAATGATGGTAAAGAGGAAAGGTTGGGCATGAGGCTAGAAACCCCGTCCTGTAAAATTAAACACTGCTACAGAAAATTCAAGCCACTAGCATGAGGCCCTATGTTTCACTGGGAACGTGAAGGAAAAAAATGTTAAAGAATAGTGGTTCAGGTCAACGACTAAATCATTGACCTTGGGGCAGCCAATCGGAGTAAACCAGGCTGTTTTCTGTAAAATTAATAGTATGTTTAAGGAAAAACAGGTTGATAGGAATTCAGTTGAAAAAAAGTGTACACAGCATATGCGAACACCACGCCATCATACCTAGTTCAATTTTCATGCAAAAAGGTGTGTTGACACATTCATTGCAGCTATACTGATATCAGAAAATAGTTTCTTCTCGTATACCGCATAATGCTAACGTCAGAATTGAAGAACGGATGTTAAATACCCACAGCTAATTCAATGGAAGACTACAGTGGGGTATTTCCGGAAGGATTATGGGCTTGACGTCCACGACAGTCCATCAGGAAAAGGAAAATAGGTAGAAGGTGAAATAAACAATCAATATGGAAGTGGGATGTTCGACGTTGGAGTATGACTTGCCATTTGAACAAGGCACAATGACTAACGATAACGTCACAAAGCTACGGTTTCAGAAAATGGAATACTCTTACAGCTGTGTTTGGAATTTTCAAAATAACCTCCAGTGAATTCAGAGCCAGTGTGGCGAAATCTAGTTGTCAAGATAGGGGTTATACACAGGATATGGTCTATTCACAAACAATCTAGTACAGCTCAAACTGGTCAAAACAGCCTGGACAAAGTTAATCTATCGGCCTGGGACTAAATATCTGTTATAACCCGGTTGGACAACCTTAAAGCCCGAAATTATTTAGGCAGTTGAATTAGTTATCTATTGACCTAACTTTCCGAGGTACTTAATATTTCTACATAATGTATCTTCGTATAACAGAGATCGACTGTTCTCACCCGCTCATATAAGTCTATCTTTTGTTTCTTTTGTGTGCTGTTTGATTGTCAGAGGCGATTAAAAATCAATGTAAGTATTCTGTCATCATACAAGTTGCCTATTACCATCCCTTATCCAGCCCCAGTTATATCACAGTGCCAACCGTATCAGCCCACATCAGTTATTCACAGAAATGACGGTTTCTCCGCCAACACCTACCCATACTCTAATTGTCTATTTCAAAGCAATTCAGTGGGTCCTTCTCTTTACCCACAATCCTTCAACTTTGTTTTTTATACAAAACCCCACCTAATAATCTGTCTATGATCATAAACTATGGGACATTTTTAAGCAACGTTCTACGCAATTTAAGTGTAGACAGTTAGCACTATGGCACAGCCTCACCATCTATACTAGATACATTTATCTTATATAAAACAGTGATGCAGCAATAATATTAAATCAATAAACATATAAAGCTTAATTTATTGTTCATAATCAAATCATATTATTGCACTGGAGACTTTATTTACTTATTATATTATTTTATTCCTTTAGGTTCCTAGTGGAACATAGGGCTTCGAAGTAGACGCTTGAAGTTTAGGTAGCAGTGGTGTTCATTTTTACGGGATGGGGTTGCTAGCTTCTTTATGCCCAACCTCCCCTCTTTACCAGTCTTACCACTGGCTTAGCAATGTAAAGTAGTGTGTCAGTGGCCGGGGATAGAACCCCAAACCACATGCCTGGTTGGCGAGCATCCTACAGTTGTGCCACTGATTCACAGAAACCTTATGCATATCTATTAATTCTGAACGATTGTATTTTATAATATTAAAATGAACCCATCTAATATATGAAATCATGTTACGCAACAGTATCATTTTCAAGGTATGCACATTTTTTTCTCGTGAAATCATTATTTAAACGAAATAAATATTTTTAATAAACATTTTTATGCATCAATAACACTTTGATGCATTCTTTCTTACTATTTCAAATTTCTTAACACTCTATAATCATCACCATCAAAACATACAAATACACTTGAGAATGTAATCAAATCATAAGGAATGAATTAAAAAAACAATTCTTAAAATAACCTGTACTTTGATATTGTTTAAATAATAGGAATGAATGTGATTGGTTAATTCATGTATAGATTATAATAATAATAGTAATAATATCAGTAGTAATATTCAGACATTTAAAAAGTATTGAACAAAATTTAAAGAAATTTATCGTGTAATTAAAGATAGTTTAGAAAGAGTCTAAATTAACTTCTTCTGAACACATAAGTTAGGCTTCTTAAGGTGGATTCCATCAGCTTCAGTAATATGTAACAGATGAACGACTGAGGTGAAATTAAGATTAGTCAGAATGCAGTAGACAACCTTGAAAGCTTTGTTAACATCGATTTTTTGTCTATTATCTACAAGATTAGGTAAAATAGTGCCGCGAATAAACCTTTTCTGTCCCCCGCTTAATCAGGCAGGATGATGCTCAGAAGTCCTATGATAAACATGCCTAATTGTACACGCAATACAACTACATCAATACATGCAGTGAAACTAATAGATACACATGGAAAAGGCGAAATTAGGTAGTTTATCCTTAACTTCCGAAAGTAAAATAGGATTGGTTGTGAAGAGGCAGTGTACTTCAGTGACACTGAATGCTCTTTTTTACTACATTCTTTTAGCGTTGTACTATTAATACACTAATGTTATCACTGAATAATTGAAGTTTTAAGAGCAAGGTCTTTTTTTGGAACACTGTTGATATTTTGGCTTGCCTTGGCTTTAGATCAATATCCTTGTCGATGAATTTCTCTAGATAACTGTTTTCACTCGGTAATTGTTTCATTTTCTTTATTAAGACAGATCACTTTTGCTCTGTGAACTAAAGCCTTATTAAATTGAGTTTATATTTTAAAGTAGGAAGCGCAAAAGGTATTCTATGTATGCTTCTTATTGTGCCGTAGGATTTTCAAAGTTATCTACCGCATTCTGTCTAATCCGAATTTCGGCTTACGAGTTTGTCTTTTTCGTATAGCGGAATACGTTGGAATGCGTTCAAGGGAAATTCGTTCAGATGCTTTCCTTACCTTGGTCATTGATGTTTTAAATATCTTTAATTGTCGCATCGATCGTAACAACTCGATTTTATATAAAAAATGTACAAAAAGTATGATAATTACTCATCAGTTACAGGATCTCATCATGAGCTGACATCGGTTAGAGAACCACTGGAGAACCTGCAAGGAATACTGGACAGCTGTTCCATCCTAGTTTGGGACTTTTCGTCAGTACGCCTTCATTTATTCTTCACATGCTCTCCACATATTGTCAACTTCAGATGCCTAACTCCTCGCTTTTCATTCGCAATTCACCCGATGGACTGAGGCACAAACACACTCAACAATCTCCTCGGTTTTATGAACAATTCATGTTAATTTCCTTCTGCATGTTTGCTGAAAAGTAGATTCTTGGCTAATTCACTACCTGTCAGAGTTCCTTATTGATTATCCTCTACAACATGCCAGACATCCGATCTTCAGTATCCAGATAACGAAAGCATTTATCGATGAAAGTCTGTAGCCGTCTGTTGGAAATCTTTTTAATGATGCGCACACCACATCTCTAAACCATATAGAAGCATTCACTTGACGGTGAAGTTAAACAATATCGTCCTAAGGGTGTGAACTTTCCAATAACCTTGAACTCATGCTAGTCGTCATTATTATAGAGCAAATATGAACGCTATTCTCCAACTAAGGATCAAATTCCACCCAGATCACGTTTTTAACTACTGTTTGGACAATGTGTTAATAGCTCGTTAGGGTTAGGATTAGGGTTAAGGTAGGCATTAGGGTTAGGGTTAGGGTTAGGATTAAGGTTAGGGTTACGATTAGGGATAAATTTAGAGTTGGTATTATTTATTGGAATTTGTTTTATTATCCACATTTTCCTAGTAAGTAGTCGTCGATCCTCTTATTGGAAACCATAATAATTCAACCGAAGGCTTTTGGGGAAGACTACAAAACAGGATACGGACGATAAACGGATCACAAATAAAGCTCACGTTAAGTGACCTCGGTGAATACAAGTTCAGAAACAGGCTCTAGGTCACTCATGCGTCCGCATCCCTTGAGATGCCATGGTTTAACTTTCCCACTTGACGTTAGTGTTAAAAATTAGGATTTTTCCCTATGCTAAGTGCTACTAATCTTCATACTTATATCAAAGTAGTTATAATAATAATTATAATAACAGGCTTATTCTGGACAAAATGTCTACTTAATGCAAAGAATTCTCAAAGTAGTTTATTGTATAACAATTCTTCTTCATCCAGGATCTTCAAGTCAAGTAGTAATCTATGGAGCATTACGGTGACACGCTCTTGTTCTATCCCTAACGTAAAGCAATCTCCTATGATATTTTTTCTTCGGCCCCGACAAACTCACAGCAGTAGGTTGAAAGTCAGTTTAAAAATACGCGTGAGTACATTTTGTGACCCAAGAAACATGACTGAATGATTAAAACAATAATAAATAGACAAAATCTTATGTATTATGTTGGATGGAAATTTAGGTATCCCAGGAATTCAAGCAGACCTCCATGAATACCTGTCTCACTTTCTCGAACCAATCCTGGTTGGCTACGATATCTTCAACTATGCCTCCTGCCTCCTGCCTGTAGTTTAAACGATACTGTTCAGGTTATTGAAAGAGACGGTATGTTTTAGATTGATGTTTTTCTTTTGTGTGTTGTGGATTGAGTATCTTCATTATCTCTGTCTTCTCTATGCTCACCTAAAGTCGTTTCTTCACTGTCTTTTCCGGTAACTTAATAGTTTTATCTTCTACCTCTTCCAGTTTGTATGAAATGAGACACAGACAGTCCTGGAAATCTTAAGGTCTGGAGATCTAGGGTCTTAATACAGAAACCATACTAACGTTCAGATGGTAACAGAATTAATAATTAATTATTGATCGCAAAATAAAAAGAATATTCACATAGACTTGGTCAGTTCAAAGTAACATTTAATACAAGGTATACATGTTTAATAATTTAATTGTTATTCTGAACACCGTTTTAGTTTAGTGATAGCATTTATGTTGCATAAACATGTGAGTGAATGCGTAGAAGACCGCACATACACACACACACACTCACACACTTACAAACATATAAATACATGCGTAAAGTAAACAGATGAAAGAAATGGCAAATATACCGTCTAAAAAATGATTTTATTTTAAAAAATAAATGCCATGTAATCTTCTCCTTTTTATTTTGTCGCTTAGATTTATGCACACGTATGCAGCACACATATGCGCCACTTTAAAAAATATATAATTCAAACAAAAAATCTTCAAAAATAAAAAGTGAACTAGGCATAATATTAAAACAAATCTCTTCTTTTTTCATAAGTATAATCACTGTCAAAGTTATATACTACAACAGAAACATATTAAAAGAATAAACTGTTAAAAGAAATGAAATGGAGAAAAAGTTAGTTACAACATTTTATGGTTAGAATGAAGAAACAATACACTAGATAATGTTGCTTTTTTTGCCTACACACAAATTGTGTATACATGAATTATCAATTTTGTGTTAATTTATCAAATTTATGTTTGTATATATAAAACGAACGCATTATTCATATTTATCATATGAGTGAGTCATTCTAAAATTTAAAATATCTAACTGATTCAATCGATAGTCAATGTTCAATAGTGAATAGATAGATTTATAACATTTTCTTCTTTTAAGTATTATGATACGAATATGTAGAAATGAATCTAATATTCATGTGTTTCTTATTTTGTTTTAAGATAAAAATTCATTAATAGGAGATATATATGTATGCATAAACTAACATGTAGCTTTTATTCCTAACGTTTCAATATCCATTGTACACTGAACATTTATTTTTATTTAGTATTACTAAGCTTACAAACGTATTAAGTGTTTAGGTGAAATCGAACAGATTGTATTACTATTTAATATACTGAACAGGTGGATATATATATATATATATAAGTGAAATGGTGCCATTAAGAAATAAAATAGTAAAATAATAATAATTTACACTTAATCTATATGGCGCCAATAAATACTTTAAATGAAGGATTACTTTTATTCTTAAAGAAAATGCATATCGTATACTTACTTATATTAGCTTGTAAAATAAGAGAGATAGATTTGAAAAATAAATAATTTATTCAACGTGATAACATGTGATACATGTTTTGTTCTATTCTCAGGTTTTTCACAGTGCGCACTCATGAACTCAACGATAATCATATCTAACTAGGAGTTTTGGGTTGTAAGACGAGCGCATTATCACTAAGTTACGGGGATAGAATCCAATGAATTCATAAATGATTTATAAACTGAATAGGATGTTTGAAAAATAGCTCAGGGGTAACATTCGACAGTTAAACGATAATACCATATGTCTAATGATTCACAACGGAAACACAGTGCGGTGTCCGGCTGGATTGAAGACTAGTTGGTGGTGGAATGAATCACTTAAAAATCCATGAGGAGTGAGAAGACAAGCATACGTTAGTCCAAAAAATTGACCCTGGAAGATCTGAATTTCGCGGACAGTTTTTCTCACATCGTGCAAACTCAAAGATCTAGAGATGAAAACTAACAATTAGCCAGAAGAGGTAACGAAGACGTAACTTCAAGTGGAAATAGAGAGGATCAATGAAGATATCTTACTGACCAACAACAAACATCAGTAAACACCAATGAGAGAAATCCAAAGTTAGTCATCTCTTTAAACTATCTGACTTAGATGGCATCACTTCAAATAGAGGAGGCATGGATGAGGTTGTCAAATTCTACTAAGAAAGGGGAACCAAGATAAGGATTTTTACTCTGAAATCAGTCTGAAACTCTACTGTGCTCAGCATAAGGAACAAGATTTGAGTTCTTAACATTAATGTCAAATCAGTGCTTCTATAAAATTCATAGCGTGTAACCCAAAAGCATTTACAACAAGTTACTGCAAACTGTCATCAGCAGTTGCCTTTTCTATCTCCTTACTGAAGACTAGATGACGAGCTTACTGGAAAAGATAAGGCGAGAAAATACTGTGATGACCAAACAACCCAACAGCAACACATTACCCAACAAATGTGAAGACTGAGATGTATTGGACAGATGCTTAGAAGACGACTGAGTGATATAACGTATAATGCAGGCCTTCGAGTGGAACCCGAATGGGAAACAAATAACTGGGCGTTGATCTGAGAAAGATATGGAGGCGATCTTGTGAGGGGGGAATGCGAGCTTATAGGCAGTTGTAAAGCCAGAAAAAAAGAGCTGCAGAGAAGTGAGTGAAGTGGCAATGGTCTCCAGCAGAACATGTGTTTCAGCCAGAACCCAATGGAATAATCCTAACAATTATTTCAAATGTATATTGTAACAACAGAAGACAAGGGCGAGGGAACAGATCGTTTATTAGGAAAATCAATACATATTTATAGATTTTCATCTACATATTATAGATTATTGTTAGCAGAAAAACACAGTCCTCTGATTGGTTATTTCTCACAGAAAGTTAACCTTGCATCTCTTTGTGGCTGTTTCTTGAATGTCAGATCATCTAAATGTTATCTGCATCCGCCTACGCAAAGCCTTTGTTCTCATTTTTCTCACGACCAATATTAGGGACATAAACATTGATGTAAATTACTGTCCACCAATTGCGGCTAACAACCAGCTCTCACCACAATATTAGTTGTGACTCTTTCTTCTCTCTTGTATTATTCTATTCTTCTGGAGAAAGTCAGAATAATACACATACAAGTTGTGAAAGGATTATGAAGATGACTGATTAGTAAATTCAGAAAACGTGTAAAACTTTGCGGAGATATACTCAAAAGTAGGCATCAGATTTTGTAACACTTGAAAGCACACTTTTTTATTATAGCTTGATTCCACACCATATTTCTGACGCAAGCATTGAATTTTCAGCATGTGATATCGGTAGCCCAATTTTGCAGGCCAACCATTGATATCAGGTATGCGTCGGCAGGGGATCGAACCTTGGACCATGTGCGTAGTCAGCGAGAGTCCTAACCACTATGCCACCGACACACTTGTCAAGATGGTAAGAGAACTATGCAGAATAGTGTCTCTGTCTTGTAAGCACACCTGATACTTCGATGAAGTAATCAATTTTGAATTTAGTGTTGGTCGATTGTTATTAGATTGAATCTCTTGTACTCTACTGACATGTCACTCCCAGTGCAGATAACCCGAGATGCCTCAAGGTTAACATGATTTTATTTGATTGGTGGTGGCTATCTGTGGAATCTACGACACGCATTTCGCCTTATTTTTGACTTATCAGGTGAATGTAGTTGTGTGGTGAGAGCTGTCTGCAAGCCAAAATCGTAGACAACACTTTACGTCAATGTCCACGTCCCAAACCAGGGTCATGAGGAAAACAATATCAAAGGTTAACGTCGAGAAAATTACCAGCCAATTACAGCGGAGTTCAAGTGTGGAAATTTAATTCACAGATATGTGACTTGATTTTCTGAGAAATGGCCAAAAACAGATAACAGAATAACCTTCAGCAAGAAAACAACCAATTAGAAGATGTTGTTTCACCGCTAACAATAACACTAATAATAATGCACATAAAAATCTATAAATACCTCATGATTTTCTCAATGAACGATATGTTGCCTGTAGTTACAGCTGCAGCTGCAGTGTGTCATGGTATTCCTACTCAGACTCGATTCTATTGCCTATCGTTTCAAAGTGAAGACGGGAGTAAGGCAAGGCTGCCTAATATCACCAATGATTTTCCTGATTGCAGTAGATTGGATAATGCGACAAACAACGGGTAATGAGGAAACAGGCATAAAATGAACTCACACAAAAAGAGAACTTGGAGGATCTGGACTTCGCCGATGATATATGTCTGATTTCCCACAAACTGAAAGATATGCAAGTGGAGAGCAACAAGTTGGCAGAAGCGGTATCCAGAGAAGATAGGACTTCAGGTGAACATAGATAAAACAGAGGTGATGAAGATTCCTGGCCAACACCAACAGCCACAGCAACAACAACAACAGATGACAGTCAGTCAGCATAAATGGGAGGAACCTGAAAGAAACAACCTCCTTTACCCACCTAACAACCTGGGAAGCATCGTTTCAACTGCAGTCAGATGGAATTGACAAGGATATCAAAGCCAGAATCGGAAAAGCAAGACAAACTTTCATTACTCTTAAGTCTGTGAAGAGGAGGTCAACAGCACTACTCAGCATCAAAAATAACATCCGGATTTTCAACTCAAATGTGAAGTCAGTGCTACTCACTATACGGATCAGACACTTGGCCAGCGAGTCATAAAGAGCAACCCAAACAAACTTCAGACATTCATTAACAGTTGTCTTCGCTCGATACTCAAGATCAGATGGCCAGCCAGAAAAGATCAGCAACACGGATCTCTGGCAATGAGCGAATCAACCTAGCAGGAACCGATTGTACAGCAAATATGCAGGAAGAAATAGGGGTGTATTGGCCATATTCTGAGAAAACCATCATGTGGCATCACACGACAGGCCATCGCTCGACTGGAAGCGGCGAGTTGGTCGTCAGTATGAAGGTGACTTGGAGGAGGTCATGTGGAGAGGAGACGAATGCATGTGGGCAGACTTGGACCCAGGTGAAAACTCTAGCTGAGAACTGAACGCAATGGAGACGTGCAGCTGAAGCCCTATGTTCCTCTAGAAATTAAAGGAAATAATAATAATCGTTTCAAACGTTAATGAGTTTTTCCCAAAGTTATTTGGCCAGTTGAATCATCTTTTGTCCAAGACTACATAGCTAGTCAGTACCAAGCAGGACGAAACATTCGCGTTGAATTTCACTCCCGGCAGCCATCAACTAAATAGCCTTTGATACTTTTATTAACATTAAAAAAAGGACTAGTCCAATCTTCAAAAGACAAATAAATGAGAATGCTTCACTCAAATATTACTCGAAGGTTGGATACAATTCCGGCTGACTAGTTTTGACTACTGATCACTTAAATATATATAAATGAAAAATAATTTCAAAACCAGTGACATAGTTGTAGACATAAATTTGCAGGTTATAATATTTGTAGTTTCACAGAGTTTGAACAGAGTTTTTCCAACATCAGAATAAACAAGATCAAAGGAATTTAAATTACAACCTAGAAGATAGTCTTACTCAAATTCATCATCAGTTTTTATTTGTAAATCCACATTTAGTCACTCGAAAGTAACAACTTAACACTTTATTTGAAAGCTATTTTGAATAGTGTCCCTTAACAAAAGAAGAATGTAGCAAGCAATGATACACTTCTGGAGAGATTCCAGAAATACAACTCTAGTTATGTTATTCTTATTCCCCTCGATTCCGAGTGGGACAAAGGACTTCAGCAACACATCATCATCTCACTCCATTCTCTACAATCTCTTCTATTGACTGATCCCACGACTATCCATAAGCTTTCTTCTCCTCCTTACACGATCTCCATCATGTCGCCCACGGACCAGCGCGCAACTCGTTGTTATGATATCACTCAATGATCTCTTGAGAGTGTGTCCATTTCCGTATGTATATTTTTGGGAAGATAGATTCTTCGGTGGTTCACTGCCAGAGATCCTTGCTGTTTATCCTTTCTGGTCATCTGGTCTTCATTTGCAGCTTATAATGAGCTTCATTTCAAGATGGTTAGTTTGATTATGGGAGTTTGTCAGTTACTCCCAAGCTATTAATTTTTTTTAACAAAGGTTTTCATAAATGTAAACTTTTATTGCCTTATTTTTTTCATACATCTAATTGCGTTCTATCACTAGTACTATATTGAGTTATTATTTTGTTTTGTCTAGATAGAATTCATAGTATGTGATTTGCCGTCTTTTAATAACAGAATTCGTACTTTTATCTTCTTTATTGATTAATCCAAGTCATGAACTGCTTCATCCCATCCCCATATATGCCTACATTGTAGTATAGATGTGGGGAGAAAATTATTTTGTGTTGACTTCACCAATAAAAACCATATCAGACTATTTACACTTGACAAAGACGATTTAGACAGTCAAAACTGTATACGTATTTCAAACTCAATTGGTAGGTGTGGAAAGTGTAGAGCACATGAAATGAAATAAATTCACTTCAATGTACAGTGTTTCCTGTTTTCGCATCGCTAATCTCGCCATTGAGTATTTCTAAAAGACATGTGTACCACGTGAACGTAAAAGGTTGATTTAATCATGAAATAACATCAATTAGAGAACCAATGATAAAAAATCAGGGAGCACTGGGAGGTTGTTTCATCAGTGCTCACCTACTATCCTATTGTGGACTGAACCCACGACCTACACGTTACCAGGTTAGTCTGTAAGATAAAAATATACGAAATACAATCTTTTTAAAACCATGAAGTGATTGGATGATGCTACTTCCACAATAACGAGACGACATCGAATGTTGACTAAGAAGCTAAATTGTATTGCTCTAGAATCATAACGGAAAACATAACTACCTGAGAGTTTGACCACGGATTGATGTTAGTTAGAGAACCATTAAAAACCAGCGTGAAGTACTGGAGAGTTGTTTCACCCTAGTATGGAAAGGTCCTGGGTCCGAACCCCAGTGGGTGTGTACTGTCGATGATTCCCAGGCTAGGATGAAACACCTGTCCAGTACTCCATGCTGGTTTTCAATGGTTCTCTAACTAACATCAATCCGTGGTTAAACTAATATAAACAAATCTAAACCTTACAGACCAAACTCTTGATAACTATCTATATAACTATTTTACTTTATGGCAAGGCTACTATTGACGAAGATATTCCTGACTGCCGTCGCCTGGATTGTACGGTAGAGCGTGAGGTGGGAGAAGACAGGCATATGGTGGACCTATAAAAAGACTCTCAAAGATTTGACTTTCAAGGACGATCTATGTTTAACTCTATGTAAAATCTGAGATCTACAGGTGAAAAACTAACCATCAAGTTGGCAGAAGAAGCAGGGAAGACAAAACTTCAAGAGAGCATAGAAAAGACAGAGATGGCGAAGATAACTAACCAATTGAAACAAGCACTGATCACCATCAACAGGAGAAATTTGAACGAGGTCACTTCCTTCCCTTATCTAAGAAGCATCATTTCAACTACAAGCGCCACAGATGAGGATATTAACACCAGAATCGGAAAGGCGAGATAGACCTTTATCACTCTAAAACCAATGTGGAAATCTACTGCACACATCGCAAAGAACAAGATTCGAATCTTCAGTACCAATATTAAATCAGTTCTTCTATATGTTTCAGGAGAAACAAGTCATATATTGGTCAAATCGCCACACTACGGATCATCATTGAACAAAGCTTGGAATGGCAGTCACCTACCTATCTCAACTTCATCGACTTTGAAAAGGTCTTCGACAGCGTCGATCGAAAGGTGATTTGGCAACTACTTCGCTACTACAGGATGCCATCGACAATTATACATCTCGTCCAACAGTTAAATAACAATGCTGCATTCCAAGTAATCAACAACAAGAAACTTACGGAAGTCTTCGAAGTGAGGACGGGAGTAAGGCAAGGCTGCCTAATATCACCAATGATTTTCCTGATTGCAGTAGATTGGATAATGCGACAAACAACGGGTAATGAGGAAACAGGCATAAAATGGACTCACACAAAAAGAGAACTTGGAGGATCTGGACTTCGCCGATGATATATGTCTGATTTCCCACAAACTGAAAGATATGCAAGTGGAGAGCAACAAGTTAACAGAAGGGGTATCCAGAGAAGATAGGACTTCAGGTGAACATAGATAAAAAAAGAGGTGATGAAGATTCCTGGCCAACACCAACAGCCACAGCAACAACAACAGACAACAATCAGCCAGCATAAATGGGAGGAACCTGAAAGAAACAACCTCCTTTACCCACCTAACAACCTGGGAAGCGTCGTTTCAACTGCAGTCAGATGGAATTGACAAGGATATCAAAGCCAGAATCGGAAAGACAAGACAAGCTTTCATTACTCTTAAGTCTGTGAAGAGGAGGTCAACAGCACTACTCAGCATCAAAAATAACATCCGGATTTTCAACTCAAATGTGAAGTCAGTGCTACTCACTATACGGATCAGACACTTGGCCAGCGAGTCATAAAGAGCATCTCAAACAAACTTCAGACATTCATTAACAGTTGTCTTCGCTCAATACTCAATATCAGATGGCCAGCCAGAAGAGATCAACAACACGGATCTCTGGCAATGAGCGAATCAACCTAGCAGGAACCAATTGTGGAACAAATAGGCAGGAAGAAATGGAAATAGATTGGCCATACGCTGAGGAAACCATCAAGTGAGTGACATCACATTACAGTCCATCACTAGAGTGGAACGGGAAGCGGCGAGTTTGTCGTCAGTGTGAGGGTGATATGGAGGAGGCGGTGATGTGAAGAGGAGATGAAAGCATTTGGACAGACGTGGAGTCAGGTGAAAACGTTGGCAGAGAATCGAAGGCAATGGAGACGCGCGGCTGAATCCCTATGTTCCTCTAGGAATTAAAGGAAATAATAATAATAATGTGTTTGAGGGAATTGACACGCGTGTAACGAAACGCACTTCCAATAGGCCATTGAAGTGTTCCATTAGCAGCTTCCTAAGTTCCATATGGAAGACTGGATGGCCATAAAGTATTAATAGCAAGTAACTCTGTAAACGAATCGACCAGGAACCTAATACCTAATGATTATGCTGAAGAAAATGAAGATGAATCGGACACCCACTGAGGCCACTGATTGACACTGCGTACAAGACGAACCCCTCAAGTGAAACACAAGTGGGAAACAAAGAACCGGGCCTTGGTTAGAGGGTAATATGGGACAGATCATGTGAAGAGGAGGAGGAGGAGATGAAAACCAACTGGCAATCATGAAGCCAGCTAAAAGGGAGAACAGAGTGATGAAATTGCGAAGTGCTGCTGTTGAAGTACTATGTTTCACTCGAAAACTAAGGAAATAATAATAAAATAAGTATAAAAAATAACTAGTAACTGTCAAATTTAAAACAAGAACATTGTCACCTATATTGAAGAACACTGTGCCAATAAACATGAATGACTCACCGTTTGGTCTAGATTTATGGTTGAATAATTAGTTCACAGCTTAAATTGAAAGGAAAAATAGATCGATAATGTTTCTTCTGTCCAGTCTAATACACCGTGAAAACAAGTTAGCAATGATCCTTTAAGTTTTGAAATTCATACTGTTATTTTGAGAATTGTCTGTTGGAAAACACTAAGCATATTAGGTGTTCCACTTTTCCAGGGCTTTTCTTTTAAGTAAAACGAACTGTAGCTTAAGCCAGGTATCTAAATATTGTAAATGAGTACGTCTCAACATTTAGATATTAAATATGGATACAAAAGATAGAATTACTCAGTCAGGGTTGCCTCTTTAACATCAGTAGTGTGCAGTTGAATCATCCTAAAAGTAGTTTGAACTTAATTCACCACAACGCTAAGACGGAATGTAAATAATTTGGCATGATTGAGGATTTTTATCGATTTAGTTGTCTCTGAATAATTAGACTGCATTTCCCTCACTGATAACTAATCGTTTATTTAAGTGATGTAATTTAACCGCAAAGTATTTCACGTTAAATTTATATCCCTACATGTAGAGTATCCAATTGAGGGAGTTTTTTACCGAAATATTGATGAATTCATTAAATCCTGCCTTATTAACTTTTTTTGCTTGTTCTAAATTCTTATCTGGAAATAAATGTTGCCCCCAATTTATTAATGTTCAACAGTACCACATCATATCAAATCATCTTATGATATTACTGAAGTTTGGTAAGATGTACATACTACCTCATCAGCTGATTCCTTGAATTGAGATTGAAATACCTGGATATCAGCCACTGAACTACGACTGAGTCAAATAGAATTCCAGAATGATCTGACAATAGTCTAACAATTGTGCCACTTTTATCTACTCATAAATCTAGTCACTAGTACATACCACAATGTTGTTTCCTGTGGAACTTGAACCCAGCATCCACTGTTTCAAATGCTGATCACACATCCACACAATGATTCACCCATTGACTGGGTATCGGTTTTCAGGAGAACCCTGCTTCCTGCAAGACGAGACAAGTATACACCATCGTCCTGTGGTACAACCACTCGACAGCCCTCTCCCTCTGTATACTGAAGCAAAATGACAAATAGTCTAGACGAATTTAGAGATACAGCCACGGTTAGAAGTTAGATAGTATAGATTGTGTAACCAAAGCTTCACATAACAGGTTCATTTTTGACTTAACATAAGAAATCTTATCAGACTGTGTTTCCCCTCCTACACTGTCGAATCTCCTAGCTACTACTGGTCCTTGCTAGCTATGATCACTGATCATTTCACTGGCAGATTGCCTACTTCATTCGATAGTAACATCTTAAAGGAAATCCTGATAATTTTTATATCCTTATTCCAAGCACAGTAGAACTGAAACAATTTGGTTTGAAAAGATGATTTCCCATAGCCTCAATTTTTCAAACCCAGACACTCCTAAACCTCGCCTATTTTCCTAAGCAGTAATAATCGCGGAAAATAAAGAAGACTTAGCTTGAAGCTAACAACCTCACCCAGCAAAAACAATGTCACCATAGATACTGAAACTTCAAAACCTTGAAGCCCATTGTTCCATTCCAAAGTGAACGGATAATCAGTATGTGATTTTTATGAATTCCTTCTAATTAATTTGTTGCAAATTATACAAGCAGATGTTATTCACCCCCACAGTACTTTAACACACGATAGTATATAAGTGATCTCTCGAATGCCACCATTCCAACACTAAAGAAGATAAGGTATGTCCTTCCAGGTAAAAAATTGATTACCACCAAAAATTAAGGCTATTTATATGAGTAGTACATAATCATACCGCATATATCGCCTTAATACATTCATTCTAATCATGTAACAGTAGATTACACAACAGTACAGTGTTTAATAATAGTTGGATCTTATGATTAGACTGATAACTTCTCAAATCCACATGAATACAGTGTCGGTGGCATAGCGGTTGGGACGCTCGCCGACCCTGCACACTGTCCGGGGTTCGATCCCCGGCCACCGACGCACTGCTTTACCTCGCTAAGCCAGAAATAATCCTGGTAAAGGGGAAAGGTTGGGCATGAGGCTAGCAACCCTATCCTGTAAAAATAAACACTGCTACAGAAACTTCAAACCACTAGCTAGAAGCCCTATGTTCCACTGGGGAACGTGGAGGAAAAAAACAGAGTTAAATAAGCCTCACTAATCAATATTACCGATAATTTAATCTTTCTTACTTCTGCATCAATAATTAACTGAGAGAAAAGAGTCTTATTCTACTTATTATTATTATTATCTAACAATTTACAAGTGGCGCGTTTATACATGTGACAGATCAGACCATTATGTACACATACGCAGACACACACACACACACGCACACTCATACCGAGAAAGCGAATTGTCTACTTTACAGTAAAATGAGCATAACTATTGAAATAATAAAGCGCAAAACAATAACATAAGGAATGGAAAATACAGACCATGAGTAAAAAGATTACGTAAGCAAACGTGTTCAGGTAATTGTCTTAGTAAACTTTCTAAAGTAGACAAGTACTAAACAAAAATCTTTTCAAGTGATTTGTACAAGTCCAGTAATTTTCTAAGTAGGTGTTTTTATTTCATAATGCACTGAGTTGGAGAGTTAGAAACCAATCATTAAATAAATTTATTTCATACATTTGGTTGTCTTGATTGTTATTATTATTATATCTTTTAATTCCTAGAGGAACATAGGGATTCAGCTGCACGTCTCCACTGCCTTCGGTTCTCTGCCAACGTTTTCACCTGACTCAACGTCTGCCCAAATGCTTTCATCTCCTCTTCACATGACCTCCTCCATGTCACCCTCACACTGACGACAAACTCGCCGCTTCCCGTTCCACTCTAGTGATGGACTGTAATGTGATGTCACTCACTTGATGGTTTCCTCAGCGTATGGCCAATCTATTTCCATTTCTTCCTGCCTATTTGTTCCACAATTGGTTCCTGCTAGGTTGATTCGCTCATTGCCAGAGATCCGTGTTGTTGATCTCTTCTGGCTGGCCATCTGATATTGAGTATTGAGCGAAGACAACTGTTAATGAATGTCTGAAGTTTGTTTGAGATGCTCTTTATGACTCGCTGGCCAAGTGTCTGATCCGTATAGTGAGTAGCACTGACTTCACATTTGAGTTGAAAATCCGGATGTTATTTTTGATGCTGAGTGCTGTTGACCTCCTCTTCACAGACTTAAGAGTAATGATAAGAGTCTTGATAAGTTTCACTGAAGAAAGAAGCATCAGATTTGCAGTATTTCACAGGTTCTCATCGTACGTCGATGACACAGCGGCAGAATGCTCGCCAACCACGCATGTGGTCCAGGGGGCGATTCCCGGCCGGCGCACCGTTTATCTCGCTACGCTAGTAGTTAGACTGGTAAAGAGGGAAGGTTGGGTATAAGGAGGCTAGCAACGCCACCCCGTAAAAATAAATACCACCGCTACGGAAACTTTAAAGCTCTAGCTTGAAGCCCTATGTTCCACTGGGAACGTAAAAGGATAAAAAACAGGTTCTTATCAGCTGCACACTACTACCTGAAATTACGATGATTATAAATCATGACAATAACATACTTCAATGTTTGAATAGTAGTAAAGAAAACATTGTAAAAGCAACGCATCTGAAATATAAGCATTGCAATACTTTTGGTTTAAGTTACCATCAGTTTATATGCTTTTAAAATAGAAAACGAGAGGGGAAGAGAAGATAGAAAACAGAAAAATTTAATAAACAGTGTTAGTATGTAGGATTACATAGCAACTCAAGAAGGTTATAGTTCGTAAAATTGGAAACTTGCTCAGTGAGTTGAAATCACTAATATGGTTGACTAATTGGTGTAAGCTAATTTCCGGTATTGGTTTTGTAGAGATTTTGTTTGATTGCATCAAGAATTTCATAATTAGCTGATGTCAGTTAGAGAACCACTGGAAAACCTGGAGTACTGGACAACTGTTTCATCCTAGGGACTCTTTTGGGACTCTTCATCAGTACGCGCCCACCAGGGTTCGAACCCAGGATCTTCCGTCTACAACGTAAGCCAGCTCGTAGAGAATTGAGGCACTGGGACCCGATCCAATGGTCCTTGAATTCTAATTTCTGCCAATTCACGATATAGCGCGACCATTTCGCAATGTCTTCTTCATTGAGTTACTGCCTCATCTTCAACTTTCTGTACCCTAATGGTCACGGCTTCCCACTAGAACCCCAGGTTAACTGCCTGGATAGGGCCAGTCGCTAGTGAGCATCAGACTAATTTTCCAGTATTGGTATAAGCTAATTTCGGTTACCGAGTGAGTGAGAAACTGATTACATTCTCTTTCTGTATGCATAAGTTTGGTCTGAAACGTTTGATTGCAATTGCTTCAACAAATCGTAGTAAATTTGCTGTCTTTTGTATGTTTAATATTTTGAAGGATTTAGAAATCTCGACGAAATGAGCCATATCCATATGGTGCGTGTATGATGATTGCACTTTACGAATATCTGCTTCCTTTTGGACATAAATTTCTTGGGTTATACTCTGAAAACCGGATAAAAGCCTTCCTTTCCGTCCTTCCAATGTATATGCTGCTGCAAGTGCACGTAATTTGATAAATGCAGTCGAAGATGACATCAGCAGTGTACTTATCCAGTTTTAAATAGGAGACGAATAAACGCTTCCTTTTCTTCAGCTGTCAGACATTTCGCTTTCTCGTCGTCTTCTTCGCTGTACTTTTGGATAAATCCCTTGGGATAACCATTTTCCTCTAAATATTTTTTTTAAAAGACTTAATTCTTTTTCCACCTCATTAGGCGAACATTTATTTATTCAGCAAAAAATACAAAATGATACAGTATTAATAGCTGAATGACCAGAACCACATCAATATATACATTCACATGACTTCAGAACTCGCTTTTTACACATTCCTACTCTCTCCTGTTTGTCATCGTGATTTCCCCCATGTATCTGGTATAGGCGTTATCTCATTTTGATTTCACGTGTTTAGTACTGATTCGATGAACAAAGACGCAGTAATTAACCTCTCACTCTCTCATCACCAAACTAAATTACTTTTTAATACTTTTCCCTGTCCCACCCTCTTATGCGATAACCTGCGAACGAATGCAATGCGATGATCAAGATTTTCTCCACATTACTTCAGTTATCAGGGTGAATCATTCTAGATGTGGACTAAATTCTCTATGTTCCGATGATCTAACTAACCTCGATCTACTAGTTTAACCTATGTGACTGACTTCACAATCATTACATGGTATTTGGTAAGTTATATTATTTACCTTAATTGGATCTGTAAGGTTCTTAAGTTGATCTCTGAGTGAGTTGGCTGCTTTAAGTGCCATCCTAACATCATCCTACCTAAAGCCTCTGATGTTCCTTCTTTATACGGCAGTACGAAAGAGGTTTTGAATTCTTGATTATTTTGATTATTTTCATTGTTTACATTGGTACTCGTATAATTCTTATGAATTTTAATACATTTTTGGATAAAATTTGGTGAGTAGTTGTCTATTAGTATTCTTTTGATTACTTTAAATTAATAATCCCCATTGTGACATAGAAACAAAGAATTCAGCGAAGAAAATTCTCTTTTCGACGATTTCATTTTCATAGCTGTACAATTTTGTGTGCGTGTTAAAGTTACTATTATTATTGTTTCCTTTAATTCATAGAGAAACATAGGGCTTCAGCTGCGCGTCTTCATTGCCTTCGGTTCTCTGTCAACGTTTTCACCTGACTCCACGTCTGCCCAAATGTTTTCATCTCCTCTTCACATGACCTCCTCCATGTCACCCTCACACTGACGACCAACTTACCGCTTCCCGTCCGCGTTCCACTCGAGAAGCTGTCGTGTGATGTCACATGATGGTTTCCTCAGCGTATGGCCAATCCATCTCCATTTCTTCCTGCATTTTTGTTACACAACCGGTTCCTGATTGGTTGGTTCCCTTCCAAAGATTCCTGTCGCTGATTTTTCTGACCGCCATCTGATCTTGAGTGTTATTGAGCGAAGACAGCTGTTGATGAAAGTCTCTAGCTTGTTCTAAGTGCCCTTCGTGACGCGGCGCTAAGTCTCTGATCCGTATAGTAGTACTGAATTCACATTGGAGTTGAAAATCTGGATCTTATTTTTCATGCTAAGTGTTGTTGAACTCGACACAGACTTGAGAGAAATGAAAGCCTGACTTGCTTTCCTGATGATCCTCACTTAGATATCCTCGTCAGTTCTGTTTATCTGTAGTTGAAACGATGCTTCCCAGGTAGGTCGGTAGGTAAAGGAAGTTGCTTCTTTCAGATTCCTTTAATTTATGCTGGCTGATTGTTGTCTATTGTTGTTGGTCAGGAATCTTCATCACCTCTGTTTTCTCTATGTTCACCTGAAGGCCTACCTTCTCCGGATGCTTGTTCTGCCAACTTGTTGCTTTTCACTTTCACATCTTCCAGTTTGTGGGGAATCAGATATATTTCATCGGTGAAGTCCAGATCTTCCTCACTGTCAAACTTTTTGGTTTGACGGTGAGTGGAAATACTAAAGTGCTATAATGGTACTGGTGTAGAGGATTTTGCGTCACAAACTGATTAGATATATGATTGAATAACTAAATAAATGAACAGAAATCAACCTAAAGTTCACTAGACAAGTGTGAAATAGATGATCGGAAAATAAAGTACATTCGGAAGTGTGAATATGTGAGTATAATATGATAGTGACATAGGATGAGTGAAATGTTGTCAAAGTAGTAGACTAGATAAAATGTTAGAATATGATAAAATAAAGTGAAATAAAATATGAGAAAAATGGAACACAGAATAAAGAAGGATAACAAAGTTGTGATATGAATTACAATAGTAGAACCAAGACCATGGTAACGAAAGAGATCGTACAAATAGTTTTTCTGCACAAATTATGGCTTATTGTTATGTATTGCCAAAGCCTCTGCTATACAAAGCAAATGCACTCGTGTCCCTTTCGGCAAACTTTGTAGACTATATTAAGCTGTGTCAGATGCTACAATATGCTGCAATATCGAGGAATTAATACTTTTATGCTCTCTTTTGTTCAGCCAATCTAGGACGTGCTCTCGAACGCGGCGGGATATGTTTCTCGGTGAACATCCTATGTACCTAGCTCTAAAAAAACAGGTTAACGTATAAGTACACATGGAATTAGACAATCGAGGTAACATTTCCTTGACATAAAGGTGCACCAATGGACGGCTAGAGTAGGCTATTTGTAAAGTGGAAGCAAAGAACGTTTTCCTCAGTGATCTAGTTAGACGATCTTTAAGTACCTAACTCGCAGTATCATCCCTTAATTCTGGGTTTAGTTGCAACGCTTTCTTCTAGTTACCTTGTCAATCTCTTTATTTTCTAAACGTCATTTGCTATCAGCCTCTACGAAGTGTAGTGGATATCCGTTCTCTATGATGGTTGCCAAAATCACACGCTCTTTGCTTGCTTAAAGAATATAAAATTGTATAGATATAAATGGCGGTTTGACCACTTACTTTCTGTGGGTTACAAAATGAGAGATAATGGTGGTGATTAGTCAAAATGTGGGGTAGGAAAAACTGACAAGTCAGTTCAAGGTTATAAAAGGTGTCAGGTGAGTGGCTGGTACAAAGTAGTATGTATTAAAGAGGAGATAGTAAGACTGTAATGAGAGGTTGATGATGAAAAAAACCAATGTGTGAAATGAAACAGTTGAAGGCATATATTGAGAAAAGAGATAATATCAATAATAATAAATCCGGTTAGTATAAAGGGAAAATTCGATAGTATTGAGAGAATGTTTGAATAAGGGGTATAAATTATAAGGAACAATAATAATGATTGTAATAATAAGCAAAGCGCAAATCCAAGAGGGATAAGGGGAAAAGACGCTCTTGGTGAGACGAATAAACTTTAATCCAAGTCTGGACATGTTCTTTTTAAATACAAAGTTCTCATTTAATCGATTTTACTCCAACAGCTTCAGCTATGTGTAGCAGACGTAGGCGAACTGTACGTGATAAGTACAGTATACAACTCTGAAGGCTGTGTTGACGTCGATGCTGTGTCCAGTATCAACCAACTGTGACAGGATCAAGCTTTTTATGCATTTGATTTCTCCCCTGCTGAACCAAGCTAGTAAATGTTCTCGAACCCGTAGACGAACCTGCCCAATCGTACACCCTATATAGCTTGAACCCCAGGAACAGTTGAAATGGTATATACGCATGAAGATCAGCTAAGTTTAGGTAAGACATCTTTCACTTTCCTGGATGAACACTGGACGCTTACTGAAGACTAGGAACAGATGTGGAGAGTAAAAAGTTTCCTTTATCCCCCTGGTTAAATGTTACAATAAAATCTCCTTTAAGATAACATAGTATATTTAATCAGTTCACTTAAGTCATTGAGACATATCTCAACAACAAAAAACAAACAACTAACTGCTGCTTTTTATAAATACAAACAATAAAATTAACAGAAGACCGTAAAAAAAAAACACTTTTCAATATCACTTATTTTAATCCACTCTAAGTTAATCTGCTCTTTTTTGTTGTTGTTGTCGAAATAATTTAAATATGGCGAAGAGAAAGTGGCACAGTTTAAGGATTTATAATTTGAAAATTTCACTGATCAAATATTACGATATATGAAGTCTGAAATACTTTTTATCCCTAATCCTATAGAGAAAAGTAAACTAAGTGTTAATACAACTGTAACATAATATATACGTATATACTGGTTGTCAGCTGATAGGGTAATGTATGTTTCTAAGCTATCGGAATACCAAAAAAAGATTACAATAGATATGTCCTTATTCTAGTTTACTACTAGTTCTATGTGATTGAATGACTGAGCAATAATACTCTACGCCGTCAACCTGCATACATTCTACACTTGACTGCATTGTATACGTCATTCGGTTGTACAATAGATAAAAGACGAATATTAACTAATAGTTAATATGACCACTAGGTAATCAATATAACTCATAACTTTTATGAGTTATTGTTAAAACGTGAAAACTCACAATGATTACAGATGTGTTAGGTTTGTGTCAATTTGAGTAGTTTCAAACGAGGGTTTGTCTCATACAGATATTAGAAGACAAATGGAAAAATGATATTTCATGTTTGTTACGATCGAGACCACGTAGGTTTCAATTGCACTTACTTACCGATGATATCAGATAGTGATGACGTAATAGGGTTAGTCAGTGAAAGTCAGAATTTACCAACCATCGCATTTTAATCGGTAGACTTAGAGTTAGCATACTCTGCTCTTCGATATAAGAATATAACTTGAGCACTGTGGTAGAGTATAATTCCATCATGGAGTAAATTAATTTGATAAAGTCTCAAAGTGTTATACAGTGTTATTTACTGATGATAACTTTCCGAGGACAATTTATTGACACTCATCATCAGATCAATCAAGGTACTCATACAACTTTCCAACTTCGTTTACATACATGAGTAAATACCAATTAGACATATAAATGAATATGTTTCACGTTAGACCACAGATTGATATCAGTTAGATAACCATCAATAATCAGAGAGTACTAGACAGCTGTTTCGTCCTGTTGCCTGAGACTCTTCAACAATACGCACCTACCACCAAGGTTCGAGCCCAGGACCTTCTGGTTACAAAACAAGCTCGTAGACAACTCAGCCACTGGGATCTGATTCAGTGGCCCATGAATTCTAACTTCTACCAGTTCGTTATTTTTAGCGCGACCACCAATCAATGTCATCGGCAGGAAATCCATCCTCACTCACGACTAGATGGCTCTCAATGGTCACGAATTCTCACCAGTACCCCACTCAACTTCGTCATATAGCCAGTCACTAGCGAGCACCAGATGTTACTGACTTTACGAGCTTGCCTTGCAACTGGAAGGTCCTGGGTTCGAACTCCAGTGGATGCGTACTGCCAATGAGTCTCAAGCACTGGAGCGAAACAGCCGCCCAGTACTCCTTGATGGTTCTCAATGATTCTCCAAATGATATCAGTCCGTGGTCTAAACTGAAACAAATAGAATCCCTACAAACAAATTCTTGAAGATATGAATGAATAATCAAAAGTTAACATAAAGTTTAATAGACTTGTGTGAAATGGATTATAGGAAGATAAAGTACATTCGGAAATAAGATGGGTGTTGACAATAAAATATAATAAGGTGGGTAATAAGCTGTTTTGTCAGTAAAATAAAATAAAACAAGCAAATAAATAAACGTTAGAATGTGACAAGGTAAATCAAAATAAAATCAAAAGATCACATTAAACATTATTTCTGACCGTAATTGGTGGATGGTGACTAGAAGTGGAATCCAGGATGCGCGCTTCGTCCTGTTTGGGACTCGTCGTCTGGATATACCTGCATATCCCGGTGGGTGATAGTGTTACCACCGAGGCTCGAACCCCGTGTCCATAGTTTCAAACGCCGAAGCGTTATCCACCAGACCACTAGGGCCACGAGAGCCGGTCACCTCTTGTGCAACGGGTTATATTAATTATTTAACCGAATTTTAGATTTTCATGTCGATTGATTGGACCGAAGTGTTCGGTCTCAGGTCGAAGCATCTGCACAACAAGCCGAGATGTCAACCTGAGACCGAGCACTTCGGTCCAATCAATCGATGGGAAAATCTAAAATTCAATTAAATTATTTCTGAACCTTCGATTTGACTGGTGGTAATATCTTTCATATCTCTGGTAATGGTGTTGAGTTATTTTTACTGCATATGGCTAGGTGCAGATTCGATGAATGAAGATTCAGTAATTACTCAGTATCTACCCCTACCTATATTACTTCTTATAACAATAACTCTGTCCCAGTTTACTGTGTAGTTGTGTGTTAATGCGTGTATTGAAATTGCTGAGTTTTTTGTTTTTCTAAATTACTCATCATCATCGTCATCATTGAGGTCAGTCATTCTATATTTAGATAAATTCTTATGTCCCTATAATCTGACTAACCCTAATTTACTGGTTTGACCTATGTAGCTGACTGATAACACTCATTCTATTTCCAAATGTACTTTATCTTCCTATAATCTGTTTCACGCATGTTTATTGAACTTTATATCGACTTTGAATTATTCATTTATATGTCTAATCAGGTTTTACTCATGTATGTAAACGAAGTTGGAAAGTTGTATGAGTACCTTGATTGATCTAATGATGAGTGTCAATAAATTGTACTCGGAAAGTTATCATCAGTAAATAATACTGTATAACACTGTGAAACGTTATCAAATAAATTTGTTCTTTGATACTCGGCTCTTCATCTGGTGACCAGGTTGAAAACTGATAAAGTAAAACCAGCAACAACAGTAAAGACCACACGTATGACGATGGTCACACATTTGTGATCAATCATTATATTTCTTTCTTTCATACAGGAGAACAGATGTAACTCCAGATAGCTCAGTGGCAACGTCTCTGAATGCATCATTCGGTGACATAAGCTCGAATCATAGACGGAACACCAGTTCCTTCAGAATTAAAGATAAGCCTTTCTGACGAGTGTCAATAAACACTCCAACCATAATACATCAATCCAAAATACTCCTCGTTAGCTAGTCACCTAGCCTGGTGATCATTTTTATGAATTTGACTGATAAAACTCAGTTATCATTAGCCCGAAGGACTAGGGAAATAAAGCTGTTTACAACCCAGGTACTTATCAGTGGGGTAGCCTACTCATTATGTAGTAGGATCTCAACTATTCATCGCTATCAGTAACAAGCCAGGGTGAAACACTTCTCCAATGCTTCACAGCTTTCAATAACAGTCTTATTCAAGTGTTGGTTTGCAGGGATTTGATTTGATTGGTTACAGGACTTCATCATGAAATGACACCGGTTAGAAGACCATAGGAAAACCTAGGTGTACTGAACAGCTGTTTCGTCCTATTGCTTGGATCTCGTCAGCAATACGCACCCACCAACAGGGTTCGAACCCAGGAACCTCCGGTTACGAGGCGAGCTCGTAGACCATTAAGGTTCTGAGTTCGAACCCCTGTGGTCCCAAGCACTAGGATGAAACAGCTGTCCGGTACTCCCAGGTTTTCCAGCGGTCCTCTAACCAGTCTCAGGTCATCATGAAATCCTGAAACAGTCTAATTGTTCTTCATTCGTGAAGAACCCTATCCTAGAATCAAAGATAAGTTAAACAACTCATTTACTTTGTTTGGAAAAATATTGACCATATTACCCGTCGGGAAAACAAACCCTAATAAATAATTTACAAAACGGGAGTTTATAGATATAACCACAAAAGTATATTATAATACAACTTGTTTTTGAAGAACACATATTTCTCACGAAAAGTTATTTATTATAATAACAAAATGATAAAATTAACACATCCACCTTAGTTAGAGCAATATTTCACGTATACAAAGATTATCAGGATATTAATGAGCTGGCCAATCAGAAGGCCGATATCACAAGGTCAAAAATTTGAGGTAAAAGAAGATTGATTATTATCAATGGGAGACTACAGAGCCAGAAAATAAATCTACTTTTAATGTATTCTGTTTTTAGAATTCAGGTGAATAAACATATGACAGTATCCAGGGTTTCGATTAAATATTTTAATCGCTGGTTAGCACATTATTTTGTACAGAAGAAAGATTAAAAGAAGTGAACAGCTTCTGTTAGATTATTTTACGCGTACAACCCTAACAGCTCATGGGTGAAAGTCCTTACAAGCGCAAATGTCAGGTACTTAATCTAAAAACGGATATACAACAGACATCAGTAAACCTCTTCGTTAGATGATCTTTGTAAACCGAGAAACTTTGATTCACTATAATGGGATCATCAGTATCCCCTATCGTAGCAGACATATTTATGGACAGCTGGGAAAATAGTGCCCTAAATACATTTAATCCTACTCCAAAAATATGGTGGAGATATGTGGATGACACTTTCACAGTGTTAAGAACAGAACACATCTCTAGCTTCTTGACACATTTAAACTCACAAGTTGAGGGAATAAAATTCACATTTGAATCAGAAAATGAACAAGGAGAATTAGCTATGTTAGACTGCAAAATAAAACGAATAGAATAAGGTAAACTGCACACTAGCGTTTATAAAAACCAACACATTCTAATAGATATTTAGACTTTAATTCATCTCATCCGTTAACTGTTAAGGCAGGCTTAGTTAAATGTCTAACAAACCGAGCGATAGCACAAGAAAAGACCTAAATGATGAAATGAAACAGATAGAAGGAGCGTTGGTTTTAAATAACTATCCTATAAAATTCATTAGGAATATCAAAAGAGGTAAAAAGCAAAATAAAAATAATGGTGAAACTTATAATGATAGCATAAATAAGAGAGAATATATCGCATCTCTAGTTTTGTCATATAAGGAGGGGACATTTGAGGCGCTACGTAGGATTCTCAATAAAGCAGGAATTAGGGTGGCATTCAAACCTACAAACTCACTCACACAGGACAAGCTGTGTAGGCTAAAAGACCCAGTTGACCCAGTTAGACAAAATAATATAATTTACAAAATATTTTGCAATGACTGTGAGGTCAACTACATAGGTCAAACTAGTAGTTCGAGGGTAGTCAGATTGTCCGAACATAAGAGTTTAGCTAAGGTAAGAATGGTTGATCCTGAGAAGATAAGTAATTTAGGAAAAAGCTCAGCTATTGCACTGCATGAATTAACACATAACCACACAATAGGGTGGGAGAGGGTCAAAATTCTAAAAAGTAATATAGGTAGGTGGAGAGAGAAGTTGATTACTAAATCCTTGTTCATCGAGTTCACACCCAACACATGCAACAGAAATGAGTCAATACAAATACCAGAAATATAGAAGATATTATTACCGTCAGCCAAATCAGAAGAGCATAATAAATAATCTTAAAATTCTATTTCAATTCAAGCACATCACAACATTCTAACAAGTAACTTATTATGACCATAAAAACACTTGTCTTATTTCCCATCTGATTGTAATTGATCAGTAACACTCGTATTATTATTTCTGAATGTACATTATCCCATACTGATTTTTTATTCCAATATTTAATCGATTCCACACATGTATATAAACGAAGGAAAAAAGTTGTGTGAGTAACTTGACATGATAATGGACAATAGTTTGTGCTCGTAACGTCAACAGTTAATGTTACTGTACAACACTGTGTGATTTATCAAAATAAAATCTTATCCATAATGGAGTTATGCTCTACCACGGTGCCTAAGTTTTATACTTATATCAATTCTTTCCTTTATTTAGAAATGACTAATGAAAATTAAGAAATCGACCCTTAGAAAAATCTCATTCAAGTAAAAGAGAAGATTTATTTTCATTGATAATTTCAAAAAGGGGAGAAAAAAGTAAATAAATATTTGAAACGCTTTTTATTGCCCTCAAGGAGTGTTGTAACTTTCTGTTGTCTTTATTTTTTCTGTTTTCTCGTAGGCTTATCTTAACAAAATCTGGTGATGATTGCATTTTTATGGAGGTGAGGAGATCTTCAAGACAATGATTTTACAAATCAAAAATAATTGATTCTTTATAAGCTCATCGTCTTACATACTCTTATAACCTCTGAAACACATGTAATGACAACATTTTAGAAATAGCTCAGCAGGAAGCGGGTCAGACTGAAAATATAAATGTCCACGATCTAATCCTCAGTCCTGAAAAATATATGCATCATTAATGTTAGTGTAGAAATTTGGCATTGTGGTAGAATGTAATTCCATATCAGTTAAGTTTATTTTAAATTTCACACAGTGGTAAATCAGTATTAACAACTGGATGACAAGGTTTCGAGCACAGATTATTGCCAATCATTTTTTCCTTCACGTTCCCCAGTGGAACATAGGACTTCAAGCCTCTAGCCTGAAGTTTCTGTAGCAGTGTTTATTTTATAGGATGGGTTGCTAGCCTCATGCCCAACCTTTCCTCTTTACCAGCATATTTCTAGTTTAGCGAGGTAAGGGTGTGCGTCGGCCAGAGTCCGAACCCCGGACCATATGCATGGTCGACGAGCGCGTCCTAACCGCTATGCCACCGACTCATTGCCGATCATAATCATATCAAGTTTGACAGTTTGTCTTATATATTTTCTCTCATTCTGTCTCTCTAACTTCTCTTTGTAGTTTTTTACCATTTTCCATATCTCCGGTATATGCGTTTTAAAATATATGAAGAACACCCAAATTAAATCTGAAATCAAGAGACTAAACAACATTTATAATCAAACAATACTATCTTGTAAAACCTCAGAAAACATATGGAAGCTTTTTAGAGAAATTACTGGTTGTGGTAAGCATAATAATTTTGCCTCTTCTATTGATGTAAATACTCTCAATAGATCTTTCATCCGCCCTCCAAATGTCCTTTCTGCCTTCAATTTAACTAATAACACGACCAGTGACTTTCATCGTTTCAATACTTCTGATGTTCTTAAATGTTTGAAATCTCTTAAACCTTCCCAGAGTCTAGGCCCTGATGGTATACCTGCCATTGTTTTAAAGAAATGTGCTGATATTTTAAGTAACCCACTTACAAGCATTCTCAATACTTCTTTTTCTAATAATAATGTACCTTCTCTGTGGAAAGATATTAAAATCATCCCTGTACCCAAGTCTGGTTCTGGAGATAGTGTTAAGTTTAGACCAATTGCCATTACCTCTCCTTTCTTGAAACTGATGGAGAAATTACTGTTACAAAAACTCATTCCCTCCCTAAGCTTCTCAAATGATCCAAAGCAGTTTGCTTACAAACAGGGTAGAAGTACTTTGGATGCTGCTGCTGTGTTTCATCACAACATTGTATCCTCCTTAGACAAAGGGGCCAAGTATGTCCGTTGTACTTTCCTTGATTACACATCTGCTTTTGACTCTGTACCTAGAGGCCTTTTGTTAAACAAGCTTAGCCTTACACAAACTGAGTCCTGGGCTATCAACTGGCTGCACTCTTACTTCTCCAATAGGATGCAGTACACGGTATATAATGGTGTAGCTTCCTCTCCTTTGCTTACTGAAGCTGGTGTTCCTCAGGGTGCTGTTCTCTCGCCGTTTCTCTTTTCCTTCTTCTTACATGACTTACCTCTCTCAGACGAAATCAACTTCGTCAAATATGCAGATGACCTGACTGTTTCGCTTCCCGTTAAGTCTCAGTCAGACTGCTTCAAATTAAATAGCTTCCTGTCGGACATCAGTCAGTGGTCTAAACTAAATGGCCTAACGCTGAATCCCTCAAAATGCCAGACTGTCGACTTCTCCTTTAGGCATAAACGAGATCTACAAACACTAGTAAGCACTCATGATGTCTGTAGAATCGAGGGGACTATAATTGAAACAAAGTCTAATGCAAAATACCTCGGATTAGTTATATCTTCCGACCTTACTTGGTCATCTCATATCCAAATGATTTCCAAGAAAGTGTTTCGTCTAACCTACTACATTAAGAAACTCAGACTAACTGGAGTCCCTCAACCTCTGCTTACACAATTTGTCAACTCTCGTATCCTACCTATTCTACTTTACTGTTCCCCGTTAGTCTTTCCTGGGTTACTGAAAAAGGATTATACCATCCTGAGAAGGATGTTGAAGGTAGTTAGTAGGACTAGCGGTGTAAAACTCAGTCAGCTCGTCACAACATTAGTGGATAAGCATCTGAATACATGTGAGAAATGGTCTAAAACCATACTCTCTGACCCCCAACACCCCCTCTATTCCCAACTCTCTCCCTGCATCTCATCAGGTAGAACCAGAAATCAGTATAAAATAATATATGCTCGCACAACCAAGTATAGGAACTCAACGATACCATATTTGGCCCGTGTTCTAAGTGACAGAGACAATGTTAGGCGTGAAACCTATGACTTGCTTTGTTGTTAATAACATAATTTTGGCCCTTGTTATTTCCCCCTTACACTCTCTTATTTGTACTCTATAGTGAACAACCTTCTTAAACATACTTAGCTGCTTAAAATTATTATCATTGGCTTACATTTTTATTCTTTATTCTATTCCTTCTTTGTACATCTACTGGGTCCGACTATATTATCACTATGATTATTAAAAATTGTCCCGTCATTAACCATCATGTAACATTAGTTTTGTGGTTGTTCTTTGTTCGGCACTATTTAACTGACAATCTTGTTTGTTATTGCCACTATCACCATCTTAAAAAATTTTGTATTATGCATGATTCCTCACACTACCACTACAAACAACCGCATTAGTACTGACAAAAAAAAAACACAACCTGAAATGTTTATCTTATGATTGCTTAGTGTTGTTCAATCAAATTAACTGATCATCTTGGCTATAAACATTTTTTTAAGAACATCTCATAATTTCCCGTATGATTATAGCTGTTACTGTTCACCACGCATACACATATCGTAGCTTCCACTAACCAATACTGAAATATTTTTTTCATTATTTGTGTTGATCTTCTTTTTTTACTCGGTATTTTTATTTGCATTTTTTTTGGTTATTTCTGTGTTTCTTTTTTTTTGATTTTTTTTTATATATTTTATTTTATTTTATTTTTTTTTTAATACTCCTTTTAAATGTACGATGAAATTAGATGCAATATTGTAGATATGTGCTGAAAATTCCACACTGTACCACAAGTACTGTTTCTGGAATAAAGCGAAATTGTTATGTTATGTTATGTTATGTTCACCATAGAAAAACTAAGATTAATAATAATAAATAATTTTTCCTTCACGTTCCCAGTGGAACATAGGGCTCCAAGCTAGTGGTTTGAAGTTTCTGTAGCAGTGTTTAATTTTTACAGGATGGGGTTGCTAGCCTCATGCCCAACCTTTCCTCTTTACCAGCATTATTTCTGGCTCGGTGAGGTAAAGGAGTGCGCCGGCCGGGGATCGAGCCCCGGACCATATGCATGGTCGGCGAGCGTGCTAACCGCTTTACCACCGACGCAATAAAAAAGACGGAAATAATATTGAGCTCAAAGGCTCTGTAGTACTGTTGTACAAAGAAGAAACGTCAGAGACCTTATGTAGGATTCTTAATAAGGCTGAAATTCGGGTGGCATTTATACCAACCAACCAACCAACCAAATCTCTCAGAGATAAACTTTGTCGGCTTAAGGACCCAATAGATGCAATTAAGAAAAATAATATAATTTACCAAATACCTTGCAATGACTATGAGGGCAGTTATATATTTCAAACTAGTAGATCTGGGTCAACTAGATTATTGGAAGATAAAAAATTAGCTCGACCTAGAATAATTGACCCTGCTAAGTTAAATAATCTAGAAAAAAGCTCAGCCACTGCACCGCATTCACTTGCATGTAATCACAAAATAGGGCGAGACAGGGTGTGAGTATTAAAAAGTAGTATAGTTCGGTGGAGAGACACAGAGGTTAATCACTGATGTTTTGCTTATCGATTCAACACCGCACACATGAAATCGGAATGACGCAACGCCAATGGAAAGTGGTAATAAACAACAAAGGGAAGCTGGAGAGACAGAATAGAGAGCTTCTAACCAGAAGGTCCTAGGTTCAAACCCCGGTAGGTGCGTACTGATGAGGAGTCCCAAGCACTAGGATGAAATAGCTGTCCAGTGCTCACAGGTTTTCCAATGGTTCTCCAACCGATGTCAGCTAATGATGAAGTCCTTCAACCAGTCAAACAAAATCCCTACAAAACTAATACTTGAAAATATATATAAGACAAACTGTTAAACTGTGTGACTAAAGCTGATATGATTATTATTGGTAATGATTTATGCTCGAAACGCTGTCATCCAGTTGTTAATAGGGTATCATCACTGTGTGATATTTAAAATGAACTTATCTAGTATAGAAGTGTGTGTGTGAATATTTCATGCATTATCAGGGTGAGAATTCCACAGTGCATGATAATTACCCTTTGGAATAAAACCGGTATTATTGTTATAAAGAAGACCTAAAGTTCAGTAAATTTAAAGTGGACAAAATATCTATGCACAAGAAGACGACATGTCAACCTGAGACTGCGCCCTTCGGTCCAATCAATCGACCGGAAAATCTAAAATTCAATTAAATAATTAATATGACCCGTTGCAAAAAAAGGTGACCACCTCTTGTGGCCCAAATGGTCTAGTGGATAACACTTTGGCGTTTCAAACTATGAGCACTGAATTCGAGCCTCGGTGGTACCATCATCACTCACTGGGAAATGCAGGTACATCCAGCTGACGAGTCCCAGATAGGACGAAATGTGCATCCTGGATTCCACTTCTAGTCATCATCCACAAATTAAAATATCCATGTGTTATAATTTTTTCTAAATAAAAACAAGGTCAGCAAAGGATACTTATTTTATAACTTTCCATTCAAGTTGTACATCTGAGCTGTGATCCTGAAATCCCACAGAAAGCCCCAATGTGTATGTCAGACATTCATGTCGGTCGGCGATAAAACATAGTTAAATTATACATGAGAAGAGAAATAAGTAACCAGTGAAACTTAGCTGAATAGTTTTACGTAATCTAACACATTACTGCCGGCTACAGATCGCAGTGAGTTAAGTCGGAGTCTTTCAAATCTCGGGGTTGACTTTTTCTAACCTCCTCCACTCATCCCAGAACAGAACAGAGAGGGAGAATAACTAATTCCATATTGGCTTGTTTATTAAATGTATCACACAGCGTGAAACTGTATTATTTACTAGATGACAATGTTTCCAGCACAATTTATTGTTCATAATCATATCAGTAATAAATACACGACTTCGAAACTTGAGTTTTATAGTTTTCTTTGTTCTTTCCTATTTGTCGTAGGGGTAGTAGAATTTTCCAGATGTCTGGGACAGGTGTTGTATTATTATTATTATTGCTCCCTTGGGTTCCTAGTGGAACATAGGGATTCAACTGCACGTCTCCATTCTCTTCTGTCTTCTGCTATACTTTTCGCCTGCATCCATGTTAATCCATATTCTTTCAACTCCTCTTCACACGATCTCCATGTCACCCTTGGACGTCCCACACGCCGCTTCCCTTTCGGGTTCCACTCAAGGGCTTGGCGCGCGATGTCACCCAGCGGTCTCCTCAGCGAGTGTCCGATCCATCTCCACTTTCTCCTGCATATTTGTTGGTTGGCGACTGGTTCTTGCTTTGTTTGTTCCCATAATTCCTTGTTGGTGATTCTTTCCGGCCATCTGATCTTCAGTATTGAGCGAAGACAGGTGTTGAATCATTCCTATTACACGTATTCTCTCAGTTGGTTCGATAAACAAAGAAAACTACAAAACTCAAGTTCCCAAGTCGTGTGATTATAATTGATATGATTATGAACAATATTGAATTGTGTTCGAAACATTGCCATGCAGTAAATAATACTGTTTCACACTGTGTCATACATCTAATAAACAAACTAATATGGAATTATTTACTACTATAGTGCCCAAGTTTTACACATATATTAATAGGAGAATAGCTAGCTTGCTGGTCGTCCGAGGGAAACATTTTACAGCTGTTACACCACTATACACCATTCACATTATACTGTAAACGACTTACACCGCTGCTTTGATTCTAACAGCTATCCAAACGAGTTTTCTGTCATCATGGGATTTGCACTAACAGTGTCCAGATTTGTTGGTTGAAAGTTAAAATTCATGAAACTGGGGATGCTTTTGACAAGATGAAAAGACTAGGAATTTGTATCAGGTTTTTAACAAAAATAGGAGTTTGACGAAAGAATACAACACATCAAAAAGCTTTAAGATGATGGTAACAATGTGTGCTTCATTGCAGAATTATGGTTAAAACGGTCTTTCTACTGATATCACCTAAGAGAATCCTCAGCAAAGAAATAATTCCAAAGTACCCGATAAATCGTTATGTTGAAGTACTGTATATGTATATGGCGTTCAGAATACATCTTAACTAAGAGGTCATATACGTTACACACACCAAGCTTCCACCAGTTCTAACCCTCTGAAGTATTCACACTTGAAAGATAATATGAAATCATGTCAATATGCTAATTAACAACTTCAGTTGTGTGGGATATCTGGCTTGAAATTATCGAAAGATGAGAATCATAACTATATGATTATGCACAATAAATTGCGCTCGAAACTTCATCGAGTTATTTATACTGTATCATTGTGTGTTTTATCAAACAAAGTTATTTAATATGGCATTAACTGCTCATCCTTGCTGCCTGTAGTTAAAATGATTCCGTTCAAATCAATTAAGTGAAATAGGTGAATTAATCTAGATTCCTCTCTCTGATAGTGATTGGCATTTATTGTTACTGGTTAGTAAGGCATTTTTGTCACCTATGCCTTCTCTATTTTCAGTCGAATCCTTGTCTTTGCTACCTCTTCTGCTTGTAAATCTTTGGAATATTTTGACAGAAGAATTCAAGACACAGAAGCTAAGGTGTATTTTCAAGTGATCGAACAGCCATTTATATCTATACAGTTTTATATTCTCTAACCAATCACTGAGCGTGTGATTTTGGCTTATATTAAACAACATGAAATATAATGTTCAAATACATGCATAGTATTCTGTTACTAATGCATTAGTGAACTTTGGGAATAGTATTCAAACGTTAACACCAACAAATACAATGATTCTTACTGTCAGAATAATATTCCGTTGGAAAAACCATTGTTTGTATCACACCACCACAATATGAGTCATATTTTATCCTCACAATTCAGATAATCTAAGTTCTTTTTGTTAGTACATCGTATACTCTCACAAACGTTCGTACGATTCAGTTAATCACAATCAGGAGGATTATCTGTGATGGCACATAGCCTTGTCTTACTCCTGTATTCACTCCAACCCCCACCCCACCCCGCTTTGAAAGCTTTTAAATTGATCTCTCCACTAACTAGGTGACTGTCTAAACCTACATTCTCTTCTGTTCTCAATCTTGTGATCAGTAGTCTGCATTTCCACTCTCTTCATATTGATGCGACCACATAGAATGACTAGAATGCAATGAAATGCTATTAGGGGAAAGTTACAAAGTCACTTTAGGCAATAAAATACACATATTTCACAGTTGTTATTTTCTCAATATAAGTCATCTTTCATTGTAATAACAATAATAATTTGCCTTATTCCAAAACTGTACTTACAATACAGCATGAAATTCCTAGCATCCGGTACAAAATTGGATCTAATTTACTCAAAAAAAGCACTACATTTGGTACAGGTAAACAAAATTGATAATAACAACATTTTTGTTATTAACAGTAACAAAATGCATAAAATTCATAAAATAATAATAATAATAATAGCTTAAGCTATAAAATGATAAAAACAGTGTCACCATGATTTATAAATAGGAGAAGATAAGATAACCATTCATTTCGCTAATTGCATAATAAGTTATATATATATGTTTCACGCTTAACACTTTCTCCATCACATAAAATGTGAATCAAAAAGAGTATCTTTGAGTTTTTGTACTTAATTGTGAAAGTATATAATCGTTTACATAATGACATCTAGGTCTACGTGATGAGAAAGAATGCAGGGAGAGTTGTGAATAAAGAGGGTACAACGATTGAGACAACAGGCATTCAGCCTATTTCTCACAAAAGCTCAGATTTCTGCCGGCTACAATAGTAATGAGCTTACTTAGTGGTACACCACTTATTTTATTTTTATTTTTGATTTACAGCTTGATTCCACACTGTACATTTGGTACAAGTATGAAATTTTCAGCATGTGATATCGGTAGCCCAAATTTCGAAGGCCGACCATAGATATCAGGCGTGCGTCGGCAGGGGATCGAACCTCGGACCATATGCATGGTTGGCGAGGGTCCTAACCACTGTGCCACTTGACCTACTGACAACCATTAGTACCCAGCGCAATATGATGTAGGCCTTTTTGAGTAGCTACAGAAAGACTAAGGGGGAGCAATAAAGAACAACAGATAAGATTCAAGGGTTAACAAACTGTAAAAGCAAGGGATGAGTGATACCTGATTGTCTTAACTCTTAACATTTTCTCAGAAATCAACAAGATATGGGATGACCAAGAAAGGTCAGAGGATAGAACTATACCAAGATATTTTCTGTTTGACTTAGTTTCTGTTTCAGTGCCATCTATGTTACAATTATCATGTAAACGAACCAGCTGGTGTAGATCACATTGATGCTTGACGATAGAGTTAACTGTCTGACATTTGTAAGGAATCAATGTAAGACCATTTAACTTACACCACTGGCTGATGTCTGAAAAAAACTTGTGTTTCTAAAATCAGTTTGTAGAGATTTGATTTGTTTTCCAGGCCCATCGCAGACTGATATAAGTTAGAAAACCACTGGACAGTTGTTTCATCTCACTCTGGGACTCATCACTAATGTGCACTCACCGAGCTTCGAATCCAAGACCTTCTCATTACAAGGTGAGCTCGTAGACCATTCAGCCACTCGGACCCAACTCAATGGCCTGTCCATGAATTCTAACTTCTCCTCATTTATTCATTTTAAAAAATATAGGTTAAATACATTCAGCCACATTGCGCGTTGAATTTCCTGTAGCAGTTTGAACGGTTTTGTGGGGGGGGGGGGCTAGAGTCGCTAGCCTTTACCCCAACTTGGGGCCGGCTAGCGAGCTAGTAAACTAGGCCATGCTGAAGGTCAAGTAGCCAGAAAGAACAAGTAACAAGAAACTTTGGCAACAAACCAACCAAGAGACGATTGTTAAACAAATATGGCGGAGAAAATGGAAATGGATCGGATGTATGCTGAGGAGACCATCGAATGACATCATGTGCAAGGCCATCCTCGCGTGGAACCCAATGGGAAGTGATAAGTGGGTCATCCAACGGTGACATGCAGGAGATAAGAGATTATGAGCAGTTGTTGACCCAGCTGAAGAAGATGGCAGAAAATAGAACAATGTGGAAATGTGTTGTTGAAGCCCTATGTTCCACTCGGAACCCAAGGGAATAATAATATAACAACACCTTCGGACATTAGTTTACAAGTGTGAAGTTATGAGGAAGATCATTAAATCCTTAAAAACAAGACTATTAGTGAAGCAGAAATTGATCACATCTATTCTATTGTGCTTGAATAGTCAAGCCAAAAATATGTCCTATGTACCATATATATATATATATATATATATATATATATGTATAAATAAGGTTCTTAAAGATATATGTGCCTATTTTGACTTGTATGACTCATACAGAACAAGAATTCTTAATTTATTTTTATTATTGAGACTGAAGAAAACCCATAATAATAATAATAATAATAATAAAATAATAATAATAACAATAATAATTATAAGTCGACTTTACCCAATAAGCGATAAAAACGAATTTTTGTTTCTCTTCTCGTCCACTTTAATCTACGCCCTTCGTGTAGACAACATGAACAACGAATAGGACGAAAGTAGTTTTGCATGCATATGCAGTTACATTCTGTTCAAAAGGGCGTTGTTTTAAATGATAGTGGACAAGTCGGTTAAAGTTGTCTACAGTATGTATATGTGTGCGTGCATAGTCACTGAAGTATTAAGAATCCTTTTGTCATTATTATTACTATTATTATCATGTAAATTTAACAGATATTTAAGTAAAAAAGTGATGCTTCAGTCAGATAAACTTCATTCAACATTCAGTAATATACAACCTAACAAACATGAAATATTCAAGTATTGGTTTGCAGGGATTTGATTTGATTGGTTACAGAATTTCATCATAAACTGATATCGGTTCGAGGACAACTGGAAAACCTGGGAGCACTAAGCGTCTACTTCATCACCGTTATAGACTCTTCAGCAGGAGGGACCCACCAGAGGGGTTCGAACCTAGGACCTTCTGGTTACTGGGTGAGTTCTTAGACCATTAAGTCACCGAGACCTGATCCAATGGCTGATGACATTAGCTAGTGGTCACACTATATCGTGAATTGGCAGAAATTGAAATTCATGGGCCGGCCACTGGATCAGATGCCAGCGGCTCACTTTGTAAATGCAAAGTCCCAGGTTCAAACCCTGTTGGTGTTTATGTACCGTTGAAGAGTCCCAAGCACTAGGACAAAACAGCTGTCTAGTACTCCTAGGTTTTCCAATAGTTCTCTAACCGATGTCAGCTCATGACGAAATCCTGTAACCAATCATGGAATAATCATAAGAAAGGAATTATAAGATATGAGCAGTAAAATAAACTCTGCGTATTTTCATCACTGTTATGATTAACATCAAATATATAGAATCGCTTAAGAATCATCAATCAACAGAGATGTCCTAAATGTCACATTGGGAGAACTTGTATTAGAATATAAGACTTCAAAGAATATACAAAGAAAAAGATGAAGGTCAAAGGTGAATGAAACGAAACAGAACTATCTGGGATGAAGGCGGAAATAGACTGGAACACACAATCAATCTAACATAACAGACAACAAATAACGCTTTAACTTAAAATACAAAAGAGACATTGAAAAATCAATATATTCATCTTCAAAGGTCAATGAAATCAGACATATACCACAAACTATAACAACAACAATAACAGACAAAAACGGAATAATTTAATTCTGAACATTATGTTCATTTTTATATGTGATATGATTGATATATATATGGGACGAACCTTGCGAATAATCGAGATTAGAAGAAATGGATACCGTAGAGCCTCTGTTCACCCATCGAGAAATCCTTTCGAACTAGAAAAGCTTAAAAAAGTTATCAGCCATAGATCTACACGAACTGAAGGTAAACAACATGTTGTTAAGTTATTCAAATACATGACAATAAATGTATCGAAATAATAATTCACTAATAACCTTATGGTGCGTCGGTGGCATAGCGGTTAGCATGCTCGCCGACCATGCACATGGTCCGGGGTTCGATCCCCGGCCACCGACGTGCTCCTTTACTTCACTCAGCCATTCATAAAAGCTGGTAAAGAGGAAAGGTTGAGTATGAGGCCAGCAACCCCATCCTATCAAATAAACACTGCCACAGAAACTTCAAGCCACTAGCTTGAAGCCCTATGTTCCACTGGGGAACGTGAAGGAAAGAAAAAAATAACCTTATGTCTTTTGAATAACTTAGTAACATGCCGATTATTTTCAGTCGCCTATACTTTCTGGAATCAGGTAATAAAATTGATTTTGACACTATTGAAATCACCATCCAGAAAAATTTCAGAAATCATAGAGAACGTCTCATATCATCAGAGGCAGTTCATATAAGAGGAAATCAAAATTGTCTAAATAGGAATGATGGACTAAGACAGAATTTTACCTAGTCCACCCTCACCCCCATCAAATGACCAAATGAAGACAAATGTGATAATCAGTTTCATTATGTAAACACATGCTGATCATATACTGATCAAATCCAACAATCTACACATGGTTTTATTATCTTTATCAATTGACCAACTTGACAATATAAAAATTTACCTCATGTTGAAAAACGATGATTAAGTTGGTGTATGCATAAACTGAGATTTCTAAAATTCTGGTTTAATAATACTTTGATAAAGCTATTAACATTAAATAGGGAAACGTCAGTAAAAACAGTATCGATTTGGTTTTCATACAAATACAATACAAATACAAAAACATTCATAGTTATGAATATGACGTACCCAATAGCCAAATTTTCTCAAACTATTACGCGTGAACTTGCTTTGGATTTACATACCATACTGTTTATTTATGTATACATGTCCATGAAAGTATGCAGAATCCACTTTACCCAAATGGATGAATGGTCAACAATCTCATAACTAGAAGATCCCAGGTTCGATCTCTAGTCCCAAAATAGGACGAAACGTCCTGTCCAGTGCTCATTGGTTTCCACTGATTTTTAAAGAAGATTTTCTGATGGGTTGATATAATTTATTCATACTTGTGTGAGACACTCGAGATTTCGTTTCAACCTGTGGCTCCCAATGTCAACACTTTTAAACATATATAAATTGCCTTACAAATTAACCAGTTAATAAACTCTATGATATGATATAGGAGGTTATGGTACCTTAATGTCTACATAGATGATCAGCTGAGAGATAAGATTAACGCAATGAGTACATGATCCTTCAAAGAGTATTATTATTACAAACAATATAAGATCAATGATAGCCTACAAATGATATAAGAATAGAACTTGTGCATTGTGACAGAGTACAATTTTATTATGGGTAAAATTCATTTTGACAAAATCACATGACTTAGTAATGTGCCCTATATACATACTGTCAGTTGAAACAATCTAGCTCATTACTGGAACACAAGTATAATAAACATTTTGATGTTGAGCTCAACTCTATATCGACTTTCTTGTAAAAACAGTAATAATTTACTTTAAACTTGAATCAGTTGTAAGGTATAATTCCATTGTGGGTAAAATTTATTTTGATAAAGTCTCACAGTGTTATACAGTAATATTTAATGATGAACACTTTTCGAGTACAATTTATTGGTCATAATCATATCAGGGTATTCACACAACTTTCTACTTTCGTTTATATAACTCCAATATTTTTCACTGCTTGACTTGATTGGTAGTAGTATTTTCCATATTTCCGCTATGAGTAATGAGTCATTCCTATTGCATGTGTTGGGTGTAGATTCTATGATCAAGGATTCAGTAATCAACCTCTCTCTCCACCTACATAGATTACCCCGCGAAGATAAGTAATTTAGAAAAAACCGCAGTGATTGCACTGAATGCATTAGCACACAACCACACAATACGATGGGACAGAGTTAAAATCCTAAAAAGAAATATGCGTAGGTGGAGGTGGAGAGAGAGAGAGAGGTTGATTACTGAATCCTGCCAGGATCATCGAGTCTACAACCGACACATGTAATAGGAAATATGGAAAATACTACTACCAATCAAGTCAAGCAATGAAAAATATTGGAATTATATAAACGAAAGTAGAAAGTAGTGTGAATACCTTGATATGATTATGACCAATAAATTGTGCTCGAAAACTGTTCATCATTAAATATTACTGTATAACACTGTGAGACTTTATCAAAATAAATTTTACCCACAATCAAATTATACCTTACAACTGATTCAAGTTTAAAGTAAATTATTACTGTTTTTACAAGAAAGTCGATATAGAGTTGAGCTCAACATCAAAATGTTTATTATACTTGTGTTCCAGTAGCGAGCTTGATTGTTTCAACTGACAGTATGTATATAGGGCATGTTACTAAGTCATTCAAAAAAGACACAGGATTATGAATAAACTGGTAACTGGATACATATATTCTAATTGTATTTGAAGAGCCCAGCTACATATGGTTTCCGTTCAATCAATTCCTCAAGAATAAGGATTGTAGCAGAAATGCTGCTTTAGCCAAATACAATGTATAGGTAGACAGTCATGTTAGTACTGTAAGTCAACTCACAATGCAGTCATTTTGTACACTTCACTAGGCTAAATGAATCGTACAATACTAACAAAGGTGCAATCAAACATTTTTAAGCTAAATTGGAATAACTTGCACCTATCTACCTGTAAACTAGATTAGAGACTGAATAAACAAGTCTATATGACTCATCATTGTACGACAAAAGCATTAAATGTGTGAATAAAAGAATATTGAAAAATCAGCAGAGTTTTTATATGTAACTGTTATACTAAAAAAAGAAGTGTACTTCCATTTCTTACTCACGGTTAATAGCCGTTAAACCATAGAATTCAAATTGTTAATATGTGGTACAAAGCTTAAAACGCTTCATTACTTTTTTTTGATTTACAGCTTGATTACACACTGTAATTTTGGTACAAGTATGGAATTTTCAGCATGGATATCGGTAGCCCAAATTCTGCAGGCCAACCATAGATATCAGGTGTGCGCCGGCGTGGGCTCGAACCCCGGACCATGTGCATGATCGGCGAGAGTCCTAACCACTGTGCCACCGACGCACACCACTATATATATATATACATATATATGTAGTGGTGTTCATCTCTAGGCTCTTTTCTTTAACACCCAATTTTTCTTAATGTTGGTCTTTCGTATTACGCAGCCTTTAGTTAAACCTTACTACTCTTCACCGTATTAGTCAAAACCACAGTGACCTTGAACAACCAATCAAAATTCAGATACAAAAAAGTCGTATAATCTTTAATTAGTGGATGGTGACCAGCAGTGGAATCCAGGATGCGCATTTCGTGCTGTTCGGGACTCGTCATGTGGATGTACCTGCATTCCCCAGTGACTGATGATGTGCAACGGGTTATATTAATTATTTAACCGAATTTTAGATTTTCCCGCCGATTGGTTGGACCGAAGTGCTCGGTCTCAGGTTGACATGTCAGCTTCTTGTGCAGATGCTTCGACGATGTCTAGGCATTTAATTAGTATTTAACTGGTGGATGGTGACTAGCAGAAATGCAGGTACATCCAGATGACGAGTTCGAAATAGGGTGAAATGCGCATCCTGACTGGATTCCACTGCTAGTCACCATCCACCAATTAAATACTAACTAAATGCCCGGACATCATCAAAACATCTGCACAAGAAGCCGACATGTCAACCTGAGACCGAGCACTTCAGTCCAACCAATCGACGGGAAAATCTCAAATTCTATTAAAGTCGCATAATCGTTGGAAAATACACTAAAAAATATTACGAACAGGATATTCCACTGTATAATTGTAGCTTATGTGTTGTAAGAATGCCTCTCAGGCACTACACAGATGATTTATAGAGTAGTCGTACCATATGCGATATATATCCATTCATCTAGGTGACTGTAGGTCATGGTACTTTGATATGCATTGATATTTCTGAAACTATTCTCCAACCTACTCCTAACTCTAACCATAATCTAACCTTAACCCTACACCTTAAACCTCATAACCCTATCTAACAGTATAGATTTGCCAAAAAAGTATGTGGTAAGTAAGTAGAATACTGTGTCTACCCTCACCAGGTCCTAAAAGACAGGCATGATTTGATTTAGAATGACATTTAATAGCACTCCTTGTATCTGATTAGTTCTTGGGGATCAACTTTTGAAAGACCTTGACCTTGGCTATGATACTTCAACTTTGCCAGCAGCCTTTAGTTAAAACTCATTAATCTTCACAATATTAGTTGAAATCTGATTGAAGGATATACTTCTAGGATTTGGTTATCAGTGTGACTTTATCATTGAAAGCTTATTACTGGCAGGTGGATTATTCCTCTTATTCTTCTTTCTTTTTTTTCTCTATGACTCATTGTTCTTGCATAATACAGGACAGATTAGATTAATCACATAAGCCACTATTCAACCCGAACAAATCACCAAGTTGACAAGAAAATCATTGATCACTGAATGAAAAATTCAATTTCCCCAATTAGTAGTATTTTATGAATCCTCGCCAGATACTAGCTTGCTAGGCTACTAGCTTACTAGTTTTCTCGCCGGTCCCAAGCCCGGGTAAAGAGGGAGGGTTGGGGTGTGGTGCTAGCAACTCCACCCCTGTAAAACAACCAAATCGCTACAGAAACTTCAACGAATAAATATATTAAAAATTCTAAAAACATAAGCAATAGCCTTACTTTTCGCTGGAATCGGGGAAGTGAAATGACGCAGGCTGGTGAAAGCCTTCGGGAAGCCAGTCAGCCGATGTGCCTTCTTTCGATGAAAGCAAAAGTAAGGATGGGTACCTGGAATGTTCGTACAATGTACGAAACTGGAAAGGCTGCCCAGATAGCCGCTGAAATGAGAAGGTACAGAATAGAAGTGTTGGGAATCTGCGAAAGCAGATGGAACGGAACTGGAAGGTGCCAACTACCTACTGGAGAGACAGTAATCTTTCCGGCCACCTAGAGGACAACCATGAGCACACCGAGGGAGTGGCCATCATGATGTCACCAACAGCAACCAAAGCTCTCATGCAGTGGGAACCAATCTCCTCCAGGATAATGACAGCCAGGTTCAACTCAAAAGGAAGGAAAGTTACAGTCATTCAATGCTATGCGCCTACAAACGTCTCAGAACAAGAGAAGAAGGAGGCGTTCTACAGACAACTACAAGCAATAATGGACAACGTCCCAAATGGCGATATCAAAATCCTGATGGGCGACATGAATGCGAAGCTGGGAGGAGACAACACAGGAAGAGAACTCACCATGGGTCGTGAGGCCCTCGGTGAAATGAACGACAATGGTGAACTCTTCTCAGACTTCTGCGCCTTCAATGATTTGGTGATTGGTGGCGGTGTGTTCAAACACAAGGATATACACAAGACGACATGGATTTCACCAGATGGAAACACCAAGAACCAAATAGACTTCATCTCAATTTCAAGAAAGTGGAGACGGAGCCTACTGGACACAAGGTCAAGGAGAGGAGCAGATGTGGGTTCAGACCACTATCTAGTAGAAGGGACTTTCAAGGTGAAACTAAAAGCCTCGAGGATAGCTGGGGATAGGCCACAATGCAAGTTCAACACTCAATTACTGAAGGACACAACCACAAAAGACACTTTCACTGCAACTGTCAGAGCAAAGCAGGAAACACTACGCGACATCACTGAAGAATCATGCGTGGAAGAACATTGGAAGTCTCTGAAGGCGATTCTCAACGAAACGTGTTCAACGGTTCTAGGAAGAAAGAAGAGACAAGACAAGGAATGGCTCTCAACGGACACTTGGAAATTAATAGAAGAGAGGAGAATGGTGAAAGAGAAAATGATTCAATGCAAGGACGGACAGGAGAAGGAGACGCTGAGCTCAACTTACAAAGCATTGGACAAAGAAGTGAAGAAGAGTGCTAGGAAGGACAAAAGACGATTCTACGACAACCTGGCCACTGAAGCTGAGAAGGCAGCAGGCAAAAGGGACCTGAGGACACTATATCAGATAACCAAATCTCTATCCGGGAAGAGACCAACACAAGCGAAACCTATAAAAGACAGCCAAGGGAACCCAATTACCAAGGAAGAAAAACAGATTAAACAATGGGCGGATCACTTCAAAGGACTCTTGAACCGACCATCACCTGCAACCCGTCCAGAAATACCAACAACAGCGCGCACACAACTGCAAGTTGACACCAATCCTCCAACGAGAGCTGAAGTCTTGAATGCAATCAAGCTTCTGAAAGCTGGAAAAACAGCCGGACCAGATGGAATACCCCCTGAAGCACTGAAAGCAGACCCAGAGACTACAGCAGACATGCTGACTCCATTATTGCAAAAGGTCTGGAAGGAGGGAAAGGTGCCTACTGACTGGAGGAAAGGTTACCTCGTGAAACTACCAAAGAAGGGCGACTTAGGACTCACTCTGCAAGAACTGGCGAGGAATCATGCTCCTATCGACGCCAAGTAAAATCCTGAGTCGCATCATCCTGGAGAGATTAAAGGACGCACTGGAGACAGAACTCCGACCAGAACAAGCTGGATTCAGGAAAGGCAAATCATGTACTGACCAAATTGCAACTCTACGCATCATCATCACAGAACAAAGCATGGAATGGCAATCAAACCTCTACCTCAACTTTATAGACTTTGAGAAGGCCTTCGACAGCGTTGACCGTGAAGTAATTTGGAAATTACTCGAGTACTATGGCGTACCCCAAATATTCATCAACCTTATTCAACAGCTGTACGACAACGGCACCTGCCAAGTGATCCACAACGGAAGACTCAGCGAGGCGTTTGGAGTAAACACAGGAGTCAGACAAGGGTGCTTACTATCACCAATGATATTCCTAATTGTGGTGGACTGGATTATGCGTCAGACTGTGGGAAACGAGAAGACAGGAATATCCTGGACCGACGACGTGAAGAACCTAGAAGACCTGGATTTCGCGCGTGGATGATTTATGTTTGATGTCACACAAATCGAAGACTTACAAGCGAAAACCGACAAACTGGTCGAAGAAGCAGCCAGAGAAGACAGGACTCCAGGTAAACATAGACAAGACGGAGGTTATGAAAATAACCAACCAACAACAACAGCACACAGCAACATCCAACGTCAATCACCATCAACGGGAGGGATTTGAAAGAGGTTACTTCATTCACTTATCTAGGGAGCATTGTCTCAACTACAGGAGGGAACGGACGAGGATGTCAAATCGAGCGAAAATCGGGAAGGCGAGAAACACATTCATCAACCTGAAATCAATCTGGAAATCTTCGTCACTCAGCATCACCAACAAAATTCGGATTTTCAATACAAACGTAAAGTCAGTTCTTCTATACGGATCAGAAACTTGGCGGGTGGGTCACAAAGAATATTTCCAAAAGGCTGCAGACCTTTATTAACAACTGTCTTCGCTCAATACTGAAGATCAGATGGCCGGAAAGAATCACCAACAAGGAATTATGGGAACAAACAAAGCAAGAACCAATCGCCCAACAAATATGCAGGAGAAAGTGGAGATGGATCGGACACTCGCTGAGGAGACCGCTGGGTGACATCGCGCGCCAAGCCCTCGAGTGGAACCCGAAAGGGAAGCGGCGTGTGGGACGTCCAAGGGTGACATGGAGGAGATCGTGTGAAGAGGAGTTGAAACGGTATGGACTAACATGGATGCAGGCGAAAAGTACAGCAGAAGACAGAAGCAAGTGGAGACGTGCAGTTGAAGCCCTATGTTCCACTAGGAACCCAAGGGAGCAATAATAATAATAATTATGAATCCACTACTTGTATAACTAAAATATCACTGAAGAGTAAACAGAGTGATGGATTGACGAAAATACGCTGGAAGATTTCAACTTCCCAGATGATTTGTGTGTAATGTCAAACAAACTCGAAGATCAACAGGCGGAAACCAAACCAACAAGTTGGCAGACAAGAAAGGCATTGAAGACACGACTTCAAATAAACATGGAGCAGAGAGAGGGGATGAAAATACCTAACCAACGTAAATGCCCGTAAACCGGAGAAATCTAAAGTAAGTCACCTCTTTCGTCTATCTAGGCAGCACAGTTTCGACTACAGGCGGCAGCACGAATGAGGATGTCAAAGGTAGGATTTGGAACGCAAAGACAGACATTCACTAATCTGGAATCAGTGTGGTAGTTTACCGCACTTACCACAAAAAACAAGATTCAGATTTTCAACACTATGATCAAGCCAGTGCTTCTGCATGTTTGACAGACTTGGCACATGAGTCACCAAAACCATTTCTAACACGCTTCACATTTTTTCAATAGCTGCGTTGGCTGGCTCAGTACTGAAGATCAGATAGCCAGAAGAGAAATACAACAAGCAGTTCTGACAACGAAACAATCAGCAACCTATTGCTATATAAATACGCAGAAGTAAATGGAACTAGATTGGGCACTAGGTGAGGATTTATGAGTTCGAAGGTGACACGGAGAAGGAAATAAGCTTATGGCTGATCATGGAGCCAGATAACGGCGACTGAAGAGAACAGAGTGAAGTGAAAAAGTGCTGCTGAAGTCCACTCGGAATCCAAAAGAATAATCACGACTTCATACAACCGATTCCCTTTACTAGTCTGAAAAGAGAAAGAACGAATATATCTGCAGGATAATACGAGCTCGTTTTATTTCGAGGATTCTCTTCAACTGCGTGCACCCTAAGCGTATTTGGAATTACATTGCGGTTCACTAACTCCTCTGGAAACACATTTCCCAATATTAATAATGAGTGAGTTTTCGTGAAATAACCAGTTCCAGTGAGGTAAAATCTACTAGAAAATTGTAGAGCATTCATTGTAGTTGACTTTTTTATTCATGTGAAGATTCAGTGATCGTAATACAGCCTTAAATACACATCCAAACAATGAACTTTACACCTAGAAATGATTGATTTATTGAACTGAAATTCTATATTATAAAAAATCAAAAACAAAGGAGGAATTCATTTAATTTTCTAAATTAACTGTTCAATTCTTTTCGGCTACCTGTTCATTTATTTTACAATATTTTCTCACTGCTTTCATGAACTCAGTTAAAATTAAACTAGAATTACACCAATCGATCGAACCAACAGACTACGTATTTATTTTGACGAGTTGATCATGGACTGATATCAGTTAGAGAACCATTGAAAACCAGCTCTGGAGTACTGGACAGCTGTTTCATCCTAGTTTGGGACTCATCGGCAGTACGCACCCAAACTAGAATGAAACAGCTGTCCAGTACTCCATGCTGGTTTTCACCAATGGTTCTCTAACTGATATCAGTCCATGATCAACTCGTCAAAACAGATCTAATCCTAACAAACCAACTATTGGAGACTGTGTATTGTCAGAATATATTCTTATTATATATTCTGCAGAAAAAGCTATGAAACTTGTAACACATATACACATTTTTTAATTAAAAAAACTAATGCTTAGGACAGGTATACGGCTATGGATGGTATAATTATTGCGTGACGGCTTATGATACTGCAACTAATTTGACCAGACTGTTGTAAGTGCAGAGGGTCTGAACCGATTCCCAGTATACTGATAAGGAGTAAAGGGGTTTGGCGTGTTGACCATTTGACTTATTTTGGAAATTACATCAGCTCAAATAGGCTGATTGAGGACGAAATCTCGGCATGAACACAAAAGGCTCGTGTGATATTGTGGTGGTGTGATACAGACAATGTGTTCTAGTGCCATATCATTCTCACATATTTCCACAGTTCAATATTGCATTATTATTACTATTTATTATTGTCTCTTTTAATTCCTAGAGGAAGACAGGGCTTTAACCGCACGTCTCCATTGCGTTCGGTTCTCTGCCAACGTTTTCACCTCGCTCCACGTCTGCCCACATGTTTTCATCTCTTCTTCATATGATCTCCACAATGTCACCGTCGGACGACCAACTCGCCGCTTCCCGTTCGGGTTCCACTCAAGAACCTGTTGTGTGATGTCATTTGATGGTTTTATCAGAGTCTGGCCAATCCAACTCCGTTTCTTCCTGCATTAGCAACAGAATACAATATATCTACTTGGACATTCTGTTTCTTGGTAGTGTCGGAAAATTATTCCCACAGTTCAATACTGCGTTAGCAACATAATACTATGCATATTTGGACATGCTATTTCATATCGTTTAATGTGAGCCAAAATCACGCGCTCAATGATTAGTTAGAGAGTATCAAACTGTATGTATATAAATAGACGTTTGATCACTTAAAAATATACATTGGCTTCCGTTGTTATAATATTTGTTAACTTACATCATCTCTGATAAACACATGCTATCTGTGTATTGAAGAAAGCACATGTGTACTGCGCAGCCATTCCACACTGTCCTGACTGTGAAGATAAGGTAATTGAGAGTGGAAAATATGAAAAGACTAGTTTTTCCTGGCTGGAGATGTTTGAGTCCTATCTCTCGTATTAAGTGGTATAAAATATGCGGAGAAATATTGAAGCTAAGCACAGAGTGTTGAGTAACAGGGAGGGGAGGTTAAAAGTGAAGTTGTGAAGCTACATTGGGCTGAGATGGCCAGAGTCATCGCCTATCCTCACAAGCGATGCTGGCTGACACACAATCAAGTTAGAACTAGTCAAATCTAAACACACAGTCAATCCATGAAGTCATTAACTGTTAATTTGAGTCATCCACCTAGGAGGGAGGAGGGGTGTAGAACGCCTTGCAGCGGTCCCCGAGATGCTGTGAACCAACAGCTTGAGAAAGTTGGTGATATTATTCAAGACTGTTATCAATAGAGCAGATGCACTCAACTTTTGTAATCCCCCAGATCCACTGAACCGTCTCATTACAGTTCTTCGGAATGTGTCTTTTCTTTATCTTTTTGCGTTATAGGGAGTGTGACAGATGAACGCTAGGGTCAGTCTGTTTTCGAAATAGAACTTGGCACATATGTGTTCCAGTTCAAGTCGCCACACTCCCTCCTTGTAGCACACAAAGCAAGGGAAGAAAGTACAAGAAAAGCATAATAGAGGCACTAAACACAGGTGTGAGACAAAGGAAGAGTAATAACGAAGAACGATATAGTTTCATTGGAAATCATAAGTCACAGGGAGTCGTTGCATCTGCGTTAGCCATTGAGAACGATCACTTTGGGCCATATCACCAATTGTTTCCAGCCCTCATTGCTTTTTACCGTCCCGAGGACCCCAAACAAGTAACCAGTTTACACCTCCTTACGTGGCTGACTGACTTAAACTAACCGTTGTGGATTTCGTTGACTGATGAAGCCATGTTTTGGTGTGAACACCGCCAGCCAACTCTTTTCCAGCTTGACCCTATGTCGGCTAACATTGCCCGTCGAGGAAGGCGATGACTAGGGATGCATGGGTAACACATGACCTAACCATCTCACTCGATGTAATTTCACAGCCTCGTCGATTGATTTCCCCTCCCACCTACCTAGCACTCGACCAATGCCTAACCTCAATATTGCTCACCTTATTATACTACTTCACACGGGAGATAGAGCGCAGGCACCTATGATCAAAGACAGCTAATCTTTTCATGTCTTCCACTCTCAGTGGCCAGGTCTCACAGCTGGCCATAATAATAATAATATATAAAGGAGGACGGAGCGGACTGATGAGCAGTACACCCGCCCTTTGGTCGATATCTCGTCTACGCCAGAGACGGCGTAAACTGGAATATGCGAAACGAGCTCCCTGTATCCGTGATGAGATTTCGTCAGAGATCAACCCGCTGGCACTGACTGATGGTACTTCCCTAATAAGTGAAGCGGTCGATGTGCTCTACTACTTCACTCCCTATTTCTAAACTAGGAGTCAGTGAGGTCCAGTCCTGTAGCATCATCTTACATTTAGCGGGAGCGAATCGGATGCCAAACATTCGCAGATTACAGCTCAACGTGTTCAGAAGACTCTGCATTTTGTCAGCATCTTCACCTAGAAGGACTATATGATCTGCACATTCTAAGTCAACGAGATTATGCCTTGGTAACAAGTCAATCCCTGAGTAAGTTAGGGTTAAGTCGATTAGTACATCTATGATGAAGTTGAATAGAAATGGGGATAATGGGCATCATTGACGGACACCACTAGTCGTCACCACTTCAGATGAAAACTCACCACAAGCCTTCACCTGGCTGCATGAGTTCAAGTAGAGTGAATGGCTTGATCAGTGCAATGTATTTTCCTGGAATTCCCTTTATAGCCAAGCATCTCCAGAGAACCTCTCGGTCGATAGAATCGAATTCCGCCTTTAGGTCAAGAAACATAACGATTATTCGACACCGGTAGGAATTCCTATGTTCTAGAATCTGTCGGAGGGTGAAGATATGATCAATACACCCTCTTCCTGGTCCAAAGCCTGTCTGGCTCTCTCGTGTTTGTGTCTCCCCAAGCACCACTTAGTCTACGCAATGTTATTGGGCCTAGGACTTTAGATACTATATTAGTCAAGCTAATCCCCCCTCTGTGATTATCACAGGAAGACTTGTCTCCCTTCTTGTATATGGGGATAATCAGTGACTTACACCAACCCGATGGGACTTCTTCTGATTCCCAGACGCTGCCTAGTACCTCAGTTAATGCAGACAGTAAGCTGTCTCCACCGTACTTAAATACCTCTGGCGTCATTCCATCAGGTCCCGCTGCTTTGCCTAGTTTCAGATTAGTGACAGCTTTAGTAACCTCAGTTAGTGACGGAGGACCTGTGTTTATATCCCATTTAGGGAGGTGTTGGATGTTTGGTAAGTTGAGCGTGGCTGTAGGCCAGCTAAATTGCCCCTCAGAGTGTTTTTTCCAACGTCCTAGTCGTTTATCCTGGGAGCTAATTATGGTGCTGTTTTTCTCAGAGATTGTTTCACTTATCATTTGCCTTTCCCCACCTGTTTCCCTGATGAGTCTAAAGAGTTGCCTATCGCTGACGCTTTCTCCATCTCTTTCGCCTTTGTCACCCACCACTGTTCATGGTCCTTGCGGAGACTATTCGTAAGTTTTCTTTTGTGCAGCTTTCACTCCTCATTGAATTCGGAGCTTGCCAGAATAAGTCTTCTAGCATCTATCAGTTCGGATGAGGCGGTAGAGATTCAATGGTTTTTACTCTAGGGCACTTCTATGCAAAGTTATACATTGCAACCTAGTGAATCAGGTACAAGCGGATTTCAAATTCAGGATGCATTAGAGTAAGTACATTTATGCACATCCACACACTGAGAAAAAGGTAAAAGCACAAATAATTGTTGATCGACAATTAATTTTATTATTATTATTTTCTTTCTTAATGTTAAATAATATTGTGTATAAACAAAATGTGCATAAGAGTGAGTATAATACGAGAGATAAGAAAAGATTGAGTGACACATCGATACATATGTATTTATATATAGTGTAACATGAAAAATAAACTGTATACCACCGATGAAGGGGAAAGTGTAAAAACCACGAAAGAAGATAACAGAGAGAGAGAGAGAAAGAGAGAGGTGGAAGGGAGAGAGAAGTCAATTTATCGAAAATTTGTAGTCAATGCCTCAAATTGTAATGGTAATGTTAGAAGTAATCGTAACGACAGTAATAATAATAATAATAATAACTATATAATAATAGTTAGTTCTATATTTTCTGACAATTATATATCGATAAATATTCAAAGGTCACTGTACACAATAAATACAAGAATGCATATATATGATTAAAAGGAAAAAAGACAGTTGAAGAGGAAGTGAAGAGTGCGAAGCACAAATACGTCTAACAATTTGCATCAATCAGCTGTATATCTATATAATAATATATTTTAATAAGCAATAATTGTGAAACAGGCAAAAAAGAGTTACAATAGGCGGTGTAGTTTACGCGTAATGAACATGTTACAAAAAAGACACTTAGACGCAAACTACACAATCAACTATACAAGACGAGTAAAACAAACAAACACACACACACGTACAAACTCTCTAAAGTAAACATACAAGTATGCATATGTATATATTTAGAATGAGTTAAACTGAGAAAATAATAATAATAGTAGTAATGATAATAATAATAATTAACTGGAGTGATAAACAGTAAGACAGACAAACGCATAACCGTGTGGTCAGTTGGTGTCACCCAGCACAGAACAGAGGTGTCATCTTGAAGCAGAGACTAAGACGACAACAGCAGCAGCAACAACAACAAGAATGAAGAATACTACAACTCGACGTTTTTAGTCGACGATTTCAAGTGAGAGAATTTCATTTTTTCCGCTTTGACAAAAAAAGGAAGTACACGGAGAAAGAACACAAGAAAAAAAGCTTCTTTTGTGGTATACATCTTATATTAACAGTTTAAACGAAGATAAAAGAGAGGAGAAACCACCGGACCAGATAAACAAAACAATTTGAAAAAATATTAGTAAAAAAAAAGGACGAGAGGTACATATATGATAACTGCTCAGTCAGTCGTCTTTCATCATCATCAAGATGAAGGAAGTAAACAAACGGGCAGAGAGAAATTAACACAGCAGAGACAAGAGAAGAAAGAAGGAAAGAGGCTTATAAGAACTATTTAACAATAAAATACACACCATAGATAGACGCACGCACGCACGCACTCACAAACAAACAAAAATGCTTCGGATATTGATCATGAGGTTGTCATGGTAGGTGTGTGTATGTATGTATGTATGTATAAAGGATTAAACTATTAAAATGCATAATTCTTTTGAAGTTTCCGTCATTCACTTTTCTCTTACAGCTTTTTATAATAATAGGCATTACACACCTGTGTAGGATTACAAGGGAAGGCAATTTTCAATTATCCCTCTAGTTCTTTTCTGATATAATTCATTACACAAAAAATATATATGCATAATATAGAGAAGAATATTTCTCGTCATAATGCACAGTCAGTCGTCAAGCCGTCAAGATAGTTACTAATACAACACATAGAGAAGTGGAGGCAAGAGAAACTCTCCTCTGTTATATTTCTCCTTTTTGGTAATCCAACAACATACAATGAATGATTAATTCTCACAATTTTGATCCAAATATCCACCAATTTTCTGACAAATATACTCAAATGCTGGTCTTTTACTGGAATCCTTAAAATGAGGAAGAAAATTGAATACACAATCATTAGTACTATGACAGGAACAGAGTAATGAGAATAATTCCACTTAATAAAATAAAATAAAAAATTACGTGTGATTTGAACAACAACCAACACTAATATGTTGTCACTTGTGCGAGTGTGGGCAATATTTTCAATAAAGTATTTCGATATGTATTTCGAGACAGTCAAGAGGTCAATTTTATAATCCATATGCTCCTGTCCATCCCAAGCAAAATACTAAGCCACATCATCCTGGAGAGAATCAAACAAGTCCTGGATGAAAAACTTCGACCGGAACAAGCTGGATTCAGGAGAAGCAAGTCATGTATTAATCAAATCGCCACACTACGGATCATCATTGAGCAAAGCTTGGAATGGCAGTCACCTACCTATCTCAACTTCATCGACTTTGAAAAGGCCTTCGATAGCGTCGATCGAGAGGTCATTTGGAAACTACTTCGCTACTACAGGATGCCATCGACAATTATACATCTCATCCAACAGTTATACGACAATGCTGCATGCTAAGTAATCCACAACGGGAAACTTACGGAATCCTTCGAAGTGAGGACGGGATTGAGACAAGCTGGCTGTCTATTATCGCCAATGATCTTCCTGACTGCAGTAGATTGGATAATGAGACAGACAACGGGCAATGAGGAAACAGGCATAAAATGGACTCACACAAAAAGAGAACTTGGAGAATCTGAACTTCGTTGATGATATATGTCTGATTTCCCACAAACTGAAAGATATGCAAGTGAAAAGCAACAAGTTGGCACAAGAAGCATAGAGAGAAGATAGGACTTCAGGTGAACATAGATAAAAAAAGAGGTGATGAAGATTCTTTGCCAACAGCAACAGCAACAACAACAACAGATGACAGTCAGCCAGCATAAATGGGAGGAACCTGAAGGAAACAACCTCCTTTACCTACCTAACAACCTGGGAAGCATCGTTTCAACTACAGGCACACAGAACTGACGAGGATATCAAAGCAAGAATCGAAAAAGCAAGACAAGCTTTCATTACTCTTAAGTCTGTGAAGAGGAGGTCAACAGCACTACTCAGCATCAAAAATAACATCCGGATTTTCAACTCAAATGTGAAGTCAGTGCTACTCACTATACGGATCAGACACTTGGTGCCGCGTCATGAAGAGCATCTCACACAAACTTCAGGCCTTCATTAACAGTTGTCTTCGCTCAATACTCAAGATCAGATGGCTGGCCAGAAAAGACCAGCAACAGGGATCTCTGGGAGCGAACCACCCGAGCTGGAACCGGTTGTGAAACAAATAGGCAGAAAGAAATGGAGATGGATTGGCCATACTCTGAGGAAACCATCAAGTGAGTGACATCACTAGACAAGCCATTGCTGGAGTGGAACCCGAAAGGGAAGCGGCGAGTTGGTCGTCAGTGTGAGGGTGACATGGAGGAGGTCATGTGAAGAGGAGATGAAAGCATGTGGGCAGACTTGGAGCGAGGTGAAAAAGTTGGCAGAAAACCGAAGGCAATGAAGACGCGCAGCTGAAACCCTATGTTTCTCTGGGAATTAAAGGATATAATAATAATCATAATGTGAATAGAGTCTAAATTGACGATGGATGATAACTTAAAATTAAGAGTAATAACGAAGAACAATATAGTTTCATTGGAAATCATAAGTCACAGGGAGTCGATGCATCTGCGTTAGCCATTGAGAACGATCACTTTGGGCCATATCACCAATTGTTTCCAGCCCTCATTGCTTTTTACCGTCCCGAGGACCCCAAACAAGTAACCAGTTTACACCTCCTTACGTGGCTGACTGACTTAAACTAACCGTTGTGGATTTCGTTGACTGATGAAGCCATGTTTTGGTGTGAACACCGCCAGCCAACTCTTTTCCAGCTTGACCCTATGTCGGCTAACATTGCCCGTCGAGGAAGGCGATGACTAGGGATGCATGGGTAACACATGAACTAACCATCTCACTCGATGTAATTTCACAGCCTCGTCGATTGATTTCCCCTCCCACCTACCTAGCACTCGACCAATGCCTAACCTCAGTATTGCTCACCTTATTATACCACTTCACACGGGAGATAGAGCGCAGGCACCTATGATCAAAGACAGCTAATCTCTTCATGTCTTCCACTCTCAGTGGCCAGGTCTCACAGCTGGCCATAATAATAATAATATATAAAGGAGGACGGAGCGGACTGATGAGCAGTACACCCGCCCTTTGGTCGATATCTCGTCTACGCCAGAGACGGCGTAAACTGGAATATGCGAAACGAGCTCCCTGTATCCGTGATGAGATTTCGTCAGAGGTCAACCCGCTGGCACTGACTGATGGTACTTCCCTAATAAGTGAAGCGGTCAACGTGCTGTATCACTTCACTCCCTATTTCTAAGTTAGGAGTCAGTGTGGTTCTGAAACAGAGATCCAGTGTTCATCAGATCACTTCGTTCTGGCCGGGTACCAAACCATGCTGGTTGCTGTAAGTTATAAGTGCTATAAAATTATTTATCTCAAACAATCAGAAGTATATAGTGTGGCATGTGCTACTGATGAGATTTATCAATAGTATATAGACAGGCGTTCATTGACATAAAACATCAAATAGCAGGGAGATAGATTTGATGTCAGAGAAAGCAAATGATACGCCATTGTGGAGATACATGGGAGACGTGAAAGGAACAGCAAGAAACACAATATGAAGGACAGAAGTAGCCCAGCATGGAAGATCTGTGAAAATGGTGCGTTAAAGATAAGGTGTACATAATTTCGCTATATAGTGATACCAGATTCCAAATACACATTCCTTTATCAAGTTTCTCGTCTCCTACCGTAACAATAGTGTTGCAGAAAGAGATTTGGATGAAAAGGGAAGGCCAAATGGATATAATTCTACCACATGGGGGTTAATCATAATAATCACTGCGAAATCCAGTGATCTACCAATTTTGAAGTCTATTGCTTAAAACAATGGATGTGTCCCATTTGACAAAAATCGATGGTGAATGCATATTCATCTAGTAATTTACCCTCCATACACAATAACATTTCATCAGCTTCTCAGATTTTATTTCATGGCATGTTGTTAGGCAATGAGTAATTACGCGAATTTTCGGAAAATTTTAGAATTTGAAATTTAGTCACACTAATTTACATGTAGTGGGAAACTACCTTATTTTCCTCTTCAAAAGTTCATTCTTTCATTCCTTTGTGCTGTGGATAGGGGGTCAAGATTTGAACTCTTATTGGCGGTGGTGGTGCTGTTTTCAAAGAATGGGGTTGCTAGCCTAACAGATAACCTTCCTTCTTTCCCAGGGTTACTATCGCGGTTAGAGGACTGAGACCAATCTAGGTATGCGTCATCTGGGACCTCATACATGACTAACTGACAATTCATTCTATCACTGGATTACCAACGTACACAAGTCTGCATCCAGAATGCATTTTAGAGTTGAACAGATAAATAAACATCGGATTTGTGGTGTAGTTTAGAAAAGGTATTTTATGTGATCAATAATGGACAAAACATAATTGGTTCATTAGGCAATAGTTTATATCTTTTTCTTGAGAAAAACTTTGTTTACACAGATGTGTACAAATAGTAATTTATTATTCCTAGATACTGTTGCATATTTTCACGTCTTTCATCATCAGAGACTACTAGTGAATAGAAAAAAAGAATCAATATGAATAGTGACGATTAACTTTTTCTGTGAATATTTATTTATTATTTATTTTTGATTACAGCTTGATTTCACACTGTATTTTTGATACAAGTATGGAATTTTCAGCATGGATATCGGTAGCCCAAATTTTGCAGGCCGACCATAGATATCAGGTGTGCGTCAGCACGGGATCGAACTTCGGACCATGTGCATGGTCGGCGAGAGTCCTAACCACTGTGCCACCGACGCAGAGTCCAGTGATTGAATCTATGGGCTGAATACACACTAAATATAGTAGAGTGGTCTGAGAAAACATACTAATTGTGTAACACAAATAAATGGTTTAAACCAATATTTATTTAACGGATAAATCCTTAATTTCAAAAGATTTTATATAAATTTCAAAAGGTGTTATACTTTAACTCCTGAGTAGTTGACATAACAAACCAGCTGGCGACGGTTGCGCTATATATCGCGAATTGGCAAAAGTCAGAATTCATGAACCATTGAACCAGGTTCAAGTGGTTGGCAACCAGAAAATCCTCGTCTTGACTCCCAGTGAGTGCATACTGATGAAGAGTCCCAGGTTGGGACGAAACAAATGTCCAGTACCCTATGGTTTTCCAATGTTTCTCCAACTGATGCCAGCACGTCACCAAACCGCTAATAAAGACCCCGAGTCAGACAGTTCCACTTTCATACATAGGCTTTGACTATTATTCAATGAGATAAATCAGTGACACTGTATCTAATAATAATTATAATACTGACAATATTACCATTGTATATAATGTAAACTAATATAAAACAAATAAAGAAACCAAGAAGGGAGTATATGTATGTGTAACTTACATGTTGCCAACATTCAAGCATTAGAACATAGATTCTTTCAGGACATACAGCTGGTTTATGTAATCGACCACCACCAACAATATACTGATAAACTTGTGTATTATTCATACCTTGATAAGGATTTTCTGAACAACATGTGAACACCTCCCACATAAGTACACCTAGATTAGAGTTTTCAATACACCAAAAACACACGCTTAATCAATGGTAATTAAGATTAGATTAGAAAAATAATGTCGTCCAGAGAAAAATGTACATACAACAAAAGGCTTTTATTAAGTGGGAAGAGTCGTGAGCAGAAAAATTTCAACGATAATAATCTTAGATTAAACAGTTTTTGAAAAGAAGACTTAGAATTCAATGGGCAACGTGTTGTGGATTACACAATTACACAACTGCTCAATTGTTTCCGATTTTAGAGACTACAAATGGTGCTAAGACTGTTGACAACTTAGGAGCGGTAAAGTATATACTGCCACCAAGCAACTAAAATCATTCTGTAGTTACATCTAGGCGACTGACTGGTTTCCGCATAGAACTTTCCATAAATATGTAACAATTTGAGTCGCCACACTCCATGTAGCACACAAAAGAAGACGAAAGAGATTCAAAAGAAGAATAAATAAGCAGAAATGTGAAGGGGGAAGATTACTACTATAGGAAAAAAACCATAGGGTTTAATGGATATAGAAGTTCGAGCCATATCACCAACTGTCTCCAGCCATTGGTTCTTAGAATTCCGAGGACCCCAATCAGGGAGCCTACATCCTTCTACATAGATCAAACTGACTGTGAAAGATTTCATGGACTGATTCCAAGTTTTGTTTTGCCCATCTTCAGTTCTTTTCCAATCTGTTAGCTAACACGGCTAATCGAGGAAGGTGATGACTAGGTTATGCGTTATGTATGCCTCGATCAGTGTAGTTTCACAGTCTCATCGGTTGACTTCCCTTTCTTTTCTAAGACACTACGCCTAACCTTAACATTACTCAACCTGTTGTACCACCTAACAGAAGAGAAAGAAAGCAAACACATATGGCCTTTTCATATATCTTCCACTTTCAATGGCTATGTCTCACAGGCATAAATGAAGGTGGATTGAACTGGTGAACAGTACACACACTTCCTTTCATCGATAGCCAGATAACACGTATACGCAAGAGAGATATGGGAGAACTGCGTATATCAATTTGATTGTGTTTGTGGAAGCAAATACATAGGTCGTACAGAAAGGCGATTGTCTACTCGCATGATGGAGCATTTGCCAAAGTGGTTGAAAACAGCTGAGTGCAAAGTGCCAAAATCCTCAATAAAAAACATCCTGTGGACCATAGACATGATATCGACGCGGTCAAGTCATTCACTATTGTCAGTAGACAAAGAAACAAGATGCTTGCGATTGCAGAGGCTTGTGCAATTCGAGTTTATAAACCAGGTCTCTGTGTACAAAAAGAGATAGTCATCACTCTGAATTTACCATGGTATTACGTTTTACTTATTATTCTACCTCTTATTATTATTGTTATTCTTCATTCATTTAAAACTATCCTTTATCAGTAGGAAAATCTTAACTCACTTCAACACTTATTATTATAACTATTACTATTGATATTACTCTATTTGCAGTTCTTGATATACTCTCTCTAGTGACTAATTGTCTATTTAAGTGATGTAATTGAAGCGTAATGCGTTTTGTCTTAATTTTAATCTCTCATACTCCCTCTCCCCTTATCTATTTGAACATGACCTGGAAAACATTCGCACATGTCTTTCTGTATGTCTAATTCAATGTAGTTTATTTACTAATCAGTCTTATATCTCCCAATGTAATTTCAATAGTATATATATACGTGTATGTAGAGTATTCAGCTGACGAGTTCTACCGAAATTTGATGAATTCATTAAATCCTGCTTTATTAACCTTTATTGCTTGTTTTAAACTCGTATCGGGAAATAAATGTTTCCAATAATAATATCAATGGATTACAGTTCAGTAGTATCAACATAAGAATATACTGAATATTAGATGTTTAAAGAAACTAATGAAGGGACAGATATTTCCTGAGAGTTTATATGAAGAATTCAGGTCAAAGGGCACGTACACGCCAAGACTGTATGGCCTACCTAAAGTGCATAAACCGAAAGTATCGTTGACACCAATACTTGATATGTGAAATTTTCCCTACCATGCTGCAACTAGTTGGTTAGTAAATATTCTCAAACCTTTGTATGAACAGATAGTGAAACATATCGTCAAAGATGTATTTGAATTCGTAGACAAAATAAAAGACATTATTATTATATTACTATTATTGTTTTCAAAGATATGGGAGTAGTTGGTAAATCATGAAACAACAATCAATGAGAAAGTATAATATTCGCCTGCCTTGATGAATAGTTTCAAACTAGGATGAGATGAAGCAGTTATCCGGTTATTTGTTGACTTTCAATAATCCTTCCACACCAAATAAAAGCATCCTATTCTAGAAAATAAAACCCCACTTCCATTACCCCATAACTATACAAATACTCTTCCTAGTCTGTCTCTCTCTTCCCATCATGTTTACTACAAAATGTGTAAGACAGTTGATTTAACTTTAATGAACGAGACAACACAGTGATAAATAAAAACTAAGCTCGGGTACACACACACACACACACGGACAAAGATGCGTTATACACGTTTGTATACGCATACACTTGTATGTTTACAGTATCACATACACACATACGCACACACGAACTATTGAAATATGGGAAAAAGTAATTCATTACACTTCAATTTAGGAAAATAAAAGAAAGAACACAAGTGAAGCGAATGTGAAATGGAAACAATGACGACCACATCAGTAACAACGATAACAACAACAACAGTACACGATTTCATGTGAATGTATAAATAGGGGATCAAAAGCAGAGGTGGAGCACAGAGATGAAGTAACGTGAATATGAATGTCTTTTAGTCAAATTTTGACTAATCATAATCATTGCAGTTGTGATGACGAATAAGGTGAAAATGATATTTTCCTTTTCAATAAATGTACTGATATGTCACAGGTGGCATAGTTACAAACACACATACAGAAACATTTGGCATTTATATGCTAGTACACATCTCTCTCTCTCTCTCTCTACACACACACATACACAAATGATGGTTGGTTAGCTGTGCGTTGGACTGTCAAACACACGCATAAAGTCACGATGATGACTACTGACTACTACGTCGTAGGAAAATTGTTGCTTTCTATCAGAATTACATATTTTTGAGTGAAAAACAAAAAACAGGTGATAAATAGAAGAAAACACCCAGTTAATCAATCAATAAATAAATGGAACTACAAAAATAACGAACATACATATACATATAAGCCTAGTGGATATGATATAAAAGTAAATAAACTGGTAAATGAGGCAGTGAATAGCACTGGAGATAAATTCAAAAAGAAATAAAAGATAATCCACCTACGATCATCTGCATCTCCTTCCACTTTCCCTCTCTCTCTCTCTTACACACAGAAATAGTTTGGTAATTATACATACTAAATAACCAACAAGATACCATATTATATATATATATATATATATATATATATATATATATATATATATATATATATATATATATATCACGTGATTGTAGTCACTATCCTCTCTTATAGTAGGTAGATATCATATGTGTGAAGCTGTGTTAGCGCTTACTGATCTAGGGGCGTTAGACTCCCAACCAGTGTGGTTAAGGGTTCAACTCAAACTCCAGGCAAACAGGGTTTGGGCAGCCACGGACAGCATATAACCAGTCCTCTGACAATAGCTGTGGGAAATATTGGCAATCATATGGAATTACAAGTGATTGTTGAATTATGCTCGATTAAATGATGAAATACTAATAAAACATTCATACAGACTAGAGATCAACTCTATTTCAAAATTGGAAATTCTAATTAGTTTATTATACCTACATACTAACACCAGGTGATGAACTCTAAATGCAAAAACTAGGCAGCATTTTATTAACCGATGAGATTCTAAGGGATTACAGGATTTCATCATGAGCTGACATCGGTTAGAGAACCGTTGGTCCTGGGTTCAAATCCCAAGGTAGGACGAAACAGATGTCCAGTACTCACAAGTTTTCCAACAGTTCCCTAACCGATGTTAGCTCATGATGAAGTCTTGTAACCATTTTTTTAATTTTTGATTACAGCTTGATTCCACACTGTAGTTTTGGAACAAGTATGGAATTTTCAGCATGTGATATCGGTAGCCCAAATTTTGCAGGCCGACCATAGATATCAGGTGTGCGTCTGCAGGGGATCGAACCTCGGACCATGTGCGTGGTCGGTGAGAGTCCTAACCACTGTGACACCGACGCACAATCCCTGCAAACCAATACTTGAGATTCTAAGGGATTTTGAAACAGAAAAGAAAACAGTAAGCTTCAAATAAAATAAATTGAGTAAAAATGAATAGCACGTTTCAGAGGTCATCAGCAAGTAGATATTTAATTAACATTTTCGTCCGATGAACATACAAGTATAGTACATAATATTAAAGTATATATGTATATCCTCTCACATAAGTGTATTTGATAAAACACACAGGGAAGGATACAGTCATATTTAGCATGAGAATTTCCAAACGAAACGTCATCTAGCTAATTATATATACCAATGAGAGGATCGCTACAGCAAGATGGATACCCAATAACCTGAAATCTGCTGTATTCAGCACAGGGAACAAGATTCAACACTAATGTAAAGTCAGTACATTCACATAGTTTGGATACTTGGCACGAGACGAAACATATTTCAGACAGGTTGCAGACTTTCGTCAACAGCTGCCTTCACTCCGTACTAACGATTAGAAAGAAAGAAATAGAGATGGATAAGATATACTCTGAGGAGACCGTTCAGTGATATCGTATACCAGCTGGTAAGCCAAACGGGTAGCGATGAGTTAGACGTTGCCCAAGGATGACGTGCATGAGCTCGTGTGATGAGAAAATGAAAGCTTATGGATAATCGTGGAGATAACTATTAAAAAAAGGCTTAAGAGAATAGAGTGAAATGGGAATGTGCCTCTGAAGCTCAGTGTTCCAGTCAGAACTCAAGGGAATAATATTATGCAGAAAAACGATAATCAACGGTAATGTAATAATACTGCCATAGACAAACATGAATGTGAGGATGAGAATAACTACTAGTGTACGGTAACGAACACGATCAGAATGTTGAAGATGATAAGCAGTGAGTGAATCTGCGCCATAGTCAAGGAATTTTGAGTGATTTCATCAACAGTATTCAATAGCTGGTGTTTCACATCTTGAGGACTTCAGACAGGCGATCTACACCACTTAGCGTTCATACAGATCAATGGTTTTGTAGAGAAAGTAATTCGAAGTTCAGTTCCTTAATATTTCTGCCGTTGAGTCTCCACTGAATTCCAAATTAACATAGAGAAATTTTTATGGACAGAAAGTGTGTACGCGTGGTTTTGGTGGTGTAGACTTCATAAACTTCATGATGAGGGGACCACAGTAGCCATTTTCAATGATAAATCCTTTCTAGAGTGTTCAGCTCCTCTTTTATGGTGTCAGAACTCAGAGTGTTGAGGATGAAGTTTCGTTTTGTAATGTAAAGGTACCCAAATGTGGAAGTTAATGAGGTGTCTGTTCCATGTTGACTTACTATGAGTAGATCTTCTCACACAGATAGAGTATGTGCGTATCTGTGTGCCTAAAAACGGTCCAACTAGCAAATATAATTTTTGCATTTAATAGTTTAGGTAATCAGATACCACTGTCGTCACTAGCACCATTGTGCCTATAATGTAAACAATCAATGTGGTTCATAGGAAAAATAATAAATAGCGAATATTCTACAGAGCATTCTAAATGTTGAAAAGCTTTTTTGTTCCTGTTTGTAATCTATTTTAAAAAAAAATAAGAGGAGCAGATGTTATTTATACATTTTTAATAAAAGAAAAACATTTCTACTAAATACTTACCAAAACTCCATACATCAGCTTTAGCTGTATACGTGGATTGAAATACTTCAGGTGGTGCCCAACGAACAGGGAATTTTGTTCCAGCGCTTGGTTCATAGACATTATCCAATAAGAAACGTGCCATACCAAAATCAGCTACTTTTACATGTACAGAATTTTGACTAATTGATTTTACTAGACAATTTCTTGCAGCTAAATCTCTATGGACAAATTGTTCTTGTTCTAAATACGCCATACCATTGGCTACTTGAGCACAAATATCAGACATAACTACGGGACGATTACAGAACTGTTGTTGACGTTGTCGCATAAAATCACGTAAAGAACCTAAAGATATATATTTAAAAAAAAGAAAAGGTTGTTACCTCATAGGCTTAGACCTTGATGATATAAATATGAAAGTTTAACAGTCTGAAGTGAACTGTTATTCTGATTACAAAGAAATTTTCACCATAGAATCACGTCAGCCACATAATTTTTGAAAATCAAGGAGAACTAGGATTCATTCTACCCCACCCCCTAGTTTGGAATTCTTCAACCATTTGTAAACAAGTATTCAATTGGTGGATGGGGACTAGCAGTGGAATCCAGTCGACATGTCAACCTGAGACCGAGCACTTCGGTCCAATCAATCGACGGGAAAATCAAAAAATTCAATTAAATTTGTAAACAAGATATAGAAAACACTAGGGGATGGTTCAAACATCTGAGTTACTAAAAATCGAAGTACAGAATCAGATTTACTATTTTACTCTGTTGTTTTAATTAATCCAATTATGTTTTCTACACCATGTTAAATACCTACACCTTCCAATCTACAACTACGCATTTTAATAATCGTGAATAAAAGAGCGATAATCACAATGAGTAGTAGTGCACTGTAAAGGCAACAAAATTACATCAAAGGACTCTCTACCCGAGAATAATCAGTTTGAACTGGAAGATTTTATTGCAAAAAGAAAGTCTGTATACAAAAACTCAAGTTTTGGCTAACAGGGAATTCGTTGATTGCAAGACTGATCATGTATGCACCGACGTCGGTGAGAACACCAGCAAGCAGTACTGAATGGATAACGGTTTTGTCCTAGTTTGGGATTTGCATAAGTATGCATCCATGACCGCCTCCACCCTACCAAAGATCGAACCTAGGACTTTAACAAGGCAAGCTTTTTAACAGTTCAATCACTGAGACGAAATCCAACACCTTATCAATTCTAACTTCTGCCAACTGAAGTCAGTTCTTGATTAATTTTGAAATCAACGACACTTGTCTGGATTTATTTCCTGTAGAAAGAAAATATCTTCTTAACCGTGCTACCACTCAAGCATTAATGAATCCAATGATATTAAACCCTTCATTATTAGATGGTTGGTGGCAGTCTGCAGGAAGCCATAAAATCTGACTTTCGTGTTTATAGATACTTATTAGTAGAGCACATATGTAACCTCAAGGGAAAAATATCCCCTCGAGAATCCAAACCCACTTCTTTTATTTCTGAAGTAAGAGGAATTACTATTAGAGATATTCAAGCCCAACAAGTGATCTTTTATAGCACTGTAATATCTATTCACTAGAGTGTAACCAGAGATTAACCGATGTTTAGTTTACTTAGAATGAAGCAAAAAACATTATTACCATTTGAAGGTTATAGGCTTCAATATTGACAGTAAATTATCACAATATGCATAAGTTTCAATTCACTGATAGTCAGAGATAGATGCTGAACTTGAGTGCGTTTTTCTTAAATGCAAAAATAACGGTTTAAGTTTTTACTGGTTCCATAAAGCCTACTACCCACAGTTTTATTTATAGACTAACTTTATTTCGAAACGGACTCTTTTCAGTGATTTCATTCACTACAGGATCCAGAATCAGAACTTTACAAGATTTCAATATATTAAATATTCCCGTAGTAAAATTTAGAACAACACATTTAAGCGAACAATATTGTGTTTCAATTAGATCTCATCAGGCTTAACTCTAATATATATAAGTTTACAAATAAAAATTCAAATACAAACCAGTCATGGTGTTTTGTCTATAGGATAATACGATGGTGAATATAAATTGTGCAATCAGTCATAATAGTGGTAATGATAATATTAATAATAGTAATAATAATAATAATAATGGTCTTATCAATAATAAGGATGAAAAAATGAGGCAATCTGTGATAACACGAATAATGAAAAACAGTATGATTAAACAAACAATTGTTCAGGTGGAAGTAGTCGATAAAGGCTAGTAAAAACAAATGAACCGATTACGTAATGTTAGATTGTAAGGGAAGGAAATGAAACATCCCTTAATCTTATCTTCATTATAAACGTGTTTTGTTTCAAAACTGTGTGTGTCTAGTAGTTTTGTGATTAAAACAGATGTCAACACTAGTGATAATTAAAATGAACCCAAAAAGCCATGAACAAGTGACACTACGAAATAAAACAAAATTATTTGAGAGAAGGATTAACGAAATTCTTAAAGTATTGACATTCGTCCCTTGTCTTTCGGGTGAAACATAGGGCCTCAGCAGCATGTGGCTACTTCACTCGGTTTTCTACAGTCCTTTACAGCTGTCTACAGAAATGTTTTCACAAACTTTCATATTCTCTTTACAAGATTTCCCCCGTATCATTTTCAATTGCTTCCCACTTGGTTGCATCCGAGGGACTGACGTGCGATGTCACTCCATGGTCTTCTCTCAGTGTATGTCCAATCCATCTTCATTTTTACCTTAAGTATTTCTTGGACGATAAGTACTTGACAGGTCACTTGCTAGAGTCCCTTGACGCTTAGTGTCTCTAGCTGGCCAGCCATCTGATGATGCAAGTGTCTCCAACAGGCTATTTGGGAATTATTTTGATAACGCCTCGTCAAGTCTCTGAACCCCTATAGGGGTTAAAATTAGACTTTTGTTTCCTATTCTGAGTGCTGTATATTTATACACAGATTTCAGAGCAATGAACACCTTTTTTCAAGGATATTTAATGGGAATATATAAATGGAAATATGAGGAAGAAAGATAGAAAGGTTGAACAAGTTTTTTTTTCTCGCTATAATGCAAACCTACAATTTTCCTGTTTCATAAGCTAAAGCTTCAGTAGTAATAAAAACGAGATGAATCAATATTGATTTCACGGTATTATTTGGCAAAGCCTCCAAAGCCTCAGGATGGTCGGGGGTGGGTGCCTTGCGCTGCGGGTTGGCCACCCCTCCGCACACCTCTTGAAATGCTCCCATATGACCGGGCGTCTTACATAGCCTCTCCTGAGGAAGTCCTACTCACTGCCTTCACGTGGCGGAGGTGTTTCTCACCAAAGTGAGAGGGCGAAAGCGGATGCCCGGCGCTCTCCACCGGGTTGACTGTCCATTGGATGACAGTCTAGGGGAGATGGCTAAACCCTGATTCCAAACCTCCAACGATTGGCGTATGAAGCTCACTGGAGCTCACCGGCAGACGTATGGACAAAGGGCTTGTTGGTTTTCCTGGATGTCTGGCCCCATTCAAAAAGGCGTATGAACCGAACTTCGGTCATCGGCTGCCAATGGATAGTGGACTCCTTACTCCACTCCTACTGCCTTGTAGGTCACACTTGGTTGTGTAAAGGCTAGAGCTGCACTCTCAAACAAAAGGCCGAGCGATGCTGGGGACATCACTCGTACCAAATTCCCATGAAACTTCATGAACTCTCTTACAAATTGCCGCGCCTGGGCAGCGATGATTCGAGACGTTCATGAAGCCGGCTCATCCTCCCGTAGGAGATAGCCGAAGTAAATTAAAAAAAAAAAAAATTATTTGGCAATTATCTTAATATATATAGTTGAATCAATCCACTACTCTTGACCTGTATGACTTACAAATTATATTTTCATACTTAATAAAAGAGGTATTACAGTTCTATAATATTTATTTTATTTATTCATCACCTACCTATAACATCTCAAACAACTGACCACCTGAAACAGAAATTATCTCTCTCTCTCTCTCTTTCTCTGTGACTGTCTTATTATATAAAAAGAAGAAGAATGGAGAAAAAAGTGTTACCTAGGTGAAGGTTAATTTAAAGTGTTACAGGCGTTTATTTATTTTCCTTTTGCCAAAAAACAACTTTGTTGCTTAGACACATCATATATTAACAACCAACTAACCGTGTTACCTTACCTACTTATTAAGAGGAAGAATATAAGCGATAATTAACCCACGACAAATACTCCTCTACTAACACGTTCACCTGCACACACACACACACTGATCTTCACAAAGTTCCTATTTTCAATCGACAGTAATTATCAGTGCTTATATGATTACTTGCAACTAAAATCGTCAAATGCATTTGGACTGGGGACTGCAGGTACATCCAGTTGATGTGTCCCAAGTACAAACAGAATGCGCATTCTGGATTCTACTGCAAATCACCATTCAAAAGATTAACATTATGTTAATCCTGAGACATTGTCAAAGCGTCCGTACTAGGAGAGCTGACATGTCAGCAGAGATTGAACATATTTCACTTCAGTTTTATTATCTCTCTCTTTTAAACATCTCTTCGCCTGGTTTGTGTACTACATGGAGTTTGGCAACGCGAAGTGTTGCACTTCTGTGCAAAGTTTTATGTTGATACCAGTCAGCCCAGTCGATCGATTGGGAGAGTGAAATTAACTTAAACAAATGAACATTCTACTCCCGTTCACTTCTGTTTCGAGACTTAACACCTTGAAGTATCACACTTCACTTCATAGTCTATAGACTATTCATCTGTCTTTTTAGTAAAGAACTTTCTGTATTTACCTCGAATAAATATTTACAATTTAAGGGGGAGGTGGTATTTAATTTGACAAGTTGAAAAACCAGTATAGTCATAATACAGCACCGATATTAACTATTTTGTCAGTACATTGTACTACTGAACACCAAAAGCGTATTACATGGGTACGTATAACTTTGTGCTAATTACTTTAGTGGCACTACACAGCTTAGTGGTTACACTGCAGGTTTGGCACCTGAAATTCTTCCAACGCAGAGAATCCAACGAACACACAAAGCATTTTGAAAACTACCCTCAAATCGATTTCACACGATGCACTCTATACTGTAAACAGGTGTACTAGCTTGTAGGTATGTATCTTACTGAAAACCATCTGTATTCACATGCATTTGGCAGTGAACTGATGACACTACTTAGCTGTGTATACCTCATTAACCAGAAAAGGATTCAACCCAGTGGCCCACTAGTTCATAGTTGAGCGCCTAAAATCAACGAGTCACAGCCAATGAATTCAACGCATGCATCAATGAAAGTATGAATGAAACAAGTAATTTTATTTGATTAGTAGGATGGAATGTTACTTAACAACCACTTACAATTCCATATAGTAGGTGATGAGCCACACCTATTGTGTGAAGGCTAGCGATGCCATCTGGCTACCCAAACCTAAGTATGTCAAGCAACACTTGAAACCGCGACCCACTGGTTGGGAGCTGAGTGTTTTAAACCAATGTCCCACAACTCCACATTTGATCAGTAGTGACCGGTAGTGGAATCAAGGATGCAAGTTTCATCTCATCTGGGACTTGTCGTTCGAATGTACCTGCATCACTAGTAAATGGTGGTGGGACTGAAACCAAGCATTCTCGCTTCAAACAGAAATGCGTTATCTACTAGATCACTGGGCTACAAGAGCCACCTATTGAGGAATAGGCGTCAGTTGTTGTTTGATAAAATTCGCATTATCATTGCACAAGGTCCCATTGCTAGCCACCACCGAGGGTGGTGTAGCGGTAGAATGCTTGTCAACCACCCTTGTGGCCCAGGATTCGATCCCCAGTCAACGCACTCCTTCACTTCCTTAAACCAGACTGACTGACTGGTTTCAAAATAGAACTTTGCACCGATGTGCAGCAGTTCGAGTAGCCACACTATATAAAGTGTGGCGTTAAGCCAGTAGTAAGGGTCATAAAAATAAACACCACTGCTACGGAAACTTCAAATCTCAAGCTTGAAGCCGCCCTATGTTCCACTCGGAACGTAAAGGAATAAAAATAAAAAACGGGCGAAATAACATTATGTTCATCACAAGGTATCGTTAAAACCTGATTACTAGGAGCCCAGCGCCCATGTGTAGAAAAAAGTTAGAGCATGTCACAAATAATAACTCTAACAAGCAGACAACTAATTTCTGACTAAGATATACACCTGTTGATATTCAATCAGTGTTCTTTGTATGCAGAAATCTCTACTTGAAATATGTAGGTGCATATAGAGTAGAAAGGAAAAAGAGTTTTGATTCATGGACCTGTAATCATATTGTTATCATTGTCAATGTAGACTTAACAGGTACAAGCACATGTTAGTGTGCTTAGAACACCGAACAGAGTTAAGGCGATATTAAAATAAGAGTAAAAAGGAATAAATAACGCAAAGAAAAATAATAATAATCATAAATTAGTATTTAATTAGTGGATGGTGACTAGCAGTGGAATCCAGGATGCGCAGTTCATCCTATTTGGGACTCGTCAACTGGATGCACCTGCATTTCTCAGTGAGTGATGATGTTCCGATCGAGACTCGAACCCATTACCCATAGTTTCAAACGCCAAAGCGTTATCCAAGAAGCCGACATGTCAACCTGAAACCGAGCACTTCAGTCCCATCAATCGACGGGAAAATCTAAAATTCAATAAAATTAATATGACCCGTTGCACAAGAGGTGACCAGCTCTCGTGGCCCAAGTGGTCTAGTGGATAACGCTTTGGCGTTTGAAACTTTGGGCACTGTGTTTGAGCTTCGGTGGGAACATCATCACTCACTGAGAAATGCAGGTACATCCAGCTAGCTGACGAGTCCCAAATAGGACGAAATGCGCATCCTGGATTCCACTGCTAGTCACCATCCACCAGCTAAATACTAACTAAATGCCCAGACATCGTCGAAGCATCTGCACAAGAAGCCGACATGTCAACCTGAGACCGAGCACTTCGGTCCAATCAGTCGACGGGAAAATCTTAAATTCAATAGAAATCATAAACTAGGTTTATTATTCGTATCAAGTGATTTTATTTATTTTTATTCCTTTACACTCCCAGTGGAACATAGAGGGCTTCCAGCTGGAGATTTGAAGTTTCTGTAGAAGTGTTTATTTTAACAGCCTGTCTCATGCCCAACCTTTCTTCTTTACCAGCCTTTTTTATTAATGGCTTAGCGAGGTTAAAAGAGTGCGTCGGGGATCGAAGCCCAGATCATGTGCATGGTGGGCAAGCGTATTAACCGCTGTACCACCGACGCTGTATTAAATGAAATAAAACAAAAATTGCTATACAGATGAGGGACCGTTTATTTTCTCACAGTTGAAACTGTTTTACAACCGGTTTTTATCGACTAATTCACTTTTATTAGAGAAATAATAGATAAAAAAACGACTAGTAGTGAATTGTAAAACAAAATAGATGATGACAATAGTAACAATAATAATAATAATAACAATTATGATGTAAAGAGGACAGAAAAACGAACGATGATATATAATAAAACTAGACAAGTCCACCTAAACTGGCTGTCAAAATAATGACAGCATAATGTTGCATCAGTTTGATATTTATATAAATGTATTGATTTGAACAAAATAACAAAACAAATTAGACAGTGGAATGAAGGAAAGCAACTCAAGTTACGAAAAAAGCTCAGTGTGCAAGCGTGTGTGTATGGATTTATTAGACTACCACCCGCTAGCCAAGGGTGAAGTAGATGAAGTGATGTTTGATAATGAATGAATGAATTCTACATTTGACTCGTGTGCTCATACTTCATGCAGAATGGGAGTAAAACTATAGTTAGAAAATTGCTTAAATGAAATCCTTGTAAATGAACACTTGAAAAACTAATCCAGTGATCACTAGTAATGAACTACAGGATAAAATTGCCTGAAGTTCAGATGAGAAGTCGTGACCAGCAGGGTAAATCAAGTTGTGTGTGATTACTATTCGCCAGTGACATTGGCTGAAGGTAGCATTAAAATTGACGAGTTGACTAAGGTTGGACTTCATGGTCCATTGGATTTCGTCCTAGTGACTGAAAAGTCAACGTGCTAGTTTGATTATGGGTTTGATCCCTTTTACAGTTATAGGTGTACACTGCTGAAGACTTACAATGGTTCTCTAGTTGAAGTTAGTTTGTGATCAACCTTGAAATCAATCCAATCGTGACATCCGACTATCAACCAAGGGACGTGTGTAGTGCTCAACAGTTCGATCCGTCCTTCTCTATGGCTCTGAAACATGGCCAATACGAGTTGAAGACATGAAAAGGTTGACTGCTTTCGATCATAGATGTCTGCGATCTCTGTCTCACGTTAGGTGATATAATAAGGTAAGTATTGTTGACGTTAGGCGTAGAGTGTTGGGTAAAGAGGGAAAATCAATCGACGAGACTATAAAGTTATATAGATTGAGATGGCTAGGTCACGTGGTGCGCATGCCTAACCATCGCCTCCCCCGACGAGCATTACTACCTCATATAGGTGCAGCTTGGAAAAGAGTAAATGGTGGCCAAACAAAAACATGGCCTCATCAATCCATGAAATCCTTGACAGTTAAACTGAGTCGGTCAGGTAGGGAGATGCAGACTTCCGGGTTGGGGCCCTCGGGACTGACTCTAGGAATCAATGGCTGGAGACAATATGTGACATGGCTCAAAATCGTTGTCAATGGCCGGCGGAGATGTATTCAGTCTCTGTAACCTTTCATATTCCTTTCTACCATTACCCATTCTGTTTCACTCTTACACTTGTCAAACTCTATTGATTCTCTCCACTCATCTTCTTGTCTACCTCTGTGTGCTATTTGGAACGTGGCAACTCGATCTGGTGCACTCCGGTGCCAAGTCCTATGTTGAATCCAGACAGAAAGAGACAGAATCGCAGCAAACCAACGCTTGATCGTTAATAATAATAATAATGATAAGGAAGAAATATTTCTCTATTATTCCTTGTTTCATGAGGATTACTTTGACGACCATACGATTAGGTACAGAACGTTATTAATTTATGCTCATTAGTCGACTGCTTCACTAGTCTCGTACTGCCCCCCCCTTCAAAATTGTCCTAGCTGGTGCAGACCACCGGGTATTTTACGTTTTTCTCATGCCTTTGAGTTCCAAGTGAAACATACGGTTTCAAGCTTTGGAGTTTCAGTAACGCTTGTGGTTTTACGACGTAAAGTTGCCAGTTCCACGCCCGACCTTTCCTCTTTTCCAAGTTTACTAACGGCTAGGAGTAGTTTAGGAGTGTGTAGGCCGGGAATCGAACGTGAATCACGTGCGTGACTGGTTGGCATTGTACTCCTGAACCACTGACGTACTCTTTCTTACGGAGTACATAGTGCTAATTCGCTTATCGTTATTTATTATCTTATTTCCTTTCTTGTCTGAAGAGTTTGCATTGAGTAGATTTCAGTGATGTAACATAAATGTTATCTTTTTTCTCAAGAGTCAACGAGAATTTCATGAGAAACCCTCATTCGACTACCACCTAATTCATTTGCATTTTTGATATAAAATTTTGTTTCAGACTGCAAAAATGAGTTGGATAAAAATAAAAACATTTGGGAGAGGGGGGGTTGACATGAAGGGAATAAAATCACATCATACAACTTTTTTGATTACTACTACTATTATTTTCCCTATTCCGTGTATGGATATATGGTACTATGTTTTTAGAATGATTCATAAGACCAAATTATTCTCTTTTCTTTCTTCCTTTTTACATAATACTAAAAGAAATACATAAAACTCAATGGAAAATGTAATGTTAATGACCATAGAATTATTACTAATGCATTATTCCAATGCAGATTTTAACACAAACCAACATCAGTTATAGAGAAGCATTGGCAAACCAAGCGATACTGACTGGACGGATGTCTCGTCCCAGCTTGGGATTATTCTCAGCATCACGTTGTACGTGCCCTTGACGTCACCGAGGTCTGAACCTAAGAGATTCGAGATCATAGGGTCAGTCAAATGAATATTCAGCCTCACTGGAGTGGAATTAAATGATTTTCGAAATAATATTAATTCATGACGAAATTTATACTGAAATTAATCGACATCTCTACAAAGTCTTACAATTGTGACTACTTTTATTGATGTTGACTCTTTTTTATGTTATGGATTTGATTGGTTTCAAGTTTGATAAGGGATGAATATCAGTTAGAGAACCATTGAAAACTACTAGCAAGGATTACTGGATAGCTGTTTTGCGCTAGTTCGGGACTCTCCAAGAAGTACGCACCCATAACTCCACCACCACGGATCGAACCAAGGGGACCTGCAGGTCACGAGGCGAGCTCATTGACCAATCGGCCACTTCAATCAATCCGTGATGCTTTAGCACGACCACTAGCTAATGTCATCCATGGGTATTTGTCATCACACCCGACTTAATGGATCCAACAATAATGAGACATATAAATATTCAGGCAATACAAGATATAGGGGAGAATTTATAAAATGATACATACATACCAAGACTACGCATATTATCTTTGTTTTAAGGGATGTTTATTATCATTGTGATAATGATTATTATTGAGGAAACAAGCGAACACAGGGGTGGTCTTTTGTGTCAATTATTATAAAGGATCAATATATAAGGAAACTATACTCTGAAAGGAAGGCAGAGAGAAAAAACAAACAAACAAATTGAAAATAGGTTACCCCAAAAAACATACAATTGGGTCTGACTTTTGAGACAGACATAGCATTGTCTGGTTCATCATTTATTTTATATATTTATTTCTACATGGAGAAAAAGAGAGAGTGAGAGACTTAAAAAGCGAAAACGAAGGTTGAACAATGAACCTTAGGTGAATAAGTATGGAACGTTCACACGTGTGTGTGTTTCAGAGAGAGAGAGAAAAGTGAATAATCTATCTACCACTAGAGATTAAGACGACATTGGAAAAATCAACTCCATTTTATTCAGTCAATTTTTTTTAAAGGGAATAAAATAGTTATTGAATTGGATTTTTTGATTTTCCCGTCGATTGATTGGACCGAAGTGCTCGGTCTCAGGTTGACATGCCGGCTTCTTGTGCAGATGCTTCGACGATGTCTGGGCATTTAGTTAGTATTTAGCTGGTGGATGGTGACTAGCAGTGGAATCCAGGATGCGCATTTCGTCCTATTTGGGACTCGTCAGCTAGCTGGATGTACCTGCATTTCTCAGTGAGTGATGATGTTCCCACCGAGGCTCGAACCCATTACCCATAGTTTCGAACGCCAAAGCGTTATCCACTAGACCACTTGGGCCACGAGAGCCACCTCTTGTACAAGCCGACATGTCAACCTGAGACGGAGCACTTCAGTCCCATCAATCGACGGGAAAATCTAAAATTCAATAAAATTAATATGACCCGTTGCACAAGAGGTGACCAGCTCTCGTGGCCCAAGTGGTCTAGTGGATAACGCTTTGGCGTTTGAAACTTTGGGCACTGTGTTTGAGCTTCGGTGGGAACATCATCACGCACTGAGAAATGCAGGTACATCCAGCTAGCTGACGAGTCCCAAATAGGACGAAATGCGCATCCTGGATTCCACTGCTAGTCACCATCCACCAATTGTACCGGAACAAAATAGTATTAGGACAATAGTTAGGATGTGTTTTGAGATAAAGATTATGTAACAGTCTATACAGGAGAGTGTTTTTTGTAAGCGCCATTCTGCAGACAGTAATTTAAACGGCTTACACAAAACGATACATGTGTTTGTCTGTCCCAATCTTCGTAACATACCTACCTGCCTACCTAGCGAGTGACAATACTTTGCAAATGTATACAATTAGGGTTATTTGAAACAAAAAAGAGACAAAGAGATGGAAACGACATTCTGTCGTGCGAGGAAAATTAGTGCACTACGGACAAAACAGTGTCATATTAAAACCTCTATATAGTATTGAATGAATGCACTTTAATCATGAACATTTCATCAATCGATTTTATTTGTTTTCTACAACACAAAAGCAAAGCAGTCTGGCTGAGTTTCAACATAGGACATTGCACAGAAGAGCAGCAGTTTAGGTTGTCACACGCCATGTAGCACACAAAGACAGAGAAGAAAGTAAAAGTACAGTAAAAGTACACAGCAGACTGTAAACAGAGGTATAAGACAAAAAGAATAGTAATATGGAAGAACGATATAGTTCTATTGGGTATTATAAGTCACAAGGAGTGAATGCATCTGTGCCAGCCATTGAGAACGGTTTCGAGTCATATCTAGCTTTCATGGGTCTTTACCATTCGAGGACCCCAACCAACGTGGCTGACTTAAACTAACTGTTATGGATTTCATTGACCGATGCAACCATGTTTTTGTGTGAACACCGCTAGCTAACTCTTTTCAAACCTGACTCTATGTCAGCTAACATCGCCCGTCGAGGAAGGCGATGGCTAGGCATATGTAACACATGTCCTAACCATCTCAATCGGCGTAACTTCACAGCCTCGTCAATTGATTTCCTCTCCCTACCTAGCACTCGACGCCTAGCCTCAATATTGCTAACCCTATTATACCATTTCACACGGGAGATAAAACGCAGGCACCTATGACCAAAAATAGCTAGCCTTTTCATGTCTTCAACTCTCGATGGCCACGTCTCGCTTTCAGTCAGCCATAAAGGAGGAAGCGAACTGTTGAGCAGTACACACGTCCTTTGGATGGTAGGCGTATATATCACGTCTAAGCCAGAGACGGTGTAAACTGGCATATGCGAAACGAGCCTTCTGTGTCCATGATGAGATTTCGTCAGACATCAACCCGCTGGCACTGGCTGATGTAACTTCCCAAATAAGTGAAGCGGTCAATGTGTTCTACTACTTCACTCCCTATTTCTAAACTAGGAGTCAGTGAGGTCCAGTCCTGTAGCATCATCTTACATTTAGCGGGAGCGAATCGGATGCCAAACATTCGCAGATTACAGCTCAACGTGTTCAGAAGACTCTGCGTTTTGTCAGCATCTTCACCTAGAAGGACTATATGATCTGCACATTCTAAGTCAACGAGATTATTCCCTGCCTGGTAGCAAGTCAATCCCTGAGTCGCTGAAGTCACTTAGGGTTAAGTCCATTAGTACATCTATGATGAAAATGAATAGAAAACAGGATAGTGAGCATGCCTGACGTACGCTACTAGTTGTCATCACTTCAGATGACAACTCACCGTAAGCCATCGTCTGGCTGGATGAGTTCGAGGAGAGTGGCTTGATCAGTGCAATGTATTTTCTCAGCAATCCCTTCACAATTAAACATCGCCAAAGTACCTCTCGATCGACAGAGTCTAATGCCGCCCTTGGGTCAAGAAACAACGATTATTCGACACCGGTAAGTATGCCTATGTACCAGAATCTGTGGAAGGTTGAAGATATGATCAATACACCCTCTTCCTGGTCTAAAGCCTGTCTGGCTCTCTCGTGTTTGTGTCTCCCCAAGCACCACTTAGTCTACGCAATGTTGTTGGGCCTAGGACTTTAGATACTATATTAGTCAAGCTAATCCCCCCTCTGTGATTATCACAGGAAGACTTGTCTCCCTTCCTGCATATCGGGATAATCAATGACTTACACCAACCCGACGGGACTTCCTCTGATTCCCAGACGCTGCTTAGAACCTCAGTTAATGCAGACAGTAAACTGTCTCCACTGTATCTAAATACCCCCTGGAGTCATTCCATCGGGTCCCGCAGCTTTGCCTCGTTTCAGATTAGTGACAGCTTTTGTAACCATATTTAGGGACGGAGGACCTGTGTTTATATCCCATTTAGGGAGGTGTTGGATGTTTGGTAAGTTGAGAGTGGCTGTAGGCCAGCTAAATTGCCCCTCAGAGTGTTCTTTTCAACTTCCTAATCGTTTATCCTGGGAGCTTATTATGGTGCTGTTTTTCTCAGAGATTGTTTCACTTATGATTTGCCTTTTCCCACCTGTTTCCCTGATAAACCTAAATAGTTGTCTGGTGTTACCAATTGCCGATTCTAATTACATTAGTTACTAACTAGTGTAATGTGTCTAGTCCTTTCTTTGGTGCAGACTGAATTCTGTCAGTCAAGCTTGCAGAGTAGTCACCATGCCAAGTGGTTCACTACCACGATGCACTTCGAATTGTTGATATTAGATGGAGGCAATTGGTGGGGAGCCTTGGACCTCAGTTTCGTGCTAACTAGCACTCGTCATCAAGGCGTATCTGCGTTTAGACTAATGACATTAATTATTATCTAGTGTCTGGTCGAAGTATTCCTTACAGTCCTATAGGTTAGTCACAAAACAGAATAGCTTATTGTTAACATCTCTGACTGCAGTACTAGGTGAAAAGAGTCCAAATCTCAGAAGGAAAATGAGTTTCCTAAAGATTGCAGGTACGCCTTATTGACGAGTGCCTTCAACCATGTGATGTCGACAATTCACAACAGAACTGTGCATAAGTAAGAATAATAACATGGAGAAAAGATGAATGTTTAATGGATACAGGAGATCGCAAAGACTGAATGCATCTCCATCACTGAGCACGATTTTAAGTCGCATTACCAATAATCTTCAGCTACTGGTTCTTAATAACCCTACACTTCACTCTCGCAGATTAATATCATGTCGTGGTGTTTTTATTTTTCATCTCACCGCTAACCAACGTCGACTACGATTGTTCTATGAAGTAAGTCGATGACATTATCAACTAACTAACTACCTTTGTTACCTATATGGAAACTATATACTACTGATTGATTGAGATGAATAGTTGGATACTACTCATATCATCCAGTAGATCTTGCTAGTCAGATCGAGGTGACCTAAAACAGTGGACGGGGTTGTTTAGCTTCTTTCAAGCCGACTTCATCGGTGGTGTACTCGGGTTTGACTCAGCTCAGATAGCCGAAAATCACTTCGAACCACCACTCGACTTCTTGCTGACTACTTGGTCGACCTGGTCACGCTATAAATCAAATGCACAATTTGCAAAGTTCTATGCTGGAGCTGAGTCAGATCACTAACACACCTTCACCAATATATATATATATATATATATATATATATATATATATATAGACAGAAATATTATTACAATCAACTAATCAATCAACCAATCACCACCACCATCACCTACCATGTTTCATGTATTCAGTAATAATCATAATTGGACGCTTCTTCAATACAACACCAAATAACTGTACAAGATTTGGATGATTCAGGAATCTACAAATACAAAGAAAAAGACTTACTAGACTTTTTATCGACACACGACATCTACTTACAATAATAATTAATAATGAAAACAGTAGATGAGAAAAACATGATAATACAAAAAACAATAATGATAATAATAATAATGAGTTGGGCCGAAGAAAATCGATTGATTTTTTTCCCCAACAGAACTGTTGAAGATGACAAAATTCACCATAACTCAGTTAGTTGTCTACTTACTTCTCACCCATCTTAAAAATAAAACAAAAACAAAGAAACCAGATACTCTGAATAAATCAATTCTTTCTGGAACTATATGATATTATAATGTAGCGGTAGGGTAGGGTGGGATGGGTTGAGTCATTCGAGAAGCAGGTAAATAAACACTGATATGTCAGGAGAAGGATAAAGAAAATCCCAAAAGAACAGGACACAATAACATACATTTTGAGTTGAATGATTAGAGTGAGAAAAGACATGATAACAATTATCTTAAGTGTTGTCTGATAACCATTTGGAATCCCGTGCAGTTGGAGCAATGCGCAACACCTATTGCGTGTGTGTGGGGTGGTTGTTAGCGATAATACCTGGCTGTCCAAACCTCGGCATGTGGACCGGGTTTCGAACTTCTGTTTACTGTTTTCAAGTTGAGCGCACCTGGAGCAATGGATCAAAGTTATACAATCATCTGTATATAAATGAATGTATTTTATGATGAGGAATCGGAATACAGAGAACGAAAGTAATGACAAGAACAGATAGTTTTACCAGGGTGTAGCTTTGTCTTTTTTTTCTACGCCTTATCAGTTATGAACACAAACTGAAAATGGATTTAATGTGAGATTTTTCTAGAAGGATTAGAACAAAATCTGAATTTTAGTCTTCTGTACTGTATTCAGAGAGATAATCAGACTGTATAAAGCTTTTGGTTTACATCAATCAGTGAATATTATCCAAACAGTTAGAATAAATTACTTTCTCCTTTAAGATAAAGGTTATTCACACTTTAATCTGATACGAAGTATAATTCACTCTGTACTCTTATTGTGTTTACTCTTTGTGTTCTAAGTCTTTCATTGATTACTATGTGAAGGTTCGATGTTTTTTCCCGGTTCATAGCCATACCTTGTACGTGTCTGAGGACACTGCGTTTACACTGATCATTCTGAAACTTGTCATAATACATAGGTAGATGCCAAATCGGTATAACTTCTCCGTTTTTTTTAACAGGACTCTTTTCGGTGAGTTCATCATCTTCAGTTGCACAATCCTCAGAAAAAGTTGTGAATTCCGGACCACCAATGAGAAGACCCTAGATCTGGATTTCACAGATGATATATGTCTAACTTCACATAAACTCCAAGACCTAAAGGCGAGAACCAACAAAATGGCAGAAGAAGCAGCGAAGACAAGACTCCAAGTAAACACACAAGACGGAGGTGATGAAGATAACCAACTAGGCGCAACAACAACCAGCACCAATCACCATCAACGGGAGATTTAACAGAGGTTACCTCTTTCACTTATCTAGGATGCATCGTTTCAACTACAGGCACACGGAACGAATGAAGATGTCAACATCAGAATCGGAAAGTCAAGAGATGCCTTCATCAACTTGAAACCAGTTTGGACATCTTCTGCATTTTCAACACAAATGTGAATTCAGTCAGGTCTTCTATATGAGTCAGAAACTTGAACTATGTGTCACGAAAAGGATTTCCAACAGGTTGCAGGCTTTTATCAACAGCTGGCTCCACTCCATACTGAAGATCAAATGGCCAGCCAGGAATAATTAGCAACAAGAAACTCTGACTGGCTGGGAACAAACCAAACAAGAACCGATCGCTCAACAAATATGTAGGGGAAAATGGAGATGGATCGGACACACGTTGAGGAAACCGTCGAATGACATCGCGCGGCAGGCCCCCAAGTGGAATCCCAGTGGGTAGCGACGAGTGAGTCGTCCTAGAATGACATGGAGGAGATCGTGTGAGGAGGAGATGAGAGATTGTGGGTAACCATGGTTCAAGCTCAAGAGGATGGCAGAAGCTGGGACAAAGTGGAGATGTGTTGTTGAAGCCCTATTTCCCACTCGGAACTCAAGGGAGTATATATATAATAACAGAAGTTCTACTCGACAGAGGCAATCAAAGATAAATATGGAAAGATATCAAGTTATTAAATGATGTTTTTGATAATAAAATGTTGAATAATACAGCTTAAACTCTGTAAGAGTATCTAAGACGATTCGTTGACGCACGAAATGATTTACATAGAATTCACCCCATGATAAAAATCGAAGTCAGTGTAACAATCACTTATTTTTATCAAGACAAAGCAATACGAAGACATAATTTTTCTGAATCGTGTAATGTATTCGCTCAAAGCATTTCGAACAATCTGATCACACACGGACTTGTCATAGGAATATATACATGAAATTAACAAAGAGTTAAGAGGTGAAGAAATAGACTTAGGTCAAGTTAAAAAGACATATTCAAGGTCAAAATAACAATGAAGACCACTAAACCAAATAGCAGAGGTAATAGTACATCTACCATGGTAACAAAGTTTACCAAGGAAGATTTAGTGTGATGACGAATTGTTTTAGAATGCATAAAGTTGGTTGAAAAGCCTCAAACACGTTTTACAGATAAGTTTAATAGACATGTAAACATCAATTTTATGTGCTGTCTCTATAATATGTTTGGCAATGGAGGAGCTAGGTTTCCTGTTTTCACCATTAATAGGACCCGGGGATTCTACTTGGTTCTGGAGCCTTCTGAAGCCTTTACTTGCAGAGATCGATGAGTCCTCCCTATGTGTGTCGACGCGAACATTCAAACTGGTAAATACAGTGGGATGTGACATCACTTTTCGCATGCTCAAAGGGCTTAGATATATATATTGGCTTCACATTCTCAATTATAGTGATTTTAGATTAACATAAAGTCTTTTTAACCGCAGCCTTCAACCTTTGTCTAGTTGTCAAGCTGCTATGATGCCCCAAATAGGGTAGCTTCATGTACCCGTCTCTTTTAGCGGTGAATCGGAGAGTGGGTCTAGGCATTCTGACCACTTTATATCTCCCAATGAAGTTGTCTAGATAATTGTTATCAACTAGAGTTTGTGTCAACTTTATTTCTTCCTCATCAAATGTGTCTTCGGTGCATATTTGTTGAGTCCTACCGATGAGGCACCTTACTAAGGCTCTTTTGTACCGAACAGGGCAGAAACTGTGATAATTAAGATACCCTCCAGTCCAGGTAGGCTTTCTTTAAATAGATCGTTTCTCTGATCCACCAAGGCATTAGATTCTACGTGATAACCTACCCAATTACTCATCATCATCATCATCATCATCATCATCATCATATATATATATATATATATCTATTTTGAAAGTTAAATCGCTAGTGCACTGAGTTATGCCACTTCCAGAGGTTGAATTCTTGGCATAATCAAAATTTTTAATTCAGCCTTAGTCACTGGGATCTTACTGGAATTTATTTCCCCAAACTTTAAACTCCAGGCCGTGAACCACACAATTATAGCTTGAGGGGCAGCGATACTAACCAGTTGCCTAGGTTTAAGTAGTTGAAGTGGGACTTAAACCCGAGATTTGTCGGCTATAAATAGAATGCTTGAGCTGGTGAGCCACAACTTCACAAAAACATTTACACTCATTGTATGAGTAAATTAATTAAAACAGAAAAAAGAAAAGGGGGGGTGGACAGATAATAAAATTACCTCATATTTTTAGCTTCTTCAATAAAATCATCTTCATTCATAGCACCTTCAACCATTTGTTTAACAGCGACAGGAATGTTACGGAATTTACCACGTTTAACAACCTGAATTATCACAAAATGAAGAAGGCAAAGAGACAAAATAATCAATGCATACTTGATATAGTCCAGAGTCGAATATATCATGCAAAGAATAGCTAGATACATACTTTTCTTCTTATTGGTTGCAAGTGTTCTGCTATCCACTTGACAACATGTTGATAAGATGAGTCTGTCATGTCTAAAATGAGACAAAGTGGTAGTCTGGATTTGTGGATTTTCTGCACAGAATAGTCGAGGAGTAATCGATTCAGAGAATAACTCTGAAGTCAATAATGAGTCATTCTTTATTCGTTTCAAACACCTGTGTGATTTGTTCTTCAACATGAAAATTGGAAACCGTTTGAATCAACTACTCCTTGACTTCTATGGTCAGTAGAAAATCTACAAATCTGGACCACCATTTCGTCCCAGGTTCAGCTTATTATTATTATGTTGCCTAGAACCATAGTCAAAATAATTTAGTCAGTAAGGAAATCAGAATAATAATTATATTTAAATAAGGTATTAGAAAGACAAATATCTCGAGATGATATCATTTCGTAGTTTTACCGCCATTATAGCGCGTGGCTGACAACAATAAAAATGCGTTTGTAGAGAAGCCACACAGTGATTTTATCACTGGAATATTTATTGTCTAAACGTTTAAACTAAATATATCTAAGGGAATAATCATTTCTAATGATTCTATTCTCCTCTTCAAATCATTATTATTCTTTTATCAGTATGTATATAGGAAGTACATACTGCTTTTTCTTTTAAAAGAAACCACCTCAATCTCCACGATTATCCTACTTCTTAAGGGAGTAAGAAAAGGAAACGAGTGATTCAGAGAACAGATTCTCATCGGTGATTCCATTCATTAAAACTGTGCGATCGCAATTATATAGTTGTTTTTTCATTACTTCGTCGAATCACTTTCATACTGATCAGTGGGTGACTTTAAATTCTTTATAAAAGAATCGCTTTATTAGTGTTCTTTCAGTCAATTGGTCAATACTTTTCTATACAAAAAGAATTGGAGGATAGTACTAAGGTCATCTATGAATCCTTCTATCATATATAGCAGGTTGTTTTTAGGACTGATCTGCAGGAATTATCTCCCACAACAAGTTCAACCTAAAGTATATGAGGAAACACGCACAATCAGTAAAAAGGTGGCAAATTTCATGACCAAGTATATCAGTTTTAACAATGTTCACTTGTAAGTGAAACTCGATATTCTGATGATAACAGAATGAAACAGTCTTACCATTTACATTGCCATGAAGCCGATAATCAGTCGTATTAGTTGTGCAAAGTGTATGTGATATCTGGCTGCCCAAATGTAGGTGGGTTCAGTGGGGTTTAAATCTGTGACCCCAATGGTTGGAAGCCGAGTGTCTAGAACAACGAGTCACGGCTCTGTAAAATAACATTAAGATTAAGGAATAACCTTAACACAGTGAACATAGGAATGTTCTATCCTTTTTTTATGTCTGTGAGACATGGGTATTGAAGATCTGAAGAGACTAGCTGTCTTGGACTACAGATGTTTGCACTCTATTCATTGCGTTACGCGGTATAAGATAATAAGTAATATTGGGGTTAGGGAGTAGACTGGTAGGTAGACACGACATATCAATCTAACAGGTTGTGAAACTACACCGATTTAAATGGCTAGGGCACGTGTTACGCATGGCGAGCCACCACCTTCCTCGCTAAGCAATGTTAGCTAACATAGGATTAGGTTGAAAAAAGAGCTAGGGGTGATCAAATCAAAGCATGATATCAATCCATCAGGTAATTTCACAGTTAGCCTGAGTCAGCCACATACGCATGCAGGTATCGACTGCCACACTGGGGTCTTTAGGAATACTAAGCGAACCAATGGTGTGAAACTGTCAGTGATATGACTCACGATCGTTCTCAATGGTTCACATGCATTCACTCTTTCTTATCTCATACATCCATTAAATCTTAACTATTCTGCATATGCTTATTCTATCTCCCGTACATTTGTGTGCTATATGGAATGTGGCAAACAGAACTGCTGTACTTTTGTGTGCGCATGTCAGATGATTCTGTCGTATCGTGTGCTCTATTAATTTCACTTATATTGACACAATTAAAACTGATGAGATTTTAGTATTTCAAAATGTCTTTATTGAAAGTTTAATTTAATTAATCTTCCTTCTCATGATCTGTTTTGCAAGGTTTTATTTTTTCCACAACAGATGAGAAGTACTTCTGGTTGGGTGTGAGAATAGGCAGCGTTATGTCACCAATTAACAATTCGGGAACGAACACTGCCTTAGCTAAGTAAACTTGAGTAACTGGGTAGTATCATCCGTCGCCCCAGCTCCAAGGATTCTCAACTTGGAACAAAAGATGAAAGTTGTTTAATGCTTGTTATGATTTCTAGTGGTTCATGGGGTGAGTAACATTTATTCGTGACAATTTTACCTATACATAGCTAAAGTAGTTGCGTCGGTGGCTACGGTAGAATGTATAACAACTAGAACAAGGCAGATCTGGGTTCGCTTCTCAGTCGATACACTCTTAAACATCTTGTAGTTTATTGTCCATTAGTAAATGTGGAAAAGAAGGAAGGTTGGGTGTAAAACAACGCCAGTGCTACTGAATCTACAAAGATCGATGCCTTATGTTACACTTGGAAGTCAAAGAAACTTCTATGTAAAGCTCCACATTTAAACTTAGTCAGTAAGTCAGAAGATGAAGATTTGAAACAGATTTCAACATTTAGAGCGGTTGAACATTTTAAGACTTCTTGAAAAGAAAGCTGTAAATTAAAATCCTATCGAGTGAACTTTGACCACTCCAGGGAATAAAATAGTTTACGGATAATAATAATAACAAAGGTCAAATGAAGATATTTGTACATTGCAAAAGGCGAAAAACAAAGTCAACTTACACCGAATTGTCCTTTACCAATAGGTTCTCTTTCTAAGTGTAATTCAGCTGGATCAAGTTCAAACTCATCTAACCCCATGCCAGCCGTAACAGGACTTTCTCGATCTTTAGTTGGTGGTGATCGAAGACGTACTACTAATCCCCCAGAATTATGTTTATGATAATGTATTACATCACTGATTGTTGGAAATGCATGTTTTTCAGATAAATAATATTGTGCTTCCCCATTGGTTGTTGCTGTTGTTGATCCAATCTTAGGTGTATTTAAACCTGTTCCAGTTGAACCACCACCAACACCACCATTCATATTAGTACTAGCAGTAGATGTTGCAGTATTTCCACCACTGTTACTGCCGCCGCCACCACCGCTACCGTTTACATGTCCATTAAGACTGGATGATTCTGTTCTATGAATATGATAATGATGAACCTTTAGCTTTCCCGGTCTAAAGCAAAAAACAAAACGAAACAGAGATCAAAAGAGGAAAATTCTACATATGCTTTATTCCTCTAAACAGTTCAACAAATCAAGGATTTCCTGGCTGATTACCAACTGATTTCAGTTAGAGAACTCAGGAACGAGTACTGGACAGCTTTTTCATCCTTGTTTTGGACTCCCCACCAGGACACATCCAAGGATCGAACACAGGACCTTTAGGTTACAAAGCAAGCTCATATACACCATTGAGATACTTGGACAGAATCCAATGGTACATTAATTCTAACCTCTGTCACAATTCGAGACATACAGCGCCACCACCAGTCGGTATCATTGGCGAGTACTTGTTCTAACGCCTAATCTGGTGGATCAACACAGAAATTTCCTATTTAGACTGATTTCTTCAGAAAAAAAGGAAAATTTATCACAAACAACTTTCTATACTGCTTAATGTGCTATTCTTTTTTGTAGCTTATGAATTACATTCGATGATACATGAAAATATTTAAATAGCTTCCTTCATAAATGAAACAATAAATAACAGGGCATTAAAAGACAACTTTAATCAATTGTAACATGAAGATGAAGCATTCAGCAACCTTAGCATAGGTTTTATTTACTAAAGATCCCAGTGAAGTGCTTCGACTATCCTCTCCATCTGGAAGTTCTAGTAGTATGTACCACCTGCGCTTATCCGGGGACCCTGTGGCGTCGGTATCGCACTGAGCGCTAGAGCCGAAGCTGCACTGCTCGACTGGATTCCCATTAACAGTCGTTTATGTGCTGTGAGGCTGGAAGGTTATACGAAAGTAAAGAGTAGTAGGCCAGATAGGCGGTGTCTATTTGTTGTCTCTGCCTATGCACCGACGGATTGCAGCCCGGATGGAATGAAGGATGAGTCTGCGAAGCAAGACTGTGCAAAATACGTGAAGGATTGACTCGCGAAGAGCAGGCTGGGTTTCGTTCAGGTCGTGGATGCATTGATCATGTGTTCACCCTTCGTCAGTTGTTGGAACACCGCCACACGTATTGCAGGCCAACGATCGTTGTGTTTCTTGATATTAGGGCTGCCTTCGATTCGTTGGACAGAACTGTGCTCTGGAACTGTCTGTTAGAGAGAGGTGTACCTGAGAAATTTGTTAACATCTTGAAAGCCCTATACAGAAACACCTCAGGTAGAGTGAGGGCATACAACCAACTATCACCACTGTTCCCAACCAACAGTGGGGTTAGACAGGGTTGCCCAATCTCTCCATTTCTCTTTAACTTTGCCATCGATGACATTCTGGAGTCAGCTCTGAAGGATGTGCGTGAAGGTGGTGTAGATCTGCTACCTGGAGATAGACTTTTCGACCTCGAGTATGCAGACGATATCGTCTTACTGTGCGATAGCATGCAGGCTGCCCAAATCGCACTTAATCAGTTGGCGATCAGTGTCTGTAAGTATGGTATGTGCTTTGCGCCGTCTAAGTGCAAAGTACTGTTACAAGATTGGCAGGAGCCTGTACCTGCACTCACTCTTGCAGGTGAACCGCTTGAAGTTGTTGATAAGTTTGTGTACCTGGGTAGTTGTGTGAGTGCTGGCGGAGGGGTGACGGATGAGATTTCCAACCGTATAATGAAGGCTAGGGTGGCATACATCAACTTGAGCCACCTCTGGCGCCGTCGCGACGTTAGCCTGGCTGTCAAAGGTCGGGTATACAATGCTTCGGTGCGGGCTGCGCTGCTCTACGCCTGTGAAACCTGGCCTCTCCGAGCTGAGGATGTGCGGCGACTCTGCGTGTTCGATCACCGCTGTCTCCGCAGGATTGCTTGCGTTCGATGGCATCATCGCGTGAGTAATTCTGAGGTTCGGCGGCGTGTGTTTGAACACAGTGGAGATCACCATTCATTGAATGTCGTCATCTGGAAACACCGGCTCCGGTGGCTTGGACATGTGCTGCGAATGTCACCCCAGAGGCTTCCGTACAGGTCTCTGTTCGCTAGCCCTGGGACGGGATGGAAAAGGCGGAGAGGTGGTCAGTCCATGACGTGGCGTCGTGGGATGAAGGATTTTTGTGCTAGATTAGCATCGGTTGGTGTGTCACGACTCCCTGGTTGGGGTCCGAGAGATAGCTCAAATCGATGGCTCGAAACGTTATCGGATATGGCCAAGAATCGTAATCAGTGGCGAATGTGTTGCGATTTCCTTCTTTCTTCCCTTCCCGATGATAGTTAACGAACACTGTTTGAACTTGTTAAGCATGACTGTTTTCCTTCCAGATGAAGTTCTTTATCCGTTCTCTACTTATATATATTTTTTCTTTTCCTTCCTTCCTTTTTTTTGATCTATGTTGTTTTATTATTATTGTGTGGCGCATCTTTCTTGGTGCCATATTGTACCAAGTTTTTTATGCGTTTAAATAAATATATTTACTAAAGCTGAGGTCGATGCTACAGCTGACAGATTGTTGAATATATTGGACACACAGTACAGGTATTAGTAATGACGCGAAATCAAAGCTGAACATGTGAAAAAAATTGTGTTAGGAAACAAAACAACGCGAAGAAGTAGAAATACAGGATAATGTACTACTACTACTAATGATAATAATAAGCACTTTATTCCAAACAATAATAATTGTAGGGAATGAAATTTCAGAATTGTACCTAGTGCAACAATTTGTTTCGTTTTACAAATAAATACAAATAAAGTGTCAAAAATAATAAAACTGAAAAAGTGAAGCTAACAGGAAGAATAATATATGCAATATTAATAATACTGGTAATAAATTGCTGTACACCCACAGATTAAGTAGGTTTATAAGCTCTTTTCTGACATCTGTCTCTCCATACAACACCTGACCTATATATGGTAGGGTTGAATTTTTATATTAAGCCTTGCAAGTATAAATTCTTATGGTTTTATCCAAGGTGATACAACAAGAAAGTTGATAATAAAGAGGATGTCCAAAATCCTATAAAGATGACTTTAAACAACTGCTTGCAAATATTAGTGTCTACCATGAAAAGGTTGGCTGTCTTTGATCGTAGATGCCTGCGTTCTATCTCCCGTGTTAAGTGGCATAATAAGGTAAGCAATATTGAAGTGAGGCCTCAGTCGAGTGCTAGGTAGGTGGGAAGCGAAATCAATCAATCAACGAGGTTGTGAAGTTACACCGGTTGAGAGAGATGGCTACGATATGTGTTACACATGCATTCCTAGCCATCCATTGCCTTCCTCGACGGGCAATGTTAGCTAACATAAGATCAGGTTGGAAAAGAGCTAGTGCTGGTCACACTAAAACAAACATGGCTTCATCAGTCAATGAAATCCACTACAGTTAGTTTAAGCCAGCGAGCCAGCCAACCACAAAGGGAGGTGTACACTGGCTTCCTGGTTGAGGTCCTCAGAATGGTAAGAACCAATGAAGGCTAGAAACAGATGATTGGTGATATGCCTCAAAATTGTCCTCGATGGCTGGCGCAGATGCATCCACTCTTTGTTATCTATAATGTTGAATAAAACTATATTGTTCTTCCATATTATTACTTTTTTGCCTCATATTTCTGTTTAGTATCTCTCTTTACCCTCTTAGCTTGCTCTGTGTGCTACATGGAGTGTGGCAACAAGATATGAGACGACCGACAAATATTGCTACAGAAATTAATACCAAGATAGATAATATTCGATTTTGAAATAATGGAGATTTGTAGCTCAGGTGGATGATGTTAAATTAGTTATGTTATCTAATTTGGTTGATTTAATTGCGAAGCTTTCGTTGTCCTTCTAGACAGCATATTCAGCTTAGGTTTTAGCATGAAATGGGCTAATTTAAATTCTCCATGAATGAGATACAATTGCATCGTTTATGGAGAATTTAAATTAGTCCATTTTATATTAAAACTTAAGCTGAATATGCTGTCTAGAAGGACAACGACAGCTTCGCAATTAAATCAACCAAACTCAGATAACAGAACTTATTCAATAATATTCGATTTATTTCCTGTCACAGTGCTGTACATATTACAAGAATCATGGGACTGAATCAGTCCATGCAAGTCTTTTTCACGCCTGAAACTAAAACTAACAGTCTGACATTTAGAAGGATCCAGTATAATAGCATTTCACTAGGATCATTGGTTAATCTCAGTAGATAGGCCAATTATTCATATCAGAAAAATCTAATGTAGAAACAACTGGGTTAGAAATTGTCAGATTATCAGCATATTTAGTGAAATTGACTTTTAAACAATATGGTAAGTCTGGCAAAAGGGAAGTCACGTGAATCCAATGTGATATGATTATTAACAATAAATACTGCTCAAAACGCTATCTAGTTTAATAATCCTTTACACTACTGTGTTATACTATCATCGAACAAACTTATTTAAATTCGAATCATACTCTGTCACACTACCCAAATTCACTCTAACATTAACTGAGATGTCATCTAGTAAATATTATCAGTTGAATTGGATAGAATGAGATCTAAGTCAGGGGACTGATTGCTTAATTACTTAAGCCAGTGAATCACACGCACACATACGCACATCTGTCTAAATCAATACCAGTAAGATGAATATCCCTCAAGATATTTTCAAATATTGGAGAAAGTCACACACGAAAAAAATGCAAATGAGGCAAATCAAAATGAGAAGAGAATTAAAAACCAAAATAAAAATGGATACACTTAACCTAATTATGTTAAATATTTTAAAATAAAACTAGACACATTGATGTGAATTATCTTTAAAGCAATTAAGAGAATGAAGGTAGAAATTACAAATCAAGTTTTCTTTAGTAGTTTATATAGCAACATAAAATACTACCACTACCAATAACAATAACAATAGTATATTTGATGACAGGAATAATCGATTTTCTTCATTAGTAGTAATAGACAAAAATATATATACAATAACGAGATGAGACAGAAATATAGTGTTGGTTAATTCGTTAGGAGAATATTAAGTATTTATAAGCAAAACAAAAAGCGTCTAGAATAACCAAAAAGTGTACAGTGAACTGGTGGAATACTGTGACCATTCGACTTAAGGGAGTATATGATTATTATAATTCCCTAAAGCTCCTAACAAATATGCAGGAGAAAGTGAAAATGGATTGGACACTCGCTGAGGGGGCCACTGGGTGACATCGCGCGTCAAGCCCTCGAGTGGAACCCGAAAGGGAAGCGGCGAGTGGGACGTCCAAGGGTGAGTGACATGGAGGAGATTCTGTGAGGAGGAGTTGAAACAGTGTGGACTAACATGGATGCAGGTGAAAAGTACAGCAGAAGACAGAAGCAAGTGGAGACGTGCAGTTGAAGCCCTATGTTCCACTAGGAACCCAAGGGAACAATAATAATAATACTTAAGCTCCGAAAGGAACATTGGATTCTAGCAGCATACCTCATATGCATATTTATAGACAGCAAGATGGTGTGGCTATGGGTTCACCTTTAAGGTCGGTTACTTGTAAGTTTGGAAAATGGTCCACTGAAACCGAAAACGTCTTTCTGTATAAAAGGTACGTTAATGACACTTTTTCAAGTATTGGTTTTTGTAGGGATTTTGTTTGATTGCATGGAGGATTTAATCATGAGCTGACATCAGTGTGGTTCTCTAACTGATGTCAGCTCATGATTAAATCCTCCATGCAATGACACTTTTGTCATCTGTAATGATAAATGTGACCTGAATAATGTCCTTCAGGTTTTTAATAGCTGCCACCAAACTTACAACTGAAGCAGAGGCCGGAGAGACAATGTCATTTTCGGACGTCCGACTAACAAAGAAGACTGATGGGACTCTAAAGAAATCAATATATTGAAAGCATACGTGTAACGGCCAGCTGGATACCCACCAATGGCGAACGGAACTTCATAATATCTCTTGTGACTAGAATCCGCCGAATATGCAGCCAAAAATCAGTAGAAGAAGGGATCACTCTTTTGAGGAAGACACTAAGTGAGAATGGGTATCCACTTCATTTGATAGACAAACACATAAAGCCGAAAATCAACAGAGAACAACCCATCTCTGCACTGAAGAAGACGCTAAGCATGAATATGTCATTCAAAGGTGACCTTATGACCAATATCCTAAAGAAAACAATATCTAGTGCCCTGAAAAGAACATTCTCTCCTGCTAAATTACGATTTGTATTTTCAAGCCGTTCATTGTTCATCAACAACTCCAAAGATAAACTATCGCATTCGACCACTTCTGACCACCAATTTACTTGCTCACATGGAGCGAGATATATAGGTTATTCGATGCGTGTTTTATCTAAAAGAGTCAAAGGACATTATCCCGCTTGGCTAAGAAAAGGTAACAGTGGATCAATAAGGAGTGCTATAAATGAACATATATTTAACACTGGTCACTCAATGGGTAAGGGGAATTTATTCAAAGTCGTCTACAAAGTCAAAAGAAGCCTCCGGAAAGCGTTAAGCTTCCGTATACTTTGGATTACTTAGGCCTTAACGATCCGGATAGAAAACCCTGATTTATGTTTACAGAAGAAACTTCTCCACCTCCTCCTTCTACGCTGGGTGTAACTCCAAGTTCTAGTGCTTTGTGAATAATGTCCTTTGTTCTGTTTTTCTTCTTGATTTTTGTATGACGTCTTAGTAAAATCTTCTCAACTAATCCTTTATTTACTCTTTCTACCTATTACATAATTTATTTCGGACACGTGTCTCCATTATCCTCCTACTTCATATTACGCAACCATTGTCAATACCTACCAATCTCCACCACCCCCACCCCCCAACCTAGATACAATTTTGATTATTCATCACATTTTAAAAACATTTTGATGACGTTAACTAATTTTTATTTTTGTCTGACGATCCTCGTGTACACACACACACACACAATAATTATATATAAATGCGATTGTACAGCTAAGTGGATGAATTCGCCAAAAAGAGACTCTTCGCTGAACTTTGTTGCTCTTATATTCATATCTCAATTTCACTCTTTTCTCAGCAATCCGTTTTAGCTGGCGCGACGAATACAAATAAGCTCTCATTTTCTCTTTACATGATCTCCTCTGTGTCGTCCTCAAACCAATGGCCCAACTTGTCGTTTCCCATTCGCGTACCTCTCGAGGGTTTGCTTGGTGCATGATGTCACCCAACGGTCTCCAATCCAACTCCATTTCCTTCTGCATATTTGTCGCGTAATAGATTTTTGGTTGGTTTGTTCCCAGAGTTCCGCATTGCTAATCCTTTCTGACCGGTTATCTGACTTTCAGTATGCAGAGAACGTAGCTGTCAATGAAAGTTTGGAGTAGCCTGTCGGAAATGCTTCCGGTGGCTCACATGCACCATGCCGCTTAACCACATAGAAAGCCTGAATTGATATTAGTGCGGCAATCCGCACTAATATCAGAGTAATGAAGATCTGCCCTGCTTTTCCAATCTGATGTTGACTACTTTTAACATCCTCATCATCCGTGCAGCCTATAGTTGAAACGATGCTACCTAGATAAGTGACAGAAGTGACTTCCTTCAAATATCTCCCATTGATGGTGATTCGTGCTTGTTTTTATTGTTGTTAATCAGACATCTTCACTTGAAGTCCTGTCTTTGCTACTTCTTCTGTCAACTATATTGTTTTTCACTTGTAGAGCTTCAAGCCCTCCAGCTATCAATAAGCTAAAATCACAAAGGTTTCTATAAATAGATAAATAATTCGAAATTGAATTAGAAGGAAACATCGAAATTCTTCAGTACACCGATGAACAAGCAAACATAAATGCGCACGGCAGTAAATATTGATACAATCAAACCAAAGATTATATATTGTATATAAGATGACAGAGGTTTAGAATCAAGAAGAAGAGTTAGAAGAAAATGATTCGTGTGGAAGCGAAAAGATTTGTAAGGTATAAATGAAAGAACAAAAAGGGTTGGAATATTTACGGTGAGTTCAACTAGGTGCGTTAAAATCATAACAAAATTTTAATGCAAAAAAAACCAAAGTCCAGGTATCAGGGTATTGTGACGTTGACATCGCTACCTCTTTGCTTCCAATAGCACTTGCAAAGTGAACTACTACTTACATTTTTGCCTGTATAAAGCCTTGATTTACCTCGACTGATTATCGTATGTCAGTCAGTTGCCTTAAGAAAGTGCAATTATGAATGTCCCTCCTGCTTCACAAACAATGCGCTAAACCGATTCGTATACTTACATTTTAATAATAATAATAACCCTCGTGACTTCAAGTTATTTATCAGCACTATTTTTTATCCCGATAAAGACTCAGATCTTGATCGGTTTAAATTAACCAAGGGAAACAAGTGTTTCAGGTCCTCGCAAAAAATGCCTAGTTCCGATGTGAAGCTTTCAAAATTTGATACATAGTGGATCTCAACCAAACATGTTCAATATTACTTTGTGTACTACCATCTCTCAGTGAGTTTTCAAATAATTGGCAGGGACACAGAACATGTTATAATGAAATTTCTGAGTATACGCTAATGCTGAATTAGATAGTACACATCGTTTATAAGAAGTGAAATGGTTGAATGTGTTGACCACTGCAATTGTTTAGTTGCTGATGTTGTCTCACATGCACGGCATATCTAGCATGTGTCACCTTCGCTGTAGGTGTCATAACCTATCGACTAGCGAGTAAAGTGTGCATCAATTCTCTATATCCTACTGTACAACTGTTAGACTTAACAAATAAAGGTACATATGAAAGGATTAGCGGCTTTTACCATACATAATACGATTTGACCGTTCCCTATATGATAAATAATGAATTTAGGTGTGGAACTTTAGGTAACGCGGGAAGTTCACTGGAAGAGGCACCAGTGATTTAGACAGCTACAATATGTGCTAAGCATGCTGAAACGCAACCTTAACGACAAGGATACGGCCAGAAAAGATTTGAAGGTACTTAGACAGAAAAATTGGCAGCAGGTCATGGAATTATTTACCGACGTGTGTGTAGGCTACCTTAATAAGGACTTCGAAACATGAGAGATTAATCGTTAGGGACATTCGGTAGCATGGCTCACAACCGTTGACAGATTTTTTTCCTTTACGTTCCCAGTGGAGCATGGGACTTCAAGCTAAAGGCTTGAAGTTTCGGTAGCAGTGGTGCTTATTTTTACGGGATGGGGTTGCTAGCCAGCCTCATTTCCAGTCTTTCCTCTTTACCAATCTTATTACTGGCTTAGCGAGGTAAAGGAGTGCGTCGGCCGGGGATCGAACCCTGAACTACCTGCGTGGTTGGCGAGCATTCTACCGCTGTGCCAGCGACGCACCACAGATGACAATGGTGCAGATTTATTCACCATTTATCATCGAAGGCGTGATAATCTTTACTAAGTTACTCGCTTACCCAGACATTTTCGCCCATCTTCATGTCTTGACATTTCTGCTTTATTACTTTCTGGGTGCTTTTCTGATTTGTGGCAATTTGAAATGATGAACTTTTGCATAAAGTTTCACGTTATTAAATCAGTCAGTTAGCTCAAACGATGTTTTCTAGGTGACTTGGAACCATTTGGCATATATCAACAATTTCACAGGTGTTAATTAGTATCGTAACTAACACTGATGGTTTGGAGCATGGAAGTAAATAAATATATGTAGCCATTTTCGTTTCTACATAATCACTTTTATGCCGTAACTTTCTTTAGGGTAATCTGAATGTTGATCATATCACGTCACAAGATGTTTACATTGTCTCGAAAAAGTAATATACTTCATCTACGGGAAAAAAGAGTGACATTATATGAAGGCATTGACTAACTTGGAGTGACTGGCTGAAATGCGAGACAATATTTCTAGCTAAAAAAGCATTCAACACATGACTGTATATATATATATATATAAACTATGTTTATAGAAGCCAGAGAGACAGAGATTTCCACAAACATAGTCCTCTCACCGCTCAATGTTTGTGGAACTATTAGGTCTAAATCTTGGCCAGAGTTCAAATAAAACATGACTGAATAGCTTTGGAAAAAAAGTTAATAATACTTACTACTATATATATATATATGAAGTGTTAAATTATTATGAAATTAATTTCCAGTGCAACTTACGCTTCAGGGTCTTTTGATGTAACTGACAAAGTATATGTGTTCTTTTTGCTAACTGAATCACGTACGAGGAAACAACCTTCACGATTCTCATCTAGTAAAATAGCTTCAGCTTGTTGTCTCGTAATATCTTTGTAATACCAACTATCAAAGTGCATAAAATAAAAAGAAATATGATAAATACAACTGAACATTGTTCATTTTAGATGTTTAATTTATTCCTTTGCATTTTGAGTAGAACATAGGGCTTCACAAGCTACAGATTTTGAGTTTCGGTGGCGATGGGTTTTTTTAAAAATTTTTTCGGGGTTGCAACCATTACACCCAACATCCCCTATTCACCGACCTTACTACCGGCTTAGCGACGTTTACGAGTGCGTCAGTCGGGGGATCGAGTCCTGAACCACCAGCTCCACCAGACCACTTGGTTTACGAACATCGTTTACTATATTCAAAGAGGATAGATAGTAACTATCAACTGGCCAGGTTTATTAAATTGTCTAATGTTTTTAATGATATGTTTATCGAAAAAGAATACAGACATAATACTAATAATGAAAAGTGTGTCGGTGGTCGAGTAAAATAATGTTTGGTAGTGATGCGAAAAATCTGAGTTCGATTCCCAGCCAATGCATTCACCAGCCCGTAATAAGTTCGATAAAGAGGAAAGATAAGGTGTGAGGTTGAAAACCTCATCCGGTAAAAATAACACCACCGCTAACTGAGGCTTTAAAGCTCACGGTTTTGAAGCACTCTATTCAAGTCGGAATGTAGAGGAATATTTAAAAATATAACGAAAGTGGCGAAAGTACGAATTGATGAGAAGGCTGTTTCCTTTTTTTGCTTGATCCAACGAATACAAACAGTTTAAATGAGTTAGCAAGTTTAGCTTAAAGATGAATTCTGCAAATCGTCTGATCTTTCTTTAAAGTATTAGAAGTTAATTCTTGAAAACTTATATGAGAATTAGAAACTAAGAAACTAATTAAAGTCAGTTTGATTTCTTTTTTTAAAAATTAATTATTCAAAAGATAACGTTTACTAGACAGTGAATGAATAACCAGTAATTACAAAGTCTAGCTTTAGAAAATCATGTTACTTAATAAACAGAATTACCAACAGTGGTGTTATATGGTGAGTAATATTAAGATTAGACGTAGAGAGTCTTAGGTATGGGGGAGGAGGGAGGGAAAGTCAGTAGATGAGATTGCGAAGCTATATCGACTGAGATGGCCGGGAAACGTATTACGCCCGCCGAGCCATCACCTTTATCGATAAACGATGCTTCGCAACATAGGATTAAATTGAAAAGAAGAGTTAGGAGTAGTCAAATCAAAACAATGCAATTAATCCATGAGGTGTTTGACAGTTAATTTGAGCCAGTCATACGAGCAGATTTAGACTGTCTTATTGGGATCATCAGGATGCTAAGAGACTGGTGGTGGCGGTGGTGTGACTCAAGATCTTTGTCAATGGCTCCAACGCATTCACTCTTTGTAATCTTTGAGATCCATTGTGTCCTTTTTTTCTTTCATGTAATTGTTTTTTTCTTCGTACATTTCTTCTTATTATAATTCTTTTAAATTTTTTCCTACCTTTGAGTGTTTTATATGGAGTGTGGTGAACTGGACTTCTGCACTTGCTTTGCAAAGGTTTTACGTTGAAACTCAGTTAGTTAGAACCACTAACAGAATGATTTTAAAATCTTTTACTTTTACCGTTGCCGCTATCTGCTATGTCTGTATCAAAAGAAAACATGTTTTTTCCTGTAGCTTTTGTAGAAATGGCATATTTACAAATAATAGCTGGTGTTGAAGCTCCTTTCAAGTTAATACCATAAAATTATCTCATCCGATTTTGGTTTGTTGTATTTTCTCAGGTGGCCGGCATACCATGAAGACGATGGTGCTTTGGCATTGATAGGTAAGTGACATCTTAGGAAATGCTACAAAACCAAGTATAATGTTGCTGTTAACGTATACGCATCAAAAAGTATTTAACCCATGAAAGCCAACAAATTTCTAGCATAAGCGCGTATTCGAGGACACTAGATGCAAAGTTAAGTCAAAATGAGTCACATTTTAGTGAAACAATAATTTTTATTACTGTAATGTAAATTACTGAGAACTGATAGACCACCAATTGTTCAACCAGTGATATATTCTTACTGGTTACTCGTTTTTTGACTCACATAGTCATTTCACTAAGTCCTGTTCACTGCCTTCACGCGGTAGGAGTATTCCTCACAGAAGTGGAAGGGCGAATGAGAACGTCTAGAGCTTGCGACCACACTATTGGGAATCTAGATCTACCTACGAGAGCTGGGAAACCTTGATTCTTAACTTATGGTGTACATGGGCTCCAGAACTACAATAGATTGAATGAAGTATGAA